>JAMXBC010000006.1:91791736-92991736 GCA_024138005.1 Lumnitzera racemosa | reverse complement strand
TGAAAAAAGAAAAGGTCCATTTATTTTTATTTATTTGGAAAAAAAATTTCTACGTGATAAAACTTTTTAGAAAAATCTTAAAATACCTAAATGCAACTTTTCATGAAATATGCAATTACTATGACTAACATGCCTAAACCATAGAAAAGAATCCTAATTATAAAAAGGGAGCCTAAACTATGAAAAAGATGCCTAATCATAGAAAAAATGTCTGAATTATGAAAAACATGCCTAAAAAATTTATTTATTTTATTGAAAAAAGGATTTTTCTAAGTGAGAGGAAATCTTTATTTTTCATTATTTTTATTTTTTTTTTACTTTTTTTATTGTATATTTTTGACTAAAACATAAAAATAAGTAAACTAAACAAACTAGGCCTATTCTTTTTTTTTTTCTTTCTATAATTACATATAGAATACAATCATAATAATAACAACAATAACAATAAAAAAAAGAAAAAGAAAAATAAAAAAATACGATATTACAAAAATGAATAAAAACAAAGTAAGCAAAATATGGAAAACAAGACACAAATCAAAACCAAAGTAAAGCTAGGTTAAGCTGAAGTTCACATGAATCCTAGAAAAAGAGGCTATGTAGAGAGAGAGAGAGGGAGAGGCATTGTGAATGGATTTAAGTGATTGTAAGTGATGAGTTGATGGTTTGTAGTGAAATGGAATCCCCCATTTATAGGTATCATGTTTGAGTTAAGGATGAAAAATATTAAATGCAACATGATTTTCTTCCATGTTCCATGTTTGGGTTAAGCAAGCCTAGACAATACGTGATCTTAAATACAAAGTTATGTGTATAGAAGTGTGTCCAATGTGTGTGAGTGTGCTTACCATACTTAGAAGTAAGTTAGTAAATGATGTGGCCTATGATACGGTGATGAAGTGAGAAAAGAAAATAAAAGATGCATTGTCCACCTTCCATGGATTAAACCCAAGATCTTCAAGTCATATGCAATATCAAGTCCAAATGCTTATTTAGCTGGACTATTTGTTTTTCCTTATTTATATGTGTAATAAATTGTACATATGAACTAAGTCAACCTAGGCTAAATTGAAATAAAAGCCTAGGTCTAATAACCCTTTTTTTACTTTATCTAAATTTAAAATTATATTATACTAAACAATCTAAAAGATTTATTATTTTCTAAATCTTCTATTTTTTTTATTTTTCTAAATTTCATATTTTTGTGAATTTTTCTAGATTTCTTATTTTTTGGGATTTTCTTATTTTTCTAATTTTTTTTACATTTTTTTTTTAATTTAGGACCCTTTACCTTATTGAAAAAATAAAAGGGAGTAAAAATTAGATATCTATGGCCACCCCTCTTTATGGTGAAGTTTAAATAAAACTTTGCCACAAAAATAAAAGAGACATTATTTTTGCCCTAAGGGTGACTTTGACCTAAGAAACATAACAAATAGCTAGCTATCTTAGACTTGATCTGTTAGGGATTTCGTGAAAAAGTTAAAGTGAAAGAAGGTGCTTTAAGGGATAAAAAGAAGAAATGAAGCCTAGTCGTGCCCTTCTAAGCTTATTGACCTAGGCGGGAGTATCTCTCGAAGACTAAAAACCTTAAGCTAGAATTAATTTGAACACCCTGGTTGTGCCTTTCCTAGGCTCACAAACCTAGGCGGAAGTGTCTCTTGGGGACTAACAACCCTAAGCTAGAATCGATTTAGAAAACCTAGTTGAGCCCTTTTAGACTCATTATCCTAGATGGGAGTATCTCTTAAGGACTAGTAACCTTAAGCTGGAATTGATTTGGAAAACTTGGTTATACCTTTTAGGCTCATTAACTTAGGTGAGAGCATCTCTCGAGGACTAACAACCTTAAGCTAGAATAGATTTGGAAAACCTAGTCGTACCCTTCTAAGCTCACTTACTTAAGTGGGAGCGTCTCTTAGGGACTAACAACTCTAAGTTGGAATCGATTTGGAGAACTTAGTCTTGCCTTTCAAAGCTTATTTACCTAGTCGGGTGTGCCTCTTAAGGATTAGTAACCCTAAACTGGAATTGATCCAAAAAACCTAATTGTGCCCTTTTGGGTTCACTAACTTAGGCAAGTGTGTCTTTCAGGGACTAACAACCCTAAGCTAAAATCGGTTTGGAAAACTTTTGACTTAGGCGGAAGCATCTCTTAAGGACTAGTAACCCTAAGCTAGAATTGATTTGGAAAACTTGGCCTTACCCTTTAGGCTCACTAACTTAAGAGGGAGCATCTCTTGGGGACTAGTAATTCTAAATTGGAATTGATATAGAAAACCTGGTTGTACCCTTTAGAGCTGACTAAGCTAGGTGGGTATGTCTTTTGAGGCCTAGCAATCTTAAGTTAGAATTGATTTAGAAAACTTGGTCATGCTATTTTAGGCTCACTAACCTAGGCAAGTACGTCTTTCGGGGACTAGCAGCCTAAATTAACCTTAGAAAAAGTGCCCTTATGGGCTTGCTAAAAAGAATTGATGAATAGAAGCACCCTATGCGCTTGCTAAGAGGAATTGATGAAGGGAAGCACCTTATGGGCTTACTAAGAGGAATTGATGAAGGGAAGTGACCTACGGGCTTGCTAAGAGGAAATGATGAAGGGAAGAGACCTACGGGCTTGCTGAGATGAAATGATGAAGGGAAGTGCCCTACGGGCTCGCTAGGAAGATTTGATGAGGGGAAGTGCCTTATAGGCTTGCTAATAGGAATTGATGAAGAGAAGTGCCCTAAGGGCTTACTGAGAAGAATTGATGAAGGAAAGTGCCCTATGGGCTTGCTAAGAGGAATTGATGAAGGGAAGCGCCTTACAGGCTCACTGAGAAGAATTGACGAAGGGAAGTGCTTTATGGCCTCGCTAAGAGGAATTGATGAAGGGAAGCACCTTACTAGCTCGTTGAGAAGAATTGACGAAGGGAAGCGCCCTATGGGCTCACTAAGAGGAACTTATGAAGGAAAGCACCTTATAGGCTCACTGAGTTGAATTGATTGAGGGAAGCACCCTACGAGCTTGCTAAGACCTTAAAGAGAGTTTAATGGATGGAAAATGGGATAGTGCTTTAAGATCTAGCTTACCTTAAAAGAGAGGTCATCACTTTAAGAGCTAGCTTTAACGATAGTGAAAGATGTGAAGTGAGGAAATTAAACTTTTCTGAAAAACTACTTGATTCAAAAAGTATTTACAGATAAATCCTTTGGTGAAAAACGTTGGGGATACTTTCCTTCATTTGGGAAGAGTGAGAATAACCTAGACAATTATGGTTAACTTTTTGAAATTAGGTGTCATGGATAGAAAACTTGGCTACTTAGATCGATGTGGAATTGGATAAAAGATTTGTAACAAGCCTTTACTTTCTCTCTCTCTGTTTTTTTATTTTTTTTTAGGTTAGCTAATAGGTAAAGAAGCTTCTCTTGATAATCATATGTGGCCTCTTATGTTCTCCCTAACCTTGATATTGAGTTGGTTGGTGGGGCCTTGTGATTCCAAACACCCCTATTTTTAACAAAAAGGTAACTTATAATTAGTTTAGTAAAAAGGGATTTCTTTGCAAACTTTTGGTCCAAATTACACCGTTAACTACAGTCCCAAAATTATAATCCATTTTGCATTTGATACGCCTTGATCAATTCATTAGGTCTTTTTCAGTTCAATCATTGTGAATTAAGGCTTTTAATCAAAAGGTTTCTAAAGAGGACTGATGAGAAAGTCTATTTTGAAGAGATTTACTTATTCAACCCGAGTGTACAAGTCAAGAACCTTTTAGTAAAAGTGAGAAGTATGCTTGCCCTAGTTTAAAAACAGTTTTTATTAAAGATAAATTATCTTTCAAGATCGGAAGAGATTCATTTAGTAAGGGTGGTATTGTAGGTGGGAAGGTCTTGTGTTTGTGGCTAAGGATGTGTAAAAGGGCTTTGTGTCTTGTAAGGTGATAATTCTGATTTTAAACATATTTCATATGGTGATTTTATAGTATTTTCCTCACATTTTTGGTTTTCTTTAAATAAATTGATACTTAATTGAGTAAATTTTTTATTTCTAGGTTTGAACGTGTTCTAGGATCAAAAACGAAGAAAAGGAATCAAATTTCACTCAATTCGGAGTTCAAACGAAGAAGTTATGAAGTTTTAAAGTTACATAGTCCATGTAGAAAAAATTGGCTAGGGGCAGAAAGTTACACAACCTGGGGACACGGTCATGTCCTAGGTCGTGTCTGGTAAAGAAAACGAAAACCTTTTGATACACTATAAAATGACATATTAGGGTTTCAAAAGAAAGAAGGGACATTAGAGAAGACAAAAGACTTGAGGAGAAGGAGAAGAAAAAGGCAAGAACAATACCGACTTCAAGATTAAAGAGATTGTTCATCAATTAAAGGGGTTTTTCATGTCTTATTTTACATTTTTTATGGAACTCGTTTTTAGATTCATTATGATAGCTTAGAATTCATGTATTTAGGATTATGAAACCTAGGGTTTCATGTGATTCTTGTATTGATTTAAAATTCTCAATAAAGTTTCTATCTTTGCTTGATTCAATTATGTCATTTAATTGTTGATTGATATTTCTAGAATATCAATATATGATATTATGCATGTTGATTGAGAAATTGCATGTATAATTAGATCTTTACATAATTGGAGAGAATTACATGTATACTTAGAGATAAGATACATGTTACTTCCGGAAAGTCAATTAATTGTATGGGAATTCATTATACATTAATGCAATTCTAAATTATATTACTAAGTGAAGAGATTCTGGTGAATAATTTAGGATTAGGGTTAATATGCTTGAGAAAGGTATCAACTTTAATTGTGAATCCCTCCGGTCAAGAATAATAGAAACCGAATTGAATATATTTTAAGCGATCACATGTTAACTCTAGGGGAAATAATTCCTAAATACGTTATTACTTTCTTGAAGTTGTTCTTAATTTTATTGCTTTTTCAATTGCTTAATCAAGTCTTATAAATAAGTTAGTTTGTTAATTTTAGTATTTTTAATTAATTCAAACTTTCATAATTTTCCGATTAGATAATAAAGCTAAGGTTAATATTAGTACTCGAAGTCTCTGAGGGATCGAATCGGACTCACATCCGCTATATTAAAACTGATAGGTGCACTTGCCTCATATCATAAGGCTCAAGAGATGGGCATAAAGGCTTTGAGTATGTTTAAGCTTTAATTATGGGCCTGTAGGCTCTCTTCAATTGGAGCTTTTCCTTTTATACACAAATCTCGATTTTCAAGCTCTTTTTTTCATTATTTTTCCTATTTTCATCGCTCTTTTTTTTTTTTTGCTCCCTTTCTTTCTTTATTTATATCATTTTGCCCCATCATGTCTTGCTCTTCTCTTTTTCTTTGGCCTAAAAAGTGAATATTCATATTGTCGAGTCTTTGCCTTTGAGACATTTAAAACCTTTACCCACAGATTCCGAACGTATATGCTTGGGTGAGGCATGTATGGGCTTGAGGTGTTTGGAAAAGGGTTGGTTTGTTTTTCATGTTAGAGAAAGATAACTTATCGGAAATAAATTTTGTCTTTGAATTAATGTTATTGAGACAAACATAAACCAATTTTATCCGTCTTTCCTAATCAATTACCCTAACCTCTGAATTGACCTATTATGAGGTGGTTTTTAACAAGGTTCAATTTTGAAAGTTCTTCAAATTTGTCCAATGGGTTTAACAATGGATAGCTGTGTTTGGAATTTGAAAACGAATGCCTAACTTCACTTTAATCTGCATATCAAATTCAAAATCAACTTCCTTTAAGGAAATAGCTAGAAATGTCCTCATTTCAATGTTGCTCAATTCTCAAAAAATATATTTTTTTTTCAGGGATTAATGTGTGGGATGGAGTTTGCCTCTTTTCATTCTAAAACCTCTTAAAAGTGAATTGCCGCTTCCTTGGGGAGGGATTTATTTTCCCTGATGTTAATAACACTGTGATCATTCAATTGAAAAGGTAATAAGGTTATATTATTCCAGTTGTTACAAAGCTATTCAGACTTTATTGAAAACAACTTAATTCTTCTTTGCCCCTACCTTAACTTCCTTCATTTAAGCATCCTACTACATAAGACAACCCATGAGCTTATCAATAGGCATTGGTATATTCAAAAGAAATGGAGCTTTAGACATCTTAGTTGAACTACCCCCATGACTAAAAGAAGGACCAACTTGTTGTAGCTTTAGTTGAATGACTTTTGCATCAATCAAGTCTTGAATCTTGTTCTTCAATCTTGATGCATCTTTAGGGTTGGACACATGAAGAAGTAACACAATGAAGCAAACAGGAAAAAAACAAAAAAAAAAAAAAGCTAGCAAAGCTTGGGTAGCTACAGTATGGATGCAATACACCATTCGATCCAACTTGGCCTACAATCCGTTAGTTATGATACACCGATATAAACTGAAGGGTCACTCGCCGCTACCCTTTATTAAAGGGAATAGATAAGAGTTGAATGATTGTGATAATACTAAGGTTGCTCAAAGTGAGTAATTTATGTATCAAACAGATGATTCTCTCATTCAAGAAAGTAGGGGCTTAAATACCTTTCCATTAGGGTTATTTTACAAGTATGAAAAGACAAAAGGTATTTTATAACTAAGTTACATAAGACATACTAAAAAAGGGTAAAAGAGACAAATAATATTCAGTATGAAAAAGAAAGAATAATTTTAGAATACCGTATTAGAAGACATGTATCGCTTGGCGTTTGGATGGGAGAAATATGGTACAAGGTAGGTGGAAATAGAGTAACACTTGTAGTCAAGGGCCGACCTAATGTGGACTAGGTCGGGGACTAATTTGTTCTTCTAAAGAGAAGTCAACTTGATTCAAGGTCAGATTCTTGTGGTCGTATTGAGAGCTCACTTTAGCTACTCTTAGGCTGTCTCTTTGGATAAAGCACTGTTTCCAAACAGGGGTGGATATAATGCACATAAGGATCTGATAGTAAGATCGACATGAGATCAACTCAAGATAGGAATCCCTATCTTGGTTATGGCCTAGAGTTAGTATCCTCTAAGCAAGTCCCTAGAGTCCTTTAGCTTGGTTGTGTGTGATTGGTCTAAGGGGTTGACTCCTATCATCTGCTTGGGGGTCAGAAAGATATGTCCTTGAACTTGGAGTGGTCTCTACTCTTTCTTTTAAGGCATTTGCAGGGTCTTCTTCTGTTGGTTAGTGAGGGATCAGATCAAACACATTGAAGGTGAAAGAAACTCCATAGTCATCAGGCAACTTGATTTGGTAAGCATTGCTGTTGATTTTCGTTAGGACTTTGAATAGACCATCAGCTTAAGAAGATATCTAACTTTGTCTTAAGTGTAGGAATCATTCTTGGTTAAGATGTATCCATACCAAGTCTCTTGGGTGGAAAGAAATAGTTCAGCAGCCTCAGCTACCAATTTCATGCTGCTTCTGATTGAACTTGGTGATCTTCTTGGTTATAAATTGGTATAACTCATGCAATTCTTGGGTTTGGTCGACTCCATGTTGACTCTCTTCTATAGTTACTGGGGTGCCGATCATGTCCAAGGGAATAGTGGGATTAAGGTCGTAGACGACCTTAAATGAGGTCTTCCTAATAGTGCTGTGGACAATCCGGTTTTATGCGAACTCTACAATAGGTAGGTATGGATCCTAATCCTTTAAGTTATTCTTAACAGCAGCTCTAAGTATATTGCCTAGTGTCCTATTCACTACTTCAATCTGGCCATTAGTCTGAGGGTGGCTATTGGAGCTGAATATAAGTTTGGTTTCAGGTCTTCTCCAAAGAATCTTCCAAAAATAGCTCAAGAATTTTGTGTCCCAATTTAAGACAATAGTCTTTGGTACCCCATGTAGTCGAATAAGCTCTTGTAAAAACAAATCAACAATATATAGAGCATTGTTAATTCGATGGCACATAATGAAGTGTGCCATCTTGCTAAAGCGGTCTACTATAACAAAAATAGAATCTCTACCTCTGGATGTCCAGGTAACATCAGGATAAAGTCTATGGTGAGGTCAACCCAAGGTGAGGTTGGTGTTGGCAGTAGCATGTATTCTCTATGGGGTTCTCTCTTTTCCTTTGTACGTTTGCATACTTCACAACTACTAACTACCTTATGGACATCCTTGGCCAAACCTAACCAATAAAAGTTCTCCCTCAACAAATTAGTTATCTTAGTTTCCCCAAAATGACTAGATAATCCTCTGATATGAGCTTCCTTAATCAATAACTCACGTATGGAACAGTATGGCATGCACAGCCTTTGATCCTTGAACAGGTAGCCGTCCTTAAGATAATATTCCTTGACGACAATTCTATCCTTATATTGTTCTATGATAGGGCCAAAATGAGAGTCATGAGCATACTGCTTGGTAATTAGTGAGAATCCCAACAATTTTGTTTGCAAAGTGGTTAGCAACGTTTATCATCAAGATAGAGTGTCAACGACTATATTTACACTTCTCTTCTTATATCGGATGACATACGAGAAACCTTCCATGAACTTTAACCACTTGGCTTACCTCTTCGAAAGCTTGTTTTGACTCCCCAAATGCTTCAGAGATTTATGGTCTATATAAATAACAAACTCTCGTGGGTAGCAAATAATGTTGCCAAATAGTAAGTGTTCGGTAAAGAGAGTACAAATTTTTCTCGTATACAAAATAGTTTGGGGCCAAGCCACTCAGTTTCTTACTGTGGTAGGAGATGGGTCATCACTCTTGCATTAGGATAGCACCAATTCTGACTGTCGATGCATTATATTCTAATTCAAAAGGCTTATCAAAATTTGGCAATGGCAAGATAGGTGTTGAGGTGAGTTTTTTTTATCACTATAAAGCTCTGTTCAGCTCGGTCATTCTACCTGAATCCTCCACTCTTCTTAGTCAACTCGGTCAATAGGGCGGCTATTATGCTAAACTCCTTTATAAATCTCCTATAGAAAGAAGCTACGCTATGGAAACTTCGAACCTCAGTGACATTCTTTGACATTAGCCATTCTAAAATAGCTTGGATCTGTATGCCAATATATTATCAAAGTACATGGCCACACATCTCCTAATTAGGGGTTGCATTATATGATTCATTAACATCATGAATGTGCTTGGCGCAACAGTAAGTCCGAATAGCATAACCAACCATTCGTAGAGTTCGTACCTAGTCTTAAAGGTAGTCTTTCATTCATTGCTTGACCTCATGCGAATTTGGTGGTAACCACTTTGCAAGTCAATCTTCGAAAATATCTTTGTGCCATGAACATGTTATCGAGCTTTGGTATTGGGTATCTGCAATTTGATAGTAATTTTATTGATTACTTAATTGTCGATGTACATGTGCCATAAACCATCTTTCTTTGAAATGAGCAGAGCTGGTATAGCACAAAGGCTTATGCTCTTTTTTACATATCCTTGCTCTATGAGTTCGTCTACCCATCTTTTTAGCTTAGCAACTTGCTTAAGGTTCATCCTATATATAGGTTAGTTTAATAGGGCAACGCCTGACTGTAGATCAATACAATGCTCTATACTATGGACTGGCAGTAGTCCTCTAGGCAGTTCTTCCAGAAGGAGGTTAGAAAACGCATTTAGCAAGCTTTAGATCTCTTCTAGAACATCCTGTAATTCCCTCATATCTAACAATCTCCTAACTAATATGAACATCAGTTCATTAGTTTTCTTAGTTAATTGGAGCTCTCTTTGGCTCATAACTAAGGTCATCTTCTTACTAGCTCACCCGAGCTAGTTATGGGTTTCAATTACTTAGGATGGAGTCAGAGGTTACAACACAATTTTCCTTCTATCATTAACAAAGGCATAAATGTTTTTATACCTATCATGCTTAACACATCAAACAACTAAGGTCATCCAAGTAATAGATGTGAAGCTTCCATAGGGACAACATCCCACACTACTTCATCCCTATACATATTCCTAGCATTGAACGGTACAATTGCTCGTTCAATTACGTGCAAAGCACCCTTATCATGAAGCTAATGCAACTTATATGATCAAGGATGCTTGGAGGTTGGCAAACCTAACCTCTACACAAAGGACTTTGTAACTACATTAGTACAACTTTCTCCATCCATTGTAATGGTGTACAATTTTCCCTTGATGGTACATTTGGTGTGGAACAGATTTTCCCTCTACTCTTCTTTGGAGCTTGGTAGGGAGCTTAATACTCACTTCAGAACTAAGGTCATCACTTCTCCTTAGTCGGCATAGACACAAGTTTCCTCTTCCTCTTCTGCTTTTGGTTTTCTAACATCCTCTTCCTTCTTAGGCTCACTCTCATTAATGTTATCCACTACATCTCCTTAGAGGACTATGGCGAATTGGTTTAGACACTTAGCGGCCATATATTTGAAGCCCAAGCATTTAAAGAATTTTACCTCATTAGTCTTTCATCTGGAGGTTTGCCTTTTTTCATATGTTCTCAGAGTTGGCTTAACCTTAGATTAGCTCGGTTGATCGGTTCGGCCTGGTTGGCTTACTCGGTTGTTATCAGGTCTGTAACTCCTTTCCTCATTTCGGTATGGTCTCCTTAGTTCGGCTTAAACAAGTTGACGTGGTACTGGGTTAGCGATAATGTTGACTCAAGTAAGCTTGGAACATTTCTGCTTTGCTTTTCGACCCTTTGCATGTTCTTGATTACCTTTTCTAAGGTATAAAACCTTTTCACTTTTATAATGTTGCGAATCTCATACTTGAGCATGGAAATGAATCTCGATACTATATGAGCCACTAACTCTTCCACATCGGTTCGAATCATTAACATCTGGAACTCTCATACATAGTCATCTACAGATCAGCTTCCTTGGCTAAGCTCCTGCAACTTTGCAAATGTATCTTGTAAATAAGTCTTGAGCACAAATCTGCCTCTTAACAACCTCTTCATCTCATCCCAAGTTCTAACACCTCATCTATCATCTCTTACTCCAGCTGCATTCAAATTCTTCCACTACATGGTGGTATACCTTGTAAACTCAATTATTCGGTACTAGTTAACATCTTCTTCTTCCTCCCCAAACTCTTCAACATCTGACTCCTCATCATCTTCCTTAATTTCTTCTAAATCTAATCTTCGTCTAATAGCTACTCAAGCTCGAGGGGGTCGAATTGGTTGATGGGCTGGACCACCTTGGCCATAGCCCCTCTTTTGAATATTTTCAAGTAGAATTTGTAGTGGCATTCCTTGGGATTGTTATGTGTTAACTTGCATCGTAGTGACTAAATTCTCAAAAAGGTTTGTGAGCCTTTTAAGCTTATCATCAATGTACCCTGGGGTATTGCTATCAGTATGATCATGATTAGGTTGAGCACCACTACCCCAGTCCCCAATAATACCCTAAATACTCAAATCTGACATCATACAATATTTCTCATATAGAATAACAAATTGTGAACAATCTCACTACCCAATAGTCACTCAAATAAAATAGAAACAAACTTACTCTATTTTTGTAGTGAAAAATAGAGTAAGAACAGAATAACAATGGAATCACTATCACACAAACACACTATAGTAGTTACGGAAGAAACACAGCAGCTACTAATAGTAAAGCAAACCAAAACTCCATTGCAACTTCACAGACTCCCTCTAAGAATCGTGCTCTAATACTAGCAAAGCTGATGTGTCTTTGAGGTCAAACACACGGAGAAGCAACGCAACAAAGTAACCTGAAAGAAACAAAAGAAAAAGCTTGCAAAGCTTGGGCAGCTACCAAATGGATATGATGTACCACTTGATCCTATTCGACCTACAATTTGCCAAATATGACATTCTAATCTGAACTAAAGGGTTAATACCACTACTCCTTACTAAAGGGAATAGATAAGGGTTGAATGATAACAAGAACTCTAAGGTTACTCAAAATGAGTAATTTCCATATTGAAGAGATGATTCTCTCATACAAGAAAGTAGGGATTTATATAATTATCTACTAAGGTTACTTTACATGTATGAAAAGATAAAAGGGTATTCTATAATTAGGTTACATAAGACATACCAAAAAAGGGTAAAAGAGATAAAGAATATTCAATGTGAAAAAGAAAGAATCATTTTCGAATTATATATTAAAAGATATGTATTGCTTGCCGTTTAGATGAGAGAAATATGATACAAGGTAGGCGGAAACAGAGTAACGCTTATGGTCAGGGACTGACTTGATGTAGACTAGGTCAAGGACCAATTAGTTCTTTTGAAGAGAAGTCAGCTTGATTCAAGGTTAGACTCTTGTGATTAGATCGGGAGCTTACCTCAGTTACTCTTAGGTTGTCTCCTGGGATAAAGTTTTGCTGTTGAACAGGGGCAGATTTGACACACGTGAGGATTTGATAGTCAGGTCGGCATGAGATCAGCTTAGGATAGGAATCTCCATCTCAGCTATAGCCTAAGGTTAGTATCCTTTGAGCAAGTCCTTGGAGTCCTCCAACTCAACTACACATGATCAGTCTGAAGGGTTGACTCCTATCAAATCTCTAGAATTTTTTAGTAGCGTACCTCTTTTGACCCATATGATAGTCACATCGTACTTTTGGGTCAAAGATGTATGGTTTGTAATTCGGATTAGGGACTTCATAGGTTATAATCCTTGCTTCCGCTAGATGATGAAAGATTTGGGTTATTGAGATCTTTTAGTTGAATGAATCGTCTCCTCTATGTCCCTTGGGTTTGTTCTTTCTCACTCCTCCTTAGCTCTTTTCTTTTTGGGCCTCCTTCATTATTTAAGCTTACCGACATTTGATCAATATTGAATGTTGGGTGTTGAAATCTTCTTCGTATTAGGCCTATTGCCATTTATGGGTTTGTAATGCTCTTCTATATCATGGCTACCTTTTCTTCTTTATACAAGAGTCTCATTTCCAAGTTTGAATCTTGAGATATTTGGAGAGTAGTGATTGTTGGGAACATGAATTACCACTGTTGGGCCATCTAATGTATAATCTTTTCTAAGGAGGCGATTTTGTCATAAGCCATGTGAACCTGATTGGAAGAATTCTTTACCAATTAACAACTAGAGAAAGATAAAGCTTTATCTTATAGAAACAAAAAAAATCTAAATAAAGATGGTGATTTTTATTTTCTTTTTACATTCTAGTTACAAGTATGTGGATTTATTTATATTTCCTTGAGTGAGAGAGAATGAATGGTTAGGTGCACTCTATTGAAGGACTATTTATGAGGAAGGAATGAATAGAGAATGATAGACTAAAGAGAAAAATTATTATTTTGAAAAGATTAGAGTACGAAGAACAAACGAAAAGGTGCTAACAATTATTCTTAATGAAACTTCAAATTTATTCAAAGTCTTTTAACTACATCTAAAGTTTCTAATATAACTCTTGTAGTTGGGCTTTAATCTTATATAGCATCTCTAAAGCCTGATCCATGGTCCTTTCAATTTTTTTGACCTAAGCCAATAAGGCTCGATTAGAGGCCTTAGCGCGTTTAGCCCTTTGCTTTTAATAGGTAATCTTAGCTTGTAGCAGCTACTCATGGATTCCTAGGGCATCTAGCAACCTATTGACTTTTTTATCATTCTCTTATTGGTTACCTACCATTTTAAGTCTACACATTTTATGGATAAAAATTAGTTTTCAATGCAACAAAAGAAAATATGTAGATGTTTAGATTGTTTAGGTTAATACATTACTCCTTAAGTTGCAGTATTTCAAAAACTTGATTGCATTAAACTCTTAAGCAACTGGTATGGTTGCAATTCTTAAGGGTAGTGTGTTAACTCAAGCTTAGAGGAGAGTGTATACAATTAGGGTGGGTTCTAAATAGTCCTTAATCTTTATGATCTCACTTATTTTTAGAAAACACTTTCATTGGTCACATTACAGCTTAAGTGGAGTGGTTTAATCAACCTTGAGCTGTGGTTACCCAACTACACTCGGAGCCTATACAATGGCTCCCCTCTTATTGTCCTAAGATGATCTAATTAACCTCGAGCTATGGAAACCAAATATTTAAATTTAGGGGCTAAACTTTTAAATCCTAAATGAGTGCCACTTTTAATCTTTCCAAATTTAAATTTACCTTTCAATGTACCCTTGTAATGACATTTATTTACAAGCTATAATTGAAATTATGCCTATTTACAAAAAATACGGATTTAAAGAATTAACTACTAAAGGGGGAAAATAAAAATTTTCTATTTTTTAAGTTACCTCATATGTACGAGTGCTTACGTACATGCTATTTAAGATTAAATTTCCATAGGTCATTTTGAAAATATTAGTGAGTTGGTTGATTTTAAATTTGGAAAGTGATCGAGTTTACGTCTCTTAGCCATTTTGTTTTTTATAAGAAAAATACCTAAAAGAAAAAGGGTCAGAATTTGGTGATTTTATTTTTGAGAAAATTTTAAAATATCCTAAATTGAGAAAAAAAGGGTCCATTTATTTTTATTTATTTGGAAAAAAAATTTAGGTGATAAAACTTTTTAGAAAAATCTTAAAATAGCTAAATGCAACTTTCCATGAAATATGCTATTACTATGGCTAACATGCCTAAACCATAGAAAAGAAGCCTAATTATAAAAGGAATGCTTAAATATAAAAAAGAAGCCTAAACATGGAAAAGATGTTTAATTATAGAAAAAATGTTTGAATTATGGAAAACATGTCTAAATAGTTTATTTTTTTTATTGAAAAAAGGATTTTTGTAAGTGAGAGGATATCTTTATTTTTCATTATTATTCTTTTATATTTTTGAATAAAACATAAAAATAAGTAAACTAAATAAATTAAGCCTTTTCTGTTTTTTTCTTTTTCTTCTCTTTTTTTTTATCTTTTTATAATTGCAAATAAAATACAATCATAGCAACAACAACAACAATAACAACAACAACAAAAAGAAAAAGAAAATGTATGATATTACAAATATAAATAAAAACAAAGAAAGCAAAATACGAAGAATAAAACACAAATCAAAACTAAAGGAAAGCTAAACCAAGTTAAAGTTCACACAAATCCTAGAAAAAGGAGCTGTGTAGAGAGAGAGAGTGGCATTGTAAATGGATTTAAGTGATTATGAGTGATGAGTTAATGGTTTATAGTAAAATAGAATCCCTTATTTATGGGTATCATGGTCAAGTTAAAGATGGAATGAATGTAATCAGATTTAATCGAAAGATGATACACTTACTAAAGTAGGAATACATGATGTAAAATTGGATGATTTGGATGAATGAATTGTTAGATAATATTAACATAAAGCAAAATGTCTTGATAGGATCATGGGTAGTGTAGATGAACAGGGTTGCTAAATTACACCCAAAGACCAAGGTAGCTTAGATCATATGAAGGATATATCAAAGGAACCAGAACCATCAAGGAAGAAGTTTCCCAACTTTGTCCAGGCAAATAGCTTCTTCACGGGAAAGAGAAATGACCCCCATCAGGTAGAACACTGGATAGCCTAAGTTGGGCTATCATTTAAGGCTTATGAGATACCCGAAGACTTGAAGTTGACCTATGGCACCTTCATGTTGCAACATAGTGCCAAAGTGTGGTAGAATTTTAAGGAAAGAGCCTTGCTTAAACCCATCACTTGGAGTAAATTTAGAAGAGAACTTCAAAAGGAATATAACCTAAAACGTAAAGGGAAAAGATTGATTGAGGAATTAAGGCCATCAACAAGTGAGTAAACAACAAAGAAGCCATTCCAAGTAAGTTGTTGGAAATGTGTCCAAGAACATTGTTAAAAAGATTGCCCACAATTAAAGGGTAAGTATTCTTACTGTGGAAGGGCTAGGCATAAAGTGAAAATGTGTTTTAAAAGGAGGAATGTAGTAGTGTGTCATAATTGTAGGAAGATGGTTACAATATCTCTAAGTGCTACTAGAAGTGAGATGCTTAGGAGAAAATGAACAACCCCAAAAGGAGCCTAGAGGATAAGTATAATTATTATGGGAAGGCTATATGTTTCCACAAAAATTATATGAACTTATCATGATGGTTGGAAGTAGTGACTAGACTGTATTCTTTATGGCTAAAATTTTGATGGTAATATAAATGAATGCTCATATAGATCAAATAATTAAGGTCTTGTGCATGCAAAAGAAGGATAGCATAAGAGTATTGGGACGAAAGATTGTTATTGTCAAGTTTCAAAGACGAAACTTATTGTAGGGTAGGGGAGGATGTAAACCCTATGAATTTCCTAAATAAGGGATTGGAAATTAATAAGATTTCCAGAAAGATAACCTTAGTGTTAGCAAGATAACTAACCTTAAACCTAAGAGACTACTCTAAAAAACCTGAACTTAAACTCCTAAAACCCTGAATGGTAATCTTAACCCTAGTTTGACCCCTATACTCAAAGCCTTAAAATTCTATAAAAAAATGCCAATAACTACTATTAACTCTTAAGTCAACCTAATCTAACAAAATTAACCCTAAACCCTAATAGGAAAGAGACTGATAAGTGAAGCCTTGGAGAACACCCTGAAATTAACAAAGGGTAAACTAAGCCAAAAATGAATATTGATATAGATAAAACCAACAATGAATTCAAAATCTTAAAATGAATACTATAGCCTTTAAATGAACCTTCGAATACTAAAATCTTAATACATACAATCCTTTAAAATGATTGTAAAAACCTAATCCAACTATTATACTTTAATTAAATAGTAAAACCATTCATTAATCGGAGACTAATTGCTTAATTGCCCTAAAACCCTAATATATCCTCTAAAATGTACCTAAACAACAATAATTGTCTCAACTCGTTAAACTAATTAGACAAGATGACTCAGTAGGCTTAACTAACTTAATTCGACTCATTAAGCCCTAAATTGCACTTAGTTTGTGTCAAATGTACCAATAAATAAAACTAGGAAATTAAATTACACCTTAATCTGCTAATTAGGTTTTATATTATAATTAACTAAAAATTAAGAACAATTAATCATATGAAACTAAAGTAATTATATAAAAATATCTCCTTAAGACTACTAACGTTATACTTAAGGAGACAATATGAACCTCGTAAACTTTCAAATTTGAACTCGGAGTTAGATATAGGAGTTAATAGGTAATCCTTAGAACTATTCAAGATATAATAATAAAATCTATAAATAAAATGATTGAAGCTTATATAATAAGCCTTAAAGCCTAAATAATAAGTTAAAAAACCCTAAAGAGAGTAAAACCTTAATTGTATGTGTAAAACCCTAATAGACAGGAAACTCTAAGATGATTAGAAAATATCAATATACTGAATAAGACCTTAATTAGAAGTCCAAAAACCTAATTCAACTAAATAAACGCTAAGTACATTCCTAAACTATTCGCTAGTCACAAATAATTTCTTCAATCGCTTGGAAATCTTAAATCGCCAATCTTGTATACAATCTGAAAACCCTAATCGATCTCAAATGATAGAGGACTCTAACAAATAAAGTAATATAGGTAAATGAACTTAATTAGAGTGATGAAATATGGAAAGACTTCAGTTACACCCTAATTAGGCTGAAATTATTTAATAAAGTATAATTACGATTAATTAGCCTAATTAACCTTTAATCCATTTACCAACCTTAGTCTTTTGAATTAAGAAATGGATAAGATCAATTAAGGAGATAAGACAAAAATGCTAATTAGACAATTAAAATATTTTGAGACAAACCCTTGCCAAATCAAATATAGGGTCATGGGGTAAGCGGTCCCTCTTTGATCATTGTACTCTTTTAACCAATTAAAGCAATATCTTGTCCCCTCATATCTTACCTTCTTTATCTATAATTTCACTCATTCAAAACCCTCATTTGAATCCTTTCTTCACTCTTAAAGAACCTTAGGAACCACTCTCAAGGAACCCAAACAAAAACTAAAGGAAAAAAGGAATAAAACAAAAGGAGCTATGGTACCCCTCAATATACCTTGGCAACTTTTAGCCTTACCACCACCAAATCACAAGCTACCACCACTACCAAAAGATTACATACACACTCTATTTTCTTATGACAAACATTACCTTTCAAAGGAGTTTGGCATTACCTTTCAAAGGAGTTTGTTTTACTTCATTTTAAAGTGAAAAGGTTAGAACTCGTGTAAGCTAGCCTAAGGCAAGAATTGTCCAACTTAACTTTCTTGTTCACATAAGTTATACCTATGATATCTTGAGAGTTTAGGATTATATATACTAGATAAACATGTTATAATCATGTACATGTCCTTTTAGAGTTACATAATTACAAATTCATTCATGTGCTTAGTTAGTTCGTTACTTGCATTTTAGAAGCGTAGGAGGTAGTTTTATATAGAGAACCTAAAAAGATGTTGATAAAACTTCATGAAACTCAAAGTACCATCCATGCCGCCCCCACCATGATATGTATCCATCTTATTTTCACTATGTTATGTGATATTATTAGCTTAAAATAAGTAGAAATGCGATTAAAAATAGGAAAATACACTCGAATAATTGTTGGATGGATGGAGATGAAGAAATCCTGGAAAACCCCTATTGAGCATTAAGTATGATTTAGGATGTAATTAACCAAATTAAATAGGATAATGATGAATTAATGGCCTAAACTAGTTAAGTTGGTAATTAGGGCCTTTGGAATAATGTTAAAAACCCCATTAATGAAATGAACTAGATCTAGAACACTTAGTAAATGGGTTAATTAGTGGACCCATTACGATATTTAGCTCATTGGAATAAGTTATAATCAAGTTTAGGATCTTAGAATGCAAACTAAGCCTAAATCAGCTTAGTTAGTGATTGGGGCTTTAGAAATATGATTAGGAGCCAATTAAATAAAAAGATCAAGATCCAAATCCTAATAGAAAATTAACTTATCATATAGCCTTTAATTGGCTTAAGCCTAAAATAATAAGTAGAGTTAGGCTTAAGGTCTTAAAATATAAGATAAGTCTAAAAGCCCTTAAAAATACTAATAATAGAGCCTAATGACTTGGTGACTAGATCTAATCCCTAAATTAAAAGGTTCATAAAATAAAAATATAAAAAGCCTATTAAGTCTAAAAGCCCATTAAAGCCATCTCTTAAAGTTAGAGGTTGTAAGGCTCTAACTAGTAAATTTCTAAGGGCACCTATTCATTTTACATACATCTTCTTAATTTATATATATATATATATATATATATATATATAGTTAGAGCCTTGCAACCTCCAACTTACAAGGTGATTTTTATATCATGGGTGCATACGTGATATGAAAATTTTAAACTAAATTACTAAGCCTCTTTATGGGGCATTTCACTAACACATGAGAAATAGTATAAAGACTTGTTTGAAAAAACTTAAGTTAGTACTTATTCATTGTGAATAAATTACCTTAATTATGCAAATTTAAACAAAAGGTAATATATGTTATATAATATTCATATGTCAAAAAATAGGATATACTAATAATACTAACGACATGAAAAAAAAAAGTTAGTATGTTTTTTACCAATGAAACTTTCTAAAAAAGAAAGGGAAATAAAATAAAAAAACTTAATCCCAGTTAATTTAAACAAGTCATAGGTCAAATCAAGGGGGATAGTTGCATGTAGGGGTTTGATCTAGTTCAAATCTTAGAGCTCTACTGGGTCTGGATTTAGGTTGTACAAAGAAGAAGATGCCAGCACCTTCCTTACTTTGTTTTGAGCCTTTCAAGAACCAAATTAAGTAAGTAATTTGATTTTTGTGAGAAAGTTATTGGTGAAAACTTGTTTGGTACTAATGCCTTGACTTATGGTGGCCAATTAGTAGTATTTGAATAACAGGCAATGGTAGCAATTTTTAGGTAACACAGCTAAGGATGGTTTGGAGAAAAGGTGTATTTTAGGTATGAAGGAGTTGCTGGTGATATTTCTTTCAAGTGAAAGTGGAAGGTGGGTGGTGTTCTAAAGTAGGATGAATGGTGGTGGTTGAGATTTGGTTTGAAGATGGAGCCAAGGTCATGGCAAAACCAAGGATTAGTTGGCTTCACTGGTTAAAGTGATGGTCATTCTCATGTAATAGTGAGCTCATACGGTTGTGTATGAGGGGTTTATATTAGCCTTTAGTTTTCTAAAAAAAAAAAAAACAATTTCAGAGAAAGAAACAAAAAATATTGTGCTTAGAGGCTATTTTATTTTAAAAACTAAAAAAGGTTCTATAGAAGAAGCCTATAAAGCAAATGGGCCTTTGATGGGTTTCTTAAAATAAAAAGGGCTTAACATTAAAAATAAAAAGGGGGGGAGGGGGGGAAACAAACTTTGTATTTTTTTGGGTCACTAGAATTGTCTACATACTTGTTAGCCAATATCAAGCCCAAGTAGTTCTCAAGTAAATTTATAAAAATTTAGCGAGTTAATCCATTTTAATAAAAAAAAAATATTCTACTCTATGTATTTACATATTCATTAGTTTATAAAAATATATTTTTTTTGGTCCAAAATTTTTGAAAAAAAAAAACTAGAAATCCTTAATTAAAAAAAAATCATTTAGAGTTTTTTATTTAAGAAAAATATTTTGCTAAGGTAGTAGGACATTTATTTTGAAAAAAGAAAATATAAAAAAAACCTTCCTTATAAAAGAAACCCATTAAAGACATCCATGTTAAATAAATCACATTCATGGAATAATAAAATGTATTATACATGGCATGCTTATGATTTATATATGAACAATTTATAATTATTGACAAAAACTATTTTATTATAAAAATTTAATAAAATCTTGAATCAAAACATTAATTCCATAGTAATCTAAAGTTCAAACATCAATCCTATATTATACAAACATGAATCACAATAGATATATTACAATTCATCAATCAAAATATCTAATTTAATCAAAATAATCAAGAACTAAGAACAAGTTAATAAACTTACACAAACATTACATGATAATCATATCATAGAAACAAAGAATCCTATCATCCCTACTACAATAATTGTATCAAACAAGCTTCTTACATACATAAAAACATAATTTCACAATTATTCAATATATAACATGGATCAAACTCACAAAGGAATTTACCTACTGTAGTAATGAACAAACAGCTAGTTTATGGACTTCTTGGGTGGTTTTCAGCAAGGTGGCGATGGTTCTCAACCCTCAAATTCCCAAACTTTGAAACCCCTCCACCAATTTATAGTAAAATCATGCACCCACCATTTCGATTTGCTTAAAGAAAATGAAATTTTCAAGAAAACCCTATAACTAGACTATGGAGTAAAAGCTTGATAATTCTCTCAATCTAATCCCCCCTTTTTTTATGCAATTGTGTGTTTCAATGTGACAAAGGAAGCCTTATTTATAGTGTGGACTCAAGATTCTTAGTCAAGAAACTTCCTTTTTGAATTAGGGAATTAAATCAACTTGCATCTCATAAGTTTGATTTGTTTTTACTTTTTTTTTTCCCTTTCTTTGTCCAATTTTGATGCATTTTAAGTGTTATTTTTGTCAATTAATTGGATAAAATCAACCTCTTATGTCTTATTACCAATTATAAACACTAATTACATGGTGGGATTGAATTATAAGATTCAATTTTCCCTTTATTAGAAGATATATGCGCTAAGCTTCCTAAAAGATATCTTTTTATTATTATTATTTTTTGTCGGCACACTTTTTTCTCCTTTATTATTTTCCAAGATTTTAGACTCAAAATATCATACACATATTTCCCTTTTAATTCCATATTCTTAAGTAATTTTAAGATTAAAACAAATCAGATTAAATTGAGTTGTTTTTTAGGGTAAAATATCCTCTTTTTTAGCTTCTATTTGTAATCATATCAAGAAGAAAAGGAAAGAAAGAAGAAGGGAAGTAAGGGTGCAGTTAGGGCACTCACTCGCACATTGAATTTTCTTGCCTTGATTATTCTATTTATATTTTTATTAATTTGGGGCACCACATGCCACGTTGTGGCATGGTTGAATGGCACCACATAGATATGATGTAGCTATTAGGTGGTAACCATATCAGCAACTTTATTTTTAGTTCCCCCTCTCCCCTCCCTTTTCATTATATTTATTTAATAACTTTTGTGAATTTTATTTTCTAAGTTTCCAGAAAATTAAGAAAACATCCAAAAATTTTCTATAGGTAAAAATGGGGTATCTATAACTACCTTTTTTGTGGTGAAGTTTGGTGAAAATTTTACCATAAAAACAAAAAAGACACCTTGTTTGCCCCTATGAGAAGAAGATATTTCTAAAAAAGGTTGCTAAGTGTAACTTTAAGATAATGGGCTACCTATAAAACGGGCCTCCTCAACAAGCTAATAATCAAAAGGGGTTCTTCTGGTCTATCTTAATAAGACCCTTTCGCGAGATATTCTTTCGTAGTACCGTAGTTATTTGTAGGTAAGGATCCTTATAGTCTATCTTGGCAGAAGCTTTTATTAAATATCTTACTAAAGTTTTCTTAAGGATAGGGATTCTTACGGTCTATCTAAAGGAGAACATTTGGTGAGATATCCTATTCGAAAGTAATAGTGTTAAGGCTTTATTAGGGATAAAGCTCCTTACGATCTATCTAAATGAGATTTTTTAGTGAGATATCCTATCCGAAGGTATGATGGAACCATGACACCGTAGCTATCTAAAGAATGGAAAAGGCTATTTAAATAAGATATCCTACTCTAAAGTTTTAAGTGAGTGCTACACCTCTTTTTTAGCTTGCCAATGGTAATTTGGGTTTGAAGGCCCATAATTATCCCTTGGCTTGGAGACTTAATGACCTAGCTAGTCTTTATTAGAGTCGGACATGGGAGTCTATGAGCTCAACTAGCTTTCTCTCTCCCTTCACTTGGTCCTAACCCTGCAAAAGGAAAGATCAAAGCATAGCAATCGAGGAGTTTTAGTTCATTAGTGTTCACGATTAAGGAATTTTTTTGTTTAATCATTTATGCAGTGTGTATGTGTTTAGGGATAGATTCATGGTATAGTATGAATGTGGAGATTGAGAACAACTTATCGATGGGGCAGAGAGTGGTCGATGACCAATCTAATGTTGATGATAGTTGGGGACATTTACTTTACATGTAAAGGAAAAAAAAAAAGTTCATATAGGATTTAGAATTGGAGACAAAAAATAATGTCATTCCATTAATTTCAAGGGCTGTACATCTTGATTGAATCATTGTTTATAGGGTCCCTCAAATCTGGGCCATCCTTTTGTCCATTTGGGATAAAATTAATGCTCCTCTAGACAGTAATCTTCTTACTATATACGAACCCTCATAGCTAAGGGTGAAGTTCCCTCTAAGATCTTGTGCTTTTGGCAAGACCTTCCTTTGAGAACTAATAGGGTTGTACTTTCTTATTGAAAGCTGATATCATCCTTTACTGATAGCATTGCTTGTGGCATAATGCTATCGATGTCTTTTGATGTGAATCGTGACTAAGAACAAATAAGGCTGGTCGCAGGGATCGGTCTAAGCTTACTGAAAGCTTGAAAAGAGTGATAAGGAAACACGCGAAAGGATGAACAATGAATAAAGAGTAAGAAAAACCCATGAATGGCTCTAAAGGATATGACGCACCAATGAACTTTCAAGGACTCATGGCGTATCTCAATGTGATGCATGAGTAAGTCTGGTGAGGTTACTCACTATGTAGCCTTGCTTAAGGGTTAGAATAAGAGTAAAATGAGAGTAAACAATCAGTGTTTACGAGCGAAGAATATTCAGTATATTAATGGTAATCCGATTATTTTTGGCTATATGTACAAGGGGTATTTATACTTGAAAATTTAGGGTAACTTGTCTAAAAGGCAAAAGACAAAAAAGGGTATTACCTCAAAGAAGTAATGTATAAGAATACAAAGGGTAAAAAATAAATATTAAAGAAAAACAATGATTAGTATAACAGATTCTATATGTAGCAGAGATGTGTTAGCAATGCCATTTGAGGATGTCGATAAAAGTGTACAAGCACATTAGTTGTCCGAGTAGGGGTGATTTAGGATTAATCCAGGGCAACTCTCTCGGTCTTTCAGCAAGAGTGATGCTAAGCAATTGGTTGGCTTAGACATGGCTGAGCAGATGCACGAGGTTTGGTTGTTGTCTCGGCATTTTTCAAGTTGACACACAACTTCCAAGAGGTGGGTGGCCATACAACTAGGCATATAGAGTTGATCGGCAGCAAGGAGAAACTCGGCATCTACATGAGATAGTTGGAGCAGGAGGATTCACCTCCCCAGTCCCTCTAGTCTTCAAGTTCGGCTGTGACTTAAACGCCTAGTAGCATGATTCCTATCATTTCCTCCTGGTTGATTTGGATTTTGGTTCAAATTTGAATGGTCTTCAATTAGCTCTCCGTTAAGGTGATATAAACAAAGGTCAGCAATGTTGAAGATGTCAGAAACCGCATAGTCCTCAGGCAACTCCAGTTTGTAGGCATTATCATTGATCTTCTAAAGGATTCTAAAAGATCCTTCAACCCTTGGGGATAGTTGTTTCTCTTGTTACTAAAAAACCTTTCTTTGCTTAGGTATAACTACACTAAGTCTCTCAATTGAAACTGTCTCATCGTCCTACCTTTAGCCTTCTCTTGCATTCATTTGGCGGCTAGGTTAATTTACCGAGTAACTTTATCATAGATGTATTGAAGGGACTATGTTTAGGCTCTCGCGTTAGGGTCTTCTTGCTTGGATATAGGTACAAGGGTGTGATCAGGGGGTAAATCGGGATTAAAACCATAAACAACTTCAAAGGGTGTCTACTTAGTGGTGTCATGCACTATTTGGTTGTAAGTAAATTTGACCACTAGCAAGAAGATGTCCTAATTAGCTAAGTTCTTATCTATTATAGCTCAGAGCAGCAATCTCAAAATATGATTGACTACCTCTATTTGTCCATTTGTTTAGGTTAATGAATAGCAGTTTAGTTCCCATCCATTGCCATATAGTCCTCCAGAAATGGCTCAAGAACTTTGGATCTTTGTTTGAAACTGCACTTCTCGACATGTTGTATAAATGAACAACTTCCTACAAGAAAAGAGAAGAGAGACCTAAAGTATCATTAGTCTTGGAGAAGAGTACAAAGTGTACCATCTTGTTAAACCTGTCTACGATGACCATTATAGAATCTTGCCTCGCATAGTTTGTGGTAATTCGGGAACAAAGTCCATGCTCAATTCAATCCATGGTTTCGTTGGAACCTACAAAGGCATTGTTTTTCCTTACTTAACTCAGCATTTAGCCCTCTTGCACATGGTATAGCCTTTAACAACTCGATGCACATCTCGCCTCATCCTCAGTTAGAAGAAACATCCATTCAACAGCTCATACATTATTCTCTCCTTAAAATGCCTAGAGAGTCCTCTGCTGCGGGCCTCTCTGATCAGTAACTCTCTTAGTGAATAGATCGATACGCATAATTTCCCTCCTTACAACAAGTACCCATCTTCCATATAGTACTTGTCTAATATCCTTCCATCGACACAATGTGCAAGTAAATGTTTGAAATGTAGATCCTTGGAGTATTGTTCCTTAGTACTCGCAAACCCAAATAATCTGGTATGCAGTTTTATTAAGAGTGCATATCTCCTTGAAAGAGCATCTGTAACCACGTTGCTCTTTTCCTACTTGTACTTAATGACAAAATTGAATCCCTTAAGGAATTTGACCCACTTCACCTACTACTTTGACCACTTTGTTTGACTTTAGAGATACCTTAATAATTCATGGTTAATATATGAAAAATTCACTCAGTAGTAGGTAATGCTACCATACTTATAGTGCCTAGATCAGTCAAGAGTTACTTTGTCACACTCCAGCTCAAATACTTTATTGAAGTCAGGTAAAACTAGTACAGGTATGGAAGTCAATCTTTCCTTTACCTCGACAAAGGTTCTCTCCTCCTTTTCTCCCTATCTAAAGTTGGTGTTCTTCTTTGTTAGCATAGTAAGAGGTGTGGCAAGGGTATTGAAATTCCTTATGAATCTCCTATAGAAGGAAGCAAATTTATCAAAACTTCTCACTATAGCATAGGTAGTAGGAGTCGACAACTCAATGATTGCTCAGATTTTCTCGTCATCCACTCATAAGCTTCCTCCACTTACCATATAGCTTAAGAATACCACTTCCTCCTGGCAAAAACAACATTTCTTAAGATTGCAAAATAATCTTTTGACATAAGGGACATTCAATACGATACGGAGATGTTTGCAGTGATTTGGCATATTGGCACTATACACAAGAATGTTGCCAAGGTACACTATGATATACTTCCCATTAGATGTCTCAATACGTAGTTCATTAATCTTATGAAAGTGCTCAAGAGTCTAACAGGCCAAATGGCATGACCATCTACTCATAAAGTTTATGTCAAGTTTTGAATGTAGTCTTCAACTCATTTCCCTGGCTCATGTGAATTTGATGGTAGCTAGACTTTAGATCAATCTTACTGAAGATCTTATCTCCACTCAATTCATCTAGCATATTTTCCAACTTGGGGATAGGATATCTGTATTTTATTGTCATCTTGTCCACTACTCAGCTGTTAATACATATCCGCTAGGTACCATTCTTTTTGGTAACTAGTCACGCTGAAATAGCATAAACGTTGAGACTTTCCTTAACATACCCTCTCTCTATTAGTTCATTGACTTATCGTTAGAGCTTTGAAGCTTGTTTGGGTTTCATCCGATAAGTTAGCTTATTCGGTAAGGCGGTGCCGAGTATTAAGTTAATGCAATGTTCTATGCCTTGGATAAGGGTTAGTCCTTCAGGCAACTGTTCTGAAAACAGATAGGCATATTTGTCCAATAACTCTCTTACTTCCAAGGGTAGTTTACCTCACTCCTTCAACTTTAATAGATGCTTAACCGACATAAGGGTTGGTACGTTGTCTTCAGTGGCCTCTTAGAGTTTGGCTCTATTCATCGTTAGAGTCTTCTTTGATTCGTAAGCAAGTTTTGCCTGTAGTTTGTTAACTTCACTTGGTAACATCAAGTTTAGCGTAACCCTCCTACCATCCTTCTTGAACACATACGTATGTTTATATCCATCATCGATAACTCTTTTTATCAAATAGCCATGGTCGGCTAAGCAACACGTGTAAAGTGTACATTGGCATCGCGTCATAGAAAATCTCATTGTAGTAATTTTTTATAGTGATCGATAGTAATACTTGTTGAGTAACATGTAGTGCTCCCTTCTCACTCAACCAATGTAACTTGTATGACCTTGGATGTGCGATAGTTGGTAACTTCAACTTTGTGATTAGATCAATTAATGCTACATTGGTACAACTTCCACTATCTACAATTAGTTCTTACACTTAATTGTTCACCTTACAGGTGATATGAAACAAGTTATCCCTCTATTCCTCCTCATGTGAGGGTTTTAAGTTCATTATATATCGAACAACCAAGATTAATTGATCTGCATCCTTAGCAAACACATCCTCCTTTATCAGTTCATTCTCTTAAGTGACTTCTTTCTGATAGTATTCTCTTCCTCAAGTTCCTTATTAGTACTTTACACTTCTAGCTTCGAGACGTCTTCCTTGATGATCGTAGTTCTTCAGTTTGGGTACTAAGCAATCATATGTCCAAACCCTTAGCACTTGAAGCACTCGATTTAGCTCGTCTTTCTACCAAATCCTTACTCTTTTTTCATATGTTTGAGTTGGCACATTACCTTCTATTTAGCCCTTTTGGTCAGTCCTGACATCCCGTTGTCTGTTCAAGTTGGTACTTGACTGACCTCGATAGTTTCCTTAGATAGGTTGGCTTAACTAAACAGGTTGATTAGTCAACGGTTGAGTTGGCATTCAACCTCTTCTTTGCCTTTCCACTCATTGATCAATTCGTATAGCCTCATCTATTACAGTATGTCGTTGGAGTTTTACAATGTCTCGAATATCACCCCTTAATCCAATAAGGAACCTAGAGACTGTTCATACTGGTAGTTCCTCTACTTTACAATAGATCATAAGCATTTGGAATTCTTAGACATACTCATCAACAATTTGGCCTCCTTATCTTAAATTTTATAGCTGCCGCAACAAATAGGAATGAAAAGAAAACAGTGAGGCTTTAGCAAATCTAAAGAGCCACTAGTTGGATATAACATATCAATTGATGGGAATTAGGCTACTAGACCATTAACCCGCAATTGAGCCTGAAGACTAAAGGGACTGGCAAGACGAATCTTCTAGCTCCAGCTAACTCTTACTGAGGTCGAATGTCGCATGCTGAGCTAAATGACTACTTATTTCTCAGAGATTATGTGCTGAGAAGCAAAATGCTAAGATAACTACCAATCTTCACTCTCTCACACTCATGCCCAAGCCGACCACTTGCCTCACTTCACTCTTGCTAAGATGTCGAGAGAATGCTACTAGACTAATCTTCATTTACCTTACCCCGGACAAGTAATTTGGTGGTACTCTTTTATCTGCATCCTCCAATGGCATTGCTAATGTATTACTACCATGTGTACAAGATCACATGAAGGATCTACCACACAAATCATTGCGTTTCTTAAATATTCATTTTTACCCTTTTGTATTCTTGTATATTACTTCTTTAAGGTAATACCCTTTTTCTCTTTTAGGTAAATTGCCCTAACTTATTGGGTATAAATACTCCTTCTATTTGTAGCCATAATGATCAGCTTAGCATCAATACACTTGACATTCTTCTCTCTCATAAACACTAGTTGTTTACTTTCATTTCACTCTTATTCCAACCCTTGAGTAAGTCTAGCTGGTGAGTAACCTCCATGAACCAATTCGTATGTCATATTAAGTTGTGTTGTGAGTCTTCGAAAGTTCCATTGATGCGTCATATCCTTTTGAGTTGTTTGTAGGTTCTTCTTACCCTTTTATTCACCCTTTTGTGCATTCCTCATCACTATTTTCAAGCTTTTAACAAGCTTGGACCTATCCAGCGATTAGTCTTGTCTATTCTTGGTTGCAGTTCGCATCATCTTGGTATCAAAGTAGAGGTTTTACTTTAGTTGTAGTTTGATTCGAAGTTCTATCCATACTCTGTTTTGCATGTGTGAAATAAAGTAAGTTATTGTGTTCATTTAATTGTTGCGCTCGCTAGCTATTAATTTTTTGGTTTACAAAAGTATTTGCTGAAACACCTAATTGAAGAGTTTGAGATTTGAATCTACGGAGAAAATGATTAACCTAAGTATAAGCATTGGTATTAGAGATGACAATAGTGGAGTTCCATTATAGTCGACAATCTCAAGGAACCCCTAAGAGTACTGACAAGAAACTTGATAAGGTGGCTAACCTCTTAGTAGATTTAACCTGAGCTATCCATGTGTTGGCTTGCCGGCCAACCAAAGCTACACATAACACCTCATAAGCTATTTGACTTGCAAGAATTCAAAACCTAGCTAGACAAATTGAGGTATATGAGTAGGCGAATAGGTAAGAAGAAGAATTGACTTGGGAAATTTGGAAGAAGAGGATAAGGAAGAGTATTATGAAGAAGAAGAGCGAGTGTGAGCACCCAAAGCCTTTGACTATGTGAAACTTTAGATTCCGAGTTTCAATAGATCTGGAAGTGTGAATAAATACTTGGAATCGGAAGAGAAGGTAAAGCGTGTGTTTGATTATTATCAGCATGAGTATTACGAGAAAGTGAGAATTGCTACTGTTGAGTTTTTTGGATACGCTACCATGTGGTGGAAGAATTTTTAAACTATAAGGAGACAAAAAGGCTATAAAGAGATTAATACTTAACCTAAGATGAAGACAATACTTAGAAACAGGTGTGTGCCGAATACTTATCTGCAAGATACTTTTACTTGGCTTTAGGAGCTAAGAAAAGGAGGCCAATCTATTGACGAATATGTCCAAGAGTTTCAAATGATTATGATTTGCTATGAAGTAGAGGAAACACCAACATGAACAATCTTTAGGTTCATTACTGGATTAAGAGGTGACATTCAGGACATTATAGATCTCCAATGATTCACAACAATGGATGAAGCCATCTAAATAGTTCAACGAGTGGAGAGATAGAAAAGAGGTCAAGTACTAACTAAACTGTCAACTAGTTGACCTAGATAGGTAAGTCACCAAGGTTAGTCAAGTACGGAGCTAATCTAAAAGGTAGATGTCCAAACAAGACAAAAGGGCTGACTTGATAGTATCGTATTGACCTATACTTATGAGAAAGGGCAAGGATCTATAAGAAGATAAGCTAGATTAAGTGCTTTAAGTGCCAAAGGTTTGAATATATGGCTGCTTAGTGTCTGAACCAAAGAACTATGGTCATTAAGGGAGACATCCTGAAGCTGGAAGTGGAAAGTACTGACAAAGAGCCTGAAGGGGAGAACCTTACTGAAAAAGAAGTTTCTCATGATGACAAGTTGATTGAGGAAGATGTGTTCACCAAGGACTTAGACCAGTTGGTCTTAGTTGTCTGACGCGTAATAAACTTGGAAACCTCACATAAGGAGTAGTAAAGGGAGAACTTATTCCATACCACTTATAAGGTGAATAATCAAGTAAGCTCGTTAATTGTGTAGTACAGGTTACACCAATATGGTATTAACCAATTTGATCGCAAGGTTTAAATTATCGACTATTACACACCCAAGGTCGTAGAAGTTGCATTGGTTGAGTGAGAAGGGAGCACTACATGTCACTTGGTAAGTACTACTACCTTACTTTGACAAAATTCTCTGCGATGTGCTACCTATGTACGTCTCACACATGCTACTTGGTTGACCATGGTTGTTTGATAGGAGAGTAATCCATGACGAATACAAGAATACGTATATGTTCAAGAAGGATGGTTGAAAGACTATACTGAACTCAATGTCACCGAGTGAAGTTAACAAACTGCAAACAAAACTTGCATATGGATCAAATAAAGCTCTAGTGATAAGTAGAGCTAAGCTTTGAGAGGTCATCGATGCTAATGAGTTGACCCTTATGTTGGTTAGGCACTTACTAAAAATGAAGGAACGGGGTGAACTACCCTAGGAAGTGACAGCATTGTTGGATGAATATATCAATTTGTTCCGATAATAGTTACCCGAAGGGTTACTCCCACTCTAAGGCATAGAGCATTACATTGACTTAATACTTAATACCTCCCTATCGAATAAGCCATCCTATTGAATGAATCTCGAACAGGCTTCTAAGGTCTAACTCCAAGTTAATGAGTTGCTAGAGGGAGGCTATGTCAAGGAAAGTCTTAGCCCTTGTACTGTACCGATGTTTCTAGTGCCGAAAAAGGGTGGACCCTAGCAAATGTGTATAGATAGACGAGCTATAGACAAGATAACGATCAAATACAAGTAACCCATCCCGAAGTTGGAAGATATGCTAGATGAATTGAGTAGAGCTAAGATCTTCAACAAGATTGATATGAAATCTTGTTACCATTGAATCTACATGAGGCTAGGAGATGAATAGAAAACAAAATTTAAAACTTAGTATGGACTTTATGGGTGGATGGTCATACCGTTTCACTTATCGAATGCCCCGAGCACTTTCATGAGACTAACGAATCATGTACTAAGACATCTAATAAGGAAGAGTGTCATGGTTTACTTTGACGACATTTTAGTGTACAGTATCAACATGCCGAGTCACTATGAACATCTTTGGGCTATACTAAATGTCCTCTATGCTGAGAGATTATTCAACAACCTTACAAAATGTTGCTTTTGTTAGGAAGAAGTGGTATTCTTAAGCTATGTAGTTAGTGGAGGAGGCTTGCGAGTGGATAACGAGAATATCCGAGCAATTGTCAATTGGTCGACCCCTACTATTTATGTCAAGGTGAGAAGTTTCTGTGGACTAACTTCCTTCTATAAGAGATTCATCAGGAATTTCAGTACCTTTGTCGTACCCCTTACTGAACTAACAAAGAAGAATATCGACTTCCGATGGGGAGCAAAGGAAGAGAGGAGTTTTGCTGAGGTGGAGGAAAGATTAGCTTCCACCCCTGTATTAGTCCTACTTAACTTTGAGAAAATATTTGAGCTTGAGTGTGACGTGTTAAGCATTGGAATAGGTACTATCTTAATGCAGGAAGGCTGACCAATTGCTTACTATGGTAAGAAGCTCAGGAGACCTCAACTAAACTACTCCATATATGACAAAGAACTCTTGGTACTAATCTAAGTACTACAAGTCCAGTAGCATTATCTATTGCCAAGAGAATTTGTCATCTACATTGACCATGAGTCTCCAAGGTATTTCTAAAGTCAGACGAAATTGTCAAAGTGGTAGGCGAGGTAGGTTAAATTCCTTGAAGGATTCAACTTTGTAATAAAGTAAAAACAAGGGAATAGCAACGTAGTTACAGATGCTCTTTCGAGGAGTCATGCATTCTTAACTAAATTACAAACCAGGTTATTTGGGTTTGTAAGTATTAAAGACAAGTACCTTGTAGATCTACACTTTAAACCCATATTTGCATGATGAGTCAATAGAAGGATAGTGGATAAGTACTATGTAGAGGATGTGTACTTATTTTGAGGGGGAAAATTATGCATGCCAACCTACTCTCTACGAGAATTACTTATCAAGAAAGCTTACAATGGAGGATTCTCTGGACATTTTAGGGAGAGAAGGACCTATGAAATACTGAATGGCCATTCCTTTTGGCCAAGAATGAGACAAGATGCGCATTGAGTTGTAGAATGCTATGCCATGTGCAAAAGGGCTAAATGCCAAGCTAAGTAAGGGAAAGCAATGCCTTTACCTATTGTGATGAAACCATGGACTGAATTAAGCATAGACTTTGTTCTTGAACTACCACGAACTGCCCGAGGCAAAGATTCTGTAATGGTCATCATTGATAGATTCAGTAAGATGGCACAATTTATGCCTTCCTCCAAAACTAAAGATGCTTTGACTATTGCTTCTTTTTTCTTGCAGAAAATTGTTAGGCTACACGGCGTACCAAGATGTGTAGTTTCAAATAGAGACCTGAAGTTCTTGAGCCATTTTTGGAGAACTATGTGACAACGAATGGAGACCAAACTACTATTTAGTACTTCATGTCACCCCCAAATAGATGGCTAAATAGAGCTAGTTAATCGTACTTTAAGATAATTGCTTTGAGCTATAGTAGGCAAGAACTTAACTGATTAGGACGTTTACTTACTAGTGGTCAAATTTGCTTACAACTAGATAGTACATGACACCACCAAATAGATCCCCTTAGAGGTTGTCTATGGCTTTAATCCCGAGCTATCCTTTAATCACACCCCTATACTTGAATCAGAGTGAGAAGACCCTAACACGAGAGCTCGAGCACAGTCCCTTTAGCACATTTACAACAAAGTCACTCAGCATATCAACTAAGTCGCTACAAGACTATGAGAGAAGGCCAAGGGTAGAATGACTAATCAATTCTAGCTAAGAGACTTGGTGTGGCTACACCTCAATAAAGAATAGTTCGCAAGTAAGAAGAGAAATAAGCTATCTGTAAGAGTCGAAAGGCCCTTCAAGATCTTACAAAAGATTAATAATAATGCTTATAAGTAGGATTTGCCTAAAGATTATGGGGTATTTAACACCTTCGACATTGCCGACTTCAATTCATGTCACTTTAATGGAAAGCTAACCTAAGACTATTTGGATTTGATCCCAAATCCAAATCAACTAGGAGGGAATGATAGGAATCAGGCTACTGGACCACTAACTCGTAGTCGAGCCCGAGGACTAAAGGGACTGGTAAGGCTAATCTTCTTACTCTAGCCAACTCCTACTGAGGCCGAGTATCTCCTTATTGATTCACTCTGTATGTCAAGCAGAATGATTGCCTATTTCTTAAAGATTGTGTGCTGAGAATCAGAATACCGAGACAATTGCAATCCTTGCTCTCTTACACTCATTCCCAAGCCAACCACTTGCTCAGCTTCACTCTTGCTAAGATGTCGAGAGAATGCCACCAGACTAATCTTTAGTTACCCTGCTTAGACAAGTAATCTGGTCGTACTCTTTTGTTTACTTCCTCTAATAGCATTGCCAATGTATTACTGCCATGTATACAAGACCACGTAAAGAATTTACTACACTAATCGTTATTTTTTTTTAATATTTATTTTTACCCTTTTGTATTCTTGTACATTACTTTTTTAGGGTAATACCTCTTTTGTCTTTTCCCTTTTAGGCAAATTGCCTTAACATATTAAGTATAAATACCCCTTTCATTTGTAGCCATAATGATTAGCTTAGCATCAATTCACTTGACATTTTTCTCTCTTAGAAACACTGGTTGTTTACTTTTATTTCACTCTTATCTTAACATTTGAGCAAAATTAGGTGGTAAGTAACCTCACCAAACTAATTCATGCATCATATCGAGTTGTGCAGTAGGTCCACGGAAGTTCCATCGGTACGTCATCTCCTTTAGAGCTATTAATAGGTTTTACTTACCTTTTTATTCACCCTTTTGTACATTCCCCATCACTATTTTTAAGCTTTTAATAAACTTAGACCAATCTAACAACCAGCCTTATCTGTTCTTGGTTGCAATTCGTATCACCTATTAATCCTACTCGACCTAATCCAAACACTCGATATGATACAAAATGTCGAACTAGGGTCGCTCACCACTAACTCTTACTAAAGGAGCTAGATAAGAGCTAAGGATAATAGAAAACATACAGGTTACTCTAAAAAGGAAAATTCTATAATTCAATAACAATAGCATGATGTCTGTGTATAAAAGAAGTGAGGTATTTATATTACCTCACCTAGGATTACAATAAATGAGTAAAAGACAAAATGGATAATGCATAAAAGATTCCTAAAACATTCTTAAATGGAAAAAACGACAAATGCTACAGTGTAACGGAAAACAAGGAATCCTTCTGGGAAGTTGTGTTAGAAGACATGTGTTGGGTGGTAACTATTCCAGAGTTAAGCTTAGATGAGGGTAGGAGTAGATCTTGAAACTAGGTTGACATGATTAGGGTTGGGTCGAAGCTCAGACATTGTGGAGCCTCTTAAGGTTAGGTAGCTTGATAGCTTGGCTCGAATAAATGCTGGATAGCTCGGAAGTGGTACTGATCTCAACTATAGTTCAGTTAGTAGAAGTGTAAGTGTAGGAATCCAAAGATTAATGAAGGAATCTTCATCTGGTAAGGGTTCTTGAGCTAGTACTCATTGGGTTAGTTCTTTCAATCTTCTAGTTCGACTTTGTGTGATAGGTTTGAGGAGTTGATTCCTATCAAATCTACTTCCATGCATCCTCTTTCTTATTGTCTTGATCTTCGATCTCCTAATTAATTCATAGTACTTGTTATTGAAGTAAAAGATATAGCTCTTTCTAGCATGATAGTCTCCTAATACTAATCCCAAACATGATTAGTGATAGGGATTAAAGATTGATCACAAGTTCCTGAGCTCGAAGACTTGCTCAAATGGGTAACCGCGCTATTCGAGGTGAGTTGAACATTGAGGAGTAGTACATTCCCCAGTCTAACTTACCAGATTACTTTACTCTCCACGTCATCTAGGAAGCTACCGAGGTGAGTAGCCAACATACTGAACTAACCTCTCCATAACATACCTATCCAAGTATCAAACCAAAATACTGCTAACTTGGTACATGTCAAGGCTGACCTGACAATGAGCTACCACCTAAATCAACCCTTTCCCAATCCTAAATATCTGAGTTGTTGAATTGCCAACACTAACCTAGCTTGTTCAGAACTTGCTCTGTTTGGCCAATAGTGTCATTGGGACAACAGAATGAGCAAATAAGGTATGTATTACCTTTTCTAACATTCGTACTATCCTTTCTTCCACCAAATATTCTTTTTTCCTAATTACAACGTTACCCTGTAAATTATTTCTTTTTCCCCTTATTAGTAGAAATCCCTTTTTATAGTTTACTCTAACTTAGGATTTGTTTAAATTGGGTCATATAAATACTTATATATTGTAATAGCTGTAACAATGAATACAATCTTGACTTTTTAGAGACATTTTCTTGAGCTAAGTGATTTCCTTGTTTACTCTCAACTACTCTTTTTTAGCCCATTGAACATAGACTAGTGGTAGTGACCACCGATCACACTAATGCATCATATCTAAGTGTAACCGAAGCTCGAGTGAGGTATTGCTATGTCATATCCACCGTTGGTGCATTAGGACCCCTACTCAACCTTCGACTTTCATTTACCCTTTGGATTGTCTTGAGGTTTAGACTTATCACCCTTGGTTCATGCAATACTAAACATTGTGTGTTCATCCTTGCCAGATTGTATCATCTTGGTATTAGAGCTCCTAGGTACATTCAAAGCTAGTTTATGTTACTTTGTTCTTTGAGTGATTTGTTGTTGTTTTCATGTGTTGGAAGTTCTATTTTTAACATAAGAGTTTGGAAGGTGAAAAGTGTTGAAGAAATGTTGTGCTTTGTTTTCCCTTGTTTCTTGTATGTAAAAACAGAGTATAAGTGATTACTTATTCATCACATGTAGTTGACATAGTGGTAAGAGTATTAGTTATTGTTCTATTGTTATTATTCGTAAAGAGAACTTTAAGTGGTATTTAAACCAACAATCTTATGAGATAGCCGACAATATTTGATTCAAGTGTTCAAGGAACTCTAGGTAACCAAGAGAGTGGACCTTAGAATAGCCAAGGCCAACAAGGAAGCTTCATACCCTAGTCAATGAGTGATCAACTGGACAAACTCACTGCCTTGGTAGCCATTTTAGTGATAATGATAAATGAACACAGGCAGTGAGCTAGAAATGGCCCATATAGAGGACGTGAACAGCTTTAGAAAGGCAATGGCTAGTCTGGCCAAGTTAATGCCCCAAGTTGACTGCCCCAAACTAAAGGAGTGGGTAAGGTTGCTAAGCGTAAGCAAGCAATCAATGAAATCGAAGAGGAAAAAGAGGAAAGAGATGATGATGTAAAGGAGTATTATGAATCAGAAGAAAGGAATGCTGAAGCCCTTAGAGTTAAAGGGTTAAGGATGTGCATTCCAAGTTTTTCTAGGAGTGGAGATACTAAGGACTACTTAGATTAGATAGATAAGATTAAGAAACAATTTGAATGCCATGAAGTACCAAATAATACAAAGTTTAGACTTAATGCATTGGAGTTTACTAGTTGTTCCGCCTTATAGTAGAAGAATATGTAAGCCATCCAAAGAAGAGAAGGAGAATGTGAAGTTAGGAGTTAGGATGAGATGAAGAGGGTCATGGGGAGAGATTTGTGCTAAGCTACTATTTGTAGGATGCCTTTAAAAGATTACAAGAGCTAAGGTAAGGAGGATCGATTATTGATGCGCATGTAGAGGAATTTCAAGTGCTAATGATCTAATGCAAAGTCATTGAGCCTAAAGGTCGAATTGTATCTTGATTCATCAGTAGATTAAAATATGATATTGGAGATGTTCTAGAATCCATGGATATTGGATCACTTAATGATGTTATCCAAGCCAACCAAAGAACCGAATCATACCTAACAGGAAAGTTCTGACCCCCCGTTAACTAACCTAGTAGTAACCGATCTATTCCTAGCAGAATTGTGTAGGCGAAACCAACTAAGGTTATTAAGACCTAAGTTACTCAAAATGCCTAAGTAGAGGAGAAAGAGATCCTAAGGAAGTTCGAGAAAGGTTAGAGCTTAGGACGAAGGACAAGTGAGATCAAGTGTTTCAAATGTTAAGGATTTGGATATATGGTTGCTTAATGTCCGAATAGAAGAACCATGGTGATCTGAGGTGAAGCATCAATTGCTGAGGTAAATAACACTGATGAGGAAGTAGAAGACCCAAAAGAGATCGAGTAATCCAGGCTGTCCGAGGAGGAGAAAGTCATCTATTGCAAGGAAAGTAATTTTATGCTGGCGACACTAGTATTAAGGAAGATAATGCATGTGATTCATGTGCCCAAGGATGAATAGAGAGATAATTTTTTCTACAATGGATGCAAGGTGAATAGGTAACTATGTACCCTAATTGCTGACAATGGGAGCTACACTAATGTAGTCTCTTTTTTCATGGTCTAACAATTGAAGTTACTGATGCAGCCTTACCCAAAACCTTATAATCTACATTTGCTCAATGACAAGGAGCCCTATAGGTGAACAAATAGGTGTCTTTGCCGATTTGTATTAGCAATTATTGAGATGAAGTACTTTGTGATGTGTTACCCATGAATGTGTCCGACATTCTAGTTGGAGGACCATAGATGTTTGATCGAACTATAATGTATGATGCAAGGAGAAATACATGTTCCCTAGAGCATGAGGGTAAGAAGGTGAAGTTGAGGCCTATGACTACTAAGCAAGTAAAAATCATGCAGACCTAATTGAGTTGAGTCCTGGAGAAAAAGGCTTTGGTGATGACTCAAGCTGAGTAGAAAAGAGAGATGGAACTTGAAGAGCTAACCTATCTGCTGTTCAGAAGGTTACCGAAGGCGAGCTCTATGGAAGGAATGGTACTTGCTGAGGTGAAATCTTATTAGATGAGTTTGCTTATTTGTTCCTAGGTGAGTTGTTGGAAGCACTACTCCCATCTAAGGCATCAAACATGCAATTGACTTATGGCCAAGACTTATACTATTGAACAAGCCTACTTATAGGCTGAACCTTGAATAGGCTGCCAAGCTGTAGAGGTAAGTAGATGAGCTGATGATGAATAGGTATGTAAGAGAATCCCTTAGCCCCCGTATCGTACCGGCCTTGTTGGAACCTATGAAGGATGGGTCATAGAGAATGTGTGTAGATAGTCGTACAATCAATCACATCACCATCAAGTATAGGTATCCTATACTAAGGCTTGATTATATGTTGGATGAGTTAAATGGAGTAAAAATATTCTCCAAGATTGATCTTAAATCTAAATACCCTCAGATCCAAATGCACAAGGATGATAGGTGGAAGACTGCATTCAAAACACATTATGGGTTATATGAGTGGCTTGTCATGCCATTTGGACTATCAAACATGCTGAGTACATTTATGCGATTAATGAATCATGTGCTCCGAGAAATAATAGGGAAATTTTTGGTGGTTTATTTCGACAACATCTTGGTATATAGCCCTAATTTGGAGACTCACCAAGAGCATCTTTGAGCAGTCTTTGCAAAACTCCGATATGAAAGGCTCTACACTAATCTAAAGAAGTGTGACTTTTGCCAACCCGAAGTAATCTTCCTAGGGTTTGTTGTAGGTAGTGGAGGAATACGAATTGATGATGAGAAGATAACAGTGATCATTGAATAGCTTTTATCGACCACTTCAATTGATGTGAGAAGTTTCTACAAACCAGCATCATTCTATCATAGATTTATAAGGAATTTCAGCATGATTGTAGTCCCACTCACTAAATTAACAAAAAGGAATAAGTTCAAATGAGGAGAGAAGGAACATAGGAGTTTTGAGAAGGTGAAAGAGAATCTAACAACAACCTCAATCTTAGCTCTATCAAGCTTTGAAAAAGTGTTTGAAATGGAGTGTGATGTGTTCGAATTAAGCATAAGTGTCATGTTGATGTAAGAAGGTTGTCCTATTGTTTACTTCAGTGAAAAAATTAGAGGAGCTATACTCAACTATTCAATTTATGATAAGGATTTTTACTCCTTAATCTGAGCCCTAATTGTATGGTAACACTATCTATTACATAAGGAATTTGTGATCCATATTAATCATGAATCCTTGAGATATCTAAAGAGCCAACCCAAGTTGTCTTAGAGCTAAGCTAAATGGGTTGAGTTCATGAAGGGATTTTCTTATATCATGAAATATAAGAATGGGAAGAACAATGTAGTTGCTGATGCCCTATCAAGACAACATTCTCTCTTGACTAAATTGCAGACTAGGTTGCTTAGTTTTTCCATGATAAAGGATTTATATGCAGAGAATCCACATTTTGGTCCCATCTATGCTAGGTGTGAGGAAGGACGGACATTTGATGACTATCACTATTACAACCCAAACAGTACCATCGTCATGGTAGATTGTTGTATACCGCATAAAGATCTATAATCAACCTATTCATTGATCATAGGCCTTCTATACGACATATAACGCTCCTTCCACTATATGTCACCATCAGGCTCATAGATAAGTAATATCAAGTGGGATGACATAAAATTAACATTTATTTACAAAAACACTAAAGTTATGGTATGGAATCATCGAATTCCACAACAAAAATATTACAATGTACTTGAAATTTTAAGAAATCTAAATTAAGAAAATCTAACTGATTTACACAAAAATTCTCTCTTCTCTTCCTAGATACATACCCCATCTCAACGTGAGACTCACCTTAGGTATTCTGTAGCTTGGATGAATAAAAAGAAGGTCCTGTAGCAAAGGAAATCTGTTGGGGTATAATGTTACACTTAGTGAGTAAATCCCTCCGCCATGCCATACAAACAATCTCATTTAAATGCACAACATAAGAATGCATAAACAATCAGAATGCTAAACAATACATATAGTGACTTAGGAATTGCATATAGCTCAAAATTAAACACCCTATAGTCAAGGTTGAAGATAATTAACCGATACAAACCATCAATTGGGTCCTAGCACTTGGGTTTTATTCCATTTGTACCTACTTACTCAAATCAACTCAAACAAATATATCTAATATCTATACAACTTTACTTTTCATACGAAAAATATACTTCCCTTTTTAAAATTCAAACTTTTAAGCCAAAATTCCCAATCTAGCAATATGGTGGCCTCCGCAATGCACATCACATGCCCTAAGCAAAAGCCATAAGATACGACCCTTCACTAGCAGTTAGCTTCCGTTAGTGCCTAGTAAGCCTAAAAGCTCAGGATAGAGACTTAATAATATAAATGGTACATTTGCTTAATCCTAATAAGAGATCCCTCTCTTGTGAGCCCCTTCCTATCTTCCACGTAAGGCGGTAGTCGGTATAGTTATAGTACAAATATGAGAAATGCATGACTCATTGATTTTCTTAATTGAATGCTTAATTAATTCAAGTTCCATTGTGATCAACCAATTTCATACCACATAATTCATGCATACTGTTATCACAACAATTTCCATTCTTATCTCATTAGCAAGTCATGGCATTAAATCATAATACAATACACATGCATTGCCCATATCCCAAAAGCATTCAAGTTCATTACATAAATTTAAGTGCGACTATATTATAAGCAAAACCAAGCATGAAGTCATGGAGAATCACTCACTCAGCCATGGTGGATCAGTCATAGCAGTTTAAGGGTATGTTGTCTCCTACAATTGGGTCCCCTGAACATTGCAAATATGATAAAGTTAAGAGTTTGAAATAAAGTTGAAAGGTTAACCTAAAATTCTTTAAGTCATACTTTTTAACTTAGTTTGTATTTTTCTTAGTTTTACTTAAAACTTCAATTGCACGTACTTTCTTATTTTAAATTCGATTTTTATAATCTTATAGCTAATTTTCATCATTTTAGAGTGTACTTTAGCGTAGCATGGTTAGATTTTCAAGATAAGTCTTGAAAATCTATCTACCGTTCAGAACAGTAGCAATCCTCGAGTTTTTGAACTCTTTTAGGCATAGTTTTGTTGTTAGGCTTTTTGTTATTTTAGGAAATCTTTTAGGCTTAGGCTTAGGATTTTATTCTAAGCTTAAAATACTCTTTAACATCAGATTTGCATCCTTTTCCTATGGCCTTGGTGCTATCAGCATCTTCTTGGACTCTTATGTGAGCTTAAGTAGTTAAATGGGCTTGTTTTTTTATCTAAACTAAGGTTAGTCACTTTGTTAGGATTAGGGAGTATTAAGTAGACTCTTTATGGACTTCAAAACAACTTTCATTGATAGATTAAGGCGTTGATTAGAAATTTGGTGAAGGCCCAACTTTGAGTTCTAAGCTTATTTTGAGTATTTTAGGCTCGGTTTTGAGTTTTAAGCTTTGTACATTTGTGATACTTACTTTGGTTGGTCTTTTTGCTTTGTTTACTTGGTTTTATCATATTTTTAAGTGACTTTTCTTGTAGTTCCAGATTTGGTCAGTTTGGTTCAAGGGTCACCAATTTAGTTTTTCAACTTGTTTCATCATTTTCTTAAGTTTAGGTGTTAGATCATGAATCTATGCTACTCATTTTCCAACTCCAACTCAACTTCTCTTCCATGAGGTGATTATTTAGCTTATGTAATACATAAAAATAATAGATCACATAATTATTGTAACTTTATGACATAGTTCACATCTTAAAAACTTGGTTTTTTATAAAAATTTCTTGTAATGGATTTTTCTTTACCTAAAGGTAGATTTAAGCATATATGACCACATTAAGTCAAAAATAACATCTACATACTATACATACTCTTCACGTCCACTATGTTATCTCCATTCCCATACACATATTTCATTTTTCTCAACTTATAAACTCATATTCTAAGTTCTAGACATGTGTCCTACAAAATACTAACTTAACATGCTCATAATCCAACTTTCACGTAAGAAATTCATAAGCTTATTTCTTAAAGTAGTCTAGCTATTTTATTACCTTATGTATATTCCAATATCTTTATGAAAATATAGTCTCCTGTAGCATACTAGATTACTTTAACAAAGAAATAACTTACTCGTCCTTAAAGCGTAAAAATAGCAATTGTGCAATTAAGAGTCCTAGTAGCTCCTTGCTTTCCTTCCTCTTCTTGCTAGTTGTTTTAATAACTAAGATCTTGATGTTTAAGGTAGGTTTTAGGGATATTCTAAAGACTCTTAAAATGGCTTTTGAAGTTGACAAAAAAGGCAACAAAACAATGTTTATGCCGTGAGTGTGAAAGCAAAAGAAGTGGCGGCAATGTGTAAATTTTGTAGGGTTAGGTTTCTTCTTTTGTTTTGTGTTTGAAGTGAGAAAAAAAGGAAATGAAAGATGAGGGAAAAGAGGAAAGAGTGTGCTGGTTTTGTTGGGGCTTGAAGTGTATAAAAAGCCTCATTTTTTTGTCTTTTATCTTGTACAAAAGCCACTCTTTCATATGATTGGATGATGTAAGCGTTAAGGGATAAATAGTAAATGTGTAAGACAATTTGATAGATGATGTACCCCCCGATCCCAAGCCCAAACCCACCTCCACCACCACCCTTAGCTTTTCTTACAATTGGCCATTAGGGTTTCTTTTTAGGGTATTGTGTTGTCTTGTCACTTGTTTGAAAATTGAATTGATAAAATAATATGATAACTTGTCCTTATGTAGTATAGGTTATGGTAATATATAGAAAGTGTCTTATCACTAGCTTTGATAGGTTATCAATTGATAATTGTTTTCAACTCTCAATTGATAAGTTATTTAATATGATTGGTTGGCTTATTTATCCATACGTACATAGCTTATGCGTGAAAATAAGGGAATCATCTTATATGTAATTTTTTTAGAGTTTGGTTCATAAATCAACTTATAAGTTATGATTTATTTCTCATAAAATTATGAAATTTTCTATGGTTAAATAAAATTATTCAAATTAAATTCTTAATTAGTCATGTAGGGTCATAAGTTTTTAATTATTTTAGGGTTTAAGGTTTAAGGTGACTTTAGGTCTATTGTTCTCGTATTCAAGTTTTTATCGATAGTGAACTTTTGAATTGAAAAACTAAGTTCATTTCTAAATATAAACTTAAATTCTTAGTTTAGTTGATCCTTAGGAATGATCGAAAAGTACTTTTTTTTTTTATTTACATACCCATGAAATAGTAGGGTTTACGATCATAAGGAAGACAGATACTTGTTTAGAAAGAGGAGATTATATACCCCGACCTATTCCTTAAGAGAATTGTTAGTGAACGAGGCATATGGAGGACGATTGCTAAGATACTTTGGCTAGCACCACACTTATGAGGTACTATCCTCAAGGCTCTTTTGGCCTAAGATGATGAGAGATGTCCAATCTGTGTTGGAAAGTTGTGCTACCTACAACAAAAGTGAAGAGCTAAGCTAAGTAAGGGCACAATTTACCCTTACAAAAGTGAAGAGCTAAGCTAAGTAAGGGCACAATTTACCCTTACCTATTTTAACCAAACCTTGGTTCGAACTAAGTATAGACTTTATATTAGATTGTTGAGGACATCTCGAGGGAAGCACTCCATCATGGTGGTCGTAGATCAATTTAACAAGATGACACACTTCATGCCCCGTACAAAAACAAACAAGGCTTTAACTATTTCTGTTCTTTTCTTGCAGGAAGTAATCAAGCCTTACGGAGTGCCTAAAACCATTGTTTCAAACCTAGACCTAAAGTTCATGATCTACTTCTAGAGAACATTATGGAGGCATATGGGAACCAAGCTATTTTACAGCATGTCTTATCATCCACAAACGGACTGATAGACCTAAGTTGTTAATAGAATAGTGGGAACTTCACTATAGGTTGTCGTTAGTCAGAACATAGTTGATAAGGATCTATGTCTGCAACAAGACTGCCCATAGCATAACAAATATGTCTCCATTTAAGGTCTCCAATGGATTTAACCCTAAGCTCCCAATGGACCAAACGCCCTTTTTAAGCCTAGATGATGACCAGCTAGCTCCAAAAAGAGTTGAGGCCATCAGAGCTATGCATCAGAAGGTCATAGAACAATTAAGCCGAACTATTACCAAGCTAGGATGGAAGAAAAGAGAATTTCAACCATGTAATCTAGTCTTGATCTACCTCAATAAGGAATGGTTCCCTCACTTAAGGAAGAGCAAATTATCTCCCAAGGTCGATGGACCCTTTAAAGTGCTTGAAAAGATCAATCCTAATGCTTGCAAGATTGAACTACTTAAAGAGTATAGAGTCTCGAACTCCTTCAACATTGTTAATATCCACCCGTATACTCTCGAAGACAAACAACATGGAGTTGACCCATATTTGGTCCTATCACATGCTCCTAAGCTCTTAAGCTCAAAGACTTGCTTAGATGGTTTGCCGAGTTGTTCGAGGTGAGTTAAACATCAAAGAGCAATACATTCCCCAATTCGAGCTACTAGGTTACTTTGTTCTCCACATCATCCAATAAGCTACCGAGATGTTTAGTCGACTTGCTGATTTGGCCTCTCTATAACACGCTTTTCCAAGTATTAAACTAAAATACTGCCAACTTGGTACATGTTGAAGCTGACTTGACAATGATTCGAAGCCGTCCACACGAAGTCGACCCGACAATGAGTCGCCATCTAAACCTACCCTTTCCTAGTCCCAAAGATCTAAGCTGCCAAACTATTGATGCCAACCTATCAGATTACTTTGTTCTCCACATCATCCAATAAGCTACCAAGATGTCTAGTCGACTTGCTGATTTGGCCTCTCTATAACATGCCTTTATAAGTATCAAACTAGAATACTGTCAACCCAGTACATGTTGAGGCTGACTTGACAATGATCCGAAATCGACTACTCGAAGCCGACTCGACAATGAGTCGCTGTCTAAACCTAACCTTTCTTAGTCCCAAAGATTTGAGCTGCCAAACTATTGATGTCAACCCACCAGATTACTTTATTCTCTACATCATCCAATAAGCCACTAAGATGTCTAGTCAACTTGCTAATTTGGCTACTCCATAACATGCCTTTCTAAGTATCAAACCATAATACTGCCAACCTGGTACATGCTGAGGCTAACCTAACAATGATCCATAGTCAACCACTTGAAGCTAACCCGATAATGAGTTGCCATCTAAACCTACCCTTTCTTAGTCCCAAAGATCTGAGCTACCAAACTATTAATGCCAACCTGGCTTGTTCAAAATTTGTTCTACTCAGCCAATGGTGTCATTAGGACCATACAATGAGCAAATAACGCACGTACTGCCTTTTTCTGACATCCATACTATCATTTTTGCTACTGGATATTATTTTTGCTACTGGATATTCTTTTTGCCTGATTACAATATTACCCTTATAAATTATTCACTTTTCCCTTACTGATAGGAACCCTTTTTTTGTAATATATGCTAACTTAGGATGTACCTTAATTGGGTTATATAAATACTTGTATATTGTAATAGCCACAATAATGAATACAATCTCAACTTTTCAGACACATTTTCGTGAACTAAGTGTTTTCCTTACTTACTTTCGATTACCCTTATCTAGCCTATTAAGCATAGATTAGTGGCGAGTGAACTCTGCCTATACTTGTGCATCATATCGAATGTAACCCAAGCTCATGTGAGCTATTAATGCATCATATCCACCATCTATGCACAAGGACCCCTACTTAACCTTTGACTTTCATTTACCCTTCAAACTATCTCAAGGTTCACACCCATCCTGATAGGAATCAACCTGTAACTATCTCCAAGACTAGGCTAACCTATCCTAAGTCAACACTGACCTACCATAAGCTGAAGCCAACTTGTGCAAACCCAGGGCTGAATTGTTCAATGCCAAGGTCAATCTGCTTTTACCGAGGCCGAGCTAATACTAGAAGGTTGAGAGGAAGAAAAAGAGCCACTCGGCATCAAGTCTATAATCTACTGAAAAGACAAGAGACCACACAGCTAAGACCTCAAGGCCAAAGATCCATTCAGCATAGTATGGAAAGACTAGTGTTTACTAATCAAAGAACTTAAAAACTATAGGCTGACCTTTCAAGCATCTTAGCTAAGCACTGCAAGACTATAGGGGCTCTAAAACAAACCCAAACATCTAATTTCCAACCCTACCCAATTCGAATCTTTCTCCTTCTAAGACAACCTGAATGACTACATATCAACTTCTTCTGTTAAACATACAGTTTTGTATTCTTGTGAATATTTTCTTTATTTAAATTATAGGTCCATTCTTTAGGGTTTAAGGCCTTGTACTTTATTTACAGTTTTTTCACTAAGGTTTTTAGGATTTGCTATAAATAGTAACATTTGTAATTAGTTGGATAGTGAAGAATATATAGGTAGTGATTACACTTGAACATTCCTTTTTGGGTAATGATACTCATGAGCTCTTAGAGCTTATAGCTTTTGGATTATTAAGTGCTTATTAACTCTTTAACGTTTCTTGTGTTCTTATCAATCTTGACCTTAACATTGCAATGAACCCCTCATTTGAGCAGTTAGTGACTTACATCTAACCTTCATTTGAAACTCAAGTGACATTTAGTGTACGTGAGTTATATCGAACCTTATTTCAAGCTTAACCCCTTATTGTGTTTGTGTCTTAATGTGTGATATCTATACACATTCACTATCAAAACCCCATTCATGTCTCGTTCCCCATTTCCTCTAAAAATACGAATACCTATTCATGGCTCAAGTACCACTATGTACATTGGTAAGCCGTATCATCTTAGTATTAAAGCTTTGGGGAGACATGCGTATTAGTATTCTTCAAAGTTTAGTTCATGGTTTGAACATCTACTAGTTATCATTATGTAGTACAGTATGTTGAGAGTGTTCCTAGTAGTCATAGTATTGTGCTGTTGTTAAGTTAAGTAGCAATAATTTCAGTAGTTGACTCTATTTGCTGTAGAAGTGTTTGTTACAATAATGCCTATAGAGTTGTTTGAGAGTGGTTTCAAGTAAAGTTGAGTGCATTACGTGTTTGCTCAATTTTTCACTAAGAAAATTATTGTACAGATAAGAATGTTTAAAGATAATGTCAATGATAATAGAGATAGTCCTCACGAAAGCTTAAGGAAACGTGTTGAAAACCTACAATATCAGATTCATAACATCACTAATTCTGTTTAGGAGCTTACTGGTTTAGTCAAAGGTCGTAGACATATTGGTCGAGGTGAAAGAAGGGAAAAAGTACCCATTAGTAGAAGTGGCTCCAATAAGCTTGAATGATAGCCAAGAAGAAGAGAAAACTAACTTGAGCTGAGAAGAAGCAATGAATAAAGTATTGATGCCGAGAACCTAGGAGCCTAAAGAAGAGAGTTGAGGTTAAGAAGAAATATGGCCAAGCAAAGCTCTAACAAGAGTGGCTAATCCAAGTGGAACTAAGTGGCTTAGAATGCTAAGTATGAACCCTAAACACATGGCCGAGGAATTAGTAATACCATGCTTAAGTTGCCGACTTTCAGTAGAAGTTGTTGACTTGAACAGTTCATAAACCGGGTTCCTTAAGTTGAGAAGTTATTTGAATACTATGAATGTGACGACCAGATAAAGGTTAAGTTGGCTTCATTATCCCTTGTTAAATATGTAAGCCTTTGGTAAGATAAGTTAGTCAAGAAGCGAGATGCCGAAGGAGAAGAGCCGATCAGAACTTGGAGGCTTATGAAAAAGGTTGATGAACTAATGCTTTGTGCCAACTTACTTCAAGCAAGAGATCCTCTAAGCTTTCCAACACTTGAGATAAGGTCAAAACACTATCAAGGAGTACTTGCAAGAATTTGAAACTCTAATGACCAGATGTGAGGTAGTTGAGCCTCAGGACTACACTATTGCTAGGTTCTTGAGTAGACTCCAAGACAACATTGCTGATATAGTCGAACTATAACCGTTTAAGTCATTGGATGAGCTGATCAATTTAGTCTTAAGGGTAGGGAAATAGAGGAGACGAAGGCACTGGAAGCCAACTAATTGACCTCAACAAATTAGTCCCAAGCTTGAAAGGTATGTTGAGAGAGGACCATAGAATAAGATAGAGAAATATGAATCTAGCTGACTTAACTAAGCTAAGACAAAGAAGGTAGAGAAGGAAAAAGTACTCGATGTTAAAGCCTAAGAAGTTAAGTGCTTCAAGTGTTTAGGCTACGGATGTATCACTTCTTAATGTTTGACTAAAAGGGTCATAATCTTAAAGGGCAAAGGACCTAAAGATTAAGTAGAGAGTCAGAGTGACAAGAGTTCCAAAGGTAAGTTGATAGAAGAAAATGTTTATGCTAATCTAGATGGACTCTTATTCATTACAAGCTGACTTAAAGAGAGACCTAGGTCAGAGGCAAAACTTATTTCATATTCGATGTTTAGTTCCCTAGTTATTGATGGAGGAAGTTGTACCAACATTATTTCTACTAAGCTAGTGAAGAAGATGAGATTACTGACCTACCTGAATCCCTGACCTTATGGATTGAAGTGGTCTAATGATAAGGATATGGTCCATATGCATAAGAGAGCTTGAATAGCATTTAAGGCTAGACAATACAAGGATGAAATTGACTTCGACGTAGTAACTATGAATGTAGCAAATTTACTTTTTGGTCGACCTTAGAGTACGATCGAAAAGTGATTCATGATGGCTTCCTTAACACTTATATGGTTTGGAAGGATGGGAAGAGCTATTGCTTAACCACTATGAGCGTTGAGGAAATCTAAAGCAACTCGACACCCATGGTGAAGAGAAAGGGGGAAGAGAAATTTGTTCAGCATCCAAGCTTATGCTCATTGTTTAAAGTGGAAGACAACTTCTTTTCAACCCTACAGTAATGATAGGAATTAGCTTATGACTATCTTCAAGCTGAAGCCAACCTATCTTAGCCAACACCAACTTACCAAAAGCTAAAGCCGACCTGTTCCAACCTGAGGCCAAATTGTTCAAAGCTAAGGCTAATATACTTCTGTTGAGGAGGCCGAGCTAATACTAGAAGGCTGAGAGGAAGAAAAAAAGCCACTTGGCATCAAGTTTATCGTCTACCAAGAAGACGAGAGACCACACAGTCGAGACCTTAAGGCCAAAGATCCACTCAATATGGCATGAAGAGATTAATGTTGACTAATTATAGAACTTGACAATTGTAGGCCGACTTTTTAGGCATCTCAACTAAGTACTACAAGACTTTAGGGGCTCCTACCTAAACCAAGATATCCAATTGTTGACCTTGCCTAGTTTGGATCCTATTCCTTCTAGGACAACCCATATGACTGCATGCTGACTTCCTTTGTTAAATGCATAGTTTTGTATTTTTGTGAATATTTTCTTTATTTTAATTGTGGGCCCATTCTTTAGGGTTTAAGGCTTTATGCCTTATTTACATTTTTGCCATTATGGTTTTTAGGATTTAGGATTTACTATAAATAGCAACATTTGTATGTAGCCAAATAGTGAAGAATATATAAACAATGATTACACTTGAACAATCCTTTTTTAGTAAGGATACTCTTGAGCTCTTAGAGCTTACCTCTTCTGGATTATTGGGTGCTTATTAACTTTTTAACCTTTCTTATGTTCTTATCAATCTTGACGTTAAGATTGTGATGAACCCTTCATTTGAGCGAGTTAGTAAGTTACATCTACTTCTCATTTGAAACTGGAGTGACATTTAGCGTTCATGAGTTATATTGAGCCCTATTTTAAGCTCAACCCTTAATTGTGTTTGTATCTTGATGTGTAATATCTATACACATTCACTATCAAACCCCCCTTTCACGTCCCTTTCCTTATTTTCTCTGGAAACCCAAATACTCATTCGTGGTTCAAGTCTTACTGCGTACATTCATGAGCTATATGACATCCCCTTTAGTCCGTGGGATACCAAACGTCATATGTTCATCTATGCCCGACCATATCAATTGGTGTATGGGAATCTAAAGGAATTCTACTTCAAATTCTATAATTTTAATATTAATTGTACCTATTCAAATTAATTGATTTTGGTACAATTGTTAAGTGGATAAGGTTTATATACGTGTAAGGTGGTAAGGAAGCTTAGTGGTTCCTTAAAGGTAACATAAGGTTATGGTGTATGTGTACAAAATGCTAACATAGACTTGTAAGTAGAGTTGGTATTGTTCATAACATGGCCGAATCAATGGAGGGCGGTGCATGCTTACTTAATTTTGAAGTTGTAGTGATTAGAATTACACATCTATATCATTGAAATGAATACTATATCATCACTAATCGCTTCCTTAATGTTTCTATATGGTTATTTTTACATGATATCAATCTAATATTATTATAGCATTTATATTAATGTGCTTGATAGTTATATGCTATTACATGGATCGTTTAATGAGCTTTTATTTTGGAAACTTTTATAAACTAGAAAAATTCTAGAAAATCTATGCTTTCATACTATCAAAATCTTCAGAAAAGCTTGGTTTTTCTCATATGGAAAAAAATCATTGCACATATTGATTGCTTGTAGTAGGTCAAATAGAATTATTAACCGGAAAGTCAAACTTCTAGCTCATTTACAACATATTAGAATTACTACTAGAAAAGATCTACTTGTTATTGCAATTATAATACATCTCATACATACAATTGAGTTTACTAACAAGTGGCACAAGCGATACTTTCTAGTATTAAATAGCTATAAAACTTTAAGCCTTTTCTATGAAATGGCCATTAATGCTTATTGTACTTTATAAAAGATTAAAAAAAATAAACATATTATCTTTTCATTAAGGTACATATCTTAGTTGAAATTCAACTATAAATTTATAAGAAAAATGCAATTAATAAATAAGTTTATGTAAGTTTTCTTATCGACAAAATATATCACAAAAAGTACTTAAATAGAAAAATTACAAGTACAACGAAAAGAATAACATAATGAAAAGATAAGTATTCTATAATTTTTCTTTGTTATGACTATGCAAGATTGTTTAATTAGTAATACTACAAAAAATATCACTTTTTTAATATAAATGATTAGATAATAGATTGTTCAATAAAACCCATTCATTTTTAAAATATTAGTTGAAAAAATGTTAATATATAAAATATTATGACAGTTATTATGTATTAACACTTTTATGTGATATGTTAACATCACTTATAGCATTAACAATACAATCTTTTTCATGGTATAATTATTAGTAATTGAATAGTGGCTAATGAGAGTCTAGTTAATTAACTATTATTTTTTAATAAATGAAATTTGATTGTATTAGTTTACTATGTAAAAGAAAATTAAAAAGAGAATGAAAATCATTTGTTGTGACACAAGTAAAAAATGCGACCTGAAAAAGTAAAATATATCTAATGAGAATAGAACCCATTATTTCTCATTTGCAAACACTTAATCACTAGTTCATAATTAGCATATTACATTAATTTTTTAAATACAAAACTAGTACATATTTTATCATTGTTTTTAAATAATAATTATTTTTCCAAGTTTTAAGAGAGAAAAGAGGGGGAACAACTCTCCACCCACCTTGATATGTCTACGTATGCGCTATTGGCAAACAACTCAAGGTTTAAATAAAGTAATTAATATGGGAAATTCATGTAGAGATGGTTACTCTCATTGCCTCTACTTCCCAAAACACCAAAGATGAAGAAAGCCATCAAACCGACCAAAGAAAAAAAAGATTTGGGACAATGGATTTAGGAAATGAAGGAAATCCTAAACCTATAAAAGCATAAGAACAAAACAAGAATCAAGGGAAGACTATAAAACTTTCCTTTCGTGATACAATCCTTACCAATAGCCTTGTAGCTTTTGAGAAGTATTGCTTTAAGCACAATAACCCCAAAAATGAAATGGAAGAGGACCAAGATGATTATTTGGAGAAGGAAAATATTCTAAATAAAAATTACAAACCTAGGAGTATGTTATGTTTCATTTTTGAAGATGGAAACGAAGATACTATATGTACCATGGTAAAATACTCTAATAGCGAAGTCATGGGCATGAATCTAAGACATAAATTCCTAGAGGATCGACTTAATAGAATGAAGAAGTTGTCGAATGCGTTTAGACTAATCTACGCAGGGTTTAGATACCACTTAATAACACAACAGAGGATTACAACTGGATAGTAAGGAATGGCATATGGTTCATCAATAGAGCATACTTGGCACCAAAGAAATGGGAACCAAACTTTAGACCCGGGATAACCAAATTCAATGAGATTGACGTGTGGGTGATGATAAAGGGATTATCAATGGAATTTTATTCAATGGTAGCCATATAACGTATAGGAGAAAAAATTAGGCCAGTCTTAAGACACAACTCTTATACAGTCAATTTAGAAAGAGGGAGATTAACACCAGTTTGCATGTAAGTAGATGTAGATAAACTATTAAAGCATATAGTAATTGCCAATAGAATAGCATATAGAATTCAATATGAAGGTCTCTCGACTATATGTGAATAGGACTTCATCTCTCACATCCTATAAAGCCTAAGATTTCCACAAAAATGGGTGGACCTTATTGCCTCATGTTTAACAACAGTTAATTATAGAGTTCTCCTTAATGGACAATGCTAAAATCCTTTACTTTGAGCAAATGACTAAGACAAGGAGACCTAATGTCATCTTACTTGTGCTTACTAGCGATGGAAATCCTTAGTAGAAGATCCACAAACTAGTAGATTAAGGGAAATGAAAACCTACTAGGTTAAGAGGCACATACCTTAACTTCTCCTATTTGTTCTTCGTAGATGACTTGTTGTTGATGGGAGGGATAACCATACAAAATGGAAAAACCATCAAAGAAGCCATGAAAACCTTTGAAGAGATATCAAGATAGAGGGTCAACTATAAGAAATCATTCATCTTATTCTTTAGAAATATAAACAAAGATCTAAAAGAGGAAATCTATGAAAAGTTTGGAATAAACCTAAGTGTAAGTATGTGGAAATATCTAGGTATCCCTGTTAAATGAAGATGAAGCATAAAAATTGATAACTTGAACTTTATCTTGGAAAAAAACTAGGAGGAAGCTAGTAAGATGAAAAGCTAACTTACTGGGGATGGTAAGAAGAAAAATCATGGTAACTTCTATGCTAGAAATTATCACAAATTACTATTCCAAATGATTCCAATACCCCTAAAGTTACTGAACAATGTGGAGAAAATAAATAAGGACTTCTTCTAGGGTAACTTAGAAGAGAAAAGGAAAATACATTGAATATCTTGTAATAGGACTAAGAGGCCAAAAGATATAAGAGGCTTAAGATTGCTTGACCTTCGAGCTCGAAACAATACTAATTTCGTTGAGCTGGCTTAGCAAGTGAGAAAGAAAGACATTTTATGGACTAAACTGATAAAAAAAAAAAAAGAAATACAAATGCCTAAAGAGAAATGAGAGGCTAAAATCAAGTAGATTTGGGAAGAAACTAAGCTTTATGATGAGTTAGTTAGAGGATATATTAGTAGTTAAAGCTTACAATGGGAATGATACTTACTTTGGAATGATAGATGGATAGTACAAGGCAAGGTCAATAGCTAGTTACTAAGGGTTATAACAAGGGAAATGGAGGGAATAACTTTAGCTAAGGTGTGAAATGGAGTAGGGAACTAGAAACATGATAAAATAACTTACCCAATTGATGAGGAAATAGTGAAATGGCTAGGAAACATTTGGATTGACGAGAGGGATAATAGAGTGAGGAAACCAATGTAGACACATGATGTGAACAAAGAAGTAAATAGTAAAACAATGTACAATATCTTAATTAGTAATAATGAAAAGGGAGCAATAGGATTATAGAACCTATGGAAATGGGTATAAGATATACCAATCATACTAAAAATAAAATTCCTCATTTAGAGGATTTTGAATAATAGCCTACCAACAAAACACAACTTAAGGAAAAGAGGAATCGAAGTGGATGAACTATGTGTCTTTTGTAGTAGGGAATAGGAAACCATTCATCACATCTCCTTTAGATGTGACTACATACAAAAATTGTTAGAGAGAGAAAGGAACAATAAGTGTACCTAAAGGACAAGATATCAAGAGCAAAAAAACACTTAAAGGACAGGATATCAAGAGCCTTGTCAAATGGTTTAAAACAAACATGAAGAAAAAGAGCTTAGCTGGAAGGAACCACAAAACCCAAAGCAATTTTATTTCTTTTAATGTGAAAGCAATTTAGGGAGAAAGAAACAGAATCATCTTTAGACACAACCAAGGTAAGGACTACAAGAGAAAGGTGAGAGCAAAAGTAAATGAATGGTAGATGACCATGAGAAGAAAAAAATTACAACAATAAAGGAATTTGGATAAAGTGAGATGAAGGAAACCTAAAGCAGGATAGGTAAAATTCAATTGCAATGGAGCCGTAATTAAGGATGATATGAAAAGAGGTATAGGGGTGATAATAAGAAACCATAAAGGATGTATGTAGCAAGGGCCTCACTACTAGAGGCTAAACTATGGGTAATCACATAAAGTTCACAGCTTGCAAAAGAAAAACATATTGATCATTTGGAAGTAAAAACGGATTCATCTTAATAGTAGAGTAGATAACTAACGAAGATTAAATGATAATAACTATTTATTGCTCTTTCTTTCCGTTAACAACTAGCAAGAGAATTTAACAATGTTCCATTTTATAGAGTACTAAGGATGAAAATAAAGCAATAGATCAATCGGCAAAGAGATGATTTGCATAGAATGAATGCTTGGTTTTTTGGGGAGAGATCCCTAGTAATGTAGATAGGAATTTAGTATAGACTATGTTGGAAGAACGTAAGTGTTCATAATTTAGACTGGAACTATGTACTTAGATGCTAGCCTAAGTATTAGAAAGACTCTTATTTGTTATTTCTTTAGTTAATGATATAATCTTAATTACCTAAAAGAAAGAAATTGGTTAGGTTTCATGTGTATGTGGAGGTAATGAGATCTCTCAAGTTTCGATTGCACTATGGAGTACTTTCCTATGAACAACTAATTACATGGGTAAATGAATTCCTTAGAAGTGAAAGAGAATTAAAGGGACAGTTGGTAACTAGGAAGAGTTGAATCTTTAAAAAAATAAAATATAAAAGGACGTTAAATCTTGTAGGGAAAATTTAACTAATTTAGTATGGTCCATTTTGATCACAATTCTCTAGATATCCTAATCATTTACGTATATACCATCCTCTGTGTTTATTTTATGGTTAAATTTTTTATTTTTCCTAGGCTTCATCATTCATATTTTCCGTGTGAAATTTTAAAGGAGAATAATCAAACTTTATTTTATTTTGCTTGATTTTTGTTGTGTTAATCAAGTAATGACTTTGTTTCCACTTTCTTGGAAATATGAACTATGGCATCCAAGAAGGGAGAGTATTCTGCTGGTACAACAAAATTTTAGTTGGAGTAGGAGCTATCAAATTTATACTTTGTGGACTGAATCCACCCAAGGAACGTTCATTGGAAAGAGAGAGCTTACATTTTTCGAATGTCAAATCAAACTGAGGGTTGTTAAGAGGAATGAAAAATCCGTATTACCCTGTATGTATATATAAATGATATATAAAAATTAATAAAATTTAAATATATAAGAATCCATCACTATAATTATATATTTAAACTTTATTAGTACTTAACTATATGTATATATACACAAATAATGTATAATTAAAAAGCCAGAATTGTTACTCTCTACTTGAACATCATAATGAAAATGTTACTTTTTATATGATTTAACAAGTAATTCATGAAATATCAACAACTTTTACTTGAAATAGAGAATTTTACTTTACTTCTTATATCATGCAAAAAGTTAAAATGAATTATCATTATCCATATAGACATCGTGAAATTCATTAAAAGCTAAATAAAATTGTCTGCTTTACGAAAAGTCTAGCAATAATGAAATGGGGATTTTGTCATTTAGTTTTTCTACTGATTTCTCTCCAAGATGGATTTCGTACATATTTAAAATAATAAGGTAATTTCTATATCGTTATTTTCGGTAGACTGATAATGTGCACGATGTCATGATATTCAACATCCTTATCTATTTTTCCAACTTTTGAATATGAAAATCATTTATTGGGTACCTATTTTTCCAACTTTTGAATATGAAAATCATTTATTGGGTACAGTAATCGCGGTTTAGTATTTCTAATGACAATCGCGAAAGACAATGCTAGTTCTTGTCGTGATGAAAATTAAAACAAACATAACGTGGGAAAATGATTTTATATTCTTTTGAGTTAACGTTTTTACCATGCTTTTGCTAGGTGGGGTGCCCTTAGCCTCACGCTCTTTTTTGTTTGTCTATTTTAGAATATTTTCAAATGCATGCATGTCTATTTCATAATATTTTTTGTACATTGTAATAATGTTAGTGTATTACAGAAAAATTAAAATAAAAGGGTGCCCGAACATTGGCTATGGGACAAAAAGGGGGGAGATTAATCATATTTTAATACTCCTTAATATTACATTTGGATTTGGTAGCCGGCCAAAAAAGAAAAATTATTGTGTTTGGAACATGAGATAAAATACGATCATGATTCTAAATTTCATTTTCTTTTACTTATTTGAAAATGTTTTTAGAAGATGGAAATACGCTTATTTGGATTCAATGAATCTAGCTTTAACATTATGTTTGATATGTGAGAATGGACCGAAAAGGAATTATGATTTCGGATTATATTCTCTTTCCTTATGTTTGGAAGTGTAATTTGAAGAGGAATTACAGCTCCATAGAAGTATTGATCCGGCTTTTGAGTGGACAGAATCGCAATTTCATTTCACCTCTACTAATTGTAGTGACTTTAAATTATTTTTTTAACCTTTAAATAAATTATAGCATATAATAATTAAGAGTATTTTTTACAACTAATACTATTTAGGTATTTAATAACAGCTCATTCCATTATATTCTATAAACATTTTTAAGTAAAGTAAAAAGAATTGCCATCCTAGCCCTCATTTCTATATATCTTATCATGGCATTAATATAACACTTAATAATACTGTTATACGATATGTTTAGTGATCTATATAGATTCTATCTTGACTTTTCCGTATGTTTTAATTTTAAATATATAGTCACTGTTTGTATCAAATTTCTTATTTACTTAACTATGTTTCTCTACTATATAATAAATATATAACCATCTTCTTTTAGCCGATAAAAGAAAAAAAAATGGAAAAAATCACACATAAATATATATTCATAAATACTAATAGCAAATAACAAATGTGATCAAAGTTATTATCATTTATGTTTTCATCTATTTATTATTTTAGATATTAAAAATTTTAGTTAATATTATATTATTAGTTTATTATTTTTTATTTGATAACGAGTTTCTAATTTGAGTTCTTTTATAATCTCATAACCCGTCCTAAAACCCTAGCAGGTTTTTAGCTAGATACAAAAACCTATCCCAATGCCCTATTAGATAGTATCCTATAGGATTTTAGCGAGTTGCAATCAACCTAGTTACATCCTTAGTTTGGTTCGTAGGAGTACCTTCACAACCTATACATTTCTCCTTGCTAATTCATCTATTTTGTTGCAAAATGGGTCACAAATTGTTATTTTCTATTTATTTTTGGCAAACAAAAATCCATATTTGTCACAAACATTTCAAACTAAGAGACAGATTTTTAAAAATGTAAATATTCTGTGTTTAAAGCTTGCTTTCTTGTAGTGATAGTACATCAATTCAGAAATAAGTTAGATGTATACAAGGTACTGCGGCATATTTTTACATTAATTATATATATATATTGCATGTAATAATGATATGCGATATTAGATATGTTACATAACTATAAGTCATCCATTTGGATGTCATTATTTGTAGAATGTAATATAATTATATAACAAAACCATCTAGTTCCTGAAATCATTGAGAATGTTGGCTACAACTGGAGAATAAATTGATAAGAGAGGTGTTTGCCATAATAATACAACTGATTAGATGAGAAGTATTGAATAGTTTAAGAGAAATCAAGCTTAATTCATGAGAGAAAGGTTCGGTAATAATGTCAAAACTTATTCTTTACAATGAAAAACAAAACACTTTTTATAATCCGATAAGCTAACAAGGACATGGACAAAGACAAGGACAAGGACGTCATAAAAACTAAATAAATACATTTTAAAATACAGAAACATTACTACTATAAAATCACGTCTAATAAAAAATAGTCCAAAACATTCTATAAAGAGTCGAGATCGTTTACTTCAGGTGAAGAATCCAGTTCTCAGCAAAAAATTCTTCGGACCTTTATTAAAGAGAGAAGTTCTAATTAACTAACTAACAAAGGGCTTCAACCATGACTAATTCCAGTCAGCAGTCATAGGCAACAACAACTCAATATCCAAATCAGAAGCTCTGCATCTCCAAAAGTACACAAATTTGCAAATCTGTACCCTCATGACACTCATTCATGTCGTTGTGGTCGTTTGATCTGTCTTGATAGAAGCTAAAGTGTGCTTCAGAAACTACGCAATAAAAAATTAAAAAAAAAAAAAAAATGCTCCTGTGAGTATATCTATCCAAAATTGAGCTTTCATAGAGAACTAGATGGTTTTGTTATGTAAAGATGCTCTTCTTCAATTTGCTCGAACTACAAAACATTCTGTGAAAAACCTTTTACCTCTACAGCTGCCATCGACATTTATCAGAAGCCTTAACCAGATGTGGGGTTGTGCTAAAGTGATTCTGTTGATTTTGTAATTGGGTCATGGGATGAGTTTGCCAACTTGAATCCTGGACATGTCCTTGAACCTTTTTCCCTGTGGCCTAACTTACTCTTCTCCATCATTCCTGCTTACACCATATTCTGTAAGTTTTGCTAGAAGATCAATAGCTTTGCATTTCAAGTTTAAAATGTTGTATACCACATAAGTCTTTTGAAGTTACACCAACACCATGCAAATTTTTTAAATATACACCTACACCTCGATTATGCAACATCGGACCCATGATAACTCCTAGATAAGTTTTGCAATTGAACAAATACATCCTGATGATTTTTATAATGGCGTGTCCAACGCATGTTAGAAGGTTATAGTTGTATAATTTAAAAAAAAAAAAAGGGAATTGGTGCAATTTCAAAAGTTTTTAGAATGATCAAGGTAATTAAACTAGATAGATAAAATGGCATGTAAGGATGCAAATAACAAAATTTCGTAGGCCAATTTGATAACAACATATCAAAAGAAGTACCTAATTTGACTCTACATGTTGAGAAATTTCTGAGTGGATAAGCATTTCTTCGGGCTTTTCTGAGCAATTCATTGCTTCATGATCCAACTGCTTCATTGATTCATTTTGTCCTCCCTCTGAAGATCCAAGAATACTTTGGTTTCCTACTTCTTTTTGCTCCATCTCTTCCTCATCCCTAACCGATGCCTCTACATGTTGAGGGATGCGTGAGTTGATATGTGCTTCTCCAGGCTTTTCTAAGCAATTTATTGTTTCACGATCCATCTGTTCCCTTGAGTTGTTTTCTCCTTCCTCCGAAGATCCCAGAATGCTTACATCTCGTACTTCTTTCTGCTCCATCTCTTCCCTATCCCTAATTGATGCCTTTGCATGTTGAGGGATGCCTGAGTTGATATGTACTTCTTCAAGCTTTTCCAAACTATTTATTGGTTCATGATTAATTTGTTTCCCTGAGTTATCTTCTCCTTCCTCGGAAGATACTGGAATACTTTCCTCTGGTACTTCTTTGTGTTCCATCTCTTGCCCATCCCTAATTGATCCCGCTACATGTTGAGGGATGTCTGAGTTGATCTGCACTTCTTCGGTCTTTTCTAACCGATTTATTGCTTCACAATCCGTCTGTTCCCTTGAGTTATTCTCTCCTTCCTTCAAAGATCCTAGAATGCTTTCCACTTGTACTTCTTTGCGCTCCATCCCTTCCCCATCCTTAATTGATGCCTCTGCATGTTGAGGGATGTCTGAGTTGATCTGCACTTCTTGGGGCTTTTCTAAGCAATTTATTGCCTCATGATCCACCTGTTCCCTTGAGTTATTTTCTCCTTCCTTCAAATATCCTAAAATACTTTCCTCTTGTACTTCTTTGTGCTTCATCTCTTCACCATCCCTAATTGATGCATCTACATGTTGAGGGATGTCTAAGTTGATCTGCACTTCTTCGGGCTTTTCTAAGCAATTTATTGCCTCACGATCCACCTGTTCCCGTGAGTTATTTTCTCCTTCCTTTGAAGATCCTAGAACACTTTCCTTGCGTACTTCTTTATGCTCCATCTCTTCCCCATCCCTAATTGATGCCTCTACATGCTGAGGGATGTCTGAGTTGATATGCACTTCTTTAGGCTTTTCTGAGCAATTTATTGCTTCATCATCCATCTGTTCCCTTGAGTTATTTTCTCCTTCCTCCAAAGAGCTTGGAATACTTTCCTCTCGTACTTCTTTGTGCTCCATCTCTTTCCCATCCCTATTTGATGCATCTACATGTTGAGGGATGTCTGAGTTGATGTGCACTTCTTCTGGCTTCTCTAAGCAATTTATTGCTACGTGATCCATCTGTTCTTTTATCTCATTTTCTCCTTCCTTTAAAGATCCCGAACCACTTTCTTCTCCTACTTCTTTCAACTTGATATCTTCCTCTCCCCTAATTGGTGCCTCTACATGCTGAGGGATGTCCAACTTGATATGCATTTCTTTAGGTTCTTCTGAGCAAGTTACCGTTTCATGATGGATCTGTTCTCTCAACTCATTTTCCCCTTCCTCCAAAGATCCCAGACTATCCTTCCCTACTTCTTTTGCCCCCATTTCTTCCTCATCCCTAATTGATGCTTCTGGTTTATCTTCTTTACCTTCAGGAATATGATGAGTTTCCTGCTCTTTTATGAGCTCTGTTTCAGATGGAGATCCATGACTAGCTTTCTCTCCTATTCCTTCTAGTTCCACATTGACCTCATGGTAGAATGATGATTCCAAATTCCCTTTAATAAGCTGAGTTTCCTGCTCTTGAATGGCATCATTCGTTTGCCCATTCATACTATAGCTATGCTCGGTGGAATTCACTATCAATTCTGTTATTTCCTGCTTAACAACCAAATTGAGAAATGAGAAATTTTCCACTTTTATTGAGATCATCCAACATATGTTAAATGGAAGGAAATAACATGTGAAGACAATCTCATACAACATAACATTTGTCCTCCGTTTAGAGAATTGTTTAGAGAATACAATGCAAACTGCTAGGAATTTCTACCTCAAGCATACCAACATTGAGAATTTCTTTCTTATGTTACGAGTCATGATAATAGATTATGAAAACAAACTAACCTCTAACTTTGTAGGAGAACTTTCACCATCATTGTTTTCCTTCCTCCCCTCCGTGAAGTTTATTGAATCCTCAGAATGTGGATAACTGGAAGATAGCGGAGAATCGTTTTTACTGCCTTTTAACTCATTACTATCACTTGTTTCATCAGCCGATTCAGGTTGATGTGCCGATGAAGATGTGGATAATCCGTCTACTGAATCTTGCCCAATTATTTCTGGTAGGGTTAACAACGATTGTGTAGGATAGTTGAAGCTGTCGTTCTTCTCAAAAGATCTTGCATCTGCAGCATTTGGTATCATATAATGAGATATTTCTTCTGATCTGGATTCATTTCCTTCCATCACACTTTGATATGATGAGGCCTTCCAAATTTCCTCATCAACAGGATTACCTTTCCCTTCCACATCCACCTCATAAGTTGAGGATTCGACTTCAGAAGGAGAAGTCATCCCATCCATGGTATTGTGAGATGAACCAGCTTCTGAAAGCTCAACATGCATGTCGGAGGCTATTGAATGTGTAGCACTATGTGCGATTCCCTTAAGCAATGAATCAACTGCAGATGGACTAGAGTCACACACAGGTTCCCTCATAATCATGTTATTCGGGATCAAACCAGGTAAGGACTCTTGCCCTGGAATTTTAGGCGGCTCGTACAGTTCATTCGTTCTATCATCTAAACTAGCTGCATCTTTGCTTTCTGTTGAATGCACCGTCACGTGTGGTGAAGAAGATGAGATCGGCTTATTATTGTTGTCTTCTTCGGGTAGATTGGATTTCGAGCTAGCTTCATTGACAGAAGTATCTATATTAGAAGATTCAGTGTGTTCTACTTCATCCCCTTTACTTGTTATGAGATTGATGGATCCATTATTTTCTTGGACATCATTATTTCCTTGAGAGATTAATATTGATTCAGGATCTTTGTCTAGATTTGCTTGTTCCTTGTTGCTATAAGCAATATCTTCATGGCCCTCAGAAAGACGTCTATGGTAAAGAATTTCTTCAATCAGCTTGTCATGATGTCCCTTCTCTGTAGAGTAACAAATATAAGAGAATATGCTACATGAACGAAGTTACCCTCTTATCACTGTTAAAACTGAAGTAAATAAGTGCAAATAAATCATGTCATATTTGTTTTGTGTGCTCTTAGTCGCATTCTCTTTAAAATTTTGGTAAACATGCTTTCGATCGCTATTTCACTATGTGGTTCTTATAAGAAGACAACAGTAAAGTTCCTTTTTTATTTTCAAAATCTTGATAAATTACATAGACATCTTAAAAACTTTGGAAATTTCATCAACATCTAGATTTTTCAAAAATTAGCACTTATTCACCTAAAATGCTAGCATAGCAATTAAATTTTAAAAAAAAAAAAGAACTACATTTTTATTATTTTTTATTTTAATTTATTTGGTAATTTCAGTATACGTAATTAATAGCCATCTCAATATCAAGTTAGTACCACATCAGTTAAAATGTACACCGAGGCTATCAGGTCATCATTCCACACTAGCATTTGAGGGGTAATTGCTGAATTTGAAAAGGGAGGAGATTCATGTAATTTCCAAAATTTTCACGGTTGGTCAGTTGAATTATCCAATAACTTCTTTTTTCATTCTTTTGTGATTTTAATAATGGGAAAATTAGTTAAGAACAAGCTGTTGCATTGATTTTTTTGACATAATGAAAAAGATGAGCCAAATGAAGTCCCCTTTTTTTCTATGTATAGGTCAAAACATTCTACATGTTGATGAATTGATGCATCCAAAAATTTATACGACTAGTTGAAACTTCTTGCCAACTGAAATGGTCATGTGGAACCAAAAAACACTCTTTTTTTTTTTTTTTTTTTAATATTCGATTTCGAATGCAGGAAGGCTAAGCGCATATGCAGTAAATGAAGATGAAATGGGGCATATTTGCAATTTAGTGAAGAGAAAATAAAGAGCTGAGGGGACATCCAGAGCTGCCTGACCTGACTGCATCCTGAATCTTGAGTATCCTATGTCGGTCATACTCCTGTCCATGACAGGATGAGGATGATGATGATGATGCATATTCATAGGGCCTCTGTGATCGGCAGTTTCAGCTGAGATGGACGGTCCTAGACTGAAGCTTCCATGCCTACAGAAGATGTCTTTTGGCACAACTCCCAAAAACTCCTGACTGGAATCGTGAACCGAGAGATCAGGTTTCTCCTCATGAGGATCGTACGGAAGGTCGAACGGATTACGCGAGGGCAGCATGATCGATGGAGCCGAACCGGGTGCCTGAGGATCTAGATTTTCTTCATACTGAAAAGGATTATTAAAGGGGTTGGTTTTTGCTATTTGGACTGGGGGAACATGACCTGGATGCCCAACATCCGCATCTAAGAGATTTTCTTGCACTTTCATGCCTAAGAATTTCTTTGCTCTACGTTTCGCTATCAGATTCTCCAATCTCCTGTTCCTTTCCATCTCGGAAAATCCAAGGTCCATGACATTCTTCTGATCATCCTCTGTCCATTCAACAGCTTGGTTCCTATTATCATCCTGTGCCTCCTCTTCATCCTCATCCTCTGCTTCCTCCAAGGTATCAACTTCTAAGCTATTTGCGTTCCCGTCTTTATCATTGTCATCAAGTGCATCTTGCACCATCGTTTCATTGTTTGAAGGTCTAACATCCGAGTCAAGGATTTCATCACCACTGTAAGCACCAACGTCCATCGTTACACTCTCCTTATTATCTGAAATTCTTCCTACAAGCATGTCGTCACGTATGGAAGCAGCACCTGCTTGTGTTATCTCCCTAGTGTCGTAATATTTAAAATTGCGCCGTTTACTCATCTGGGGTTCTATCCTAGGCCTCTTCTGTTTCTTAACGACAGCATTCTCGCAAGACTTGGATTTTACAGGTGGGAATTTTCGTTCCTTCTTCCCGACGCCCTTGAAATCGAGAATACGGAGGTTTTCAGAACAAAAAAACACTCTAACAATGACCACGACACATAGAATAACCGGGACAGAACACAACAAAAGATTGAAAACGAATGGAAGAAACCAGAACACGAGGAAGAACAGTGACGCTGCTCCTGAAATATAGGGATGCCTTTGGATGATCGGACTTGCTTTCTCCACGAGAAGCATGAGGATTCTTGAAACGTAAACCCGGACATTTTTCGCCTCAATTGCCATGATCCTGAGAAAAACCAACAGGGAAGTGCTTTCCTATATATGTCATAAAAAGAACAATATGAGAGAGAGAAAGGATGAGAAAGCAGATTCGTTGAGCACTTATGTATCCATCAAGAAAATGGCAAGGAGGTCAATGATTTGATTTTTCAAGGATGGAACCCAGAAAAAAAAAAGAAGTGTCTGTAATTATTTTCTTTCTTTGTGTTTTTGCAGACTATTGTTAGAAAAGTGATTTGCTGGTGGAAATCTGTATGAGATCCTTTATTTTAGGATAAACTGGCCATCTTTTTTTCTCACATTTCTATTTCCTATTATTGGCATGGAGGAGGATAAAATAGAAAAACAGGTTTCAAAAACACCTGGTCCTTGCGACTGCACTAGGTGTCAAATCGATGCTTCCATGCACACAACCAAAAATTGGTCAACTTCTCCCAGATGAGAACATCCAGTAATAAAGTAAATGGTTGAATCCATAATGCCGTGTTTAGCACGGAGAAAATGGATATATGTTATATCTGATTACCACCTATTCCAAAATACTAGCAAGCCTACAATTATAATACGTGTGCAAGATTAAATACAGTATCATAGTCAAATCTATAGATACGATAATTATTGAATGAAACTTTACAATAATGATGCATAAGCAATCTTCAAAATGCATCAAAGAATGTATAATTATGGTTTTTTTTTTTTTAATAATAGAGAGGCAGTACCATATTGTAACTAACTATTTTCAAGGATATGAACTACTTTATAAGATCTATATACCAAATAAAAATAATTTATGCTATGTAAATAAAATAATTTAAGAAGTATCTTTAATGAAATTTGAACCAAAAACCTCATATAAGTTATCATAAGTATATCTTATACCTAGATACGGTAAGTAGGCTAAGCACATAGCCATGTGCAAGATTGAGCTTGTTCTATAAGCTCTCAAGGCACGAGCATGCAAAAAAAGTAGAAAGCATGAGCATAAGTGGGCTTAGGCTTAGGTACGTGAGTGTCACGGGCGGATTCCGTCGCTCGATCCCGTGCGGCACTTAGCGTTCCTGACCTCACTAAGGAAGGCTAAGTCAGTCTGTAATACACTCACAATGTTAGAGAGAGAAAGTAGAGAGAGAAACTCTGATAGTATACTGTATTCACTCAAATAACTTGTGTGTTACATCTAAGGGGAATACCCCTATATATACAGAAAGCCTTTACAATCTAATGATCAAGATCGATTCGATCTAATGGTTACAATTGATTCCCAACTACTATATTTACCTACCTTCACCAACTATTATACAATCTTCTAGACTTTTCTAGAACTTTTCATTATCTAGAAGCTTTTAGTGGGCCTGCGCTTTTGTCTTTGAGCTTTAGGAACCTCCTAAGAATGGCCCACTTCGAGAAGCCCGTAACATTCTCCCTTGCTCAATTCGGCGACGCCCTCATCGCTCCTTCATCGTGGAACAGTCGAATCTTGTCTTTAAATTGCCACAGTGCTTCGGCTGGTTCCCAACTGGCCTCACTCTCTGGTCTTCCCTTCCACATTACCATATATTCATGTCTGGGAGTTTGTCCACGTCTCTTCACATGTCTATCAGCTATGATCCCTTCCACTTCCTTATCAAATGAATCCCGTACTCCTATTGGGGCCCTTTGTGATATAGCTCTTATAGGGTCTTCCTCATCTTTGTGAAATGGTTTTAGCATGCTCACATGGAAAACCGGGTGGAATTTCAGTTTAGGAGGAAGTTCCAATTTGTAAGATACTTGCCCTACTCGTTTCACAATTGGGAATGGACCTTCGTATCGCTTTATTAGACCTTTATGTAGTTGGCCCTTTGTACGTTGTATCAAATGTAACTTAACAAGCACTTGGTCACCTACCTGGTATTCCATCGGCCTCCGCTTCTTGTCTGTAATCTTCTTCATTCTCTTGATAGCTCGGCTTAAGTAGGTCCGGGCTAAGTCATGATTTTCCTGCCACTTCCTTACAAATTTATATGCGGGAGGGCTGGACCCTATATATCCTATTGGCACTGTATGAGGAGTTAAGGGTTGCCTTCCCAGGACAATCTCGAAAGGACTCTGTCCGATGGACTCATTCTTCTGTAGGTTAAACGAAAACTGTGCCACGTCTAACAACTTGGTCCAATTATGTTGGTTAGCCCCTACAAAATGCCTTAAGTATAACTCCACTAAGGCATTCACTCGCTCCGTCTGACCATCCATCTGTGGATGCAAACTAGTTGAAAAGTTCAACTCAGATCCCAAAAGTTTGAACAGCTCTGTCCAAAATCTCCCTGTAAATCGCCCATCTCGATTACTCACAATGTTTCTGGGCAGGCTCCAAAACTTTACTATATGTTTCAAGAACAATTGGGCAGCTTCATCCGCTGGGTACTCCTTTGTTGCTGGGACAAAAGTCGCGTATTTTGAGAACCTGTCTACCACCACCATAATTGTACCATACCCTTCCGATCGGGGTAAGCTTACAATGAAGTCCATGGAAACACTTTCCCATGGCCGTTCAGGAATGGGAAGAGGCTCTAGTAGTCCTGGAGTTGCCTTATGTTCAACTTTGTCTTGTTGGCATATAAGACAAGTTCGGACATAGCTTTCAATATCTTCCCTCATGTGTGGCCAAAAATACCTTTCTTCCACTAATGCTTGGGTACGATGCATTCCTGGATGACCTGCCCATTTAGAATCACGACAATCCTTAAGTATTTCCCTTCTCAAATTTAAGGAATGGGGCACATAAATTCGTTGCCCTTTTGTATATATTAGTCCATTCTCTTGCCAAAATCTTCTTGTCTTCCCTTCTTGACATTGAATCCATAGAGCTTTAGCTTGCTTATCACTCTCCATCCCCTCTTCGATTCTATCAATGAGGTTGCTTTCAGGTTTGTTGATGGCTGCCAACTCAACCCTTCGGCTCAAAGCACCCGCCACAACATTAGTCTTACCTAACTTATGTTCAAGGTCGAAATCAAATTCTGCCAGAAAAACCTACCATCGGGCTTGCTTGGGTGAGAGCTTTTTTTGAGTCTGAAAATATCTGGTGGCCATATTGTCAGTCTTAACCACAAACTTTCTTCCTAATAAGTAGTGCTTCCGTACCCAAAGACAGTGTACTATCGCCGTCATCTCCTTTTCATGCACTGGATATCGTTTCTCTGTGTCGTTCAACTTTCGGCTCTCAAATGCTACAGGGTGTCCTTCCTGCATTAAAACCCCTCCAATAGCAAAATCACTAGCATCAGTACATACCTCAAAAGGTTTGCTAAAGTTGGGAAGGAGAAGGACCGGCTCCTTTGTGACTGCCATTTTCAAGGTCTCTAGTGTCCGCTTTCTCTCTGTACTCTAAACCCAAGGCGTATCCTTTTTTTAGTAAGTCTGTCAATGGACTAGCTATCTTCGAATATCCCTTAATGAATCTTCTATAGTAATTTACTAAGCCAAGGAAGGATCTTAGCTCAGTAGGCTTGGTGGGTTCCTTCCAATCCTAGATGACCCGCACCTTTCCTTCATCTATTCTAATCTTTCCTCTCCCTACTATGTGACCAAGGAATGTCACCTCTTCTTGTGCAAAGGCATATTTCTCTATTTTCACATATAAATCATTCCTCCTCAAAGCTAAAAATACTGAGCGAAGGTGATCTATATGTTCCTCCAACGTCTTACTATAAATCATAATATCATCCAAGTACACTACTACAAATTGATTAAGAAAGGGTACTAAAACACAATTCATCAGGGTGCAGAAAGTAGCCGGGGCATTAGTAAGGCCAAACGGCATGACTAGGAATTCAAAAGCACCATACCTTGTAACACAAGTGGTCTTGGGTTCATCTCCTTCTGCAATCCTCACTTGGTGATATCCCGAGCATAAATCCAATTTAGAGAAGTATCTAGCTTCTCCCAACCTGTCGAATAGATCCGATACCAATGGAATGGGATACTTATTCTTTATCGTAACCTTATTTAAGGCTCGATAATCAATACACATTCGGAGTGATCCATCTTGTTTCTTCTGAAAAAGTACGGGAGCTCCAAAAGGTGCCTTTGAAGGCCTAATGAAACCTACTTCTAGTAATTCCTTCAATTGTCGCCTTAATTCTTCTAATTCTGGAGGTGACATCCTACATGGGATGGCGGCAGGCGGCCTGGCTCTGGGTTCCAATTCTATCACATGGTCTACCTCCCTTCTTGGTGGTAACTTCTTAGGCAACATTAGTGGCATTATATCTTTAAATTCTCCCAATATTTCCCCCACTTGAGGTGGAACACTTCCTTGACCACTAGTCTCTTCCCTAACTTTTATGGCAGCTAAGTAAGTGACTTCATTCTTCTTGAATCTCTTTTCCAATTGCATAGCCGATAGGAATTTGGTGGCTTGGCCTACCTTTCTTACTACAGGCACCACGCATTGCGAATTGTGATCAAGTACACAAATGCAGTTAGCTCGTGGTACAATAAGTGCATCAATGCAATCTAAGAAATCCATCCTGATCACGAACTCAAAATCATCCATTGATACTACTTCAACTGTCTCTTTTCCCTGCCAACCCCCAATACGGAGCTCTATCCCTCTAGCTACTCCAACAGTGGGAACTTCTTTTGAGTTAACTGTTTTGAGCCATGTTTTGGTCTCCTCCACTTTTAGCCCCAACTCCTTTGCTGCCATATCAAAAATAAAGAGATGAGATGCTCCTGTATCTACGAGGGCATTGAGTTTCTTACCTGCTACCGATACTTCGGTATACATCAATCATTTTCTTTCATTGACTTGAGACTTCATAGCACTGAGTAGACGAACTGACCCTAACTGGGCCTCATCCCCATCATCTGAGCTTTCACCTGCTACTAATGCCGCCAATCTCTCTTTCTTCGGACACTCCCTAGCATAATGGGGTCCATTATAGAAATAACATTTCAACTCATGAGGTTTCCATCTTTCCTCATCTCTCCCTTCACAAGTTCTTCCTCGATCGTTATCTCTTTCTTCGGCTTTGGTTTTTCCTTTGGAAGAACTCCCACTCTTCTCCCTTTCAACTCCCCCTTTCCATCTTCCCCCTGTAGTCTTAGGATCAGTCTTCTGAAATTCCATTAGGCCTTCAACAACTGCTATAGCCTTGGAAATGTCTTCCACTCCCCTTCGCTCCAGCTCTAATTTAGCCCAAGGCTTTAAGCCATCCACAAACATCACCAAAGCATCTTCTTGGTTGAGGTCTGGGATCTCCAACATCAACTCTGAAAATTCCTTTATATATTGCTTTATGTCACCCTTTGGGTTAGGTGACGCAATTTCACATTTACTTCCTTAGCAGCATTTTGGGGGGAGAATTGACCCTTCAACTCTTGTATAAAGCTATCCCAGGTGTTGATATCAGCCGCCCTCCTACGCCACCATACCATGGCTGAGTCTTTCAGATATATGGCAACAGTACGTACCTTTCCAGCATAATCTAAGATTCCCACAGCATTAAAGTATTGTTCCACTCCCCATAAGAAGTTATCTACTTCTCAAGCAGACCGCATCCCGCCAAAGTACTCTGGTTTTGGAATATTGACCCTATGGCCGGTCTGGAGGGTCATTCCATTTGCAACAGCGATACGGCAGGCTGCCAATTGCGTCTTGAGATCTTCAATCTCTTGACGCATGGCCACTACCACTGCATCAATCTTAGCTTCATAAGCTTCTTCCTTAGTTTCTAAGGCCGTAACTCGAGCTTAGAGAGCATCACCCTTCTCTACAATAACATTTCCATGCTACCTAAGTTCTTCTACAGCTCGATTCAGTGCTCCCTGTAATTCGCCTCGGAGTTCTTCCTCCATTTCCTCAAGACTGCCTTGAGACTCATCAAATTATTCCTTGGCCTCAGCAATGCTTAACTCTTCCTTATCCATCCTATTAAGGAGAGAGTTCAGTAGGTCCCGAGACCTAGCCCTTTGCCTGGTAACACGGCAATCATCATGGTCAGCCAACTCATCGACCATTGAAGCGTTGTTGTCTCCTCCAGATGACATCTTCTCCACAAGTAATTCCCTTTTCAGGCTCTGATACCATTTGTCACGGGCGGATTCCGTCGCTCGACCCCGTGCGGCACTTAGCGTTCCTGACCTCACTAAGGAAGGCTAAGTTAGCCTGTAATACACTCACAATGTTAGAGAGAGAAACTCTGATAGTATACTGTATTCACTCAAATAACTTATGTATTACATCTGAGAGGAATACCTCTATATATACATAAAGTCTTTACAATCTAATGGTCAAGATCGATTCAATCTAATGGTTACAATTGATTTCCAACTACTACATTTACCTACCTTCACCAACTACTATACAATCTTCTGGACTTCTCTAGAACCTTCTAGAACTTTTCATCATCTAAAAGCTTTTAGTGGGCCTGGGCTTTTGTCTTTGAGCTTTAGGAACCTCCTAAGAATGGTCCACTTCGAGAGGTCCGTAACACGAGCATAAGTATAAGCACACTAGGCACAATAAAATTGGTAAGCTACATAGGCAGAAGTACAAAAGCACATGAGTAGCACATTGAACCTTTCTTTTATTTTTTTTTGGAAATTTAAATGAAAAATAGTATTTTAAGTAATTTAAATTTAATAAGGTATTATTTAATATATATTAATTTATTTGTTTAGGTAGTTCTTTTTTTTTATTGGAATTATACTAGTAAGTGTAAGTAATTCTAATTTCTAATTATTATATTAAATAAGAAAAACAAATAATAATTATTGTAATTTCTTTATATCATCTCATTTAACCAATTTACATATTTTTATTTGAATTAGTAAGTAAGCAAGATTTAAATGAATGATTTGATATACCTACATTAGTTAGGTAGATTTATTTTAAATTAAATTTTGAATTAATTAATTCTCTTTTTTTCCATAATAATTAATTCCTTTAAAGGATACTATTTACTTAAATCAAATCAGTTAAATATAATTAATAATTGGATTCTTGGAACAAATCAACTTAAATTTAATAACCCTATTGACTTAAAGTAGGTAGACCTATATGAGTTCATTAGAACTTGTACAAAACAATTCCTTGTAGTAAAGTGATTTCAAATCACAAATATATGGATAAAAATTTTAAATTGTTAGATGATCAAGATCAAGGATGGATACGCGAGCCAATTAGCTAAAGAATCAACATGCTCTAGTACTATGCCCATCAAGATTCTTTAATGAAAACCTTACTCATCCACCTCAAGGTCTAAGATATCTCAATATAGATTTTGAAAACAAATGCCTTTACCTGTAAGAAATAATTTAATTAATCTTTCAATATACTTTGGTATAGGAGTTTAAATTATATTTAAGATATATTAATTTAATACTAAGTAAGTGAGATGGCATACCCAAAAGTTGAAACCCCAAATACTATATATAAATGACCAAACCAATAACTATATCAAAAGTAAACAAAAAATGTTCCAATCAATAGTCCTTATCTTTATCATCATCATGATCAATCCATCTCATTTCCGCTTCCCTTTCCATAGCATTAAATGATCTTGCAGCTTTATCATCTTCTTTACTACAAAAAATTGATTCTAACCTCCCTTTACACCTACACCACAACACCTCGTACCCTATTACCCCCACTTAGCATTCGCTTTTCTTCTAAACATTCCTCTAATCCTTAAGGCACACAATCACTTCAATAGTTTCAACTTTAAGCTGAGAGCGATAAGAGTTAAGAACTCACTCACTTTAGTTAAAAGCCAATTCAAATGATACTGTTGAAGCTAAAGACTCCCTAAACATCCCTTACAACAAGCGATAAGGTTAGCACCATGCAAAATTATGTTGCCCACCATGCGAAGACGCCCATATCTAACTCATCTTCCCTCAAGTGTTGGACTTAGTAGAGCAATACTTCACTAAAAATTTTGTTGGCAGTATTAGTTGGTAATCCTCAAACTTCAGCTTATCTAAGCAATCTGGTTGCTTCTCTTTGTAGTCAAAGCATAAGAATTGCTAATATGATTGCTAGATTAAGATGCTTAAGATGATGGCTGCATTCTAGCCTTGTAATAAAGGAACAAGGATTCAAGCATGCTTTCGGCCTCCATGTTAAGACTTAGAGCTTCATTTGTAGTATCTTCCACATCGACAATTCGATAAAATTCCTTTACTAGATTGTAAGTATCGTGGAACTTATAGCATAGATCCAGCATTGTCGCAACATAAAATAGAAGAGGAAAGGGATAAAAGTATACAAGCAATTTGATCTTCATTACTGTGATAGTAGGAAAGAAGAACAGCCCTTTGGTAAAGTTTGTCATTGCATAGATAATATCAACAAGATTTAAGAGTATAGCATTAATCATACGATAACAGTAGGCCAATGGAATCATTGTTGGTTATACAAAAGCATTGCGTAAGGTGCACATGCTACTCATTTTCTTCCAATCCACCATACAAATCTACCCAAGTCTAGGCTCTTAAGCTACTTTCCAATGGACATTGGGAGTTATAGAGTGTACTTATAGCCTTCCAAACCTATATTAACAACTAATAAAGTATTTAATATAAAGTATCATAATAATGTAAGTATAAATTTAGTCTTTAAATAAGTATTAGACCTCGTGAATGTAATAATAATTTTAATTAATGATAACTTTCAACAATTGATCCAATGTTTCATGCATTGAGTTCCACTGTATGATGTAGTCTTGTAGCAAGATAAATAAGTAGTAATTTCAGTCTAACAATATTCGGTTTGCTATGACGTATACAATTTATTGCAAACCAATGCTTAGTAAGATGATTTGCTATCCTAAAGGCATTCACGTCATCTTATGCTGTAAGATTTAAAATGTGACACACACATCAAACATGGAACAAGTTCTCCTCGAATATGAGGTGTAGCTACTACTTCAACGATCTTATTGATGTTGTATTTGTAGATGCATTATTGCAGGTGATGTTAAACTACTTATGTATTTTGTAAATTCGTAAGGTATCCACGATGTTAGATGCGATTGCGAAACCTATGTGAGCTTGTAAAAACAGCATAAATGCGATGATTAGCTTCCAACCAATTTTCATCAATCTATTGAGCAATAACTTACATGTAACTATTATTAATGTCGATGATCGATGATTTCCATATATCTTATGTAAAAGAAACTCTATACGAATACTAAAGGCATTGTGAACGACAAGAAGACTCTATTGTATAAACAATATCAATTCGATTAGAAGATTTGATTTACAATTACCTGGATCCGAGATTATGTAATTGTGCCTTTAACTCTTTACATTTTTGTATGAAAAGTTCTATTGTTTTGTTTCATAGAGTTTGTTACCCTCCATGCTTATAATTAGGTTGTAATGAGCCTATCACCCATTCTCTGAAATATTCATCCCACATAACATGGAATGAGATACCAACAATTGCCATCATTTGAATAAGATTCTCTAGCTTCCTTCTAGTTGAATACGAAAAGTATGTTACCTCCACTGATGGCCAACAAAGACCCTAATGAAAGCGCATTTGGGATTTTTACTAATAGTTCATTTCTTCTCTAGTGCATTTTCAAATGTCGGGTAAGGTAGCCTAACAAGTTGATGTTGGAACTATAATAAGCCATTGCATGATGTGAACAAATGCACAGAAGGATAGGATAGTTAACTCAGATTAGGTACTTCATCTCACATATACTTATGTGTAAAGGGGTTGATTTAAATAGCTATGTAAATAGTAGATGGAAACCATTCGACTTGATTTGTTGAAATGAAAACTTAACATTCGAAATGATGAGGAGACTAGGGAGTGGTTTAGAGTTAGGTGGCTTTTACAATCACAACCACATCATTAACAAGAAGATAATAAGCTTCCACTTGATACACTCCTCAAATGGAAGGTCAGGGAAGGGTGGAGGTCAACAAGCAAATGAACACTAGCAAGTGCCTGAAGGTCCTGAAGCAAGTAATGTTCCCTTTAACGTGCAACAAATGTACTGAAAAATAAATGGGAAGTATGAGAGAGACTTAGCTAGATCTGCTAAGGAATATGAGGTATATGGGATGGTCAAAGGGTATGAGACTAATCTTGAGGAACATAAAGAGGAGTAGAGACAACAAGGTTGATGAATTGAGGAAATGTGATTACACTAGTAGGCATACCAGTTGGTAGGCTTTATCTATCCACTTGTACAGGCATAACCTCCTCCTGATGGCAACTAAGGACACAGATAGGATAATCATCAACTTCTCTATATATACCATTTGGAAATATTTAGATTATGCTTTTTATTTTTACACTTAAGTGTTTATCAAATATCATATTAGTGAGTGCCAATATTGTAAAAGAAAAAAAGAAAATTTTCAATAAAATGTCCTTGTTCTAATTCTTTTTGTGCCTTTTAATTTTTCGTTTTTTTTTTCTCTTTATATTGTTTCATTGATTATATGTCAAATATAAAACATATATTAAATATACCATGTATATATTATACTACATGAATAAGATATATAATGTGTAATAATATATCCATATCAAAAGCACATACGTACTGATAAATGTATAAATAATAGACTTTATCTATGGCATGTGTACGTAGTACATATTCTTTATACATATGTAAATGTTATATGTATATACATATAGATATATGTATTTTAAAAAAATATGTTATACATACATACTTTCTTTATACAAACATCCCATATATCGTATATATGTACATTACTACATTAGTGTCAATTGTAACCATGCAAACTACTAATAAAATTTGAATTTTTTTAATTAATTATTTTTTCAAACACTGTTATTTATTTAATTTAACTTATTAATGTATCATAATAGTAGTAATGTATACTTTTTTTATATAAACGTCATGCGTGCCATATATGTATATGCATGTTACGCATACATATATACATTTTTGCAAATGTAATTAGTGTTATGTATATATATACATATATTTATACTTATTTATTTGTTTCCATGCTATATTATTACATTACTGCCAATTGTGGTTGTGAAAACTACTAATGGAATTAAAATACTTTTTTACTTAATTAATTTTTCCAAACATCATTACTTATCTATTTTAACTTATTAATGTGTAATAATAATATTAAAGCATACTTTTTTCATACAAATGTCACGCATGACATATATATATACATGTTACGTTTACATATATACGTTTTGTGAATGTAATTCGTATTATGTATATATATATATATATATATATTTAATTATTTGTTTCCATGCTACATTATTATTATGTTAGTGTCAATTGTGACCTTGCGAACTACTTATGGAAAATCATAATATTTTTTGCTTAATTAATTTTTCCAAACATCATTACTTATGTAATTTAACATATTAATGCATAATAATAGTATAATACGCGCAAATAAATGTTTGAAAAAATATTTGAAACTCAAAATAATGTGCATGCCATAAATTACCGAGCTTATTTAAAGGTATACAGGTGGTACATAAATAAATGGGTGGCATGTGAATCGATACACAAGAATAAATAGGTTACAATACATTAAGCTTGGCATGTAAAAAGCATGAACATGGCATACACGTAATTTTTAAGCATGTAAACCGCCCATTTACTATGCCTACTTATACCTTAACCACTAATAATACATATATTGTATTACATTAAATGACATTCCTTTTAAAACTTTTTATAGGTAAATTAGATGGAAAAACTATATAGAAAAAAAATGATGCTACAAAAATAAACAAAAAACAATAGAAAGCTCCATTACGTATTAGATATTTTGTTACACATTGAACATTGCAAATAAAACCAATAATGTCATACTTGGACTAAGAGATTGACCTGGGAATAAGAGGGGTCAAGTCAAAAGAATCAAATTAGGGTCGAACCAGAATTGGAGCAATGTTAATAAGAATATTGTGATGTAATTCATAAATATTTATAAAGTAACAAATTTGTCATATTCTTGAGATTTAAAAGCTATAAACTTTTTATAGTTTAATTTTTATCTTTCTTGAATATACATTAGTTTTCTTTTTAGTAAATTAGTACATTTACTAAAATATAAGGAAAATAGTATATTTTAATGCAAAAATCCTAGTAGGTTCCTATAGAAACCAAACCAAATTGGTTAGGTTAACCAAATCAAATAGGAGTCACTATTAATGAGGTCAAATGAGTAACTTAGATTGATTTTAAAGTTGGAACAAGTTAAAATAGATTAGATCAAACATACGAATTGAATCAATTCGAGTTTGATAATATTGATAAAAATGATATAGTTGATTAGCATCACTAAAAAATGAAAAAATAAAACAAGAATCAGCAATTGTTAATATATTCGAGCTTACTCTCTAGAAAATGACATATTCACACGATTGATCCTTTCCTTCATAATCAAACGTACAAAAAGTAAGAATGAATAATATTATAAAATCATATACAACAAAATTACCAAAAAAGAAAAAAAAAATAGTAAACATAAGAACAATGAACTATACAATAAATATCTTGACCATAAAATAGTTTTCAAGTCTTATTGATGATATTCTATATCTCTATATACCTACAAAAGAAATGACATATTAAAATAATAAAACAATTCGATTTGATAAAAAGAATAACTGAGACAAGGATTACAGCATGAATAGTATTGTTGAAGATTCTTTGTCTAGCTTGTATGGGGCTTCTCTAAGCCTACAAAACAATAAATATATTAGAATGAACGTTAGAGTTTACTTCAACTTAGACCATTTTTATGCTTAAGTAAATTTTTAGCTAATATGAGAAAATCCAATACAGGTGTGGTACATTTTTTGAATTACCTACAAACTCTTAGAAAAATACTCCTTTTTAGGCCCTACCTACGTACTTGGATGGGCCATATATATAGTTATGGGTTGAGGTTGGATCTAACTTAGGCGATTAGGTTAAGGCCTAATGAGTTTTTGTCAAGTAAGGTATGGATCTTGACAAGATAGCCCAATGATGGGCTTATTCGTGTACTCTCTCATGGTCATCTCACTGCATTGAATGCATTATGGCTTTAGGCTTCACTAGGGATGGGGGCATTAAATGGACTAGGGTATTCAAGAGCCGAACACTTTCTAGTCATCCTTATACCATATTAAGGCGTCATAATCCGCTTAGGATAGGAGTCATATTGCCAAAGTGCTCAAAGGTCAAGCATCTTTCTAGTTGTCTAGAGTACTTCCTCCCTCCCATGCATTGGGCATGTGCTGCTCTGATTGGACCCTCTATCTTCTTTCTCCTAGGGCATTGAGGACTAGGCCAAATTTTGGCCATCAACAAATAGTTTTTGCATTATCTCATTCAATAAATAAAATAAGCAAAAGAAAAAAAAAACACATAGTAATATTGTAATACATCATCAACCAGCACAAATTGTAGATGAAACATGTTCATAATAAGCATAATTCATAAAAGTGTATATAACCCATTTAAATTAATAGTGGAAAATTATTGAGAAGAATTTTTTAAATAGTTAATTTTAAAATATTGCCCAAATTAATATAGTATTTGTCCCATCAATTATATTTTATAACAGTTATCTTGACAACTAAATGTGTCGATACTTAAAATGACTAATATCAAAAGCAAAGAAGGATGGATAAAATCTTAATTTATTTGAATTCTTAAACATATTACGCCTTTTCTACATGATTTTTCTATTCCACATAATGTTAGAATCGATTTCTTTTTCATTATCAATTTCACTTATGATGCAAATTAATTAAAAATAGAGTTACACAAATTATTACTTGAGAGGACATGAAGTAATATAAGTAAAATTAGAAAATGCCAAAAAAATTAAAGAATACCATTCTATTTCTTCCAAGAGGGTGATATGGAGGGATTAGTTAATTAATTGGTACAAATCTATAAATATTATTGGCAAATATCATTCACAGTGAGAGATTATGTATTAACTATTAAGCCTACATAAATAGTAATAATAATTAAAAAAAAAAGTAGGGGAAAAGGTATTTTAATCTTTCTTAAGAAGTTTGGCCAAAATACAAAAGTCTTTTTTGAGAAGATGTGCTGCAATGGGTAAAGAAGTACTTCGCAAGCATTAATCAATAGCAAAGCTGTTAAACTTGTAACATTGTGTTGTTAGTATAGTCTCACTTACAGCCGTTAACTAGAGTCCCTATGTACTCTTTAACTTAGTCCAGTCTTAATTATTCTTATAGATTAAGGACTAAGGGCTTGAAGACTATTATATGCATGAGCACTTTCATGATGGAATCTTTTGTTAAGACCTATATCCTTGAGTGAAGGACCCATAGTAACAACAAAAAAATGTGCTAAACTATTAGCAAGAGTAGGAACTGCGATGGTTAGAAGTAGGTGAGTCATTTAACTACCACGTGACACTAAATATATATATATGTCTTTTAACTTTCATACACCTCATTTAGTCCCGCGAGAAATTGAAGCAATTTGTTTCGATTCTCTATTTCCTACATACACAACGTCTATATGCATCACAACCACACTCTAGAAATTCACAAGCACTAGCCATTTGATCCCCAAGCCGCTTTAATTTGCTAAAATAAGCAATAACGGACAAACTTCCTTGCCTTAGATTCGATGATCCATATTGCAATTGATATATCAAAGGTCTGTTAGTTTGGTCAAATCTTTTGCAAATATCATCCCAAAGCTCCTTTGATGATTTTGCATACATGAATGCTTCTATTAAATCCTTCATCATTGAATTCAATAGCCAATGGCGGATCATGTAAACACCTCTCATCCACTGTTGTGATTTATTCACATCGTTTTCCGGCTTAACTACTTCTATGAACTCTAATTTCATCTTTGCTCCCGTATCTGATTATACCGATCCACACAACACAAGGAAGTTGAAACCATTGAAAACTACACTTGCTATAAGCGTTCCAGGATTGTCAACCGAAGAAAGGTACAACGAATCATTCCGTATTCAATCGACAGCCAGATGAACAATGAAAAACAAACGAAAAGATAATCAAGAAATCACGAAGAATTCGTAAAGTAGTTACTGGAACCGAATGTAACAATGAACTTACAGTAGTTGAATAACAGAGCACAAAGCATGATGAGGAAATCTTGACGTGAGGAATGAAATCAATTAAGTTTATTATAAGTGAAAGGACGCTATATATACTGAGTGTCACGTGCTAGCTAAATGGCTCACGTGTCAGAATAATTAAGACTGGAGTAAGCAAAAGACTACATACAGACTTTAGTTAACTGCTGCAAGTGACTTTGTACAATGCTATGACTGTACAAACTACACCCCGTTACAAGTTTAACAAAAGCAATAACAAAATCAAAGGACCAAAACCAAACGTAAAAGAAGAAAAACTATAAGCTCAAGAACAATTTGTTTAAATCGTCATACACATTATGCTTCTCTTCAATGATCCATCTTTTCTACACTTTTTGAAGATTATGTTCATGCATTGGGATTGGACCTTATTAAACTGAGAATTTATATGATATGATCACTTTTGAGTTCTATAAATTACCCTTGATTTACAGTAAATAATGTATAAACGAAACTGTTGATAGCCAAAAAAATAATTAAAAAAAAAAACTGTTGATAGTTTGTCATAGAAGCTGTAGAAAGCTTCTTTTACTGTTAACAAGCACTATTTTACTATAAATTGTGATTTACACCGAACCATAGAACTTTCCTATTAAATTACTTTACAACTAAGTAATTTACTTCATCATGAAGTATTGAGCTAGACCTCACAAGACCTATTGCCTATCCCACTTAACAGTAGGTAATTTCACAAGTATGATCTAAAAGAACATCCAGGCTAATTGTTTCCTTGACAGTGCTCATAAGGTATCAACACAAATATGCAAAGGCTACATGTTCAGATTAACCAGCTTGTAAGGGCACATGATAAACCCAAATTTGGTGAACATGCCTTGCCAACTTCACAAAAAAATTGCTGATGGAAAATTTTAATGATCTAGAAATTTAACTCACCTAAATAAAAACACTAGCTCAGGAGATTTGTGGCTACATCTAATCCATCCGCAGCTTCCCTACAAACTCCAGTGAAATTTAGTGGCAAAACACAAGGAATACACCCAGCAATATTGTTCCTCCTAACGATATACAAGGTGTATTGGGTATAAAGATATTCTTTCATGTATAGGCATCTTGCCAAAAGTTTCGCCTGGAACTGAGAAAGTAGATCATGCAGAAAAACAAAATCAGCATTGTCTATGCGAACAACTCAACCTTGTGTTTCCTTTTTCTTTCTCCAGCAAGTAAAGTCAAGTAACAATTGAAACTCCAGCTATATGCAGTGACATTGAGTCATACCACTAGAAATTTTCAGGGATCAAACTGGACAAGATGCGTTACTATAATTACAGCCTAAAACTGACAATGCATATGGAGATTGAACACATAAGAATAGAGCAATTTAATTAACAGAATAAAAAAAAATACATATATATCACAATTCTAGTAATTAAATACCTGGGAAAAAAAAAAATCAATAGAAGGATCACTAAGCCAGCCAACAAAAACAATATTACAAAAGCCGTCTTCTAAATTATCAGGTAATGTAAAGATAAAGCTCCTCTCAAGGCATTGACTCCTGAATTAGCTCTCATCAGCTTCAGTTCCTGCATCATTCCACATTGGCAAAGTAAACAAAAGGAATACTTGGAGTACTGGAAATTTCCCCTAGCCCTTGGGAGAATACAAACATGGAAATGTTCCTAAGCTTCCCATAATTGTGAGCACAAAGGCAGTGCAACAATGTGTCATTGAGACATCATGCAATAACATCTTATGCAATTGCAGGAACAGTTAGCAGCTTAAAATGTGTTGATGGCATGATTCAGTACCCTAACAATGAGTACCATATAAAAATAAAAATCTTCTTTATCACTGGTTTCAGTTCCTTTTATTGTTTTTAAAGCAGAAAGCATAGTTCTACCAAAGGAGATACTATCCAGAGCTTTGTCACTGAACTCGGATACAACGGATTTTGCACAATTAGCACCAGCATATCATGTTCCAATCAAGCCATACACTTGAATATCCAAGATACTTCAGTAGCAACACAAGGATGTTGGTACTGTTAAGATTCCAATTCCTAACACAAGGGAGAAGCAAGCATGTCAATATCCTAAACTCTTATTGGATTGGGTTTCTCACAATCTTGTAATAACATCTTACGCAAACATAGTCCTTGACCTTCATGTGAATGCTCAATTTGGTTCAAATTCTTATAATGTGGTACATTTCGGACAGTTAGCATTTGTGTGCAGGGTAAGGCAAGGACAGATTTGTTTCGAGGCGAGAACCATAAGCCTACCCTTTGAAACAATTAAAGAAAAGCTGAATTTTCAGTTCAGTCTTGATTTAGTTCTTTTTTTCTGCCTGACTCTTGGTACTAAACCAAACCACAAAATTTTGTTCGAGCAACTGAATTTTCAGTTCGTCCAGTTCACAGTTTTGTTCAGTATGTTCAGATCCGTTTCCACCTACATATATCCGTCATGTCCAAAATAAAGCTATGCACTTGAATATCCTAGATGCTTCAGGATTAAAACTACATAATGCAACAAGAAAAAGCTCATATGAACTAACCTTCCTGCGGTTGTGCATCTAAATTTTCAGCAGTAGCAGCAGCAGCAGCATCGTCATCTTCCTCACTATCACCATCATAGTCCTCGACTCCATATCGCGAATTCAAGTAATCCACAGCAGCAGGCGTAAGCACCAACTTATCCGCATTCAATATATCAAACAAATTCAACGTCCTAGGCGTCAACATCTTTAAAGTTCCGATATTCCGGCTCGAAAGCTCCACATTCTCCGCCACCTCCGTCATTAAGAACATTGACTTCTCCTTAGGATCAATCCCCCACCTCTTCATGGCCTCCACGAAATCCCTCGTCCTCGGCTTCTCAAACCGGTCACCGAATTCCTCCACCACGGACATACTCCCCACAGCGCTCAACAATGCTGTCGATATCGCAAGCCGCTTCTCCTTCCTGTTAATCTTAATCGACCAGTCGCGGGGTTTGGGACCGAATATGACGCCACCACCGGGGCGGAGAGGTGTCCGCTGGGAACCACGGCGGGCACGGCCGGTTTTCTTCTGTGGGTAGGGTTTCTTGCCACCACCCCGAACCTCACCGCGAGTGAGGGTGGAGGCGGTACCGCGGCGCTTGTTCTGGAGGTCGGTGATGAGGGCGCGGTGAACGACGGCGCGGGCGGTGTCGGGAGGTGCGGACTTGAGGTCTAGGTAGGTTTCACCGATTTTCTCTCCGATGAAGGAGAGGATAGGGAGTGTGGCGACTTGTGAAATAGGGAGAGTGATGACTTGTGAAGTGATGGAGAGGGATCGGGATTGAGGTCTTGCTTTGAGGGTGGAGTTGGTGGTGTTGGGCTTGATTAGGGTTAGGGTTTTGTTGTCGCTGTGGGAGAAGATTGAAGAGGATAAGAAGGTGAGAGAAGAAGCCATTGGAGTGGAGTGTGGATTGAAGGAGGAGCAGAAGTAGATAAGCAAGTGTATTTTATGTCATCTGTTTGTTCATCTCCTCTTTACTCCATTCCTCATTTTCGCTATCTTTCAGTTTCTTCTGTCATAGATATGCTTATACGTCGTCGTTTTGGATGCAATGTTTACTCTGTCCAAGTCCGACCCGGCCCTTTTACTTTTGCCTTTTTCCATTTTACTTTTTTTCTTATTTTGTTCTCGGAAAATCCAGTTATAGTTAATGTAATAATCGGCACCTCAACTATATTAATTTTTTCGATTTATTACCTAAAATTATAATTAGTCAATTTAATACTAAATTAAATTTTTCTTTACCACTTTTGATACTAGCTTAACTCTATTCAACACCATCAGTTGATGTGGACGATTCAACCAATATATGCCTGAAACATGTAAAAAACAGTGAAATAAAGACCTCATTTGCCACTTCAACTACCACATAGATGTCTAGTTGGAATAGGAAAAAACAAAAAAAAAGTGAGTACGATTTAAAGAAAGAAGAAGGAATTTGTTCCTAACCTAAAATGCGTGGCAACAATAAGCAAAGAAACACATCCATTAAACCCTAAAGCATCATCTTCTCCATCCCACTCCTTTAATATGTAAACCCTAGTTTTCATTAGGTAAGAACATTCTTGAAAGAAAAATCATAACATACAAGGAGACACCCAAAGCAAATTAAGTGAGAAGTCTTACTTTGTTTCATTGGAAAAAGGCAAGAAGCAAGAGAGATCAAATCTTTGATTAGTGAGTTTTCTAAAAGATGCTTGCATAGATTAGTAGGTTCCACCATATGTTAAGGTTTTTCTCACATGTACTATATTAGGTTTTTGAATCTAGATGAGTTCGCGATAGGGTAGGCTAGCGATTCCAAGAAATATGATTATGGTGTAAGCTTTCTGCTTTATTATACATTGCTCCTAGAGAAAAGTCCACTACTTAACATGATTCCCTGATGAAGATGACTACAGTGGAAGAACTTTAAGGTTTTTATCTTCTCTCTCACTTGCTGCCTTTTTTCTATCGATGGAAATTTTAGGAACAAGGTTCTTTTTTCTATTCAATCTTACTCACTTTTTGTGTGTGTATGTATGTGTGTGTTTTTTTTTTTCATTTCTATTCCAGCTAAACGTCTACATGGCATATGAAGTCTTCGTTTCACTATTTTTTAACATATTTTGGGTATATATTGGTTAAATCCTCTACATCAACTAACTGCATTAAGTAGAGTTAGGTTAATTATAAAAAGTGACAAAGAAAAATTTATATGTCTTAAATTGATTGATTGTAAGTTTACATAGTAAATTAAAAAAATTGGTAAAGTTGAGTTACTTGTAATAACATTAACCCTTTTAAAAAGTACACCAGACAAATTAGAATTTTCAATTGTTTCCTGAAACTTTAATATTAATAATCATATTATATCATATCACTTTGGAGGAAATTTACAAAAATATGACTTGTGTAGTGTAAAGGCACTTTGAACATTATAATTTTTAATAAATCTTATGATATGTGTTCTCCTTCATTATGCAATTGTAAAATACCATGCTAAAATTCTACATAATATATGTCAAACAAAAAAAATCAATTATAGAAATTAGAAGACTTGAAATAATGACTTTTGTCTCTTTTTCTTTTTTTTTTGGAGGGGGGGGGGGGGGGGGTGTTGTAGAGGGGGATGGTGTTTGGTTTGGAATACTCAATTGAGTTTTTATAAGATCTTATGAATGTTTTAGGATTTTCTTGACATTATGTGTATGTCACGAAGGGAGTTTTTAATTAAATTGATTAATTACAAAAATATCAAAATGTAAACTATATTTTTTATGTTTAATAAACTTTCATATTTGCTAACACCTTTTGGTCAATAACTATTCTTAAATAGCCATTTAGTTTTTATTAATATTGTTTTCATTATAAAAATTTGAAAAATAAAATTACAATTTTTAAGGAATAAAATATAATAGTAATAGTTATTCTCACAGTTCTTTTAAATCTCATGAGTAAATATGATAGTATGCTATAAAAGACCAATGATTAGCTCTTCCTTTGAACCTATAAAGAAATTATAATTTCAAGTTTTGCAACAATAGTAATTCTATGTGTTGATAATTGAAATTGTAAATCTAAGTAATTAGATTGAAGGAATGACTAGACCTATAAAAGAAAAGATTAGGTTATGGAAATACCAAGGTGATTCCGACATTATCACTTTGATACCTAATCGAGTAAAGGAAATTGATGTACTAAGGGAAATAAGAAAGCAAAAATGTAAAAAGGAAAAGAGAGAAATACCAAAGCTTTTGTACTGTATTTGTAGGCAACAGCATGTAACTATCACATTGATTACAGCTGGCATATTTGTTATTTGGAGGATCGAGCTTTAGACCACTTCCTTACTCTTAACAATGTAGGGGTAATAAGCAGTTAGTTATGTAGTAACCGCAAATCTGTTCACACCCCTTGTCTTGATTTAAATATTTGGAAGCTCCTCTCTTTATATCAGACCTAATAATACAAATCTCAAGTGATGATAGCTCATGTCTGAGACATTCTAAGTACCTTAAGCTCCTTCCCCTTACGTCAAGTTCTACCCAAGCATATGGGCAATACTTATCTTATTCAAGTAGAGTCTAACCTCTAGATTTAGGTCAAAGAACCTTTATAGAGTTTAGTTGCAGGCCGAAAAGACTATATTAGGCTCCTATGGGCTTATAGTGGAAGGTTTTTATCAACAATTGCCTCTTGACTCTCAATGATGTAGTGTAACATGGAGAGTAAGACAATAAGATTAATAGCAACATTCTTACTCTTTGGTTTGAATTGATTAGATAAGAACCCAATTTATTGATGATACCCTATCGAATTTGTTTAGGTATGTACATACATTGTGAGGTAAACTTTACGACTTAAGTAATAAATTCTCCACGTTGTTTTATGCAATCTACTTTACCTAACCTTTCTAGTCTTATTTTACCTTGTCTTAATAAAACTGATATGATTACTTGATTTTTAGAGAGCACATTTAGCAAGCCATTGGTAACCATCATTCCATATTTCATATGTTACGATCTATACCCAAATGACAAGTGTGACATGTAGGTTGTTAGAAAAAAGAATTATTCTTAACCGTCGATTTTCAACATAGTGGTTGTTTTATGCTTATGATCCTTTTGTATTATCTTTATGGATCCTGATGCTTATGCCTTAATTTAAACACTTTTACCCCATTCCTCAACATTTTTCACAATTGCTATTTTCATTAAATTTTGTCTTAAAATATAAGCTTTCACTTCTTCCTTGACATAGACTTTCAACTTCCAAACTTATTCGCTCATTCATTGAATTCTTTAAGTAATTATGTCTCAAAGTGCATTAAATTCACCCCTTATAGAGGTTGTAAATAAGGAAGCTCTTGTCTCCTATGAGATTGTGATGGCAATTCCTCTATAACAAGTACTCAGCGTAGTTGAAGGAGAAGATTCATGGGAGTTTCTATTAGAACTTAGCAAAGGTGTGAAAGAGTATATTCGTTATCTCAAGAGGATTAATAGGATTCTTATTACTTAGTATCCAGCAAATTGTGAGGATTCCCTTTAGAAGGAGTACTTATATTCAGGGATTCAGTATGATCTATCCTTAATGGTGTTTCTAGTAGTTTGTCTGATAAGGAATTCGATACATTATGCGACCATTTTAGGTTCATCCTTCATAACTAGAAGGTTAAAAGTCCAAAGTCACACAAGCATGTTGCTTTGTCAAGTGAAATACAATTTGCCTTATTTGAAAAATATTTTAAAGTTGGTCTTCACATGCCCCTTTCCCAATTTGAGTTATTATTTTATTTTATTTGCTACACAAGATGTGTCTCATCATGTTAACTCCAAACTTCTATAGGTTGATGATTGCTTTTGAAGCAATCTGCAAAAGATTCGAAATTAAGACTATGCTTATGCTATTTAGGCATTTATTTGTAATCAAGCATGATGAAGGGTGATATTATTTGTGCTCTCGACCTAAGAGAAGAATTTTACTTGGATTAGAATCATCTATCCATGATTAGAGAAGGAAGTGATTAGTCATTAGGTTAATTGAAGACCTAAAGTTTCCAATAAAGTGAAATAGACTTATTAGGATGAGTGGCATGAAGGTCTTATTAAGCAACGATAAAGTGTTTGTAGATAAAATTTGGGAGCAATATAATAATAGATGTTTCATTTAGGATGGTAATGTAATCATTGATCGTTTCTATGAAAGAATCATAATTTTCTCTAATGAAGAAAGAAGGGCTCAAGAAAATGAAAGTATAATCAAAGGAAAGGCAAGTTCTCGACCCAAGGAATATGACAACGAGTATGAGCTTAATAGCAGTATAATGGTTGATGGGTGATTGAGCGTACTCTACGCTAATAAGCAAGAGTACCTAATCAAGTTACAATATAGATTAAAATGAACATGAGTCCAAGTGTCAATCCCATAGGCAACCATGTGTAAAAACCTAATTACTAGCAATTTTCCTATAACTTCCAATTATCTAACTTATCAATATGGGGGAAATTGTGATTAAATAGGAAAGATGAATAACAATTGATAAAGTAAGAACAATAAAGTAAATAAGAACAACTAAAATAACAAAACTAATTAAAACTAAAACTAATTATCATAAATAATCATGAATCAATTAAAATAAAAAAAAACTTTAGTCTTAGTGAATCATTATTATTTACTCTCTAGTTCCTTATAACATTTCAATCTCAATTATTCTCTAAACCATAGAGATTCTTAATCCTATTCCTATAGAAATTAGATTCTAAATTAGCCGAACTTGCATCTCTAGCTAATTCCTAATCATAAGACTCTCTTTACCTACATCACTGTCAAATAGAGCATCTCAAGATTACGTAAAGCACTTGGATCCTATTATTAGGTTTCCCTAATCAGGAAAGATTTAATCCTTGATATGTTGGCTCATTGAAACGCTTCTAATTACACTTATTTATTTACTGTAGGCCTCACAACTTTATAGTAAACTCAAATATCAAATTAGTAACCATAGTAAATACTAGTTGACGAAGTAGGCTTGGTGTAATCAGATCATCAAAGAATAAAATCATAGAAAGAAAGAAGTATTGTTGAAAAGAGAATTAGATTTCAATAATGATTAACTAAGAATGGCAAAAGAAGAACAACATAATAAAAGGAAAAGTGAAAGTAAATTGAGAGACCCTTACTATAATTCTAGACTACAAGTTTACTAAATGGGCTCTTTGTGAAAACTTAAGCCCAAGAATCTATTTATAAGAAGCATGGCTAGGTTTATAGAGAGATATTTAATAAGATAAAATATTCATTAAATATTACACGTCCAAAAATAAAAGATTCGTTACAAAAATGGTATATTTGCTCGTCAAGGGATAACTATACCCTAGGTATACAGCTATGGTGGTTGCGTATATACTTATTTTTCGCATGAAAAATTTGAATTTGAAGAAATTACTTAACGAATGGAACACAGTTGGGGACCATGGCCATGGTCCTTCTTGGACTTTGTTCTTTGCTCGATTCTCCTCCGAACTTCCTCCACTTCATTCCAAGATCAATGTTTTTGCTTTAAATTATTCCAAAAATTGGTAAAAACCTTGAAAACTTCATAAAGTGCTTTGAAAATCCTTGAAAAAGAAATTTAAATTAATTAAGCTCAAATTAACTAAAAACAACAAAATTAACATCTAAAATAGCACAAAATGTCCATAGAAAATGTATGCTATTTTTTTGTTATCAAATACCTCCATACTTAAGCTTTTACTTATCTTCAAGTAAAACAATAAAAATCAAGGAACATATTTCAAGGACAAGACGATCACTACAATCTTTGAAAGGTGCACAGTCAAATTAGTTTGCTTAGCAAAAATTTTCCTTCAATACCCTTTTTCCTTAACTTCACAATGTATTCATAACACTTTAGCAAACTGGAACTTACTAGATTTCAATGACCAATCTAGTGGATTTAGAGTCAGCTACAAACCTTAAGTGGAAACTAAACTAAAGACCACAACAAACATAAGCTAATTAAGAAAAAGTCATAAGGATTTCTTTCACTTTGACTCAAGAGAAGCGAAATATTCCCTATCTATTTTTACTTAAAAAACTAGATTGAATGCGTATTATGTCAATTCATTCTCTAATCTTCCCTCTACTTCTTTCAACTTTCATTAGGAGGAGTATCAATTTAATTAATTTTCTTTATTGAAGCATAATTAGTATTGGAAAAGTAGCTCACTCTTCTGAGGGATCAAGGTCAATCCTTACTAATTTGACTCTTTTAATCACTTTAATAGCTATTAGCAAGAAGATACCTTATTCTTCTGATGAACTAGGGCCGATCCTCAACAATTTTAATTAAATTCTACTTTTTCCGATTGGTAGCAAGGAAGAGTCTTGCTCTTCTAAGAGACTAAAATTGATCCATACCAATCCTTAGCATTTGCTTTTATCAATTCAATTATTCGATTTACACCTCCAATTACTTTGATTTTTCAGAGAACATTCAAGGGGAAAATCTTACTTGTTTATCCAATCTTAAATATTTAATAAGAAGGATAGATAACTATCCTTTAAAATAAAGTTCAGAAATCAAAATACTTAATACTTAGCTTATTCATATCTATACTAACCTTGAGTCCAAGTATAAGCTTAAGAGAAGGGTAACTTTGAATTCTAAAGATTAATTGCTTAAATTCAATAAAGTGTCATAAATTAATCAAGGTTTAAGTAAAGTAAAAAAAAAAAAATTGCTTACTTATATAGGGGATTGCATATTTCTAAAAATCTTTTTGAAAAATTGTTAAAAGCTTAAATATATATCAAATTTATAACATACCCATTCTAACCTTCCCCTTACACTTAAGTTTTACATTGTCCTCAATATACATAATGCAATGTAAATCAAAGTATAAAAGTGGAAAGGAAGAAAAATAGAAAAGAACTAAAACTTCCCTAATTTTTGGCACTGATCCTGAAAAATGGGAACTCTAAAGCTGAGTTCCTTTGATCAATTAAGTGCACAAAGTTTCTTTGCATTAAAAATGAGATAACTAAGAAAAGAAAAGAAAAAATAAATTGAACAAAATAAATAGAACTATTGATTCAAGCATCAAAGTGTTAGTACCATGCAAACTTACAAAAAATAATAAAAGAAAAAATAGTTATCTAAAAAAAATAGTATATAAATTATTATAGTCATCTAAAATCAAAAAACATCAAACTAAGTCTTTTTATAAAAATAAAGGTGTAAGAGACATTCTAATAAGAATCAACTCCTCAGACCAGTCACATGTAGCTAAGCTAAATGATTGGAAGGACTCATACAAAGAATACTAGCTTGATGCTCCATTCAAGATGAGAATTCCTATTCCAATCTTCATCTTTTATACTACTTCCGACCTAAGCATTGAGCTATCATAAATTCCAACATAATTTCTAAGCTACTAAATAATCGTGCTAACCTTCCTAGCATAAATGCCGACCAGTTGATCAACCATACCTATTGCCAAGCTTATGCCATGATCAAGTAACTCCCGATCCAACCAGTGTCAGACCACCGTCTGAGTTGAGCTGCCTAGATACCTAACTTTGTAGAGGATCAAAATGTTTTCCAATACCCAAGCTTTGACCTAAAGCTAACCGAGTCAGCTCTAACTACTGAATTTCTTCTAACTTTGTCCAAGAAAAATCCTACTACTACTAAGCAGCCTCCTCATTCATTACAATTTAACTAACCATGTTGCAAGCCTCCAACTATCCCTTAATAATATGTATCTTTTAGTACAATATTTTAGAAGGATTCCTTACTCTTTTCTTATAAAATATTCTTTGTCTTTTATACTCTTTTTAGTATGTTTTATGTATTATATTTGTAAATTACCCTTTTGTCTTTTTCATGTATGCCTTGTAACCCTAGTAGGGCTAGTATATAAACCTCATTTACTTGTATGTAGACACATCATTGCATTATTGAATATTACCAACTTCTTTCTTAAGGAACCCAAGTATTTTCATTCTACCTTAACTCTTATCTATTCCCTTTAGTTTCGTTCTACCTTAACTCTTATCTATTCCCTTTAGTAAGGAGTAATGATGAGTCGCTCTATAGTTCGGACTAGTGAGTCATATCCGGCGAGTTGTAGGCTGAGTAGGATCTATTGGTGCATCATATCTGATTGGTAGTTACTTAGATTTACTAAACCCTTTTATTTTCTTTTAGTCCTCATTTGGTGTAGTGCCTCTTCGTATGTATGACCCTAAAGACATATCATCTTCACTAGTATTAGAACACAGTTCTGAGAGAGAGTGTATGAAGTTGCAGTAAAGTTTTGGTTCATATTTGCTATTAATGGCTACTGTACTCTTTGTGTAGTTACTATAGTGTCTTTGAGTGAAGTAAGTTTTGAAATTGTGAGTTGTGAAGTGAAATTTCGTGTGCTAATAAGTGTAGTCCATATTGTTACTCTGTTTTTCATTGCGAAAGTAGAGCGAGTTCATTTTTGTTGTATTTAAGTGAGTGTCAAGTGATTGAAGTTATATAGTGTGTTAGTAAGGTTTTGGGTAGTGAATAGAGGTGTTTGTTGTATACTGTATTGTTAATCTATTAGAGAAGTATTATCTTATATTGAATTCAAGTGTTTAAGGTGTTATGAGTAACCAGAATAGTGATGCTTATGCTAGTCAAGGTCAAAATAGTAGCAATAATGCTAGGTCAGTTGATGACAAGTTTAATAGACTCACCAATCTTGTTGAGAGTCCGATTCCCACAATGCAAGTCAATAGACAACAACCATAAGGTATACCACATCATAATCCACTTAAGAATGTTCTTGAGAGACAATATGGCTAAGGTAGTCGAGCTAATTGCTTAGTTCAATCCCATCGAGCTAGAGGAGTTACAAATAGAGTTCCTAGATGAAGGTTGGAGTTGGAAGAGATTGAGGAGGATGATGAGGAGGTAGATGACAAAGATTATGAAAAGGATAAAGAAGAGGTTAAATATTAATCAGCCACAAAAGCGAGGATGTTGAGCTTTTTAAGGACTAGATAATGTCAAGGTCCAAATCCTATCCTTTAATGGAAGTAGAGATGCATATGAATATTTAAAGCGAGAAGAGAAAGTGGAGAAAGTGTTTAACTACTATGGATACATTGATGTCGTTAAAGTACGACTTGCTACACTTCGATTTTCTATATATGCTACCATATGGTGGACGAATCTGAATGCAGCCAAAGCAAAAGATGGAAGACGAAGTATAAGAACTTAGGAAGAGATGAAGAGATTATTGAGAGGAAGATTTGTACTCGAGACTTACCTGTAAGACATATTTGCAAAGTTACAAGAACTTCGCTAGGGAAGGCAATATGTTGATGACTATATGAAGGAATTTCAAGTGCTAATAATCTGAGTAAACATTTATGAACTCAAGGATTGTACAGTGTCGAGGTTTATTTCTGGACTTAAATATGAGATTTGTAATGCTATAGAAGTACAGAAGTTCTATATACTAGAAGAGGCCATTAAGGTAATGTAGAGGGTTGAAAAGCAAAGAAGAAATGCTCCGAACTGACTTAGGCTAACATTTTCTTGAGTCCATATTCTATGCCAACCTACTTATGCTGAGTTAAAGAGACCCTCCAAAGTCAAGGAAAAATATGGTCGACCTAATAATAGTTGAGTAAGTTAGCAAAGTCGATTTGAGGATAGGCTGACCTTAAAGACATATGAGAAGGGATAGACCTCTAGACGTAAGACAAGCGAGGTAAAGTGCTTCAAGTGGTTGGGTTTTGGACAAATGGCTATTGAGTATCCGAGCTCATGTACCATAAGGCTTTGAGATGATGTAGTGGATAACATCAATGAGAGTGAGCTAGAGGAGGAGAAGAATGCTAGAAGAGTTGAAGTTGAAGAGGAAGAGGAAACCTATGTCTACATCGACTAGGGAGACATGATGACCTTAGTACTGAGAGGAGTGCTAAGCTCTTTACCAAACTCCAAAAAAGACTAGAGAGAGATTTTATTCCATACAAAGTGTACCATCAAAGGATAGTTGTGCACTAACATTATAGATGGAGGGAGCTATACAAATGCTGTTGTACAGTCCTTCATGTAAAGGTTTGGACTATTGACTTCTACGTACCCCTGACCTTATATGCTATACTGGCTTCATGATAAGGGTGATGTACACATCACTAAATAAGTAACCATACCTTTTCGTATTGGGAATGTGTATAGGAATGAAGTAATATGTGATGTTATCCCTATGGATGCTTTACATCTATTACTTAGAAGACCTTGGCTATTCGATCGATATGTTACTCACAACGGATATAAGAATACTTATGCCTTTGTCAAAGATGAAAAGAAGATTGTACTACAACCCATGATACTTACCTAAGTGAATGAGACCCATAACCAGCTCATTTAGGCTAGCAAGAAGAAAGCCTTAATAATGAGTTGTAGAGAACTTCGAGTTCCTAAGAAGGTCAAGGAGCCTATGTTCCTATTAGTTAGAAGATTGTTAGAGATAAGAAATCTAGAAGAAGTACCTAATGAGATGTGAAGGTTGATTGATGAGTTTCCTAACTTGTTTCCTAAAGAGTTACCTAAGGGACTACCCTCAGTCTAAAGTATAGAACATTGTATTGATCTACAACCATACGCAACCCTACCAAATCGACCTACCCATAGAATGAATCTTAAGCAAGTTGTAGAGTTGAAAAGGTAAGTAGATGAGCACATAAAGTGAGGTTATGTGAGGGAGAGCTCGAGTCCTTTTATTATATCTGCTCTACTTCTCCTAAAGAAGGATGGTCTATGGTGCATGTACATCAATAACCGAGTAATCAACTAAATTAATGTGAAGTATAAATATCTCATAGCAAGACTTGATGACATATTAGATGAGTTACATGGTTCTCAAATATTCACGAAGATTGAATTGAAAAGTAGCTATCATCAAATTCGCATGAGGCCTGGTGACAAATGGAAGACTACTTTCAAGATGAGACATGGTCTCTATGAATGGTTGGTTATGCCATTCGAACTTACAAATACATCAAGCATATTTATGCAATTTATGAATCTTGTGATGTGTCCGCTATTCTAAAGATGTATGGTTGTGCACTTTAATGACATATTGGTATATATTTCCAACTTGAACAACCATATCTAACATCTTCGAGCTATTTTTGACATTTTATGAGTCGAAAAGTTATATGGAAACCTAAAAAAGCGCATGTTCTATCAATGTGAAGTTGTCTTCTTAGGGCATGTAGTATTTAGAGAAGAAATCCGAGCATATGAGGAAAAGGTCCGAACTGTGTTAGAGTAGCCAACACAGTATTGAAATACAAATTTTCATAGCCTAACGTCTTTCTATAGAAGGTTCATTAAAAACTTCAGTACAATTATAACCCCTTTGACTAAGTTAACCAAGAAGAGTGAAGGATTTCGATGGAATGACTAGGTTGAACAATGCTTTAGGGAAATCAAGGAGAAGCTCACTACTACCCCTATCTTGTCCTTACTAGATTTCGATAAACCTTTTGAATTAGAATATGATTCATCCAGCATTAGCATTAGTACAATCTTGATGCAAGAATGACCGCTAGTTGCATACTATAGTGAGAAGCACAATGGTGTCACACTAAGCTACCCTATATAAAAGAAAGAATTGTACTCTTTTTTCCAAGTTATTACTATTTAGCAACACTATTTATTACCACAAGAGTTTGTAATCTACATTGACCGTGAGTTATTGAAGCATCTCAGAAGTCAAAACAAACTTTTGAAAAGGTAAGCTAAGTTCCTAGAATTTATGAAATGTTTATCCTATATAATTTGATACGTGAAGGATAATGCCAATGTGGTCGCAGATGCCTCGTTATGTCGATAAACCTTATAAGCTACCTTATAGAAAAAAATATTGGGATTTTCACTTATCGCTAAGCAATATGCTTATAACCCCCATTTTAGTTTTATTCTCAAGTAATGCATAGAAGTAATTGTTATTAGAGGATATTATATCAAGGGTGACTATCTATTCAAGGAAAGAAGGCTGTATATACTAAGTTGTTCTACTCACGAGCTGTTAGTTGAGGAAGTTTATAGTAGTGGATTATCTAGTCATTTTAAGGAGACCAAAATAGTCAACCTGTTACAAGGAAGCTTTTACGGGCCTAGTTTGGCCAAGGATGTCCATAAAGTAGTTAGTAGTTGCGAAACTTGCAAGAGTGTTAAGGGAAAGAGGGAGTTACATAGAGAGTATAGGCCCTTACCTACACCGACCTCACCTTAGGCCGACCTCAGTATGGACTTTATCTTAAGGTTTCCCTGGATATCCAAAGGAAAGGATTCAATCTTTGTTGTAGTATACCGCTTCAACAAAACAATACACTTCATCCCGTGACATTGAACTAATGATGATTTATATATTGTTGATTTGTTTTTGCAGGAAGTTGCTTGACTACATGAAGTGTTGAAGACAATTGTTTCAAATTAGGACACTAAATTCTTGAGTTATTTTTGGAGGACTCTTTGAAGAAGACTTGGAACTAAACTTATATTCAACTTTGGTAGCTACCCTTAAACTGATGGTTAGACTAAAGTGGTGAACAGTATGTTAGACAATTTCCTCTAAGCTATCATGGGAAAGAATTTAAAAGATTAGGATCTATGTCTACCTATTGTGGAGTTTGCATGTAACCATATTGTCCACAGTACCACTAGTTAGACTCCTTTCAAGGTTGTCTATGGCCTTAATCCCACTATTCCCCTAGATTTGATTGGCATCCCTGTAACTATTGAAGAGAGTTAATCAGGAGTCGACTAAGCTCAATAATTATAAGAGTTACATCAGTTCATGGCAAGGAAGATTGCCAAGTTCAATTAGAGACAATAAGAGATCAATAGTCATGGTCGTCGAACTATTTCTTTCAAACTAAGAGACTTAGTGTGAATTCAACTCAGCAAAGAGAGATTTCTATACCTATGATAGAGTAAGCTATCTCCACAAGCTAATGGTCCATTTAAGATCCTGAAGAAGATCAACTGCAATGCCTGCCAAGTTGAATTACCTAAGAATTATGGAATTTCCTCCACTTTTAATGTATTCGACTTAATTTCCTACTGATTAGAAGAGGAGCTAGTAGATGCCAGGATAGAACAAGAGCCTAAGATCACTTCGGATTTAAGGGCAAATCTTTCTGGCCCCTAAGCAAATGATATGAATTAACTCCTTAGACCAATCATACATAGTCAAGCTAGAGGATTGCAAGGACTTACACAAAAAATATTAGCTCGATGCCCTATTCAAGATGAGGATTCCTATTCCAATCTCTATCTTTTATACTACTATTGAGCTAAGTACTAAGCTCTCGTAAGTTCCAACACGGTTTTCTAGTTGCCAAGCAATTGTATCAATGTGCTGACTTGCTAAGCAGCCATTCCTATTGCTAAACTTATGCCATAATCCAAATAGCTCTCATTCCAACTAGTGTCAAACCATTATTTAAGCCAAGCTACCTAAACACCCAACCTATAGAGGATCAGAATATTTTCTAGTACTCAAGCTTTAACTTGAAGCTAGCTGAGTTAGCTTTGATTGCTGAATTTCTTCTAACTTCATTTGAACGAAATCTTATGGCTACCAAGTGACCTCAGCATTCGTTATAATTTAGCCAACCACACTATAAGCCTCTAAAGCGCCCCCCCACATGTATCTTCTAGCATGACATTCCAAAAAGATTCCTTACTCTTTTTGTACAAAATATTCTTTTTCTTTTTACCTTTTTTAGTATGTTTTATATATCTTATTTGTAAATTACCCTTTTGTCTTTTCCATATACGCCTTGTAACCCTAGTAGGGCTAGTATATAAACCCCATTTACTTATATGCAGACACACCGTTGCATTATTGAATATTACCAACTTCTTTCTTGAGTAACCCAAGTATTCTCATTCTACCTTAACTCTTATCTATTCCCTTTAGCAACAAGTAGTGGTGAATGACTCTATAGGTCGAATTGGTGAGTCACATCTAGCAAATTATAGGTCGAATAAGATCAATTGATGCGTCATATTTCATTAGCAACTGCCCAGATTTGCTAAACCCTTTTATTTTCTTTTAGTCCTCATCATTATGGTGCCTCTTCATGTATACAACTCTAAAGATGCATCACATTCATTATTCATCCTCTTCATCTTCCTCATCCTCTTCTTCAATCTCATCCCCAATTGATTCTTCTATAAAGTTTGACTCAAGCATTAGTGGTAGCTAAATCTAGAAGTAAGTCATAATCGCTGCCTACTAAGCTAAGGCCTAGTTTACCTTATGTTATACAGTCCTTTATCTCTTGAAAAGCTTCCTCATAAATCTCTTAAAAGTGTCAATTATTAAGGAAGACTCAATTTGTGGCCTAAAGGACAATGAAGTAACAACCTCACGAGCTGGTTCAAGTAGGACTTCAGGTGGTGGTGAGAATTACATGACCTTAATGGCATCATACGTGAGAAGGATAGGAGGATTCATTATTCGTATGCATGGTGCATTAGGAAAGCCACGTAAACTTGTCACCAAACAAGTGATGAAAGGACCTGCAAAAATAGACTTAGTATGCCATTAGTAACCAGGTTCTTAAAGAACCAAGATCATAATTGCCAAATTGATAAGCCGCTTGTTAATAATCCTATGTAGATATAAAATGTCTCTTTCATTCACAACTCCTTAGCTATTCCCTTTAACTGTAATGTTCTTAGCCAAAACATAGTGAGTCAGCCCTAAAGCAGGGTTAGCTAGGTTTGAAGCTTTTGACTTCCCTAAATTATAAACTCCTCCCCCTCTAGTTAAATCACCCTAGACAAACGACTTAGGTACTCCCTAAGGCAATTTATAAGGCAATTCCCTATACTCTTGCATCTTAATATGATTAGCTGAGTATATTCCCATATGGATGCCTAAGTCATCAATTACCATGCTAACTTCATGGCCAAAACATCTAAAGTGAACGGAATTCTACCTACCTAGAAAGAGGTTATTCGTACTTAACCCAATGGTGCTAAGGAATTCTAGAATCAACTCTTTATACATCGGCACATTGATTGTCAATAGCCAGTCCCATTCTCTAAATTCTATTAACTATCTAATTCTGGCTTCATAGCCAGCTTGAGCTAATGCTTCCTAGTTGAAGTAAGCAAACTCATCGAATTCCTTCTAAGAAAGTTGAGAGTATCTCTCCTACTGTAACAAAAGGTGAAATTGAAGAAGCGAGTGTGTAGCAAACGGGTTGGCATTCTTGCAACAAGCATGCTTTTCCCAAAGCTTTTTTTTTTTTTTTTGGCAATCAAAAGAGAATGAATTTTAATTTGATAAATAGAATAATTCATGCCATATGAACAATAACTAATGCAAGGAACTTAATAAATATCAATTATTATTCCTAGTTAAATGCTACTTTACCTAACTAAGCACCATAGGCAATGATTAAAAGAAGATTTGTACAATATAATGCCAATTTTACTAGGGTCATGATTAGTACATTTATAAGGTTGATTAAGTTCTAATTGCATGATCCTATTGATAAAAATACTAACATTTAAATATACAAATTCCTCAAATTTTTACTTAACGTAAGAAATTGTTTTTTTTTGCTCAGGATAAGAAATTCCTGAAATAACATAATATCATATAATGCTAATTTCTCAAAACGTAGATTCATGAAATTAAATGACTAATAAGATGTTAATTTTCAATCCTTAATTAACCATATAATTTTACAATCTCAATTGATAGTGAATATTAGTATTTACGATTGAAACTTGTTTTCATAGTCTGATTGTACAATTACTATCACCAAATTTCCTAATTCTAACATGAATTTAGGATATGTGCTTAAAATAAATCCCTTTTAATAATTTCTAAAATCTCATGGATTCACTGTTTACACAAAAATTTCAATATTCAACAAGTTTTAACATAAATTATGTACATCTCATAGCATAAATAGTGTCAACCACAAATTCCATCACTTTCCTTCACTTTCTCATCTCTTTCTGACACTTTCTCACCACTTTCCTCAACTTTCTCTCATTTCTCATCCACCAAACATGTATGTTTCATGGAAATTTTGGCAAATATCATGTGGAAAACTCATCTCATTACATTAAAACTCCTCGATTACTCTTAAAGATCAAGATCTAAACACATGCATGTAAATATGAAACCCTCATCAAAATTCAAATTTCTACAGAATCTAATTGCAAATCTAAGAAAATAATCAAGAAAAGATTATGTACATATCTTGATTTTATAGCATAAGGTGTTAGATTGTAGGTTTTTGTTATGATTTGGTTATGTATAGAGAGAGAAATAGAAGAATGTAGGCGTATAGAGAGAGAAAGGGGGTTTAAGAATGAAACTAGATTGTTTTCCTTATGGTCTTTAAATTTTACGGGACTGTGAGCACAATCCACAGCTATGTAGTTCGACTGTAGCCCGTATTATGTTTTATTTTCCTTACCTAGGTGCGACTACGGGTATGGTCCATGGGTGTTATCCTTGCTAGTAGATCTCTTGTTCTTATTTTCTTTTGAAATTGTTCATGAAATTATTTATAAAGGGAACAAGTGCTAGGTCCACGAGCGTGGATCTTAGCCATGTTTGTCTTGAGACCTTGAATTCACACGATTTTGCTTCCTTGACTTGATTTCTACAATCATCTTAGAGAAACTCCAAATTAGGATGAACAAAAATGGACCGAATATCACTTCAATTGGATGATAACTATTGCTCATGCAAGTCAAGAATTGTTCAGGTAAGGAAAACACTAATTGATCATTCAATTTGAAACGTGAATCGACATAATAATAAACGAATAAGAATAACTAAATTGAAATAGACCATACCAAATTTTTAGGCTGCCTCCTAAAGAGTGTTGTTGTTTTATGTCATTAGTTCGACAATTATATCCATCTTGAGTGCAATTCCTTAATTAATACTAAGTTACTTGTTTGGCTCCCCAGCAATAGTGCCAAAAACTTGATCGGTTATATTCTACATTGATAAGCAAGTGCACTTGGTCAAGTTATTGTTTAGATTAAAACGAACATCAGTCAGAGTATCGATCCCATAAGGAACGGTGTGTAAGAACCTTATTACTAGTAATTTTCATAAAACTTTCAATTATCTAACTTATCAATATGGAGGAAATTGTGATTAAATAGGAAAGATGAACAAAGATTGATAAAGTGAGAACAATAAAGTAGACAAGAATAACTGAAATAACAAAACTAATTAAAACTAAAATTAATTATCATAAATAAGCATGAATCAATTAAAATAAAGAAGACATGATTCTTAATGAATCATTATTATTTACTCCCTAGTTCCTTACAAACTTTCATTCTCAATTTATTCTATAGACTATGGAAATTCTTAATCTCATCCCTATGGAAATCGAATTCTGAATCAACTGGACTCGTATCTCTAGCTAATTCCTAATCCTAATACCCTATCTACTTACATCCTACTGAATAGAGCATCTCAAGATTAGATGAAGTACCTAAATCTTGTTATTATGTTTCCTTAATCCATAAATATTTGATACCTAATCTCTTAGCACATTGAAACTCTTCTAATTACACTTGTCTATTTACTGCAAGCCTCACAACTCTATGGTAAACTCATACATCAAATTAGCTACCGCAATAAATACTAATTCATGAAATATGCTCAGTGTATCAGATCATCAAAGAATAAAATCATAGAAAAAGGAGTTATTGCAAAGATAACTAAATTTCAATAATGATTCACTAAGAATATTAAAAGAAGAACAACATAAAAAAGGAAAAGTGAAAGTAAATTAAGAAACCTATGAGCCCTATAAACTTACATATAGGATTCTGAGAGCCAATATCTTATATGTTAGATTCTGAGCAAATAATTTAAGATGTACATAGAACTTAACAGATTAGAACTAATTGGATCCTAAGAGTTAGAGGATGACATGTTGTGAGTTTAGAATATTAAAATATAATAAAATAATAGAATTATAGTTAAAAATAGATAATTTTACTAAATTACATTATATTGTAATTTACCTCGTGTAGACACATAAATTAGGTAATAGAAAATAACTAAACATTAGAAATAAATTATTTGGACATAAAAATTATAAAGTGACCTAAAATAATATATAAATATAGTATGTATACCCTGTGTATAATTATTCTATATAATTATATATCCGAAAATGCCTGAAATACCCTAATATAATCATAATCAACTAAATAATAATGAGAAAAAATTATAAAAAATTTCAAGAAGAAAAAAAAAATAGTTGGAATCATTTTGATATAAGAGTAGGAAAAATCCAAACAACTATTGGCTAGGATTATTACCAATTTGACGAATAAGAAGTTTAGATTAAGGGTATTTAAGGTGGAGAGAGAGAAAAATGCCATTTTAGCTCTTGTAACTTAAGGTTTATCACTAAAATGCTCTCGGAAACTTCAGCAAAGCTCTAAGAATTTGGAAAAATATTTGAAAAGGGAAGAACTTAGAAAAGAAAAATCAAGAAGAAATAGTGCGAAACTAAAGGAATTGGAGTACGAGTATCCAGAGTAAACTATTACCACCAGTTGATAGTGGTGGCAGCATCTAGAAGAGCCGATAAGGTGGTGATCAAAAGCTCAATTTTCCAGTGAGTTGATTTAGGTACTTGAATTTCCTTAAAATTGTAAAAATATCAAATTAATTTTGAAAATTATGGAAAAATTTATTTTGACATATTTTTATATATACTTTTAAGAAAAAATATCATATTGAAAATTTTTTAAGTAGATATGGTACTTCCTTAAGAAATTGAGCAAAATTGATTAATTTTTTAAACTGATTTGAATAACCTTATCAACGCAATTTCTAAGCCAAACATTTTCTAGAGAATAATTATATTACATGTAAATATTGTATGAAGAGTTTTTAGACAAAAATGATTTTCATAATTTTTAAGGATTTTTTAGCCTTGAAGCTAGATAAAAAAAAAAATACCATTTTTCTTAAGGATTTGGTGTATGGAACTTAATAAATCCTTACTATCAGGTTCTGAGGTGTACTTAGATCATATTCTATTGTGAAGAATAATATGAAATTATGTAGTTTAAGTAAGAGTGATAACGTGGGCAAGTTGGTGGATATGGATTTAAAGCATTAGTAAGTAAATATGTGAATTTGAAGAATTTAGTACTATGACATTGCATGGTATGATAAACCTGATACATGAACATAATTTAACATGTCTATAATCTAGAATATGATGCTGGATGAGTTATCTCTAGTAAACTTGTAAAATAACTATTCAAACAGTTCTTCAGAAGGTTGGTCTATTAAAAAATGGGTTAGTTCTAAGTTCAGAGACTTAATTAGAAAGTTGTCTAATATGGAATACTTGGTTGATATAGCATTTGTAGATTAACTAGAGAATTCGTAGCTAGTAGGGTTGTTTACAAATACTTCTTTAGAGAGTTCCTAATAAATAAGGATATTTTCAAACGCTTCTTCAAAAAGTTTTTGGTGAACGAAACTATTTTCAGTTACTTTCATAGAGAGTTCTAAAATAAAAATTATGTAACACTATTGATCAGATACTAGTTTAGAAGCTTCCAGGGAAAAAGAAAAAAGAAAAAAAAAACTATGTTAAGATTAATGTTTAGAACCTTATTCAAAGATTAGTAATAAGCTAAAACTTAACCAAAGATTGATAAACCTATCTAAACTATATTTAAGACATTAAAAAGTAATCATAAACTTTCTATTTAGCAAAAACTAAAATATTTATATTGATTGTTTAAGGACATATGAAGAGATTGATCATGAGAAGCAGAATTAACTTGCATTGACATCAAATAAGTTAGGATTGATACTTAACATTATATAGGAGTATCATATCAAGATACTTAGAGAATTAAGAGTACTTGTCTGTAATTGTAGCTAAATTGTTTGTATGTATGCCATGTATGTGCTTATGATACTAATTGATGATTGAGAGTTGAACTTCGAGTGTTGTCTTTTGCTTGAGTATAAGATGCATTACGTGTATGAAGTTTCTTGCTCACTTTATAATTTAGACTAATCTTAAAATGACTAAGGTTTAACTTGACATTCAAGATAACCCAATAGGGGTAATGATTATGTTGTTAGATTAAATACTAATACATTCATTAAGGATAATAGAAATGGTCCTTTTCCCATCCTTAGTTAAACTAAGTGATAGGAGAGGAGGTTGCAATAAAGTTGAGATCCATGGTTTGAATGTTATCTAAGGAGGAAGGTACTCTCCATTGCATAAGCCCAGATTTAGTTCGATAGTGTCGTGTTGAAACTGCTTGAGATATAGGTTAAAGTAGATGAAATTACTCTAACTTCACAATGAAATGGTTAAACATTATGAGATGCTCCATCATTTGTCTGTTGCATTTGCATTTAAATAATGATTGAACAACTATGTTTGTTATTGTACTCTTATGGTTCCATCCCTTTTGATTGAGCTGGTTGAGCTCAACTTTCAATAGATTATTTTGGGTATAGCATATTACTTAAAGATGCCTCGTTACAATTGTTCACAAGTTAGTTCCGACGGGTTAGGGAGTGAAGTATTGAAGTTTAGTGAATGGATCAAAGCTCATGTCAGTTTTTTCTCTTCTTTTTTCGTAGGAGGATTATAAGGTTTTCCTTAGAGGCCTTATAGTCTTTGCTGGCTCACTATTATATATATTCTATATGTAATGTAGTTCTCCTGTAGAGATGTACATTATCTTTTGTAAACTCTAAAACTTATGAACTCTATAAAGTTATGTAAAAGAACTAAACTATCTATAAATACAAAGAAAAAAAATGTATTTTCTGAAGTGTTACTCCATAGGTCTCATTTTTTACAAGTACCATCTGACCGCTTCAAAGCCGGTTGAGTCATTATTTGCCTTGTGTATACTTTACATATGTTGGCAACTAAGGAAGGTAGCTTCTAACTTAGGTTGGTTTACATAATAGGGCTATTACGACTCTTTGAGTTTGGGGTATAGCAAAACCCTCATTGTAATTCTAGACTACAAGTTTACCAAAGGGGACTCTCTATGAAAACCCAAGCATAAGAGTCTATTTATAAAGAGCAAAGTTAGGCTTACAAAGAGAGACTTAACAAAATAAGAGATTCATTGAATATTGCATGTCTAAAAATAGAAGATTTGTTGCAAAAATAGTAGATTCACTCATCAATGGACGACTACACTCTAAGTATATGATTGTGATGGGTGGGCACATACTTATTCTTTACGCGAAAACTTCGAATTTGAAGAAATTACTAGATGACCATAGACCACAGCCATGGACCCTAGCCATGGTCCTTCCTAGACTTTGTTCTTTGCTTAATTCTCATTCAAACTTCCTCTGCTTCATTCTAAGATCAACTCTGTTGCTTTAAATTGCACTAAAAATCACTAAAAACCTTGAAAACTTCATAAAATGCTCTAAAAGTCCCTAAAAATAAAATTTAAACAGATTAAGCTCAAAATAACATAAAATAAACTAAATTAACATATAAAATAGCACAAAATAACCATATAAAATGTATGTTATTTTTTTGTTATCAATGTATAGGAAAGTATGATGTTAGATTGTGCTATGCTGAGGCAAGCTTATTATGGAGAGACATTGCCTACAACAACTTAGGAGGATAAGTGATCTTTCTTGCCTATGCTTAGTACAGCTTTTATGAAATTTGCACTCGTCATTTTCATTGCTATCCCGTTTCTTATTTTGTAGATATGCCACAAAAAAATTCAGACTCTAGAGACCTTCTTGCCAGCCTAAAATCAGGCTAAGCCAATAAGAACACTAAAGGTATTGCTGGTAGGAATATTGTTAGCAAGAAGCCTACCCCTAACCAAGAATAATGTTAAGGGTAAACAAAACCTTATTAGGAAAACTGTAGGTAAACTGAAAAGAGATAGGGGTACTAAGGTCAAGCCACTAAGGAAGCGACTTGACATGGAGGTTCCCCCCTAGGAACTAAGTTAAAAATAAGGGAAAGGAGAGACCTACCAAGAAGACAAATGGAGTTTAGGCTAGTAATAATGCTTGATGATGTCATGAAAAATTTTGATTTGGCTTATACTAGATTAGGATCAATCCAATCTTATGCAGGTCATTTTTGCCCTTCGAATACTAAGAGTTTATTTTGAAGAACTCCAATCTTTAAAATTCATCATATGAGCTCATCATTCTTTTATAGCTTAAGAATTAAAACATGTTTTAACTTATTCCCTTCTTGGCCAAGGTTAAGTCATATTAACTCGTTATTCGTACTTATATTAGGAAATAGAGTATATTTAGTTCAACCCCCTTTTTGACTGATCCTAAGTTTTATTAACTCATAGTTCGTACTTATCTTATGACTTAGAGTTTTAATTTACTTCAAAGCTAAAAAGCTCAAGGTTTTTTACGCAAACATTATCCACTCATTAGCTTTTCACACTAATGTGGATAAGGATGAGTCCCAACTAATTTTGGTTAGATGCTGTAGTGTTCGCCTTTAACTTTAGGCATTAGCTATTTCATCAATCCCAACTAAAGATCAGGTTTACTAAAATTACTTAAATAGAGTAGTCAAGTACAATATGATAAAAGTTGCATGGATTTAAAGACTTCATTAATTGAATGACATTATAAGTTACCATTATGCTCGCACAAAACAAGCAACATAAATATCTTGAATAAACATAAATACCTTAGACTAATCCTCTTTAGGTAGCAATATATCACATAATAACAAACTTGAAAATATGTTAATCACAATTCATCAAACATAAACAAACAAACTTGGATAGAAACAATAAACTCATATTAGATCTAACCATGCCTTCTTACTTGAAATATGGCCTAAGGTTGTCAACATTTCGAGTACGTGGTATGATCGAGCCATAAAGTCTTCGTAACCTATAGGTTTTCCCATTTCCTATCACTTATCGAACCTTTAGTAGGTCTTTCTAATTTGGGGTCAACTTCCCTTGACTTTCTTTCGAGCTCAAAGCTTTAAGCTCCCTATACAATAGATCACCCTCTAAGCTTCATGCACACTAGATCATTGACCTAGAAATATGATATGCCTCGCCAAAGACAAACAAGGGCTATGTTATCGGGTAGGTCCAAGCTCATAGAAAGCTTGAAAATAGGGTGATGAATACACAAAAAATAGAAGAGAATAAGTAAAACCCATGAATGATTTCAAGGATATGATGTACCAAGGAACCTCCATAAACTCATGAACTAACTCGATATGATACATAAGTAGCTTAATGGAGTCACTCGTCACCTAGTCTTGCTTAAGGAATAGGATAAGAGTAAACGGAGTAAGTTTAAAGCTTCATACAAAAGGGGTACTATATATTTAATAATTAAGAGGATGATGACTGTGGCTGCTTACAATAAGGCATTTTATACCTAAAATTCTATGGTAACCTACTAATCATGGAAAAGACAAAAGGGCATTATCCAAAATAAGTAAAATATAAGAAATAAATAAAGGGGTATAATAGAAATTGTAAAATAGAAGCTTCTTTAGAAGATTCATTTACGCGAATGGCTGGGAAATGTAGTTGACAATCGCTGAGAAGGTCCCTATGGAAGCAAATAGAAATGTACAATTAAATTCTATTGATGTCGAGCTAATATGTGAGCTCTTTATGGTTGTGCTAGCTCGGATGTACTCTTTGGAAGTCAGAACAAATGTACCCAAGCTGGTCAGCAAGTTAGCTAAGTTATCAACAAAGAAACCTCAAGTCGGTAATTGGTCATTGATAAATAAGAAGGTACTCAACTTGGCATCTGTAGTAGGTTGGTAGTTAGAATTAGCTTAGACTCCATAGGTGTAGGTCGAGATGAAAGGATACGCCTTACTATGCTCTCAAGTCCTCATGCTTAAGCTTAAACTAAGGGTCTAGTAGCTCATTTCCTATTATTCCCTCTAAATTGTTTTGTATTTGAGATCAAAGAAAGTTAGTCTTTATTTTGCTCTTCCTCAAATTGGTAGAAGCTGAGATCAACATTATTGAAAACATTAGAAACTCTAAAGTCTTCAGGTAGTTCTAATCGATAAGCATTGTCATTTATCTTAGGTGGATAATTTATTCTTCCTTTTACTAGTAAATCTCTCTTTGCTCAAGTGTAACTATACTAGGTCGCCAAGCTAAAACTGCTTTGCTTTTCTTCCTTTCCCTTTTAACTCCGTCCTTTTGGCAACTCGATTAATCCACTAAGCAACTTTCTAGTAGATTTGTTGAAAAGATTAAGCTCTAACTCTAGCTTTGAGGTCTTCTTGCTCGAACATAGGTGTTGGGGTATGATCAAGGTGTAGGTCAAGATTAAAGCTGTAAATGACCTCAAAGGGTGTCTGTCCAGTAGTGTCGTGTACTGTTTGATTGTAAGCAAATTATACTACGAGAAAACATATATACTAATCTATTAAGTTCTTTCCTACCATAGCTCGAAGTATTGAACCCAAAGTACGGTTGACGACCTTCTTTGGCCATTAGTTTGGGGCTAGTAAGAAGTGCTGAAAGGTAAGTTGGTTCCCATCCGATGCTTGAGAGTCCTCTAGAAATGGCTTAGAAACTTTGGGTCTCGATTCAATACTATACTCTTAGGTATTCCATGCAAGTGGATGATCTCCTACAAAAATAGAAAAGCAATAGTCAAAGCGTCATTAGTTTACCATCTTGCTAAATCTATCCACTACAACCATCATTGAATCTTTGCCTCAAGTAGTTTGAGGTGATTCGAGGACAAATTCTATACTCAAATCAATTTAAGGTCTGGTTAAGATGGGTAAAGGCATTGCTTTCCCTTGCGTAGCTAAGCTTTTGGCATTTTTACAAGTTTCATAACTCTCAATGACATGGTGTATATCTTGCCTCATCTTAGGCCAAAAGAATCGATCATTCAACAATTCATAGGTCTTCCTTTCTATGAAATGTCTAGAGAGCCCTCCACTATGAGCTTTTCTCACCAAGCTCTCTGATAAAACAAGTCGATATATAGAATTTGCCACTTCAAAACAAGTAGCCTTCTTCCATAAGATATTAATCTACTATCCTCCCTTCCAAAATGAGGGTGTTAAGGGTATTGTTCTTTGATTCTTGCAAACCCTAGTAGCTTGGTTTGCTGTTGCGTGAGAAGCGTGTACCTTTTTGGTAAGCCATCAACAAAGACGTTGGTCTTACCTTGCTTATACGTGACCATAAAATTAAATCCTTCTAGGAATTCTATCAATTAGGCCTATCTCTTTAAATGCTTGGCTTGGCCTTGTAAGTATCTCAAACACTTATGATTAGTGTATATGACAAACTCTCTCAATAGAAGATAATGTTGCTACACTTGTAGTGCTCAAGTTAATGCAAGGAGTTTTTGTCATATATAAAGTAATTCAACTACTATCCTCTCAACTTTTCACTATGATAAGCAACAAATCGGCCTTCTTGCATCAACATACTCCTATGCCTACACCCAATGCATCAATTCAAGCTCAAATATCTTCTTAAAGTTAAGTAGAGCCAATATAGGTATAGAGGTCAATCTCTTCTCCACCTCGACAAAACTTCTTTCTTCTTTCTCTCTCCATCGGAATTTTATGTTTTTCTTCGTTAGCTCAATGAGTGGTGCAACAATAGTACTAAAGCATTGAATAAAGCAGCAGTAAAAGGAAGCTAAGCCATGGAAGCTCCTTACTCCAGCACAAGCGGTTGGGGTTGGTCAATCAACAATAGCTCGGGCCTTCTCATCATCAAATCATAGACCTCCTCCCCCAACTACATATCCTAGGAAGACCACTTCTTCCTAACAAAAACAAAACTTCTTTAAGTTTTTGAATATTTTTTTCAACTCAAAGTACATCAAATATAGCTTAAGTATGGTTAGCATGACTTAGCATGTCATCATTGTATACAAATATGTCATCAAAGTAGACCATGACAAATTTTCCAATTAAACTCCTCAACACATGATTCATCAATCTCATGAAAGTACTCCAAGCATTGGATAAACCAAAAGGCATTACCAACCACTTATGGAGACTATGTCAAGTTTTAAATGCAACCTTGAATTCATCTCTTAGTCTCATTCGAATTTAATGGTAGCAGACTTCAAGTTGATCATTTTGAAAATTCTAGCACCATTCAATTCATCTTACATATCATCTAACCTCGAAATAGGGTGCCTATACTTGATTATTATCCTGCTAATAGCTCTACTATCCATACACATTCGCCAAGTTCCATCCTTCTTTGGCATAAGTGTAACTAGTACAATGTAAGGGTTGAGGCTCTCCCTTACATAGCCTTTTTCCAACAACTCATTAACTTACCTCTGTAGTTTAGTTACTTGTTCGAAATTCATCCAATAAGCAAGCTTGTTAAGAAGGGTAACACTAGGTATTAAGTCAATACAGTGGTCAATCCCTCGAAAAGGTAGTAGTGCTTCAAGCAGTTGTTTAGGGAATAGGTCAACATATTAATCAGGCAACTCTCGGACCTCATTCGGTAGCATGACTTGCTCTTTCAATTCCAACAATCTTCTTACAAACAAAAAGGTTGGATTATCATATCAAATAACCCTTATGAGCTTAAAACGACTAAGAATCAAGGTTTTCTTGGATCCTTGGACTACCTTGGCTTACAACTTGCTCATTTGATTAGGGGTCATAAGATTCAAGATGATCTTCCTCCCATCTTTCTCAATCACATATGTGTTCTTAAATCCATCATGTATAACTTTTCGATTAAATAACCAAGGTCGGCCTAGTAATACCTGAGATGCATACATGAGTCACACATAACAAAGAATCTCATCAAAATAATTCTCAATCGATGTTGATAGCAATACTTGCTTGGTGATATGCAGTGCTCCCTTTTTGTTTAACTAATGGAGTTTGTATGGTTTTGGGTGTAATAGGGTTGGCAACTTAAGCTTTTGAACTAGGTCAGTAGATATAACATTTATGCAACTCCCTTTATCTACAATGAGTGCATACACTTGTTCATCTACCTTGTATATGATATGAAATAAGTTTTCGCGTTGCTCCTCCTTGACAAATGGTTCAATGTTCATTGCTTGTTTGACAACTAAGGTTAGCTTATCTAGATCTTTAACAAATACATCCTCCTTGACAAGTTCCTCATTACTCTTAGTGTTTCTCTCCAATTCTTCTCTTTCTTTTGGTTCCTCATCCGTACTATAAAGTTTAACCTTTGGAAGTTCGCCTTTAATGACCATGGTCCATATGTTCAGACATTGGGTAGCCATGTGCCCAAATCTTCAATACTTAAAACACTTAATCTAGCTAATCTTTCACCTTGATCCTTGTTCTTTCTCAAATGTCCTCTTTAGTACTTCATTGTCACTAGGTTAGCTCTTCTACTTAGTTATGACATCTATCTATCTACTTGACTTATTACTGTATTAACCTCGATGACTTCCTTGAGTACGTCAACTGTACTAGATAGGTTGGCTCATGGGAGGTCAAATTAGCCTATTCCTCCTCTATCTCTCCACATGTTGAGCAATTTTTATAGCCTCATCCAAAGTGACAAAATGTTGTAGCTTTATTACATCTCATATCTCTAACCTCAATTTAATCAGGAATTTGGATACTATCCAAGTTGATGGCTCATTAATATCACATCAAATCATAAACATTTGAAATTCTTATACATATTCATCAATAGCATAGTTCTCTTGCTTTAGCTCTTAGAGACAAGAAAAAGTGTTCTATAAATAGGTATCTGTTATAAATCTGGCTCTAATAACTCTTTGTATTTCAGGACATGTACTAACCTATTTATATCCATCTCAACTTCACATGGTCTAAAAATTCCCTCACTACATCATAGCATATCCTAAAAAATCAATTGTAGCAATTCTAACCTTATCACGATCTTCATATTGATAATAATCAAAGACTCATCCTACTTTCTCTTCTTAGTCTAAGTAATCGTCAATATTCCCAAAACCATCAAAGCTTGGGATTTGAAGCTTCACATGATCAGTAGCTTAAGGTGCATGAGCTCTGTCCTCCACTTCATAGTTGTCCTCTGCATTCTCCTCATTGACTTTGCCCAAGTCTATCCTCCTTCGTACATATCCTCTACCTTAGTCTTATCAAGCTGAGAGTTGTCTTTGAGTAGGCTGAGTACTATAGGCAACATCACCAACTTTAGGAGTAGCTTAGGGAGTGTTGTAGATGACCTCAACAAGTTAGGAGGCTAACGTATGAATAGTTCGAGTCAAGTCAGCTATTAAGTTAGTCATTTTATTGAACCGCTCATTAAAACTTCTAGGGGTGTTTTAGGGTTGTCAACTACGATAGATAACACTACTATTGTCATCTCTGATTCCTATGTTTACATTAGAATCAGTCATCTTCTATCAACTCGATTTTGTTCCTACTGTAAAACATAATGTACTCAAATTCTTACCATTACCTAGAAATAGTATACATTATCTTCAACTAATCAGTCATACATACATGCGCACACAACTTCCACACAAATACTAAGGTCCAAATATATTCTACTATAGAATATCAATTCGATGGCTACTTCGACGAATAATAGAAATACCCAGTTAGTGCTTGCTCTATTTCCCAAGAGTCAAAGTAGAGTAAAATAGAATGCTTTATAGTAGCTACTACAAAGAACAATTATACTACTTCCATTACTTACCAAAACACTATAGCGAAACATCATGCAACCACACAAGCAACAACACTAATTATATACACACTTCTATAATAGTACTCCAATATGACACAGCAATAACACAACTTAATAGCAACTTACCCAATACAAACCTCCATGCTGATAGTAAGATGATGCATCCTACTAAGGGCAGACAAGGGCGACATTATCTAGGTAGGTTTAAGCTTACAAAAAGCATGACACTTAGGATGATGAACATGCGAAAAATAGAAGAGAATAAGAAAAACTTATGAACAATTCTAAAGATATGATGCACCAACAAACCTATGAACAATTCTAAGGATATGACGCACCAACAAACCTCAGCAGACTCACAAACTAGCTTAATATAATGCATGAGTAGCTTAACGAAGTCACTCATCAACTAGCCTTACTTTAGGAATAAGATAAGAGTAAATAAAGTAAGCTTAAAGCTTTACACAAAAGGGATACTCTATATTCAATAATTAAGTGGATGATGACTGCGGCTACTTATAAGGAGGCATTTTATACCCAAAATTCTATGGTAACCTACTGTCGAGCTCTATTATGGTTTTTTTTTTAATTTAAAATATATTAAGCACAACCCGTTTAATATAAGTTACTTGACAAAAAACTAAGAAAAACGTTTTTTTTTTTAAAAAAAACATTTTGAAAAAAGTAAATTAGAGTTGCCAACCAATGAAAACTAGCAAAAGAGTCAAATTAGGGCTTTCAAGTGGGAAAACCCTAATTTAGTCACTAGCCTATAGGTTTTTTAAAAAATTTATTTTTTAGAAAATTTAAATAAAAAATCTAAATTCGGGAACTAACCTATTAAGAACAAGTCACCATATAAAAATAAAAATAAAAAAATAGGCCTTTATTTTTTTTATAATTTTTCTAAAGGTGCCAAAATATGCAAAGATATATAAAAATATAATTAAAATGAATTTTTAATAATTTTTATAATGAATTTTCAAAAAAAGATTTTATATTTTTTTATTATTATCTCAAAAATGCCAAAATGCCTATTAGTCATGATCAACCAATCGTAGTTCCATTTTTTATAAAAGATTTAGTGGGTTGATTTTTTTTAATTTGAAAATTGAGCCAAATTTACATTCTTTAATAATTTTTTTAAAATAAACCCTAAAAAGATCTAACTTCATGAACCTATTTTAAAAAAATGACCAATTCAATCTTTTAAAAAGACTTTAGTTAAGATTTTTATCAATTAACAAAAAAAGGCACTACGTATTAAAATTTATTTTTCTAAATGCAAGATCTATATGAATCTACTAAGATATGCAATTTAGATACATATCTTTATTAAAAATATAAATCTTGGAAAAAACATATAACTATATCTAAAAATGCAATTTTTATGAAAAAGATGTAATTTTCATGAAAAATGCAGTTTTTATGAAAAAGATGCAATTTATCTAAAAAATGCAATGCAATGCAATATAAAAAATGCAATTTATTTGTGGAAGCATGACATATATGTAATTTATACTAAAATTATTCTATTAAAAAAAAAAAGAAGCTAAACCAACAACCTACATAAAGAAAAAAAAAGTTAGTAAGATAAAACTATTAAAAAAAAATCAAAATAAAAAGAAAAACAAACCAACTTACCTAACTTACTTAAATAGGTTGGATCTAGAGGAGATATTTACGTGAGTCGGGTCAAGGTTAGTTCTTGAACTAGTTCAAAGAGCTCCAACAATTTACGAATTGGGTTCTTCAAGTAAACAACAAATCCAACTTCTCATGATGCATTTTAGGCACTGAATTAAAGTAGAAATTCGATTATCACGACAAAATTATTGATGAAACTTAAGTTAGTAATGGTGTTTCAAGTTATGGTGGTAATTTGGTGGTGTTTAGAGAATAGGGCAGTGGTTGCAAGTGTAGGTCATGGGTTCAGTGCTTATGATGGGCATTGCTAGGAATATGGATGTTAAGGCTATGACGGAGCTACTGTGTGGTTAGGATTTTAGGGGTTGATGGGTTTTTTGTTGTGGGTTTGGTTTGTATTATAGGAGAGAGAAGGATTGGATGGGATCTCACACTATATGCGGTTAGGAGTATGGGGGTCGAATGGAGTAGGGTTAATTAAGGTAGTAAGTAGTTTATTACTGTACACAGTAAGTAAGAGAGGATCAATGGTGTTGGGGATGTTGACTGTTAACCAAGGGGTTAGGGGTAGTGAAGGAGGACAGTTTGTGCTAGAGAAGGGGTATCAAGAAGGGCGTTACTCAGTTGAGGGCATGTTGTGTGGGGCATCAAGCATGGGTTGCATGCATTGTAGTCATGAGAGAGAGTGGTTGGCAGGTAATGGGCATCGGATCTAGTAGTCGCAACATTAGTCTCAACTGTGGGTTGGTTTGAGTAAGAGAGGGTAGTTGACAAGTGGTTGTTTGTGTCACATGGTGGGCTGGTTTTGCTAGGTTAAGTATCTAGTGATTGTTTATCACTGTCACAGGTAGGTGGAGAGAGGTCAGAGCTGGGTTCTGCTGTTGTACAAGGAAGAGAGAGGGATTGTGATTGTGCATAAAGCATGAAAATTCTTTTATCAACAAACGAAAGCCACTATTTATAAACAAGTAATTTGAATCTTTTGGATAAAGATTCAATCTTGATTAATTTTTAATAAATCTAATTTTTATAAAATTCAACTATATCTGTTTTAGATTTGTTAGTTTCTTGAATGATTTAATTATGATTCTATTCAAATCCTAAAAAAAAAAGTCTAAATATTTGATTCAATCTATTGACAAAAAATCAGATTCTAGAAGCCCCAATATTTTCTCTCCCTTTCCCACACTTTCTTGGCTACATTTAGGGAAGAACATGTGGTCACATACTTTGTATGTAACGTTGACTAAAAAAAAATCAAAATATACATTGCTAAGGATCAGACTCTTAACCTCTTATTCTTTTTACACCTATGTCTTTAGTCCATGCCAGCTCAATTAAGCATCTTTCTCATTATGGAATGTAATCTAATTAGACTTAAAGTCTAAAATCTAAGCCCAACTTTGCTTTATACTTTCACTATCAAGCCCAATTTGAACCAACCCAATTAAAAAAGGATCCTAACCTTCTTATAACCTAAAACATACATATTAAATCTATTTTTAACACCGCCTTTTTTTTTAATTTAATAAGCATGACTCTTATTTTAATTAATCCAATTAAAATATTTAAATTAGATAAATATTTACTTTGTAAATTTAAATATTTTAATGGGTTAATTAATATATATATTTTTTCAATGAAGCTAAAAAATTTTAAAAACTCTAAATTTATTAAATTGCATGTATACTTTCAACTATCCCCTGATTCGATCTTAAATGACTAACTGACTCGACTTGACACTTTTAATACTTATTTTTTTGTAGTTTTCAATTTTTTTTAGGTTTTTACAAGCCTAAACTACAATTAAAATAAAGGATAGCAAAACTAGGATATCTATAACTGTTCCTTTTTTAAGTGAAGTTTGTAAGAACTTTGTTACAAAAACAAAAAGACATTCCCATTTTTTTCTTGAATCTTAACTTGAACATGATAGGGTAAGATTAAATAAGAAGAGTCCCATCTTGAAAGAACGAGACGGAGGGCTTTGAATATCAAACAAATAGGGTCTCGACTTGAAAGGTCGGGTGTCCTTAAGAGGACAAATCTCTTTAAGGATCTATTACTCAAAAGGATAGATCTTTTGAAGACAAGATAGGGTGACACTTTATTAGGGACAAAATAGGATAGTCCTCCTATGAGTAAGCGATCTGATAAGGAATTAGATAGCACTCTTATGAGCAAGAAATCCTAAAAAAGACTAGATAGCGCTCTACTGAGCAGGCAACCCAACTAAAATGAGGATAACGCTCCTTTGAGTGAACGATCTTAAAAAGGACTAGATATTGCTCTAACAAGCAAGCAATCCAACAAGGAATAGGACAACTCCTTTAAGCAAGCAATCCAATAAGGAATAGGATGGCACTCCACCGAGTAAGCAATCTAAGATTATTTTAAGAAATACAAAGGATTAGATAACGTTCCTATGAGCAGGCGATTTGATAAGGAATAGGATGGTACTCTTATGAGTAAGCGATCCTAGAAAAGACTGGATAGCGCTCCATTGAGTAGGTAACCCAACTATGGATAGGATAGTGCTTCTTTGAGAAAGCAATCCAACAAAAGATAGAATAGCACTCCTTTAAGCAAGTGACCCTAAAATGGATCGGATGACGCTCTTACAAGAAAGTGATCCTAAAAAGGACTGGATGGCACTTTACTAAGTAGATGATCTAATATGGAATAGGATAGTGCCCCCTTGAGCAAGTGATCCTAGATATGATTGGATAGTGCTTGACTGAGTAGGTGATCCAACAAGGAATAGGACAGTGCTCCATTGAACAAGCAATCTTAGAAAGAATTATATGGTGCTCCTTTGAGCAAGTAACTCAACTAAGAATAGGATAGCTCTCCTTTAAGTAAGCGATCTTGGAAAGGATTGGGTGGTGTTCCACTAAGTAGGCCATCTAAGATTACTTTACAAAATGGGTAGCACACTAAAGGGCAAGTGATCTAAGAATTTCAAAAACTTTAATGAGTTTTGACAAATTGATTCGAAACTTAAGTTTGAGGGATTTTGTTGATTTTAAATTTTTCTTTTTAAGAAATATCTCTTGACAATTTTCAAAAAAGTTTTCATTTCTCTTCTAAAATAGTTTTTTTTTTCTTTGCAAAAAATTTAAAAAAGCACTTTGATAGAAAATTATCATGCTAACAAGTATGAAAGTATCAATGGTTCTGAAGATCTTAAATAAGGGGTTAACTTGGCCCTTGCCGATTGATCACTCATCTTTTTATTCTTATTTCTTGAGGCATAATTCGAGGTTTTTAAAATTTCTCGAAGCACTAATTTCAAAATTAGGGGTAAATGACCATTCATTTTTTCGAGAAAAGCACTAAACTATTCTTTAATTTTCTACCGAGGGACTAAGTATCATTAGTTGAAATGTTCAGTCTACATAGACTTCCTTGTACTCTCATAGGTCTGTTTTTACTCTTGGCATCAATTTTGAAAATTATAATCCATCTTGCGAATGGTACAGTATAGTCAATCAATTAGGGTTTCTTTTCTTTTTTGGTTTGCAATGTAAGGCTTTTGTTCAATAGTTTGAGTAAATAGATATCAATGTGCTTCGACCAATTTTGAAGAAATTATATATAATCCGTCTCGAGTCTACAAGCCAAAAACCTAAGAGAAACTAAACATGGGCTTGTTGTAATTTCATGAGCAAATTTTGCTGAAGATAAGTTAATTTCTTTAGTCAAAAGAGTTTCATTAAGGGTGATATAATGAGTGAGATCATAAAATGAGGGCTTGCTTTTAGGCTTAGGAATTTAAAATGTTTAGCCCTTATATATCCTTCACATGTTTAGACTTTAGACTTATTAGAAATTTGGCTCATCTTTGAAGGTGATTACCTTACTAATATTTTCTTCTTCTTCTTCTTTTTTTCTCTTTTTTCTTTTCATTTTTTTCTTTTTTTTTTATGTTCTTTTTTTTTTTACTTTTTGTCAAGATGGTCGCCTTCCATTGTTGAGTTTTCACTTGAAGAGATTCGAAGCCTTAAATCTATGGGTTCAAAGCTTATGAGCTTAGGATAAGTGTATATGGCTTTAGAGTGTTTGGGAAAAATTCATGGGCCTAAGGTATTTGAGTAAATGTATGAGCCTGAGTAAGGTGTATATAATCTAAAGCTCTTCTTTGTTCTAAAGAAATCGAATTATCTATGACAATATTTGCTCATGAATTGACACAACTAAGGCAAGCATAAGTTAATGTACTCCTTTTCTCCAGATTAATGACCCTAGCCTCTTGATTGCCCTAGTGTAGGGTAGTTCTTGGCTAAGTTAATTTTAAGAAAAATCCCCTAAAGGTTCAAATGGGTTTCTAAGGGATAATTGTGTTTAGGGAGATGAAATGAATGCCTAACATCATCTTGACATGTAGTAAGTTTAAGACAGACCTCCTTTAAGGAATGAGCCTAATACTCACCTTAATTGTACTCAACTCTCATGTGTTTAAGACTAGTGTTTAGGACATTGGTTACCTCTTTTCATCCTAATCCTTTCAAATAATGTATTACCATTCCCCTAGGTAGAAAAATTTTAAGTTCCAAGTTCAAATTTACTTTATCCATTTTCGCTCGCCCTAAATCTTCCATAAAGTGTTTCATTTAATGGAAGGCCAATAACATGCCCTTATCGAGTTTGTAGCATGTACATGAAAATCACTTTATTCAAATTACTCATATCCATTACAAGCTCTAAAATGAAAGAAATAAATGCAAAACCTAAAACTCTTTTCCACTTTTTCCTCTTATATCTGTCATTCCTTTAAACTTAACCCATTCAGTTAAATTGATCTCCTAGAGATATACTCAACCAATTTAAATGGCGAGCCACCCTATCAGATGATAGTAGTAGGCCTTCAATATCTAATGTTGGATGTCATTTGTTTAAGACTTCTTCATAACTTAAGGAAGGGATGCTACTATCAATAGATCCACTAGCCTCTAGAAATCTTGACTGAATAATTTTTACATCAATTAAATCTTCTACTTTAATTTCTGGCAGTTCTCTATGGTATGCCCCACTTGGCCCATGTGATATTCACACTATTTGTTGGGTTATGACCCTTGGCTTATACTTCTTTGTAGTGATTTCACATGCCATTAACCTTACTTCTCTCAATTGCTTGAATGCTTGGGTCATTAGAATCTTGAACTGTGTAAATTGCCTCCTCTTGCTATGGATGAGCTTGTTTTTATCTTGGGCTTTGCCAATTGATGCATTTGTTCCTGACTTCTCCTTCTTTGAATCATCCTCATGCTTGGGTTATGGCATCCTATTCGTACTAGGAATTAAGTGTTCAAGTTGCTTGAGTACATAACTTATTTCCATTTCTGTGCCCGTGAGCCTTTCTTTGAACATCACCAACTTTTCTTCTAAGGTTGTAAGCTTCTTTTTTTAACCATGGCAATGACATGCCCCCTAGGCTCAACCATTTAAATCTATCTCTAGCAACTTTTCTAAACTTTGTATCATGTTGATAGTAGACTCTATGGAATTTGGGCCTTAGATCCTTGATGAAGTCTAATTAGACCAATTTTTCATCAATTAAATCTTAGACTTTATTTTTCAACTCCCAACAAAGGTCAACAGCATACCCCTACGAACCCATGTAGTACTTACATGATGCATCAAGGTTGTGTTTTTGAGGTCTATACCTTGGCATTAGGGGCTTTGGATGCAACAAACCCTCTTCTTTTAATCACTATTCTACTCAAATCTCTAAAAACAAAAAATCTAAAGATTTGATTCAATCTATTGAGAAAAAATTAGATTCTCAAAGCCCTAATATTTTCCCTAACCTCTTATTCTTTTCACACCTAAGTCTTTAGTCCATGCTAGCTTAACTGAGCATCTTTCTTGTTACTGAATGCAATCCAATTAGACTTAAAGTCTAAAATATGAGCCTATGGACTTTCACTATCAAGCCTAATTTGACCCAACCCAATTCAAAATGGATCCTAACATTCTTATAACCTAAAATATACATGCTAAATCAATTTTTAACATTGCTTTTTTTTCTTTTAATTTAATAAACATGACTCTTACTTTAATTAATCCAATTATAATATTTAAATTGTATAATAATTCACTTTGTAACCTTAAATATTTTACAATGTTAATTAAAACATATATTTTTTAGTAAAGCTAAAAAATTTTAAAGACTCTAAATTTATTAAATTGTATGTATACTTTTGATTATCCCTTGATCTGACCTTAAACGACTAATTGATTAGACTTGACACCTTTTTTATTTTTAGTTTTTTAATTTATTTTTGTATTTTTTAATTTTTTACAATTTTTTTTAATTTCTTGATTTTTTTGTGTGCTTGATTTAAAAACTACAACTAAAATAAAAATTAGCAAAAATGAGGCGTCTACATCTACTGAACATGGAAAAGATAAAAAGGGCATTGTCCAAAATAAGTAAAATACAAAAAATAGACGAAGGGATATAATAAAAATTGCAAAATAGATGCTTCTTTATTAGATTCCTTCATGCGGATAGTTGGTACATAAGGTTGATAATCATTAGAAAGGTCACTATGGAGGCAGAGAAAAAAGTACGATCGAATTCTGTTGATATTGAGTTAATCTGTGAGTTCTCTAGTGTTATGTTAGCTTAAATGTGCTCATGGGAGGTCGAAACAAGTGTGGCTAAGCTGGTAAGCAAGTTGGCTGAGCTGGTAAGCTAAGTAGCTAAGCTATCAATAGAGTAGTCCTCAGGTCAATACTTGGTTACAAACAAATAGGAAGGTACTTAGCTTGGCATCTATGGCAAATCGAGAGTTAGAAGCTACTTAAACTCATCAGGAATAGGTCAGGATAAAAGGATGTACCTTGACATGCTATTAAGTCCTTGTACTCAAGCTCAGGTCAAGGGTTTAATAGTTCAATTCCTATCAAAATACTTATGTTTCACCTGCTTATTATGGTACTTAACAGCTTGTTGTTGGTATACAATGAGGTATGCCTTTTTTAGCGCTCTTGTTTCATTGATGGTGTCCAAATTTGCTTAGAGTCCAATGTGGTTGATTAAAGGGTCATAAGCTTATACTCGTGCACTTAGGACTTCAATTTCTATAGGTAGAATGGCTTTAGTCCTAAAAGCTAGCTTGAAAGGAGTTTCCCCTATTGTGGTTCTATAAGTAGTCCAATATCCCCAAAGTTTATTTGACAGCTCATCTGCCCATTTATTCACAACTCAGTTTATCCTTTCTTAAAGCTATGTAAAATGACCTTATTCACTATTTCCACTTAGCCATTAGTTTAAGAATGGGCAACGGACGTATAACATAGCCTGATGTGATACCTTTCATAAAATTCCTTAAATTGATTATTAGCAAATTGTTGACCATTATCTATGATCCAAGCATATGGGATTCCAAACCTCATTAAGATTGAATTTACAATGAAAGCCTCTATATTCTTCTCTATAATTGATGCTACTACCTTGGCTTCCACCCACTTAATAAAATAATCAATTGTTATAGTGATAACAATGCATTACATGGTCGTTTTAGGAAATTGACTTAAGATATCCAAACCCCACTAAGCATACAATTGTAGGCTTGTTAGAGGAATGAGATATGTGCTCAAGGCTCATTCAATTGGTGCATTTCTTTTTGCAGCAATGACAAAAATCTACTAACCTCTTCACATCTTGTTTTATGGTTGGCCAAAAATACCCAAGCTTAAAAGTTTTAATGTATAGGGCACCTACCTTTATATGATTCTTGTAGTCCACAAAGTGCAACCTAAATAATACATGCTTTGCTTCACTAGGTCATAGACATCACAAATAATGCATACTTAATCCCCTCTTGTACAACATTCCATCAACGATTATGAAATTGGTAGCTTGATATATTAATCTTTAAGCTTCTTTCCTATTTTCTGGAAGAGGAGGACCTAGTTTTTGTACATTTAAAAAAAAAAAAAAGAATTCCTAAAGGAACTTACCACAAGCAAAAATTTAAGAAGTTTTGGCCTTGCAAAGTATTAAAGAAAATTTGCTTGAATGCCTTTGAATTACTAACTAACCTACAAGTTAATCTTTTTTTTAATGTGGTGGATTTGTGTGTGTATGAAGAGTTAAGGTGGTTAGTGTTGAAGAAGAAGCTTTGTAGTTCCCAAAGACAAGGAGATGTTGTTGAAGATGTATTAGATGTTAAAGAGGCAAGTTCAAGGAGGGATAAATACTGTCATCATATTCTAGTAAAATTGGTTAGTTAAACTAGCTAGGGAAAACATGTGAATTGCTATTAAAGATCTGAGAAAGATTTATCAAGAGATTTATGATGAATTTGTCAAAGTTTTTAGCTAGACTTAAGCTCTTATTTAATGTAAGGAGATTGATGCAAGAGCATCATTGGGATTGACTAGGAGCATTATTTTTATAGGAAATATATAGTCACGTTATTTATATTTATTATTTTAATGTATTTTTAAGGTCTTCTTATTTTAATGTATTTTCCTTACTACAATATATAGGGTTAATTTCTCAGTAAAGAGAGTCAACAATTACTTATCAAGACATTAATATTAGTTAACTATTTAGTTAATAGCAAAACAAAGATGTTTCCTTTCTTATGTAATTTTCTTTGATGTCTTTTAGTCTTCTAAGGTTTTATTAGCTAATAAATAGGTCATGCTATGAGATACAAGAAGGTAGACTTTTATGTTATTATGAATTTTTAATCATTGTGGCTTATAGCCACCATCATTTAATATAAACCTTTAGTCTATTTTGTTCGTTTTGGGAATTCCATGCATGCTCTCTATGACCGCTATATCAATATAACTATTATAGCCACTACCCTTTAAAATTTCTCTTTAGCCTATTTTGTTTATTGTGGGAATTTTATGCTTCATATTTATTGCTTTCTCCAAAAGAATTGTAAGAAAAGGAAACCATATCCAAAGCACCATAGAGTGGCAACATAAGAAAAACTAAAGATTGAATTAAATGAACCCCTTCATATGAAAGAGATACTATGATCTTTGAAAATAAGGGGAAGGTAGAAAGCTTTAGATAAAAATGAACTTCATGCCTATTCTTTTAAAAATATTTTGGGATATAAGTAGAAACTCAATTGTACATTTAATTATGTAAGCTTTTAGAAATCAACATATCCCTAAGAAATCAATCAAACATTATTAGCATTGATCTCTAAGACTTTATGAGCTAGCTAAATCTCCTAATTCAAACTAACTAGGCTCTACAACTCAATATACAAAATAGTTACAAAATATTGTTAAATTATCTAAGGCCATTTTTAGATTCCATAGTACATCTCAATTAGTCTTGCTTCATGCCAAGTAAAAAGTGGTAGATAACATTATTATGATGAATGAACTACAACATAGTTGTAGCCAAAAAGAAAGGAAAGCAAGGATTAATGCTTACTAAAATGGAGTTGGAAAAGGCTTTGTCGAGATAGAGTAGTTCTTTGTCAAAAGTTAGTTAAACTCGCTCAACCTTCCAAATGTTGGGTCCATCTAATTATGTCTTGCATAATATCTACATTTATCAAAGTGTTACTTAATGGATCATCCTCTCAACTTTTTGATACGCTCCATAGTAGTGATAAATGGAGAGTATTGGAAGAAACAAGAGCAAAAACAAAATAGCAAAGGGTTAGCAACTCTATGAGCTCCTTGTGGGATATTACATACATGCAAGTCCTATATGGCCTACACTTGATATTATGCATAAGCACTCGAGTGTCACTCGTTATTACTCTTGCTAAAGAAGTAGATACAAGTAAGATTCAAGAGAATATGCTCTTTAAAGGAAGAAGGTTTAGTATATTTAATATTCAAGCTAATATCAACGTCTGTACAGTAGTAGCTTATAAACTTACAAACTTAGGTTTATTATGAAAGGGGAAATTACAAAAGGGTAAGAATGCTACAAGTAAAAATCAATAACCTAGGATGTAATCTAAGAGGGCAAAACAAAGAAACGAAAAAAGAATATGCTTGTCAAGGAATCATCCTTGCATTCTATGTAGGGGAATATGTGTTGGTTCCTAGTAAGTAGACCTAACAAAAGGTAAAAAGAGGAATATTCCAATCTACCATGGGTAGAATAGGTTAGCAACTCTTTAATCAACTTGGTAACTTAGAGGAGCAACTTAAAAGAGATGTAGATTGTTAATAGATCAGCTTTCCCATCCTAGGACAGGTTAGGTGGAAAGGTTGGGATAGCTCAGTTTAAGTCTAAGAGAGCTTGGACTAGACTTAGAAGGAAAGGGGTCACTCTTGCTTAGATGGCTATTTGTAATAAGCTTAGAGGAAGTGGTTTAAGCCTTAGGCTTAATAAGTTCCCTTGTCCTGTACTAGTTCGTCGGCTAGAATGCGCCAAGCTAACCTTTGCAAACATTTGCTTGGCTTTAGGTGATAGGTTTAAAGACTTGATTCTTATCACTTTTTTTGGCATCCAAAGGGATAAGATAGACAAATCCTATCTCTCCTTATCTCTTCATCTTATGATTGGAGATTCCTAACTGATTGATTGATTATGAGGTTAGTCATGGAAATTGGGAAATTATCCATAGTCGAGGATCCAATTTTAAACCATCTCACCTTTTCTTTGTAGATGATATAGTCTTAATCGTTAAAGTATTACTAAAATTTGTTGAATGCCTAGTCCAAACCTTGAATATGTTCAATGAATAGTTTGGTCTTCATTTTAACCAATTAAATAAAAAAATTCTTTTCTCCCCAAATGTAGATGCTACTACAAGATCTGAAATTATACAAGTGATAGGCATGTCATACACTTCAAGTTTTGGAACCCATCTAGGATTTCCCTTAAATAAGAGACTAAAACTAAAAACAAGTCATTTCAGTATGTTGTTGCAAAAAAATAAAACATAAGCTTGTTGAGTGGCAAAACAATCTTCTTAGTATGGTGGGATGGATTATATTGATCAAATTTGTTCTCCAAGCTAAACCCATGTACCATATGCAGGTTGTGACAATACCATTAACATTCATAAGTATAGCTAATAGGTTAGATGGTTTAAATGGAATGTTTCATCAGAAAAAAGTAAAACTCATCGAAGTTTTTGAGATCTAATCACTAGTTTAAAAGAGAAAGGATGTCTAGATATTAATAATCAAAGCAACAGGAATATAACTTGTGCAATTAGAAGATCACAAGAGTTTAAAATTGGAAAAGCTTTATGGGTGTAACTGTATCAAAATAAATATAGGAAAAGAATTGTAAAAAATAATTATCCCACTTCTAAAAATACTTCACTCTTTTGGAAATATCTTGTACATACTTGGCAATAGCTAAAGGACCATAGGCAATGACAATACTAAGAAATGGAATCAACACTAGCTTTTGATTTAATTCATGGAGTCCCATTGGCTTATTAATATAAGTTCTTTTTTTTTTGTGGTTATGGCAATATCCCAAACTATAGAGAAACTCACAATAAAAGATATTTGGATTTTAGGGCTTTAGTAATAGATTAATCCATCTAATTCTTTATGGAAATGATGAAAAATATGTTTTATAGCTAAAAAAAATAAATCTATAGCTAGAAACATATATCAAAAGCTTAAGAATGATAAGTAAGGATCTAACTAGAAATGGATTTGAACTTCTCCTTTTACTCCAAAATCAAGCTATTCTTATGAAGAGTGGGCATTAATGGACTTCTAATATCTTCTAAAGAAAGGCAAATCGTACCTAACATAGAAGCAAAATGCCCTAAGTGTAGTGAGTAAGAAGATCCATAGAACATGCTTTAAGAAAGTATATACAAATAAAAGTTGTGTAATAGGGTCGATGGCATAAGCATATTCATTTAGAGCAACAAATCCCTCTTATAACATGGATAGGGCTTAATTGTAAAATTTGCAAAAAATAACTAAAGCCAATCCATTCACCATGGCTTATAATCTTTAGATTTTCTATGTCTTCTGTATGAATTGACAAAATAGGTTGTTTTCAACCATTTAACTAGAACATTCTCCATGCTTCAAACTATTTGCTATGGAAATCATTTGAGTATTGAGCAATTATGAAAAGAAGAAAAATTCTTTACTTAACCTAACTACAAAAAGTTTCTTTCTTAGCATCCACCTGTTGAATGATGGATTGAGTTTAATACTAATGCATCATGTATAGAAAATTTGCATCGAGCTATAATTGGGGTATTTAGAGATCAAAGAAGCCATTAAATTATGGGGCTCTAAAGAAAAGTTGGAAAATTGATATTTTGATATGGAATCATAGGGTTCCTTTTGCGATTTACACCATTACAAGCTTATAGGATTCACAAAACTAGATATCAATACGAACTCAATGATTGTAGAAGAAATTATAAAAGAAAATTATAACAACATTAACAAGATTATTCGTAAGGAAAAGCACTTTGAAAATGCACATTAACAACATTAGCTCATATACTTATAACAATATCAACAACATTTTAAAGGGAAAAGAGCTTTTCCTTTGAAAATGCTTGACTCGATTTTGTGTGTAAGGAATAAAATATAGCAACTGATATACTTGTAATAGCAACTCAAGATAAAGAAGTGGACGAAATGATATTTGAAAAAAGATAAAATAAAATTACCTCCTTTTTGATATTTTAAAATCTCTTCTGTAGGATTTGTATGTTGTCATTGGACTTATGGAGCATAAGCCTCCCCTAATCTCATTAAACCCACATGTAATGGGTGTTTGATTATTCTAATAATTTGGTTGAAAAAAAAAACTACATTTTGGTGTGCAACAACAAAGAGATCAAATTCTTAATGTTGTGTAGTATGTAGGCCTACCACTAAGAAGGATAAAAAAAGTCTTAGTTTAAGTTATATATATATATATGTATATATATATATAAATTATTTCATTTACTTTATATATACATACTTGAAAATTCAATTGATTTGCAATTATAATTTTAATTATTATTGTTTATTCACATTTCTATTAGAGTTATTAATCTTTTTTTATTCTATTTGAGTCTTCGACATCTTCAAAATCTTATAAGAGTAGGACTTGTATTAAATATACTAAATTTCTTGCACAATTCAGGTAAACTTGTATAAGGACCGATTCCAAATACTAAATTAGCTTGGAACCGATCCGGGGGCCCTTTGAACTAATAAGGTCTAGATGGGGATGGTCCTTTATTGGTTAATAAACCACCAAGCCCTAAAGGCCTTGACTGTTCGGCCTTAAAAAATTGTCGACCCAATTAGCCCGAGATGACCCTCTAGTTGAATTAGTGATTCAATCATCGATTTGAGTCCATCTAAATGTCAATTTAAAAAAAAAAATAGAAAACAAAACAAAGCAAATACCATTACACACATATAATCTAAATTAATTATTTTGGAGCGAAAAAAAAATTCAATCGAAAATAAAAGTGAGTTGTTCTCGTGTCACTACATGTCTATATAAAATACTAAAATTATTTGGGAAAAAAAACAAAAATATGTGAGTAGTGGTTTGAGTCCATCCGAATTTCAATTTTTAAAAAAAAAAATAAAAACAAAACAAAACAAATAGCATTATGCATATATAGTCCAAATCAATTATTTTAGAATGAAAAAAACAAAAACTTAACTGAAAAATAAAAGTGAACTGTTCACACATCACTAGTTACTATATGTCCATAAAAAGTATTAAAATTATTTAGGGGAACAAAAAAAGAAATATGTGAATAGATGACAAATTATTAATAGCAATTTATGGAAAAGTATAAAATTAAATATGAAAAAAATAAAAATAAAATAAAATAAATAGTTTAATGACCTTGGAACCAACCTTTAAACCACTGATTCACATAAACTTATAACTCAAGGCCAAACTGGCCCAATGTATACCTCTAAGTTCGAGTATATGTTAGCTTCTCATTGGCTTTGAGATAGTTGGTAAATGTAGCTAGGTTTTGTATAAATTTTTCAAGTCTATTTTTCTTATTTGTGATTATTTTTATATAACATTCTATTATTTTTATCATAGGATAAAATTAAATATATTTAATATAATTTTTATTCTATTATATAATTAAATATATCTAATATTATCACTCCATCGACTTAATTATTGTAGAACAATTTAAAGTTGATACACGTCACAAATTAATTGATAATTTAAAGGACTTCACAAAATTCCTATTTTTATAAGATTTTGAAAACATTAATGACTCAAATAGAATTTTTAAAAAGAAAAAATTAAAAACCGAATAAACAAGTAGAAAATGTTAACTATCTTTCCCAACCTTTTAACGTCATATTTTGTCATCTAAATTGCTTGACATTCTTATGGTTGGAAGTTGGAAGTTGGAACTTTTAAGCATGCTGTTGCCACGTGCTTTGATTCTTGATTTAAGGCACCACACGATTACTTTCTTCTTATATCTTTCTAGCTAGTGGAGATGAATTTCATTTATGAGGTAAAAATTACATTAATTGAACCAATTGGTGCAAGGGGATCGACGTATGAAAGAGGCGAAGATGAAAACGTAACTGGATTGATGTACACATATCTTGAGGAATCAATATATCTATACAGGAGATACCATTTTTTTTTTTTTCCCAAAAGAGCAAAACCCACATAAATGGTAAGTGAAATAAGTTCTATAGGATAAATAATTCTCATGCCTTTCTTCTTTCATGGTTCGACGATATTCGGGTGTTCAAAAAAAAAAAAATTCGGACTAAGCTGATGGAAACCTAATTGTTTTGTTGGACTTCCTTTTGCTTTATCGGATGCCATCATATACATTGATATTGGCCATAAGGAGATGTGCTTTGAGATGTTTGGGAGAAGAACTCCCGAAAGATTAACAAAAAAAATCGATGCTCTTGGTAGGCTTTTGACACAAACCTTACACTGTATGGCCATGGAAATTGGATTTGAAGATGGGAAGCGATGGGCATGTCAAAGTTCGAGATTTGCTACAATTAGATTTCAAAAAATTCGCAAATATCCCTTTGAAGGCGCATATACAGTTGATGAAATAAACGAGATAGTTGCCGAATTAAGCTCCCATGTCATGGATTTCGTTCGCGAAGAGCTCCACGTTGCCGAGCTGCCGGAGAATAGCAACTTTAGGCCACGCAAACTCCACCGCTATACATTCCAAATGTAGCCGAGCCAGGCCTCAACATCGGGCACAAGCCCGACCTCCGATTGGTTAAGGGTGGCTAGCTAGTCCCGACCTTTACGAGGTGTGAATTTCAGCAGCCAAATAGTAGCTTTCTGTCCGGCTGTCCAAGCTCCGATCCATTTTCTTTATGTTCGTCGACCTTCTCTGAGGTGTGCAAAGACGGAGTCAAGCCCACAAAGCCGAACAAGAGCATAAACGAGTCGTCCCTTTGCCGAGATGCGCATGGGCCAAATGTCGCTGGCCGAGTAGTATACTTAATGCCGAGCATAATTAAGGATTCCGAGCTTTTGATTCATAGCAATTGCACTCCTGATCCAATCTTCAAAAGCTTCGACTGAAATAAAGCGGCAAATAAGTTCGAGCTTCATCCCCTCCATGTTCGAGCTTGACAAGAACCTAATCTAGCCTCATCCTTAGCAGTTGCAAATTCTGAGCTATTTTCTTGAGTAATCAAATGCCGATGATCGCTTGCCAAGCTGCTACTCTACCTACTGTGCTTCAATAACAGTAGAATGAACAACAGCAAACCTAGCCGGCAAATCGTGCCGAGCTGCTACTCAAGCGTCTTGACTCGTTTTTCACTAGCTGCATTCCAAATTCCAAGCTCATGAAGTAATCCATGATGCTGCAATCCAAAGTCCAAGTTGCATTCCAATGTCCCAGCCGCATTCCAAAATCTAGCAACCAAGCTAGATAATAGTATTCTAGTATAGTAAAGGAGCTTAAAACTGAGCTGCAACCAACGTCAGGGCAAGCAGCTTTGGCGGAGTGGCAAACCGGAGATGCAACGTCTGAGCGAGTGCCAATCTTCAACTCCGCTGTTCGAGCTAACCCCATGAAAGACGACATGGCCAAGCTTTGTAGCAACACCATAACCGAACTTCGGAGGTCTTAACCAAGCTTAAGCTTTCCACCTTCGGTAGCTATGTTGAGCTTCAATGGTAGCTTGCAAGGATACATACGGGATGTCCTGATCTGAGCTGTGGCAATAGATCGAAGCTGCTCGTCGAGTAGCTTCTTCCACCAGTTTCGAGCTTCGATTTCCCTTTCGACCAAGCAGCTGCCCTGGAGCAAAAATACCGAGCTACGCCTAGCCGCACTGCCATTGGCCAAGCTGCACTCCATACTAGGATGAATAGCTTCGACGGGGTGGCAAGTCCGAGCTTCCCGTTGTGACCGAGCTAAAAATCCAAGCTAATCTTGGTACTGCTTTGGGTCATTGTTATATTTTTGGTCTACTACATCAAAATATGAACGATAAAATTCAACTTTTCAAGCCATTTGATATTCTTGGCTTAGAACCGTGATGACCCTAGTAAGAACAATGATCCAGAGGCGTACAAGTACTCTATGGAATATATTTTCTAAGACAGCGGAACACTTTGACCGTGCTTCCTCTAAGCACCGATTTGAATGGTTTAATTCTATGCGGGGCGCACAACAGCAGCTGAAACTTAGTACATCCTTGAGGAAGCAATCCGAGCAAAGCTACCGTTCATAAAACACAAGCATTAAGTAAAGCGTGACATCTACACAGACCTTTTTACCGATATTCGGGCCACTTATTATTAGAGTACAATAGTGGCATGTAAGCAGCTACGCTCCTAGTTATAGAACACACGACAATTGCAGCAAGCAACTTACCCAATCCTTTATGTAAAATCGACACACGGCTAATTGCAGAAAATGTGGCCAGCTTACGAATAGCGCATCACGCGTGTAGAAAAGCCCATATCTGAGGCCTATTTCTCTTGGAACGGCGTAACCCCTTGTGCACTGAGCTCGACAACAGACTGCCTGTTCGGCCACTTAATCCGAGGCAAAGTTACGGGTTATATTAACGCGACCCAATACAGCTCTCAATAGCTTTAATAAAGGACTCAAGAGCGAAGTCACGATATCTCTCATTACCGAATTTTCGGCGACCAGAGTTGGGGCCAAGAGGCGCTAGAAACTATTCAGATAATCTTGTTGGTACAAAAGTCCAAAAAATATCCAACTTGCTTCCTTAGATAATCTCGTTGGCATGAAAGCTCAAGAAAAATCCGACTCAACTTCCTCCGATGATCTTGTTTACACGAAAGTTTGAGAAAAATCTTATTCGCTTTCTTGGATAGTCCTTTTGGCATGAAAGCCCCCAAAAAATCTAAATCATGTTTTTTGATAACCTCAATGGCATAAAAATTTCATGAAAAATCCAACTCGTTTCTTTGGATCACCTAGTTGGTACAAAGCCCAAGGGAAATGTGGAACGTGTATTCAAATAACCTCATTGGCTCAAAAGCTCAAGGAAAATCCAACTTGCTTCTTCTAGCTGTTCAGATAATCTCAAAGGCATGCAAGCTCGAGGACAATCTAACTCTTATCTTTAAATAATCTAGATAATCTTGTAGAAATCGAAGCTCAAGAAAAATTTGTAGGCCTCCTTTTCTCTTCAGATAATCTCGTAAGTATAGAAGTCAAAGGAAAATCTCTTTTATTGAGCATGTTAATATCAAACTCAAATGATGCATGACTCCATCTATCCACTCAATACGAGTCGTGTCCAACTTACACACCTTACACACCATGCTACTTCGCTTAAGTTAAGATTCCAGCTCACCGGATCATGGGCAAAGTTGAAATACTCATGAGAAGCTCCCCTTACAACACAATAGCTCAACCTGGAGCCTTAAGACCACAATTTATGTCTACTCTCCTTATCGATACCTCATCAACAAGATTAGAGGGGCAAGTGTTGATAAGCTTTTTGGGACATGGGACCCTAAGCCCCACACTAACTAACCCAAGTCTTAGGTTGAGCTCTAACAAGTCCAGTTTGAAGACAACTCGTCCCTATCCACCATAAATAGGAGATGAGACTCTCAAGGAAAAGGTCTTCACTTCCTCTCTCTCAATTAAGGTTTCTTATTCCCTTACCATGGTAATTGACTTAGGTATTGGAGTGATTGAGTTAAAGCAAATTCCAACACCCTCCATAGCCATTTTTATCTTCTAGGTGATCATGTAATGGAGCCAAAAACACCCATTAGTAGAGACGAACAAAGAACTATAAATCAAGAAGGCCAAATTTAGAAAAATGTTAGGATTCACTTTATAAAATATATATAATATTTGTAATATTCTTTTATAGTTAAGTTTTTTCGAGTCTGGGGGACTAAGATCCCATACGTTTGTTCGTGGTTAGTCATATGATTGCCTTCTTATGTTATGAATTGTTAAGGAGCTTTAGAGAGAGAGTTTTCTATGCACATCTCCTTTTATTTTCTTTTATGTCGTTTTAATATAATACCTTAAGTTAAGCCATGTTTCTCCCATTTCGTCTATTTTGGGTAATCACTTCATATATTGAAGGTGTAAGAATAATGTAGGGTTAATGTTATATTTGGTACATGAATTTTATCAAATTGTTCAATTTACTGCCTAGTTACATTTGTTGTAGTTATTTATACTACTTGACGTAACTTCATTAGTTTTGGCACCACTATGAATTGATACGTGACATTTGACACATTTACATGTGTCATCCACTTAGTTTTGGCACTACTAAGAATTGATACGTGACAAGTGATATGTGATACATTTACACATAGCATCCACTGATATGGCATGGAATACTACATGGCACCACTACGAATTAACACGTATCTTTATACATAACACTCATTGACACGGTAAGAATAGACATAGGGTAGCCACTCCAATCGTCATGTGTCACCATGTGGCGTCACATCCTAACTAATGCCACATAGTACAATTATTTTTAAGTGAAAAATATTTTTTATTCTAACCAACCAAAGAATTAAGTAAAGACCATATCATGCTCATGAGCATAATTCTTTACATATTACTTAGGATAACTTATATATATATAAGACTCTTTCCATGCAAATATTCCTTTCGAGAGTTATGAAAGAGGGATGGGAGTTTTGAAGTGCAACTTACAATTTTTTGCAAGAGAAAGAATTGACTTTGACTCAATTTTTCTCACTTAATTTAATTTTCAATTTAAAAGAAATTGCTTAGTATTTAATCTATACCATAATTTCTTTTAAATCATATAAAAATTTCTATAAAAAATATTCTAAAACATTATTTAAATTCATGTCAAAGTGGGCTATTCAACTACAACATGTGCTCGAAGGGCCTACTTTGGCATAGATTTCAAACACATTTTAGAAACATTTTTCTAAAAGTTTTTATATGATTAAAAAATAATCGTAAATAAATTAAGAATTGAGCATTTCCTTCTAAATTAAAAGTTGAATCAAGCAAGAAAAATTGAGTCAAAGTTGGCTCTTTCTCTAACGAAAAACTATAAATTACACTTCATAAACCTCGTCTCTTCTTTCACAAGTTTGACATAGAATGTTTTATTGTGTAAAGAAATGCTCATGAGCTTGGTGTAGTATATGCTATGCTTAGATCTTTATTGTGTTTGATTGAAATATATATATATTCCCTTAAAAAAATTTTGCTAGTAGTGGTTGACACATGATGCCATGTGGCGACATGTGACATTTGAATCCAATGCTACGTCAACAAATATAAAATAGTAAGGAAAAAGGTACCACGCAGCAACTGCAACTACTGCCACGTGGCAATTGATGCTTCATCATCAAATGTAAACTAATATGGAAAAAAAGGTGCCACGTGTCAATTTAATCCATTGCCACGTGCAACTAATGCTACATAAACAAATGAAGTTTAGTTAGATAGTGTAAATGACTACGAAAACTTTAATTAGGTATTGAATTAATCTTTTCAAATTTCAGATAGTAAACTATATATTTCAGCAAAGTTTAGGTATCAAATGGGACATTAACCCATAGTATAATTACGTTATATATATATAAATATGTAAACACCCCATTTTTACCCCTGGCGTAGTTTTAATTTTTGTTTTTTTTAAGGGTACTAATTCAAAAAAAAAAATAGAAAAAATGATAAAAAGAAAAAAAATATAAAATTTTCAGAAAAAGAAAAAAATTCAAAAAGAAAAAATTCAAAAAAGATTAAAGGGATTGGGTTGTTATAGAATCTTGACTAAATGGTTGTTGAAAAATACAAATTTGATATAATGACATTAAATCTAATAAGATCAGGATTTGTAAGATTCAAATTTATTTTGGATCTTTATCAATTTAGATTTGATTTGATATAAAAGATATGTTTCTAAGTCTTATAAATATGGATCACGTAGCGTGAACATAAAAAAAAAAAAAAAAATCCAATCACACACTCATACACAATTCCCTTTGTCCATACTCTAATAGTAACTGACACTACCGATTCACACTGTCTAGACATCTCACATTCACTTACGTTCACTATACACCACAATAGCAGTCCGTGTACACCTTCAGTCCAAAATGCCCAAACCCACTTCTTAGACCAATTCTACAATTGTGTGCACTATAAGACTTAGGATTCGACCTGTTCCCTTTTATTAGATGACCTTTGCCTATATTGTTTATTATTAGTATTGTTTATTTATTTGTTTTTTAGTATTTTTAATTAATTGCTCTTATTAGCTTTATGTACTTTGCCTCGCAGGTATATAATAATGGTTTTTAATTGTTGTCTATAGTTTATTTTATTTTTTATTTCACTTAGTGCAATTTGTTTATTTATTTCACTATTTTGATGTGCAATTATTGTTAAGACTTAGACTAACCTTATTTTCATCAAGTTTTTAATTGTTAGTAGTCAATTATAGTATTAGTGTCTAGTGAACATATGTTAGGCTAAATTTTAGTTAAATTAGTTTCTTTTTAGATTTTATATTTTCAAAATGGAATTTTTTTTATAAAATCTCATCGTTAGCATATTGTATTAATTTAGAAAAATTGCATTAGGCATGTTAAGATTTTCTAGAGAAAAAAAAATCATTTTTTCGCTTATTCATATTTTCATAAAATAAAAATAAAATCTTTAATTGATATCTTTTCTATAGTTAGACTTCTCTTCTATAATTTATGTTTTAGATATCTTTTCCATGGTTGGTTTAAGCTTCTTTTCCATCGTTTAGATATCTTTTTCCATGGTTTAGACATATTTCGTATGTTTAGGCTTCTTTTCTATAGTTAGACAACTTTTTACATTTTTTGTATAGTTAGGATTTTCTTCTATGATTTAGGAATTTTTTGTATAGTTAGGCATCTTTTCCATATAAAAGTTTTATTATCTTAAAAAATTTCATCACTTAGTTGTTTCTTTCAAAAAAACAAAAATCTTAATTTGGAACTTTTTGAAAATTAGGTTTTTAGGGTTTTTTAGTTGGGAATAAAAATTAGGCCTTTAAGGATTTTTCTTAATAAAAATAAAATGATTAATAAAAATATAAATCTAGCCTAACTGTTTTTATAAAAAGAACCACTCAACTAAATTTTTTTCTAAAAATAAACCACGATCATCTAATCTCAATTAGTGGGTTCGTAGATACCTTTAAAGCAAAGTAAAATTTGTAAAAACCTTAGTTTTCCATTTTTTTTTTTGTAAATTATAGCTTAAATTAACTATTTTTGTAAGATAAATTCAATTTAAATTATTTACTGGTGAGTGAAATTTTTTTAAATATTAAAAAGGGTAATCTTGAAAACTAAATTTAATTTCAAAAAATTAATGGTGGTACCCATAAGGATTTAATAGGATAGCCTCCAAACTCAAGAAATCCGGTTTTTTAAATTCTTTTCAAAAAGTTTTTAGAACATAGACTAGTGGGTAAATTAGAAATGATCTACATAATCAGCTTTAATTTAATCACCTTTCTTGGTTTTATTGGATGGAGATTCCAAAATTTTTCAAAATAAAGAAATAAAGTTTTCTTTAACTTTAGTTAAGGGTTTAAACTAAATAGACATAGGGTTTAGTTTAAATCAAGTTAAAGAAAATGAAATTGACATAAAGAAACTGAAAAATCAAAGTCGAAAAAAAAAATATATATATATATTATAAATGTTTGTATTCTATACTATTAAGCAAAAACCAATTATTTGATTTGTCGTCTTAAGATATTTATAGGTAGTGATGGGGCTCTAAATATAGAAGGCTAGCAAAACAATACACTATGAGGAGACGCCAGGGGGTTGTTTGGCATAACCACTTCGATGCTTAAGTCAACAATGAACTCTTAGAGAGGAAAAGATACTTAGAAATATTATGCAAGCTTAATACACAAAGTGTAGAAAGCTTTACCGCTAGGTAATGGATTGGTATTTATAGTAAAGTGACGCCAACAGTTAGAGGTCAGCTAGTGAGGAAAGATCTTCTCCTACAAATATAGGAGAGTGAGGTCGTTGTGTCCAAGGTATCCCACTTATCCTGGACGTGGCTGTTGACTTAGTATTTTATCTTTATCTTATGCATTCTAGCCATTGCAGGGCTTGTTAGGCTTAATCAATCTAAGCCCTAAGGCTCAAGCCCACGGGGGTGAACCGTACGTGATAGGACATATTAGATCCTGATTGGCTTAAGGGGCCCATGTCTAAAGAGCCCTATCAACACTTGCCTCCCCACAGTCTCATTACCGAAGCGAAGGCAAGGAGAAGGGATATATGGGCTACTCAGGTAAGTGATTGATCTAACTTAAAGGGGCTCGACTTGGTGTTACACTACTAACGTAGTAAGGGTGTAGGTCCGAACTGGAAGCTAGTCGAGGTGGAGATGTCCGAGGCAGTAGATACCCAAGCCAAAAATGTTTGAGGTGGTCAGCAATTATTCCAAAGTGAAGTGTCGAAGACCCGAGTGAGACTAAGCCTTGGTTGGGGTATTAAAGTAGGACACCTGGACATCTTAGTAGGCAGGCGCTTCAAGGCTACAAACTGGTATGTCTGAACAATACTAGTCATAGACCGAGCAAATGAGACTGTACCGTATCTTTATTATGTCAACCAGGTGCAAGTCAGATGGGCCTTGAAGAAACTTCTTATCGAAGGAACATTTTCAGATTGTGACCCTTCCGCGCCCATTTTTCATGCATTAAATATAATGTGACAGGTATCATGTTGTAGCATACTAGCGTATAGCTATATGCGCTTTACGTTTTAAAGGTGATCATTTGATCAAAATTCATTCCACATATCTATTATGTAGCATTCCAAGAGATTCGTCCTTATATAAATCCCTATAACTGCTTGTACGGCTTCCTAGATACTATACCTGTAAATAGCAAAGTCATAACAAGAGACCACCTTTCTGCAATCTCTTTATTCCAGTTATTGTATCATTACCTTTTGCAAACATGTCAGCAAACACAAGTGAGGTAAGTTATGACTCGTCATGGTTCAACATTACTGACTTTGAAACAATAAAGAGTTATCCCCCCCACCCCCCAACAGGAGAGGACGAAGTCTTGTCGCTAGTATAACTTGACAAGCCTACTAAGATGGCCGTAAAACCATTGGATAAGGCTAGGATTATCAATACTATCTCAAGAGATGTATATATATACCCCCTACTCCTTCCCAAGGATTTGTTTGATGTGCCTGGGACGAGTAAGGAGCCTAGCGATCTATTGAGTAAGAGCAAACAATCTACCTCCAGTTGGATTATAAGTAACTTTGTTATTAAAGCAATCCCTTAAAGCAATCCTTAGGTGGCAAATAAGATTACCGAATAGGGACGAATGGGTGACCCTTGCTATCAAGGAGGTACTTCACAATGTTTGAGAAATTCCCAAAGCTTAGGCAGTGCCTTCCTCAGAGTCACTTTGAAAAAGAATTCTTCAACTACCATCGATTCAGTCCGTTACAGGTCCATCCCAATGGGTGAAGGGTGCTGAAGGCTTTTTAGGTGCTCTATAAGTGGTTAGTGGTCAAGGCTACTCTTGAGCTCTTCAATCATTTTTGCATGTAGAAGAGTATCGAGGGATGGCCTTACCTCCAGCCGTGCTAAAGAAAGAAGTTGTACTGCGACCTCGTGGATTCAATGAAGGATTAGTAGCACGAGTATGTAGTAGTTGAGCTGCCTGAGGAGGTAAACTTTTAGACACGGTGGACCAGGGTAGTCTAAACCAAGGGTAAAAAAGGGATCGGTCTTAGTGATACAAAGGCTGCCTAAGAGATTCTAACCTTCATGGTGCTCCGACACGGCTAGGAGATAAATGTTACAGAAGCTGTGGAGAGGTACTTTTAGTATTCGATCTTTGAGCTCTTCCCTAACATAAAGAAGGCTATAGTGAAGAAATGGGTTGAAGGTACAGGTTTGTCCTTTTTACAAATGTCTTCATCTGTTGTGCTAGTATAAGGGTGCTTCATCTAATGTCTCTATTAAATGAGGGATCTTTCCTTTCCTGTACTAGTCATGGTGAAGTCAGCAAATGGTAGTGGTTGTTTCTTTTGGTTTTGCCTTCTTTTTTTTGCTTTTCTTACTATTTGAATCGAACTTCTTGTAGGTAAAAATTCGACTGTTAGGGCTCTTCGTCCCTTTGTGGACAAGTTGATGAGCCACCGCCAAGCCAAAGCCAGGATAGACTAGCCAAAGGGCAAGACCGTACGGGTGAAGCTAGGGCCTAAAGAGACCAGCAGGGTACGACTAAAGGCTGCTCCTCAAGGGATTCCCATCAGTATCCAAGATAAGCCACTAGATGTAGCGCCTTTGGGTATGGCTCTACCTGCCCCTACCCTCATCCCCTCCGCCAAGCCTATTGTCATGGGGGATGAAGACACTAACGTGGAGGGGCCTGATATTCAGATGCTTTCCCCACCGAGGATGAGGGAAGAAGAAATGGCCGAGCGAGTTGCCTCACCTCAAGTGGCCAGCCAAAAGAGGAAGGCTCCCAAAACAGCCAGGGCCTAAAGCCAAGAAATAAAGGCCCTTAGCGAGGGTTCCTTTGAGACGGGGAAAATGGAATGAGTGGTCGACGGCTTATCTCTACCAATGTGTGGACAACCTAAGGGATGAATTTTTTGACATCTTAAATAACTTTAGGTTGATGGGGATCGGGCCGAACTCATTCCAAGAGGTGTCATAAACCTTCCAAGATGAAGAGTTCTTGAAGGGAGCTCCCGAGATGGAAATGAAGAAGGCCAAGGGGAAGCTCTGAGGCGGAAGTGGGAGGTCCATGCTAATGATCTTACACTACGGCACTGGACACTTAGCTACTAGGCTTTTAGGGGGTCTTATATCCTTAGCGATTGGGCTATCCTTAAGGGCCTGTCTAAGGAAGGTAAGGACGATCCTATGGAAATAGCGGGCTACTTCAATACGCTTATGTGACAGGTAAGTCTTTGTTACTTTTGTATCAATGTGCTTCACTTATTGTTGTGTTAATGGTAGCCCTTGTTTTCAATTTGCAGTACTATGATCAGGTACTACTTCAACTGAATAAGTATGATGTTGCCTAAAAAGAGGTAAATGGCTTTAGAGAGGATTTGCGCTAAGCTAAGAAGTATCTATGAGAGGTAGGATCTTCTATAAATAGATATCTGGAAAAATTATCCAAAGCTAACCGGTGCTCTTGCGACTCTTCTATGTAGGTATCGGAGCTTCATACACAGTTGAAGGATACGAAACAAGAGAGGGATAATGCTAAGAAGGCTACCAAGAAGGCTGACAACATGAAGGCTCAACTGGAGGATGAGTAGAAGACTAAGGCTCGCCTCTCTCAAAGGTTGGATGACGAAGGCGAAGCTAGGGCTCGACTTGAAAAGGAGAATGCCGAGCTGAAGGCATCGATTGCTAGGTTGCAAACCAAGTTGGCAATGAAGGCATACGAGTGCGAAAGTGTTAAAGCCACTTCACTGGAGCTAGCCAATTTGAAGGTCGGGTTGGAGTGATAGGTCCAAGGGCTACAAGGAAGGATTTCAAAGATGGAGGAGATAATCTCTAAGATGGAGAGTAGAGAAGTCCTTAGCGATGCCGCCGCGAAGAAAGCCACAATCGATTATTAAGTGACGGTAGAGTAGTTGGAAGAGTTGGAAGACATTTCCATCAACTATGCCCTCTACACTAAAAGGCAAGTACTCTCCTACCATCCGAACCTTGACTTGAGTTTCTTATATTTCTCGGACTCCTCTACCTTTAGGGAGAAGAGGGAAGCCAAAGCATGAGAAAAGGAGGTCGCGTAGGTGGCCAATGATGTTTTGAGCACCTCTTTTGCTATTGGGGGCCTAGTAGATTATACATATATCCACTCCTCCCTTAGCAACTCAGCGAGAGCTCACCTCAGAAGATGCCCCTCTAAGAGTTCAGGATCAGGGTGATCCTTTTGCCAACCTTCATTAGTAACATCTTACCTCTACTCTAAGATAAGACCCACCTCTTCTAATGGCATCATCGTATCAGTGCTCCAAGTAGATCGAGGCTTTGGACTTTTCTAAGTTGATAAAGTTAGCTGATCTAAGGAAATAGCCTACTTGTTTATATATATATATATACATATGTATTCCTGGTTAAGATGCCAGCCTTTATTGTGTAATTTGTCAATCAATAAATGAAGAATTTTTTACTAACTCCCTCTTATAAGCTTGCTTTTTCTTACTTTGAATATACATGCGTAGGAATTCCTTTGTGCCAAGGAAGTTTACCTTTGCCGAGGTTACCTTCCGACTTATCCAAAAGATGGTAGTTCTTTTGTGCAAGGGGTGTTTCTCCTTGCTAAGGTTATCCAAGGGGGGGGTCAGGTTGGTGATGTTTCTCCCAGCCCGATAGATGGGAGTTCCTCTACCAGAGGTATTTCCCCTTGCCAAGGTTACTTAAGGGGGTTCAAGTTTTGACCTACCTAATAGATGGGAGTTCCTTTGTGCAAGGAGTATTTTCCCTTACTGAGGTTATCCGAGGGGAGTTAGGTTGATGGCATTTCGACCTACCTGATAGATAGGAGTTCTTTTGTACAAGGAGTTCCTCTATACAAGGAGTGTTTTCCCTTGCCAAGGTTACTCGAAGGGGTTAGGTTAATGGCATTCCGACCTGTTCGAAAGATGGGAGTTCCTTTGTACAAGGGGCATTTCCCGTTACTAAAGTTACCTAAGGAGGTCAAGTTGGTGGCATTTTGACCTGCTCGGTAAACAATCTATATACCTTTTCAAGGGTTCGGATGGCAACAGAAAGAAGGGAGGAGAGAGAGAGGTAAATAACCAATTATGAAGAAACTTTTTTATTTCATTATTCTAAAAAGATGTACATAATAATATGCTAATTGAACTAAAGCCAAAGATTATCGACGTTTCGTGTAGGTGAGATGAGCTCGCCATCCAGTCTTTCTATTCTATACACTCCATTGCTTAGTCTTTCCTTAACTTTGATCGAGTCTTCCCAATTAGGGGCCAGCCTACCCTACCCTTTGCATGAACCCATGACTTTGAGCTTTCGGTACACTAGGTTACCGACCTTAAACTCCTTGTATCTGACCTTCTGGTCATGATATTGAGTAACTCGATGTTGGTATGTGGTTACCCGAGCCTCAATAAGGTCTCTAACTTCCTTGATTGTATCAACGTTAGCTTGTAACAATAATTGGTTAAAGGCGGCATCAAAACTTCAAGTCTAGATATTAAGAAGCTCAAGTTTGATAAGGAGGACTACTTCCCACCCGAATGCTAGGCAAAAAGGGGTTTCACCTGTAGAAGTGCGATGGGTAGTCCTATACCCCCATAAGATATTGGGCAACTCATCAGCTCAAGCACCCTGAGTTTGATCTATGTGCTTCCTCAGGCTATCTAAGATAATCCGATTGGTTGCCTCGACCTGTCCATTTGATTTGGAGTGGGCAACTAAGATGAAGTGTAGGATGATATGGTACTTAGCGTAGAACTCCTTGAACTTGGGATTATCAAATTATCACCCATTGTTTATAATGAGAGCATAAGGGACCTCGAATCGAGAGAGAATGTTGTTTCTAATGAAAGATTCAACACTTCTCTCCATGATCCTTGCCACTGCTTTAGCCTCTACCCATATCATGAAGTAATCGCCAGCAACAATTATGTCATCCTCCTGAAGCTTTTGAGAAGGCAACAAGAATATTAATACCCCACTGTGCGAACGTCCATGGGTTGGTCAAGGGTTAGAGGCTAATGCTAGGTACGCGACTAAGCGACGTATGTTTCTGGCACCGTGAGCACTTTTAGGCTATAGCTACATCCTGCCTCATGGTAAGCCAGTAATACCTGAGCCATAGTGCCCAAAGGTAAAGGTCTTGGCATTGAATATGATTACTATACACTCTAGTGTATAGCTCTTCCATGATATATAGCCCTTCACCTTCTCGGAGGCATCAAAGTAAGGGAAGGTTGACTCTTCTACGATAAAAGATGCTGTCCACTAACGTATAGTTGGTAGCGTAATACCAAAGCTTCTTTGCCTCCCTCCTGTCATCTAGGAGTGTACCCTACTCCAAATAACTCTAGATAAGATCCATCCAGCTCAACTTTGGTGTTATTATGGTCAGTTCCAAAACTTCAGCTAAGCTCGAAGTTATGTTTTTTTCTAGCAAGTATTTTATAAAGATTTTGCTATCCTTCACCTCAAGCTTTCGCATACCGGTAGAGGCAAGCTCGGATAGCCAATCTACTATTGAGTTCTCAAGTTAGGGGATCTTCATGATGTCCCACAAAGGGAATTCAACTAGAAAGCACTTCACCTTCTTAAGGTACCTGGCTATAGTGTTGTCCTTGGCCTCATATTCGGCTTAGATTTGCTGGATGATGAGCATGGAGTCTAAAAAGATTTGTAAATGCTCGGCGTTAATCTCCTTAGCTAACTTAAGACCAATGATAAGGGATTCATATTTGGATTCGTTGTTGCTGGAATCGAACCCAAACTTAAGAGCATAGCATATCATAACCTTGTACAGGCCAGTCAGAACGAAACCAATACCTTTACCCCCGAGGTGGATGATCCATCATCGTAGAAAGCCCACATCAATTTATCATTGTTTAGTGGTGCTTCCTTCTCTCCTGTACATTCTACCACGAAGTCAGCTAACAATTATGCTTTATAGGCCATTCATGGCTTATATATGAGCACGATTATCTAGAGCACCTAAAAGTATGGCCTTAGTGGTCGTGTCAGGATAATAATGGCTAGGGTGAACTTTTCTACCTAAGTATACCTAACCTCAGGCTTCTAGAGTATATGGTTGACGTAGTATACGAGCTTATGCTCCTTTCCCTTTGCTTTAACTATGTCGAGCCCGGTTTTTCACCCTTCTAATTCTTTAAAAAATAAGTTTTCTCTAAACTGATCAATACTAAACCTTACCCGTTCAATATTGACCTTCGACTAAGGTCTAAAGAAAACTGGTTTTTTATACTTTGAAAACGTTTTAAAGTTGCCATCCAACCGGAGTTAGGAAAAATAATTAAGTTCTAACCAATTGGGTGGATTGGTTATAACTTATTCACTAGTTTGCAAAAAAACCGATTTTTGAAACAACTTTTTGAAAACCAGATATTTGGGTTTGGGGGTTAAAGATTTAAATCCTTACGAGTACTATTAACATTCCAAAATTAAAATTAAACTAAAAAATTATCTTTTAATTTTGAAAGACAAAAATTGATTATTGATTGCTCTAATTGAATAAATAAAGTAATCTAAACTAAAAAAGGAAAATTAGGTTTTTTCGTTTTTTATCATCACCTTGTAAAATATATCTCTTCTCACCATCCCCATAGTGTATGAGACAAATGTATGCATTTCGATTAGGGTCGTATTCTATGCTTACGATTCTACCATATATGTCTTTTTCATTTTGCATTTTTAATTCAATTTGGTTTATTCGAGGAAAATTCCAAAAAATGAAAGTCCTAAATTAAAATTTTCATTTTTGGAAAAATCTAAAAAGGGCCCTAATTTGAAAAGTGGTTGATTTATTTTTATTATTATTTTTTCTATTTTTCTGGAAAATCAATTTTTCTAAGTGATAAAAACAACTATTTATTCTTATTTTATTTATTTTTTCTTTTTTATTTTTTTATTTATCCTATTTTATCACTCAATTTATTTATTACTTATTATATCTTATTTATTTCTATTAAACTAACAAAAATAAAGTAAAAAATTACTTTTTTTTTCCTCTTCCCTTTATTTCTTTCTTCTGCTTTTTTGTTCTTTTTCTTTTCTTTCTTTTTCCTCTTTCTTTTTTTATTACATTTACATAAGTAAAACAAATAATTAAATAAATAAACAAAACAAAAAAAGAAAAGAAAAGAAAATAATCTTTAGATAGATAGAGTTGGATGCGCAAGTCGGACCTAGGTTGGTCGGGTCAGATCGATTAGGTCAAATCCAAGCAATCGGGTCGGATCTAGGTCGTCAAGTCGAGTCGGGCTCTATTAACTTCAACAACAACAGCAACTGGAGGGTGTGGTTTAAGACAATTCAAGAGGAATTTCTAGTGGGTGAGGGCAGATTTGTGAGTTTAGGATTGGACTTAAGGTGAGGTTGGCTGAGTGCCGTAAAGTTTATAGGTGGTTTAGGGGGTTATTACAGGTGACGGTCGGTGGTAAAGCTTGGGTGGCGTTAGAGGGAGTTGCTAAGCGTGATTGGCCGATTAGGGTAAGGGTCTTGGAGTGTGCTAGGTTTGGTCATAAGGTTAGTTTAGGCCAAAGGTAGCTGAGGGTGGTGGTTAGAGGAGAGAAAGAGGTGACGGTTAGGGTTTAGTTGGTAGCGAGTTGGTGGCGACGCCGCAGGCTACATGGAGGTTGAATGTGGTTAGGTTAGGGAGCTGATGGAGTAAAGGTCACAGCCGTGGTGGTTGTTAGGCTTGGGTTAGAGTTGAGAGAGAAGATCAAAGAGAGAGAGTGCGGCTTAGAGAGACAAACGGCCGTGAGAGAGGGAGAATGCTTGGGAATTGCTCGTGAATGGTTGTATTTGTTCATATGAGCTCCTCTAGCACCCTTTTATATCCAAATTGATCCTAGAAACATGGAAAGCTTGAATTCAGATTTAATGAAGAATGCCTAGAAAATCAGTTTTTCTTTTTTTTTTTTTTTGGAGGTCAAATTGAATGCTCCTTTGATTATATTTAGATGTGTTAATGGGTTTGATTTACTGTAGGCTATGTCTAGTTTGCAATTTCGCCATTGATTTGGTGAAATTGTAATAAGAAGAGGTTCAAAAATCGCGTTGAAATTAGCTATCCGAAGAGGAAAGTGCTGGAATCTTGGAGAAAAACGAGGGAAATGAAGGGAAAAGGAAAGAAGGGGAAGGAAAAATGGGTTGACGTGACGCTAATGTGGTACCACGTTAGCCGTGCCAACCACTCCCGACGTACCATGTGTCATCACATGATACAAAGTACACCACGTAGATGCCACGTCAATAAAGCTGTCCAATTCGATGATGCCATGTGTTAAGACACGTAACTCAACCAGACCTTGATACGTGGTAGTGTATTATTCAACAATAAACAAAAAAGGAAAGAAAAAAAAAAGAAAAAAGGTATCCTTATCTTTGCAAAGATTCAAACCTAAGACCTTACACTCAAACCCCATGCCTAGTCCATATGCATAACCATTAGATCGTTGACTTGTGCTCTATCTATAGACTTAGTCAACTTAGGTTAGATTTAAATCTACGCCTAGGTTTAACGGCCCAATTTCTAAACCTAATTAAAAAATAAAAAATCTACCCTAATAAAAAGTTATTTTCTAAAATCTTTTATTTTTTTTCAATTTTCCTACTTTTTTGTAATTTTTCAATTTTCTAACTTTTTTTCCAGATTTTCCTATTTTCTGAATTTCTCAATTTTTGTGTTTTTTTATCCAAATTCATATATTTTTTATGCTTTTCTTATTTTTTTCTTATTTTTTGTATTTTTTCCTAAACTTCATATTTTTGAGGTTTTCTTATTTTTCTATTTTTTGTACTTTTCCTAATTTAAGGCCTATTGAGAAAAGAAAGAAAAATAATAAAAATAAAAATAAAGAGAGCAAAAAATTAGGTATCTACAACTATCCCTCTTTGTGGTAAAGTTTGAATAAAACTTTTCCATAAAGGCCAAGAGACATTATTTTTGCTCTTAAGATTACTCTAAAACAACTATAACTATCCTAAAATTGCTTTAGATGAGCAAATGAAACCTAGTCGTACCTCTCTAAGCTTACTAACCTAGGTGGGGATGTCTCTAAGGGACAAACAATTTGGTCCTGGAATTGATCTAAAATTAGGTCGTGCCTCATTAAGCTCACTAACCTAGGTGGAAGCATCTCTCGAGGACTAGCAATCTTAAAATAGGATTGATCTAAAACCTAGTCGTACCTCATAAGGCTCACTAACCTAGCAAAGGCATTTCTCGAGGACTAGCAACCCTAAACTAAGATCAATCTAAAACTCAGCCGTACCTCACAAGGCTCACTAACCTAGGCGAGAGTGTCTCTCAGAGACTAGCGACCCTAAACTAGGATCGATCCAAAACCTAATTGTACTTCACAAGACTCACTAACTTAAGCAGGAACCTCTCTCGAGGACTAGTAACCCTAAATTGAGATCGATCTAAAACTTAGTCATTCCTCATAAAGCTCACTAACCTAGGCGGGAATGTCTATCGAGGACTAGCAACCCTAAAATGGGATCGATCTAAAACCTAATCGTACTTCATAAGGCTTACTAACCTAAGCGGGAACATCTCTCGAGGACTAGCAATTAACAACCCTAAACTAAGATCGATCTAAAACCTAGTCGTGCCTCACAAGGCTTACTGACCTAAGCAAGAACGTCTCTCGAAGACTAGCAACCGTAAACTAGGATCGATCTAAAACCTAGTCATGCCTCATAGGGCTCACTAATCTAGGCGGGGGAGTCTTTCGGGGACTAGTAACCCTAAACTAGGATCAATTTAAAACCTAGTTGTACCTCACAAGGCTCACTAACCTAGGCGGGAGGGTCTCTCGAAGACAAGCAACCCTAAATTGGCATCGATCTAAAACCTAGTCGTACCTCACAAGGCTCACTTACTTAGGCGGAAGCGTCTCTTGGGGACTAGCAACCCTAAACTGGGATCGATCTAGAACCTAGTTGTGCCTCACAAGGCTCACTAACCTAGGCAAAAGCATCTTTCAAGGACTAGCAACTAGCAACCTTAATGTGGGATCGATCTAAAACCTAATTGTACCTCACAAGGCTCACTAACCTAGGCAAGAGCGTCTTTCAAGGACTAGAAACCTTAAATTGGGATCGTTTTAAAACCTAATCGTACCTTACAAGGCTCACTAACCTAGGCGGGAGCATCTCTCAGGGACTAACAACCCTAAAATATGATCGATCTAAAACCTAGTCGTATCTCACAAGACTTACTAACCTAAGTGAAAGCATCTCTCGAGCCTAAACTGGTGTTAATGATGTGCCAAAAGGAAATGATGAGGAGAAGTGCCTTACAGGACTTAGTGAACAGAAGAGAAATGACTTATGGGCTTGCTCGAGAGAAATTTGGTGATTAGAGGGGCCCAATAGGCTTGCTTGAGAGAAATTTGGTGAACAGAGGGACCCAATAGGCTTGCTTGAAACAGAAATGCCTCATGGGCTTACCTAAAGACTTTAAAAGAGAGATTGCTTTAAGATTGCATCTTTAAAGACTAAATCACTTAGATGTGGAAGGTGAGTGTCTTATGGGCTGGACAGATGGGCAGATGAAGAGAAGTGCCATTCGGACTTGCTAAGAGAAACTTCGTGAATAGAGGGGCCCAATGGGTATGCCTAAAGAAATCAAGCGTCTTATGAACTCTCTACAAGATCTTTGCGAAAAGAAGCGCCCTATGGGCTTATTAAAAGAACTCGGTGAACTGAAGGGCCCTATGAACACACTTAAGAGAAGCTTAGCAATTGCCTCATGGGCTTGTTAAGAAAAACTTCATGAATAGAGAGGCTCAATGAGCTCGCCTAAAGAAATCAAGCATCCTATGAGCTCACTATAAGATTTTTGCAAAAAAAAAAAAAAAAAGTGCTTTATGAGCTGGTTAAAAGAACTCAGTGAACTGAAGGGCCCTATGGGCACGCTAAAGGTAATTGAGGAATAGAGGTACCCTATGGATTTGCTAAAGACCTTAAAGAGAGTTGAATGGATGGAAGGTGGGATAGCCTATTTGAAAGCTGGTTAGGATAAAAACTTATCCGAAAACACTACCTGATTTTTTAGGAAACTATTTACAAAAAAACCCTTTTGGTGAAAACCAATTATGTTGAAAAATATGTTAGGTATAATTTCCTTCATTTTGGGAAGACTAAGAAAAAACTGAACTCTTAACCCCTTTTTGTATAGAATGGATTGAAAACTTGGCCACCTGGGCCGACATGGACTTGAAATAAAGATACTTTCTCTCTCTTTTTCCTTTTCTTTTTCTTTTTTATTACCTTTAATAAGAACCCTTCTTTAATAATCACATAGGGCCTCTTATGTTCCCCTTAATTTAGATGTCGAGCCGTTTGGTTAAGCCTTGTGATTTCAAACATCCTTAAAATGTAACTCATAATTAGTTTAGTCAAAGAGGACTTCTTTACAAACTCTTGGCTCATATTACACTCTTGACTACAGTCCCAAAATTATAGTCCATTTTGCATGTGATACGCCTTAATCAATCTATTAGGTCTTTTTCGATTTATCAATATGAATTTAGGCTTTTAGTCCAAGGGTTTCAAAAGGAACTAACAAAGAAGCCAATTTTGAAATAAATATTAATCTTAAGCGTACAAGTTAAGAACCTTAGGAACAATTAGAAATATACTTGCCCCATTATCAAAGAAAAATTTTTTTAAAGATAAATTATCTTTAAAGATCGGAAGAGCTTTTACTTGTGTAAAGGTGTTATTGTGGGTGGGAAGGCCAAGTGTGAGAGAGGCTTCAAAGTGGATGTAGAGATTTTGGGTTTTTGAGCTTGAATTGTGATTTAGAGCTTTGCATCTTTGGGGCTATTTAGGCATTGACTTTTGATTTAACTGGTCTTACTAGGATATGATATGGCTTTTACTTAGCTCTTGACTTACACTTGAGCCCAATTTTCTAACCTCTTTTCCTCATCTTTTCCTTTTTCTATTTTGTTATTACTTTGCCCCATTAGTCTTTTGCTATTCTTTCTTTTTCTTTTGCCCCCAAGTTAAGTTTTTACCTTTTAAGCGATTTAGGGTCCTAAATTCATTGATTTCTATCATATGGGCTCAAGTGAGATAAGTAAAAGCTCGAGGTGTTTAAAAAGGATGTAACTCTTCCTTATTTCAAAAAACATAACTTATTGGAAATAAAATTTTCTTTTAAATTTAACATTACTGAAGCAAGTACAAACCAATTTTAATCCCTCTCTCCTTATAAATGACCCTAACCTCTGAGTTGCCCCATTGTAGGGTGGTTCTTGATAGGGTTTAGTTTGAAAATTCTTTAAATAGGTCCAATAGGGTAAATAAGGGATGATTGTGTCTAGGATTGGAGAAATGAATGCCTAACTTCATTTTAATCCACGTATCATATTCAAAGTGGACCTCCTTTAAGGAATGAGCCTAAAGTATCCTCACTTTTATGTCACTCAACTCTTAAAGTGTTTTAAGTTAGTGTGTGGAAAATAGTTCGCCTCTTTTCATTCTAACCCTTTTAAAAGTGAGTTACCGATTTATTGAAGAGGAAATTATTTACCCCAAACAAAACCACAAAAATTGAAAAGGCAATAAGATTATATTATTCCAACTATTACAGACTTTATTGAAAAACAACTTTCTTTTTTCTACCCCTATCTTAACAAGCTTCCAATCTACTTGAAACAACTCGTGAGCTTATCAAAAGGCATAGGAAAGCTCAAAAGAAATGGAGCTCTAGGCAACTCAGTTGGACTATCGTCATGACTTGAAGAAAGAACATCTTGTTGTAGCTCTGGCTGAATGACTTTTGCATTAATCAGGTCTTGAATCATATTTTTCATTCTCCAACATTTTTTAGTTGAGTGTCCCTTCTAACCCATATGATAGTCACACCTTGCTTCTAGGTCAAGGCTGTGTGGTTTGTAATTCAGATTAGGGGCTTTACAAGCTACAATCCTCGCCAATTTCAAATGATAAAAGAGTTGGGTGATTAATATCTTTAGTTGAGCGAATTGTCTCCTCTGAGTCCCTTAGGTTTGTTCTTTCTAACTTCTCCTTGGCTCTTTTCTACTTGGGTCTCCTTCATCACTTGTGCTTACTAACACTTGATCAGTGTTGAATGTCGGGTGTTGAAATCTTCTAAACATAGGGGCTCATTGCCATTTCTAACCTGGTTTTTCACCCTTCCGGTTTTTTAAAAAATAAGTTTTCTCTAAACCGATCAATACTAAACTCTACCCATTTAATACCGACCCTCGACTAAGGTTTAAAGAAAACCGATTTTTTATACTTTGAAAATGTTTTAGAGTCGCCACTCGATTAAAATCGAAAAAAATAATTAAGTTATAACTAATTTGGTAGATTCGTTATAACTTAGCCACTAGTTTATGAAAAAACCAATTTTTAAAATAACTTTTTGAAGACCAGAGATTTAGGTTTGGGGGTTAAAGATTTAAACCTTTATAAGTACCATTAACTTTCCAAAATTAGAATTAAACTTAAAAATCACCTTTTAATTTTGAAAGATAGAAATTGGTTATTGATTACCCTAATTAGATAAATGAAATAATCTAAACTAAAAAAGGAAAATTAGGTTTTTTCATTTTTATCGTCGTCCCGTAGACACCTACGTACCCACTATTAGGGATTAGATGTACGTAGCTCTTTTAATGAAAACTTTAGTGGTTTAAATTGATTTTAATTTTGAAAACATGTCAAATTTACGTTTTCAATTCAATTTGGTTTATTTGAGGAGATTTCTAAAAAATGAAAGTCCTAAATTGAAATTTTCATTTTTGGAAAAATGTAAAAAGGGCCTTAATTTAAAAAATGGTTGATTTATTTTTTTTATTTTTCTGGAAAATCAATTTTTCTAAGTGATAAAAACAACTGTTTATTCTTATTTTATTTATTTTTCCTTTTTTATTTTTTTCTTTATCCTATTTTATCAATCAATTTATGTATTACTTATTATATCTTATTTATTCATATTAAACTAGTAAAAATAAAGTAAAAAAATACCTTTTTCTTCTTCTTCTTCTTCCCTTTTTTTTCTTTCTTCTTTTTTTTTCTTCCTTTTATTTTCTTTATTTTTCCTCTTTTTTTTTATTACATTTACATAAGTAAAACAAATAATTAAATAAATAAACAAAACAAAAAAAAAGAAAAGAAAATAAGCTTTAGACAAATAGAGTTAGATGCATAGGTCGAACCTAGGTTGGTCGGGTCGGGTCGGGCTCTTTAACTTCAACAATAGCAGCAGTTGGAAGGTGCGATTCAAGAGGAATTTTTAGTAGGTGAAGGTGGATTTATGAGTTTAGGATTGGACTTTGGGGGGTAAATTGAGTGTCGTAGAGTTTATAGGTGGTTTAGAGGGTTGTTAGAAGTAACGGTCGACAGTGGAGCTTGGGTGGCATTAGAGAGAGTTACTGGGCATGGTTAGCTAATTAGGGTAGGGGTTTTAGAGTTTGCTAGGTTCGGTTATAGGGTTAGTTTGGGCTGAAGGTGGTGGTTCGAGGAGAGAGAGAAGCAGCGGTTAGGGTTTGGTTGGTAGCAAGTTAGTAGCGACGGCACAGGCCACAACAGAGGTCGAATGTGGTCGGGTTAGGGAACTGATGGAGTAGAGGTCATGACTGTGGTGGTGGTTTGGCTCGGGTTGGAGTGGAGAGAAAGGATCAAAGAGAGAGAGTGCGGGTTCGAGAAAGAAATGGCAGCGAGAGAGAGAAAGCTTAGGAATTGCTCGTGAATGGTTATATGTGTTCGTGTAAGCTCCTCCAATACCCTTTTATACCCGAATCGATCCCAACAACATGGAAAGCTTGAATTCAGATTTAATGAAGAATGCCCAGGAAATCATTTTTTTTTTCCAAATTTTAGAGCTCAAATTGAATGCTGCTTCGACTGTATGTGGACATGTTAATGGGTTCGATTCACTGCAGGTTATGTCTAGTTTGCAATTTCGCCATTGATTTAGCAAAATTACAACAAGAAGATGTTCAAAAATTGCATTGAAACTAGCTGTCTGAGAAGGAAAGTGTTGGAATCTTAGTGAAAAACGAGTGAAAGAGAGGGAAACGAAGGGAAAAAGAAAGAAAGAGAGGGAAAAATAGGCTAACGTTGTGCCACGTAAATTGTATTAACCACTCTCGACATGCCGCATGTCATCACGTCACACATAGAGCTGACGTGTCACGCCACATCAGTAAGGTCACCCAATCCAATGATACCACATGTCAGGATAGGTGGCGCAACCAGATCTTGACATGTAGCAGTGTACTAGTCAACAATAAATAAAAAAAAAGGAAAAAAAAAGGTCTCCTTACCTTTACCAAGATTCTAACCCAAGGCCTCACACTTAAACCCTATGCCTAATCTATATGCTTAACTGTTAAGCCGTTAGCCTATGCCTTATCCATATGTGCAATTAAATTGCACAAATAGACTCAGCTAACCTGAGCTATATTTAAATCTAAACCCAAGTTCAACGGCCTAATTTCTAAACTTAATCAAAAAATAAAAAATATACCCTAATAAAAATTTATTTTCTAAAATCTTTTATTTTTTCAATTTTTCTAATTTTTTTGTAACTTTTCAATTTTCTAATCTTTTTTCCAGATTTTCCTATTTTCTGAATTTATGAATTTTTGTGTTTTTTTTTATCAAAATTTCATATATTTTTTATGCTTTTCTTGTTTTTTGAAATTTATTGTATTTTTTCCTAAACTTCATATTTTTGGGTTTTTCTTATTTTTCTATTTTTTGTGCTTTTCCTAATTTAAGGCCTATTAAGAGAAGAAAGAAAAATAATAAAAATAAAAATAAAGGAGGCAAAAATTAGGTGTCTACAAACTAATATAAAAGAGAGTGCTCAGTTGCTTACGGTCAGGTACAAAAACAGGTCTTCCCCATAGACAGGCTTGGACAAGACTGGTTGGTACGCGAGGAAATCCTGGAGCTACTAAAAGGCTGCAGCGCACTCTAAAGTCCATTGAAAACCCTTTAATTTTTTCAGGATTTTCAAGAACTCAATGCATTTGTCAACGCTCTTCGAGATGAATCCGCTCAATGTGACTACCATGCCGATAAGCTTCCGCACATCTTGAATTGAAGTTGAAGGCTTCATTCCCCTGATGGCAATAATCGTCTTGGAGTTTGCCTCAATACCTCTTTATGTTACTAGAAAGATGGGGAACTTGCCAGATATGATGCCAAAGATGCACTTCTATAGGTTCAACTTCATGTCAAACGTACACATAGGTTAAAGGCTTCCTAGAGATCTTTGACATGATCAATTAGCTTTTGGTTCTTGATGATCATGTCGTCGACGTATACCTCCATATTGCACTCGATATAGGGCTTAAATAATTTTGTCACTATTTGTTGGTATGTGGCCCCAGCATTTTTCAAATCGAATGGCATTATGGTATAGCAATACGTGCCATAATCGGTTACGAAGGAAGTATGGATTTCATCCTTTGAGTCCATTTTGATTTGATCATACCCTAAGAAGGCATCTATAAAGCTTAGCAGGGCTTATCCCAAAGTAGAATCGACAAGCTGATTAATCCTCGGGAAGGGGAAACAATCTTTAGGGCCAGCTTTATTAAGGTCGGTGTAATCAATGCGCATTCACCATTTCCTACTCTTTTTCTTTACCAGTACTACATTCGCTAGTTAGGTTGAGTACTTTTCCTCCCTCACGAAGCCAACCTTAGGTAGCTTATGCACTTCCTCCTCGAGAGTGAAATGCCTCTTTTTCTACTTGATAGACTATACTGTAGTATCAATATTAAAGCTATGGGTTGCCAGGTTGGGCAAGATTCCAAGCATGTCTAACAATAACTAAGCGAACTTATCCGAGTTTTCCCATAAGAGGGCGATGATTTCGTCCTTCACCTTGGCTAGGGTCTCAATCTTAACTTTCATGGTTTACTTAGGTAAGGTTTCGATTTAGACATCTTTTGCTTTCTCCCTTAGCTTACCCTTCTCAACTGACTTCTCTTGCGGGCCAATCTCCAGCGTGAAGACGCCATCTCCCCTAGCAGCCATGACGTATAGCTTTCATGAGAGCTTTTGGCCATACCTACATACTCTTACCTCAATTGGGATCAAGAATTTAGCCTTTAGATGAAAGGTTGATGTGATCATCCTAAACGCATTCAAGCTTAGTCTTCCCAAGGGCGTATTGTAGGGGAAGGGGCAATCAATCATGACAAACTCTTCGAGTCATCATGCCACGTAGTTATCATCGCCGAGTTCCATATCTAATGTAATGATACCCTTAGCTTGGACCATACTTCCATTGAAGCCGATCAGATTAAGGTGGTACGACTTTATTTTTACTAACTGCTTCCTTCTCATCCTCTCATAAGTATAGAGGAAGAATATGTCAGTGGAGCTACCAATATCCACCATAATCTTTAGGACCTCAAATTCTGAGATCTTCACCCCTATCACCAGGGCATCTTGATAGGGTGTATCAACCCCTTTAAGGTTTTCGTCGGAGAAGGAGATAAAAGTATCCAACTTCTGTCCCTTCTCCCATACGACCAACACCTCTTATTGGGCGTTAACTACGCTGTTAGTGCTCGATCAACTCCTATAGTGCGACCACCCCATAATTACGTTAATAACTCCATCATCACTAGAACAGTCGTCGCTCCTCGAATGGACTACGTATTGTTGCGAACCATGACTAAGAACAGACAAGGCCAGTCGCTAGATGGGTTCAAGCTTGCAAAAAGCTCCAAAAGGGCTAACGGGAATAGGTACGAAAGGGTGAAAGCAAAGAATAAAAACAATAAGCAAAACCTACAAACAGCTCTAAAGGATATGACGCACCAATGAAACCTCTAAGGACTCACGGCACAATTCAATATGATGCACGAATTGGTCCAATGAGGTTACTTGCCACCTAACCTTACTTAAGGGAAAGAATAAGAGTGATGCCAAGAGTAAACAAATAGTGTTTACGCAAGGAAGAAAGTACTCAAGTGTATTGAAGGTAATCTATCTCTTATAGCTACAAGTATATAGGTATTTATACCCGTAAGTTAGGGTAACTTGCTGATAACTCGGATTTTAAACATATTTCATAGGATGATTTTATAGTGTTTTCCTCACATTTTTTGGTTTTCTTTAAAGAAATTGATACTTAATTGAGTAAAATTTTGATTTTTATGTTTGAACGCGTTCTAGGCTCGAAAACGAAGAAAAGGAATCAAATTTCATTCAAATTGGAGTTCAATGAAGAAGTTATGAAGTTTTGAAGTTGTGTAGAAAATTTTGCCTTAGTGCAAAAAGTTACACGACCTGGGGACATAGCCGTATCCCAGACCGTGTCTGGTGACGAAAACAGAATCTTTATAATACACATATAAAAGGATATCTCAGGGTTTCAAAAGAGAGGAGAGACATTACAGAAACGAAAAGACACAAGAGACAAGAAGAGACTTAAGTAAAACATCAATTAAGAAAGAGGCGAAAACAATATCGATTTCAAGATTAGAGAGATTGATCATCAAATCAAGAGGGGTTTTCCATGCTTTATTTTATGTTTTTGATGGAACTCGTTTTAGATTCGTTATGATAGCTTAGAATTCGGGTATTTAGGATTATGGAACCTAGGGTTTTATGTAACCCTTGGATTGAATTATAATTTCAATAAAGTTTCTATCTTTTCTTGATTCAATTATGTTGTTTAATTGTGGATTGATAATTCTAGAGTGTCAATATATGATATTATGCATGTTGATTGAGAAATTACATGTGTAATTAGATCTAGGCATAATTGAAGAGAATTACATGTATACTTAGAGATAAGATACATGTTTCTTCCGGAAAGTTGACTGTTTGTGTGGGAATTCATTATACATTAATGCAATTCTAAATTATATTACTAAGTGAAGAGATTCCGGTAAATAATTTAAGATTAGGGTTAATATGCTTGAGAAAGGTATTAGCTTTAATTGTGAATCCCTCCGATCAAGAATTATAGAAACTGAATTGAAAATATTTTAAAAAGGTTATATGTTAAACACTAGGGGAAATAATTCCTAGATACATTATTGCATACTTGAAGTCGTTCGTAGTTTATTGCTTCCTAATTTGCGTAATTAAGTCTCATAAGTAGTTTAGTTGTTAATTTCAGTATTTTTAATTCATTCAACTCATCACAATTTTCTGGTTAGATAATAAAGTTAAGGTTAATATTAGTACTCAAAATCTCTGAGGGATCGACTAGGACTCATATCCGCTATATTAAAATTGATAGGTGCGCTTGCCTCATATCACTTGCCCAAAAGGGAAAAGACAATAAGGATATTTCATAAAAAAGCAATGTACATGATACAAGAGGGTAAAAAAGAATATACAAGAGGGTAAAAAAGAATATACAAGGATAATAAGGACATTTCATTGGTGCAACAGATTTTACATATGATACTATGCACATGGCAATGCTACATTGGCATGGTTATTAAGTGATGCAGACAAAAAGTACAAACAGATGGGCTTGTCCGAGCAAGGGTGGCTTAGTCAATCTGAATCTTCTATCTCTCGGCTTCTTGGTAAGGATGATGTCGAGTAATTAGTTAATTCGGCAATAAAGAGTAATCATCAACTCGACACACTACAGAATAATAGGCAATCAAATGGCACGGCATTAAAGGTGACTTGGCAAGATAGTACTCGGCCTCAGTAAGGGAGTACTCGGCCTCAGTAAGGGAGTACTTGGCCTCGACAAGGGTTGGTTGGAACATAAGGATTCGTCATGCTAGCCCCTTTAGTCTTCGGGCTCAGCTGCCGGTCAGAGGTCCCATAAATTAATTCCTATCACTCCCTCCGGATTATTTTGGATTTAGGATCAAATTCGAATGGTGTTCACTCAATTCTACATCAAGGTGATATGGACTGAAGTCGATAATGTTGAAGGCGTCAAAAACCCCATAGTCCTTAGGTAATTCCAACTTATAGGCATTGTCATTGATTTTTTAAAGGATTCTGAAAGGTACTGCTCTTGTAGATAATTTGTTCTTTCTCTTGTTCGGGAACCATTCCTTGCTGAGGTATAGCCATACCAAGTCTCTTAACTAAAATTGTTTGGCCAACCTGCCCTTGGTCTTTTCTCGCATTCTTCTGGTAGCTTAATCGATGTGCTGAGTGACTTTATCATAGATGTGCTGAAGATATTGTGTTATAGCCGAGGCATTAGGATCCTCTTGCATAGGTGCTGGTAAGGGGGCATGGTCAATGAGCAACTCGGGATTGAATCCACAAACCACCTCAAAGGGAGTTTGCTTATTGGTATCATGTATGGTTTGGTTATAGGCGAACGCAACTATTAACAAGCAGACTACCTAATTAGCCAAGTTCTTACCTATTGCAACTCGAAGCAATGACCCCAAAATACGATTAACCACCTCTGTTTAGCCGTCAGTTTGAGGGTGACATAAGGTAGTGAAGAGTAATTTAGTTCCCAACCGACACCATCGGGTTCTTTAGAAATGGTTTAAAAACTTTGGGTCTTTATTGGAGACTATACTTCTCAATACACTGTGTATCTACACAATCTCTTGTAAGAAAAGAGAAGCAATAGTTGAAGCATTGTTAGTTTTAATGCAAGGCACGAAGTTTGCCATCTTACTAAACTGATTTACGATGACCATTACAGAATCTTTGCCTCAAGCAATTCACGACAGTCTGAGAACAAAGTCCATACTCAATTCAGTCTATGGTCTTGTCAAAATAGGTAAGGGCATTGTTTTCCCTTGTTCGGCTCGACACTTAGCCTTTTTGCACATAGCTGAACTTTTGACAACTCAATACACATCTCTTCACATTCTCGACCAAAAGAATCGACCATTCAATGGTTCACAGGTCCTCCTATCTACAAAGTGTTCAAATAGTCATCCACTATAGGCTTCCCTGGTTAATAATTCCCGTAGGGAACAAGTTAACACGCATAGTCTCCCCCTTCGAAATAGATAGCCATTCTCTATATAATACTCACCCATTATCCTCTCATCTACGCATCACAAAATTATTAGTCCAAAGTGTGGATCCTCGCATTACTATTCTTTGATACTCACAAAACCAAACAGCCTGGTCTACAGTTCTAATAAGAGCACATGCCTCCTTGAAAGAGCATCTGCAACTACGTTATGCTTTCCTTACTTGTACTTTATCACAAAATCGAACCCTTCAAGGAATTCAACCCATCTTACCTGCCACTTCAACAACTTGGTCTGACTTTAGAGGTACCTCAACAATTTATTGTCAGTATATATGGTAAATTCCCTCGACAATAAGTAATGTTACCATACTTACATTACTTGGATCAGTGCCAAAAGTTCCTTATCATACGCAGAGTAGTTCAGCTATGGTCCTTGAAGCTTCTTACTGTAGAAGGCAATTAATCGGCCTTTCTGCATTAGGACAACACCTATTCTAATACCCGATGCATCATATTCCAGCTAAAAAATTTTGTCAAAGTCAGATAGTACTAATACCGGGGCAGAGGTCATTCTTTCTTTTATGTCAGTAAAACTCCTCTCCTCCCTTTCTCCCCATTAGAAGTTGGTGTTCTTCTTTGTAAGCTCGGTAAGTGGTACGGTGATGGTGCTAAAAAAACTAATAAACCATCTATAAAACAAAGCTAGTCCGTGGAAACCTCTTACATTGGCATAAGTGGTAAGAGTCAGCCACTCGACAATCGCTTTGATCTTCTTATCATCGACCTGCAAGCCTCTTCCATTAACTACATACCCTAAGAATACCACTTCCTCCTAGCAGAAGCAACATTTCTTCAAGTTACCGAATAGTGTTTCGACATGAAGAATATCCAAGACTGCTCTGAGATGTTTACAGTGACTCGGCATGTCGGTATTATAAACTAGGATGTCATCAAAGTACACCATGACACATTTCCTAATGAGATGTCTCAACACCTAGTTCATAAGTCTCATGAAAGTGCTCGGGGCATTTGACAAGCCGAAAGGCATGACCATCTACTTACAAAGTCCATGTCGAGTCTTAAACGCAGTCTTCCACTCGTCTCCGGACCTCATGCGGATAAGATGGTAGCTAGACTTGAGATCAATTGTGCTAAAAATCTTAGCTCCACTCAATTCATCCAATAAGTCTTCTAGCCTTGAGATCGGATACTTGTATTTGACCATGATTTTGTTCATAGCTTGGCTGTCAACACACATCCACCAGGTTCCATCCTTCTTTGGCATTAGAAGTGCAGGCATAGTACAAGGGCTAACACTCTCTTTCACGTAACCTCTCTCTAGCAACTCATTGACTTGACGTTAGAGTTCAAAAGACTGCTCAAGATTCATTAGATAAGCTGGCTTATTCAGCAGTGCAGCACCAAATACTAAGTCAATACAGTGTTCTATGCCTCGTATTAGGGGCAACCCTTCAGGTAACTGTTCTAAGAAGAGGTCAGCATAGTCATTTAACAACTCCTTGATTTCCTGGGAAAGCTTACCCCGCTCTTTCATTTCCAATAGTCATTTGATCAACAATAGGGTCAGCTCATCAGCATTGGTGGTCTCTCATAGCTCGACTCTACTCATCACCAAAGCTTTCTTCAATCCGTGAACAAGTTTCGTCTGTAGCTTTTAAACTTCTCTCGGCAGCATCGGATTCAATGTGATCTTCTGGTCATCCTTTTCCAACATATATGTATTCCTATAGTCATCATGTATAACTCTCCTATCAAACAACCACAACCTATCTAGCAACATATATGAAGTGCACATAGGCAGCAGGTCACAGAGGATCTAGTCAGAGTAATTCCTTATAGTGATCAACAGCGGTATTTGGCAAATGACATGTAAAGCTCCTTTCTCACTCAGCTAGTGCAACTTGTGTAACTTAGGATGTGCAACAGTTGGCAGCTTCAGTTTAGACACAAGATCAGTCGATGCCACATTAATGTAACTTCCGCTATCCACAATGAGAGCACACATCTGATCATTTACCTTTTAGACGGTATGAAACAAATTCTCTCACTACTCTTCCTCTCATAAGGGTTCCATACTCATAGTACGCCGAACAACCATGAGTAACTAGTCTAAGTCCTAAGGAAACACATCCTCCTCGATTAGTTCTTTCTCAGCATTTTCTTTCTTAGTAAGAACCTCCTCCTCCTCCTTAGGTTCCTCATCCGTACTCTCTACTTCTAACTTCGAGATGTATCCCTTAATGACCATCGTCCTTCAGTTCATGCACTAAGCAACCATATGTCTGAACCCTTGACACTTGAAACACTAGATTTGGCTGGTCTTCCTACCAGACCCTTGCCTCTTTTCATACGTTTGGGTCAACACTATATCTTCAAGTCAGCTTTTCTGCTCGACTCTAACATCAACTTTTCTGATTGGCTTGATAATAAACTGAGCTCGGTGACTTACTTGACTAAGTTAGCTAGTTGGCATTTTGGTTGTTACTCGGCTCCTTCTTTACCTCTCTACTCACTGGGTAATCTTAACAGCTTTATCTATTGTGTCAAATTATTGGAGCTCCATAATGTCTCGGATGTCTCCTCTCGATCCAGTAATAAATCTTGAGACTGTTCACGCTAGTGGTTCCTCCACTTTGCTTCTTATCCTAAGCATTTGCAATTCTTGAACATATTCATCAACAATTCGACCTCCTTATCTTAGCTCCTGAAGTAGAGTGAAAGTATTTTAGAGATATGTTTTCGGTATGAATTTGTTCCTAAGTACTCTTTTCATCTCAGACCAAGTGTTAATCTCTCGATACCCCTCTCTTCTTCTCATGGCCTAAAAATTCTTCCACCACATGGCGGCATATCCAAAAAATTCAACAGCAGTAGTCCTCGCTTTCTCATAATCCTCATATTAATAGTAACCAAACACACGCTCCACCTTCTCTTTCCAGTCCAGATATTCATCAGCATTCCTAGATCGATTAAAACTTAGAATCCGAAGCTTCACATGGTCAAATGCCCTGAGGACTCGTACACACTTCTCTTCAAAATACTCTTTTTCCTCCTCATCAAACTCTCTCAGGTCTATCCTTCGCCTTACTCTTTTGCTAACTCCTCTACCTTAAACTAGTCGAGTAGAGTTCTAACCTATAACAAGTTGAGCAGCTTGTGGAGTGTGTTGCGTAACCTCAGCGGGTCAATAAGACAGTGCATGAATAGCTCAAGTCAGATCTACCAAGAGGTTAACTACCTCATCAAGTCTCTCATAAGTGCTTGTGGGAGTTCCTAAAATTTTCATCTATAGTAGACAACTCCACTATCATCACCAACACTAACATTCATACTTAGGTCTGTCATTTTTCCTTACAAATTTAAATTCAAACAAATACTTCAGAAAGTAAATAGCTAATAACATGGTAGTCAAATGAATACAGTAACTTACTCTATTTCTCACATGTAAAATAAAGTATAAGAGAATTTGAAAAGGACTAACTATAACTCATACAAAACCTCCGTTTTCATACTAAGATGTTGCGAACCGTGACCAAGAACAGACAAGGCTAGTCATTAGATAGGTCCAAGCTTGCAGAAAGCTCAAAAAGGGCTAATAGGAATAGGTACGAAAGGGTGAAAACAAAGAATGAAAACAATAAGCAAAACCTACAAAGAGCTTTAGAAGATATGACGTACCAATAGAACTTCCGAGGACTCACAACACAATTCGATATAATACACAAATTGGTCCAATGAGGTTACTCGCTACCTAACCCTGCTTAAGGGAAATGATATGAGTGATGTCGAGAGTAAACAAATAGTGTTTACACAAGGAAGCAAGTACTCAAGTGTATTGAAGGAAATCTGTCTCTTACAGCTACAAGTACATAGGTATTTATACCCATAAGTTTAGGTAACTTGGCCAAAAGGGAAAAGACAATAAGGACATTTCATAAAAAAGCAATGTACATGATACAAAAGGGTAAAAGTGAATATATAAGGAAAATAATCATTGGTACAATAAATTATACATATGATATTGTGCACGTGGCAATGCTACATTAGCGAGGTTGTTAGGTAATGTAGACAAAAAGTACAGACAGATGGGCTTATCCGAGTAGGGATAGCTTAGTCAGTCTGAATCCTCTATCTCTCGACTTCTCGGTAAGGATGATGTTGAGTGATTAGTCGGCTCGGCAATAGAAAGTAATCATCAACTCGACACACCACAGAATAATGGGCGGTCAAACGGCACGAAATTAAAGGTGACTCGACATGGGAGTATTCGGCCTCGGCAGGGGTTAGTTAGAACATAAGGATTTGTTGTGCTAGCCCCTCTAGTCCTCGGGCTCGGCTGTAGATCAAAGGTCACGTAACTTAATTCCCATCACGCATTTATTGAAGAAGTTACGGTAAATAGCATATTCAATGGCATTTTTCAACTTAAAGAACTCTTCGATAATGTAGCCATGGTCATCATGGAACTGATAGTACTTATCGAAGTTCTGACGATTGGGGTTTCCCCACATTTTTTTTATCTCTAGAGTAGATTCTAATGCTTCACTTTGGAATAGACCTAAGTAATAGGTCTATTCAAGGGCATGTACTAGATGTAAATAGGAGGGAGGAGTGGGTCCCGCTCGGCTCAGCACTTCTTCATCCCTAAGCTCTCTCCTTTTTTTCTACCCAGAAACCTATCACCAAGGTGATCCTTTACGGATAATTTTTCTTTGTTTCAGTTTCCACCCAACCTTTCTCGATCAGCATCATGCTTAGTATGAATGTTATCTTCCTGATGGATGTACTTCTGGGCTTTGTTCTAGAAGTTGGCCAGGATCTTCAATTTGCTCTTCGCAAACGATCGAAAGAAATCCCCTAAAGGTTAGGTGCTGAGCTATGCGGTATGAACAGCAACTCCTTAGTTCAATTGAGGGATCTTGACCATTGCATTGTTAAACTAGGCTATGTAGTTGTATAAGGACTCGCCTTCACCTTACCTTATGAGGTACAAGGATGATGTATCCTTGAATGAGGACTTTCTAGCCTTAAAGTGGAGACTGGATCTCTATACCATCTAGTCAAAGGAGTGGATGAAATTGTCGGGGAGGTGGTTAAACTACGCTCGGGCTGCCTTCCTCAGGGGTACCTTGGAAAGCCTTGCACATTATAACATCCCTATAGCTATGGAGGTTCATAAGGGTACTAAAGTGGAGAAGGTGATTGTTAGGGTCACCCATACCATCATATTGGTCCAGGGATAGAAGTTTACCGTTAGGAGGCAACACTTCGTCCTGGACACCCTTGGTGAAGGGGGCTTTATTACTAGCGACCATCTTGGCTTCCCTAGCAACCTTGCTCCTCTATTGCTTGGAGAGTCAACTTCTCACTCATTCCCAACCAAAGCTCGATCATAGGTAGCTGTTAACCTTGCTGGCTATTATTACAAGGGTATATCAGGTTACTGATCCCTATCATTCTTGATGGGTTACCAACTACCGGCCTAATCACTCATGCACGCCTCAAAGGTCTCCAGTCCCTCACCTGAAGGATTCTTTCTCATTAACCCACCAACGATGAGAAACAATATGTTGAAGGAGGATGGCTAAATTTCCTAAGAGCTCCGAGTGGTTATACTTTGCTTTGTTTTCTATCTACTAATACTAACCTTCCTCTAGTCGAGAGGTCTATGCCGAGTGATCGGACTTTCAACTGCCAAAAGTCTTCTATTGAGTAAGTGCGGCTAGCTCCTGGCTAAGTATTTCTCTCTCAACCTCCTACCAACTCTCCTGGCATCTCCTTCATGTCTTGGCATCTATCTCCTTACATCTTAACTCCTCCCACCTGCTATGCTTAGAGAATCCTAGGATGGAACTAATGTCGTGTTGCCACCTATCCATTTCATCTAACATTGTACTATTTTTCCCTTTTTATCTTTTACCCTTTTCGTATGTATTAGGATTTCCCTTTTCTGTATATATATTCTTGTAGTTTCTTTATTTGTATTATTACCCTATGGACTTACTATAAATAGTCCTTTCTCCTTGTAAGCTAGGATCATCTTACCTCAAACTTATACATTGAATATTCTATTCATGTGAGACAACCCTCTTCAAGTCCATTTTCCCATAAACTCTTATCTAATCTTGCTAAGTAACTCAAGATTAGTAACGGGTGAACCTCAACATTAACTGGTGCATCATATCAAGTGAAGTGTCAAGTCGTACTATGTTCGTTGGTGTATTATATCCTTCGAACAGCTTCACATCAGCTACTTTAGTCAATTCTCAAACCAGTTTACCTTGTTCTTCTTCAATATCTTGAAGGACCCATTGGTTCGAAATTACTACCGTAAGCCCTAGTGATAATTGAGCTCCTAGGTACACCATATAATTCTAATATTAGAGCATAAAGTTATAACCCAAAGCTGTATGGCGATAGTCCCTACTTGTTTGCTAGTTGAGATGTTCTATTTTCATTTGGAAGAATAGAGCAAGTCACAGTTCAAGTTTGAGTGGTATTTGTATGTGTGTGAGTAAAGGATTCCCATGTGAAGAGTATTTTCTAAAGCTTTGTATTGAGAATGGCAAATCCTAGTATTCAGGGAGAGATTAACGATGCCGAGAGTAATGCTCATGGTCATGGTTGAGTTACCTAACAAACACCACGTACTACTGATGAGCATATACAACATCTTGTTGCTATTATGGCTAACTTAGTTATCTTAGTAAACAGAGTCTTAAAGACTGGTCCGCATGAGAGAGTTACTGAACAGGGCTAAGAGATGAGAGATAAGTCGAGAAGGTAGATGAATGAATGAGTACCAAAAGCCTTTCTAGTAAACCAATCACCACTACGACATGCCGATAAAGCCGTGAGAAGAATATTGGAGTTGGATGAAGTGGAAGAATATGAAGAAGAAGAAGACCAATACGACGGGATTGATGAACATGAGTTTAGAGCACTAAGAGGTACCAAACACCTCAAGGTATAGACTCCAAGCTTTAACGAGCCTAGTAGTGCTGATGACTACCTTAATTGGGAGGAGAAAATTAAAAAGATATTCGACTTTTACAATTATGAAGATGCTGTCTGTATACGAGTAGCCGTGTTGGAATTTTCTAGATATGCGGCAATGTGGTGAAAGAAACTATAGAATGTCTGCCTAAGGACCTGATGAGAAGTTTGAACATAAAACAAAATGAAGAGAGTCTTGAGAAGTAGGTTCATTCCCGAACACTATGAATAAGACACTTTCAAACGACTCCAAGACTTGAGGTAAGGTAACAAATCAGAGGACAACTATGTCCAGGAGTTTCAGTTGCTCATGATCTGATGTAATGTCAACGAACCTAAGACACGAACTATAGTACGATTCATCTCTAGGCTAAGGACCAAGGTTGGTAACATAGTGAAACTGCAGAGTCTTACGACTTTAGACGAAGCCATCTAAGTAAAACAGAGAGCCCAGGCAAGTCGGATGCCGAGTAGTTGACCTATACTGCTGAATAGGGGCAATATGCTAAGCCAATCAGGGAATGACCAAGTATCAAACAGTTCCAAGGTGGAATGTTAAGGACCTATGCCAAGCCAACTAGAAGAAGGCCGAGGCAAGAGCAAGGCCGAAGAGACCTAGGTCAGAGCTTAGGAAGAAAGACCCAAGAAATTAAATGTTTAAATGTCTTGGTTATGGACATGTAGCCAATCTATGTCCGACCTCTGAGTCGTGCCATAAAGGGAGATAAGCCCTAATTTAAAGTAGAAAGTGCCTACAAAGGAGAGAATGAGGTAGGAGTTAAATAGATGCTAGAAGAGTTTTAGGAAGACCTCAATGTCGAGATACCTCTTAAGGGCGGTATCGAGTACCGTTTTATCATCAGGCAGTCTCTTAGTGCATTTGTGGCAAAAGAGAATGAGTAAAGGGAGAACCTCTTCCATACAAATTGCCAAGTGAATAGCAAGCTATGCACTTTGATTATTGACAGAAGGAGTTATATCAACATCATAGCTCAAGGCGTAATCAAAGCCTTTAAACTGCAGGCCCTCCCACATCCTAAGTCGTACAAGATTAATTGGTTGAATGAAAAAAGAGGCCTACATGTTACCGAGTAGGTCAGAGTACTAATCACCATAGGTGATAGATATAGGGACAAAGTGTTATGTAATGTCCTTCCAATGTGCACTTCTTATATATTAATCGGCCAACCATAGCTATTTGACTTGAGGATATTGTACGATGGGTATAAAAACACATATATGTTCTAAAAGGATGGGAAGAAAATTATATTGACACCTATGAGTCCTAAGGAAGTGCACAAAGCTTAAGAAAAGGTTGCATATCTCTATAGCAAAAGTCCTTGGTGATTTCTTGAGTTCAATTTGCCCGAAAAGCTAAGGCCGACGACTATGTGCTTCTTTTAGTCAAGAGACTCTTAAAACTTAGAGAAGTTGAGAACTTACTAACCGAAGTGCAATAGCTACTTCAGGATTTTGCAAACTTATTCCCTATTGAGATGTAGAAAGGTTTGCCTCCATTAAGAGGTATTGAACATTACATCGACCTACAACCAAGAGCTACCTCATCAAACCGACCCACTTACAGACTCAATCTCGAGCAAGTAGCTGAACTGAAGAAACAGGTAGATGAGTTAGTGGATCGCGGATGTATTCATGAGAGCATGAGCCCCCGTGCCATACCAACTATGCTCATGCTTAAAATGGATGGAACATAGCGAATGTACATTGATAGTCGAGCCATCAATAAGATCACTATTAAATACCAACACCTAATCCCATGACTTAATGATATGCTTGACGAGTTACATGGCGCTTGCATCTTTTCTAAGATTAACTTGAAGAGTGGCTACCATTAGATACGAATGAGACCTGGGGATGAATAGAAGATGGCCTTCAAGATAAGGGATGGTCTATTTGAATGGTTAAAGATGCTGTTTGATCTAACTAATGCACTGAGTACATTTATGCGGCTAATGAATCATATGCTTCAAATGTTGATTAGCAAATGCGTTATGGTATACTTTGATGACATTCTCATCTACAATATCGACCTCATCACCCATATTGAACATTTAAGATTGGTATTCAACATCCTCCGTGCCGAGAGATTATTCAATAACCTAAAGAAATGTATGTTATGTCAAAGCAAGGTTGTATTCCTCAAATATGTAGTTTCAAGGAGAGTAGTTCAAGTTGATGATGAAAGTTAGAGCTATTCTAGAGTGACCTATGCTAACTAGTGCTGCCGAAGTCAAAAGCTTCCACAGTCTAGCTTCGTTCTACTGGAGATTCATTCAGAACTTCAATTCCATAACAACACCCTTAACTGAACTGACTCAAAAGAATTCTGAGTTTAGGTAGTTAAAGAAAGCTTAGAAAAGCTTTGAAGCTAAAAAATCTAAATTGACAAATGCCCCAGTACTCACCTTATTCGATTTTGAGAAAGTTCTTGAGGTTGAATGTGACACGTCAAGAATTGGCATTAGTGTTGTCCTTATGCAAGAGCGCTGACCCGTTGCTAACTTCAGCAAAAAGCTCTGAAGTACTGCCTTGAATTACTTAGCCTATGACAAGGAGTTCTATGCCCTTGTCCAAACACCCCAAAATTGGCAGCATTATCTGTTATCGAGAGTATTCATCATCTATTCGGATCATGAATCTCTCCAGCATCTTTGCGAGCAATAGAAGCTTTTTCGATATTACGCCAAATGGGTCGAGTTCTTAAAAACCTTTTGTTATGTCATCAGATATAAGAAGGGGAGCACCAACATAGTGGCTGATACTCTTTCACTCCAACATGCCTTCATCACAATATTGTAAGCTAAAGTGCTAAGATTTGGCACTTTCCTTGATCAATATGAGCATGATCTATATTTCGGACCCTTAGTGGCTAAGTGTAGTGCTAGAGGAGCTATGAAAGGATTCTACTTGAGTCAGGGGTACTTGATGAAGGGCAAGTAGGTATGCGTGTCGAATGGTTCAGCAAGGGAGCTACTCGCTCAAGAAGCTCATGCCAGGGGTTTAGCCTACCATTTTAAGGAAAAGAGGACAATTGAGATATTGAAGGGGGATGATGAAGGATGTGCGTCGAATACTTGAGAGGTGTGAGGTATGTAAACATGTGAAAGGGAGGAGAGAGCCTTATGGGGAGTATATACCCCTACTTATCCTAGAGCAGTCATGGACCGATCTAAGCATGGATTTCATGCTCGGCCTTCCTCAAACGCTGAGGAGACATGAATTGATCATGGTAGTGGTCGATCGGTTCAACAAGATGGGCCACTTCATCCCCTTCTATAGAACTAACGATGCTTTATTCATCGCTAACCTCTTTTTGTAGGAAATTTTGCAGTTACATGAAGTGTCGAAGAGCATTATGTACAATCATGACTCAAAGTTCATAAGCTTCTTTTGAAAGATCCTATGGAAGATGCTTGATACTAAGCTCATATTTAGTACTTCTTATCACCCCTAGGCAAATGGACAAGCTGAAGTTATGAATCGAACCGTCGGTAGCTTGCTACAAGCAGTTGTTAGGAAGAGCTTACATGATTGGGATTTATGCCTACTCGTCATTGAATTTTCCTACAACCACTCGACTCACAGCTTGACTGGAACATCACCTTTTGAGGTCATTTATGAACATAACCTAAACTTTCCCATAGATTTAATTAGTAGTCTGACCATACAAAGAGAAAGTTAATCTAGCCTGCAACATGCCAAGGAATTCTAGAAATTACATCAGAAAGTTATCGAACAACTAGCCAAAATTGTAGCCTGACAGAAGGAAGTGGGAAGCTAAGCAAAGAGACAAGTTATTTATACCCTTGAAAACCTTATATAGATCCAGCTTAACAAGGAACGCTTTTCTAGTAGAAGGAGGAACAAACCATCTCCCAAAGCAGATGGACCTTACAAGATCCTTAGGCGCATTAATGATAACGCCTATAAGGTTGATCTGCCCAAAGGGTATGGCATGTTAACCACATTTAACAATGTTGACCTAACACCCTATGTGCCAAATGACGATGAGGATCATGATTTGAGGGCAAATCTTCAACAACCCCAAGAAGTTGATGAGTTACCAACTACAAGCCCAATCACTCGCGCATGCCTCAAAGGTCTCCAGTCCCTCACTCGAAGGATTCTTTCTCATCAACCCACTGATAACGAGAAACAGTATGCTGAAGGAGGATAACTGAATTCCCTGAGAGCTTCGGGTGGTTATACTTTGCTCTGTTCGCTATCTACCAATACCAACCTTCCTTTGGTCGAGAGCTCTATGCCAAATGACCGGATTTTCAACTACCGAAAGTCTTCTGCCAAGTAAGTGCAGCTAGCTCTTAGCCGAGTATTTCTTTCTCAGCCTCTTACCAACTTTCTCAGTATCTCCTTTACGTCTCGACCTTTGTCTCCTTACATCTTGACTCTTCCTACCTGCTATGCTCAGAGAATCCTAGGACGGAACCAATGTCATACCGCCGCCACCTGTCCGTTTCATCTAACATTATACTATTTTTTCTTTTTGTCTTTTGCCCCTTTTACCCTTTTCGTATGTACTAGGATTTCCCTTTTCGTATAAACATTCTTATAATTTCTTTATTTGTATTGTTGCCTTGGGGACTTGCTATAAATAGTCCTTTCTCCTTGTAAGCCGGGGTTATCTTACCTCAGACTTATACATTGAATATTCCATTCTTGTAATTAAGCTCCTAGGCAAACCAATTCTCTTGCTACTATAGGAGGTCGTTTTGCCCAGTACGGGCATTTAAAGCTTCAAGGGAATGGGTTTATGCGTTATGCCTCTCTATTTCTTCAATGCGAGCACATAGTAGCTTATTTTATGCAACATACTCCTCAACCAAGGGCTCCATGAGCTCTAGGTGTTCTTTTAATACGGCCCTTAGAAGGGGCTAGTTGCCTATGGGTTAATTGTTTACCAACTAACGATTCTCCTGCTCATCGTAATGAGACATGATATTAGAAGAATTGATTGTAAGGAACGTGTTTAGTGTGTTTGGGATTTTAAGTATGGGAATTCAATTTCCCACAAATGATACCAAATGTTGTCTAAAGATATTTGTCGGTAGCGATAGGGCTCTACATGTAGAAGGCTTGCAAAACAATACATTGTAAGGAGATGCCAGGGGATTGTCCCGTTAAGTTAGTGATGAACTCTTAGAGAGCAAAGGATACTTGGAAATATTATACAAGCTTAATACGCAGAGTGTAGAGAGCTTTACCGCTAAATAGTGGATTGATATTTATAGTAAAGTAGTATCGACAGTTGGAGGTAAATTAATTGGGAAAGATCTTTTCCCGTAAGTATGAGAGAGTAGGGTTATGGTGTCCAACTTGTCCCACTTATTCCCGATGTTGCTGTTGACTTAATATTTTATCCTTATCTTGTGCATTCTAACTATTACAGAGCTTATTAGACTTGATCAATCTAGGCCTTAAGGCTTAAGCCAAGAAGGTGAGCTGCAAGTGACAAGACGTTTCAGATCCGAACTGGCTTAAGGGGCTCATGTCTAAAGAGCCCTCTCAATATAATCCATGTCTTTAGAATTAAAAATTACACAAAAAAGTACATATCGGTTAGTGATTGGTGATGATAATTTTTTCTTTTCTTTTTTAATAATTTTACATTTTTATATAAAATAAAAACATTAACATACTTCTGCTATTACGTAGTGTACCTATCATAAATTTATGTTATTCTCTAATAATTTGTAAATTAGAAAATGTACACATAAATTTCTTCATGTCTATGTAATTAATTTCTTAAACTTCTGTTGATAGTTGGCTTTCGGCTCAAGACTCTAAAGGCCCAAGCCCACCAAAGAGTTTGGCCGGTGCAGTACCAAAGGCTCCCCAACTCAAATAAAGGACAACTCAACTCACAACCAAGCCTTGCTTACCCTACTTAGGTCTTGCCCCAAGTACCCCAAGAGTTTTCTCTTAGAGATCCTAGTCCCTACTCTCCAACCACAGGAGTAGAGCTTGCCTCTCTTTCCAAGGATAGTATTTAGGGTACTTACTAGCTAATGTCGTCAGCCTCGCCCTCTTCATCCCTTCTTTTTCTCTTTCATCATTAAATATTGAATAACTGCATGACACACAACCTACAACCTAACCTAACCAATAGGCTAGAGCGGTTACCCTTTACTAATATGATAGGCTATCCCTCAAGCCTTTACTAACTGGTAGTTAAAGTGAAAGTCTTATCTCGTACTGATAGCGTCATTCTCTCGGATTTCATATCAACTAATCCTCTAGTACTACGTGTTACACATGTTAGACCTCTTAACCTATAAATATGAGTAAAGACACTAAGAAAGAAATTCTTATGATACTCTTAAGAACTCTCTCATCTTACTTGCTCCCTTATTCATCGAAATCCCAATACTCTCTCCGCTAACTTAAGCGTCAAAAAGCCCTCACTAATCATGCCATAGGAGGTTTTTAGCAAATCTACCACCTCGTATGACTGACAGACCACCAAGAGTTCACTCAAGAGTCATATCTATGATATCTACCATCACCAACTTCCATTATAGCAATCAAAATCTTAAGTGGATTTGATACTATCAAAATCGTTATGATCTACTTGTATCATAATTAATTTTTTATTGTGATAAATCATAATTTGAATCCTCATTCTCAAGTTATAGTATAGTTGGCGGAAAAAAAAAAAAAGATGTGATACTAATTTAATATATTTTAATTTTTTCTTATATCATATGACCAGCATGACATGAAACTTTACGTAGAAATCAAAGACAAAAGATTATTTAAAAATAAAGAATTAAGAAATCATACAAACGTTTGTAAAATTCGATAATACAAAATAGATAAAGAAAGATTGAAGGGATAATGTTTACATTGTAACCTAAATGACGTGGAAAAAAAAAGTGAGGGAATAAAAAAATTAAATAACCCTCTATAGTTATTCCATTATTTTGTAAATAAATTGCTTCTTGCTGCGGTTGCTTGCTCTTACAACGTCATTTCCGTTTAGAGGAGTAGTTATTTGGCTCCGTCGTGTAATTTCTGAAAATCCCCCTCCCCGCGTCGCAGATTTTAATTCTGACTCTGATGTGTGTTCCTACTTCAATGAAAAGGCAGAACCAAGAACCCTAGACAAGCTTTTCTTCGTTAATTTTTGTGGAAGCAGTGGAATTTGAGTTAGATGGCTAGTGAGAAGGCGTCGATTTATCACGAGAAGCAAAGATTACAGTTTTGCCTCTTACACTCTCTCAACAACCTCTTTCAGGTTACTTCCTGCTTTCTACTTGTCACTCCCTCCTTGGTTAACTTGGTTTCACTAACTAATTGCTAAGTTAGGATGTCAAAACCCTAATTAGATTTGCATTTCGCTGCAAATGTTTCGGGGACCTTCTTCCAAGTCTTTTTGTAATAATTTAAGCTTTTTAATTGCTTAATGTCATCTTAGTAATATAAGATTTTGTAGATACTAGTGGGTTTTGATTTAAAGTGATGGTGGAAGACATCGGCAACTTCCGGTGTTCATGGTGGTGAGTAACAACAATGGCGGGCAAGCAAAATGATTTACTCTTCTTAAAATCAGAGTTCATTGTCCACTTAGAACGGACATTTTCTATGATGGTAACACCATTATTATAGGCCATTTGGTTGTCCACTTTCCCTGCACCATCACTTCTGTTAAAAACGATCGGTAATCTCAACGTCTTGAGATTATTACAATGGCATTTAACATTTTTAAACAATTCTGAGGCTTTGGTTATGGCATGTATTGGAAGAGGTACTAAAAACGTTTTTCACGAATCAAAAACACCCTAATTTGGAGGATGGTAATAGGATCCACTAGGAAAAGCCTTTCTGTCCCCAAATGGTATCCTGTCTATGTTCCTTCAATCATATGCCTTTTTTTTTTTTTTTTTTTTTTTTTCGGGGTGTATCAATCATATGTTGCTTTGTATAAGAAGGGAATTCAGAAAGTGAATAGACATCAAGTATCCATTGTATGTGGCAGCATGTGATTGGCACGACTGTAGATGGGGACACCATTTGGAAATAGGGAATTTTAGTCCAATCTATTGATTGTATGAAATTTTCAACTCTCTGTGTTAGTTGGGCTGCTTAAATAAGCCTTTTTTCTTCATTTTTTTTTTTTTTCTGTTTCAGCGAAAGGATGCTTTTACTAGGGAAAGCTTGAACCTATTATCTCAGAGGCTTGTGAATGATGATCCTTGTAAAGAAACGTGGACACCCTTGTCTCTAGTTTTCAAACCTCACCACAACGCTCTCACTGGGAATTATGATATTAATGTTCTCATTGCAGCATTATCAGATAAAGGAAAAGCTGTGGTTTGGCATGATCGTCGCAGTGGGGCTGCTTCCATTGATTTGGATGTATCAGAAGACAAATTAATGGGGATTGTTCTTAATGTTCCTGTTAGACGGTATGGAGGGCTCTGGAGAAGTAGACATTGGGTTGCGATGAGGAAGATTGGTGGCATTTGGTATAATCTGGACAGTGACCTTATTGAACCTCTGGCTTTTGAAGATGTGGAGCAAGTCAAAGAATTTTTGGATTCTGAGCTTTGTAAAGGCACTGAGGTTTTACTTGTTATGAATGATGACAAACATTGATTTCTTGTTTTAGTGGATTGTAAAAATTCTGCATTCAATTCATTCCTTTAAATAGATTGTATGGTGTATATAAATCTTTCATTTTTGTTTTGAAGCCATGGCATTTTTTAAGTTCCTTGGGGTATGAGCATTGTTGGTTTTGTTGTGTTTGGACTATAATGATAGACAAAATCTGGATGTAGGTTACTCTTTTTTGGATCATATATTGTCTTCAATAATGCAATTCAAGTTCGACAAGAACTTGAATTATTGTGTAGCTGATTCCTTGGTGGGGCCCAGTGATTAGGAGTGAACACCCTCTTCTCAAACTCACAGATTTTCTTCAGTTCTTTGCTTCGATCAAGCCCCTTCAATGGAAATGCATGTACTTATGCAGAAGTGTTATTTCTTGACGGCATCAAGACATTGTAATGGAAATATATAGATGGTTTTTGCATGGGACATTGCTAGATACACGAGGATATTGTGCTTTGAGCTGCTTTTGATGGTCATGGAGCATTCAGTTGGCTATTAACACTGTCCCAGAGAACATGGCGAGTGCTCTTGCGTTCTGACATTTCTTCAAGAAGTGCGGTGCTCTTGTGGTCTGCCTTTTCTTCATGAAGCTGGTTTTTCTGGAATTCATCTGGTTAGTGTAGCAATCTTTGTCCTGTGCGACACAACTTGATACCCAACTGTTGTTGATCCTAATATCTTTTCCTTTGTAAGGATGTTATATAATGCATTCTTATTTTGTAGATGCATATTTTCTTCATCTTTGTGTTTCTATGCTCCCAATTTTGGGAATTTCTTGAGCCAACAGTCTGTACTTGAAGTTGAGAATGGTACACATGTTATGTTATGTTCTACAAGGGCCTTGTGCATATGTTTATCAAATGGCTGGCATGTCTTCATTACCTCTTCAAATTATCCCATGGCCTCTTATACTTTTATGTTGTGCTTATTTTGATTGAGGAATAACCTTAGCCATATACAGCAAACCAAAATTAAAAAATGAATAAATAAATAAAAGGAAAAATAAACTAAAGTCTTATTCCCAATAAGAAATTTCTCACGTGCCTAAGTATGTCATATTTTCACTTGTTTCCTTTCGAGTCGTCTTTGTTCTCCCTAAGTACTCCATATGACGTTGCAAACCCGAAGGCATAGAACCACCGTTTTGGTCTTGGAAATGGTGGTTCACGTTTCCTTGTTAGGTGCGACTACATCTGTTTTAAAATTTTCCTTCTCTATTCCATAATGTGATGTTGTTCTAAAAACTGAGCTGCTTCATAGTTCCTTTGAGGAACCTGTCCATGGGTAAGGCTATTGATAGGTGTCTGGGATGTTGTCAGATTCGGATCAGTTGGTTGACCCGGACATTGGAGGAGATAAAAAATTAAGGAAACAACCAGGTTCAATCAGAAGTTGAATCAGAATCGATCTTAAATTGAATCAGGTAGAATCATAAGAGTCAATATGGATTTAACAACATTAATAAAAAGTCATCTTTACACAAAGAAATGATGTCAATGAATTCATGATCTCATAGACAAATATGACTCCTGGTACCGTCTTTCGAATGAGTGTGGCAAAGTCACCGATGACTGACGTGAAAAAATAGGGGCTTAAAAGTGTAGGCCAATCTTTATAGAAAACTGTTGGGTCAGACCTTAAGGTGTTCTTACCTATGCCTTCTCAAAGTTTACTGATTTATTAAATGCATTAGTTTCTCTGTTTAACGCTCTTTCAGTCCTCCATTCGAGATTTTCATGGTGTGACTACATAATTGTCTTTCCATTTCTCATCTTCTGTAACGAACCTTCTACCTCCAATGCGTTTGATATTTCGGATAGCTAGATTTCTATACTTCCCAACTTGTTCAGCTCTCCCGGTTTTTTCTTGCCTCATTAAAGTTGATAAAAAGTACCCCATCCATCTATGTACTTAACATGAAAATCGTTCAGAGTAATGATGCAAAATTTGAGCATTGTTTGGCACCGTGGAAGAAATTTCTGTTGGAGCCATATGTAATTTATCTGAAAGCTTAAATATATAGATGTTGAGGTAGTTTATTTTTCTTTCAGTATAAAATGTCTATGGTTTTCACCCTCTCATGTTTAGCTGGCTTTGCTTGTTGCTTGTAGATTGGCACTACATAGCTAAGTCTTATCTCTTTCAGCCATTTTGCAAATTGAGAAATTCACAATGCTTGGTTAGGTGATTGAAAGTAGAGATTATGTTGGCCCGGAAAGAAGAATTAGAAGAAAAAGAAAGGAGAGATATTTCCGGCTTGCTCGTAGTATTTACAGAAGATAGGGAGACTTAAGAACTTTTTCATAATATATTGCAGAGTTAGTTTTGGATTAACAAATGCTTGGATTTGTATATGAATTATGCCATATCTTAGGATTGCCAACTTTCACTTCCTGGACACGGATAATTTGCCCTTTCATGGGTCAATGGTACTGATCAAATTACATGTCAACATCGTTGTTTTACGGTTTCTGTGGCTGCAGTGGTAGGATAGATTAGTGACTATAACCACTAAAGTCTATTTTGGTCAATGTTGCTAACTTGTTTCTGCAAATAGACTTGATTTTACCTGCTGGATAGATAGCTTAAAGGACCTGTTTCCTTCTCATGAGACATGGCTCTAACTGCTGTTGTCATTTTAATCTTGACCTGATTATAACCCAAGTGACAATTGCTACAGACTTTTGTCATTTATGGTAATGATCTTCATGGTAGGATGCTGCTGTTCTTTTCTCTAAAATTAGGAAGATGCATTATGCTCCATCTCTTAACTCTCCAGAGAAAGCATTCAAATTAGAACCAAGGGATTTTTTTTTTTATCATGTGCATGAATTGTGGCCAGAACAGGTTATCACTAGTTATTGTCTGCTAAAGCTGTTGCTTCCATGACATTCCTCCTCCGGTCCATCCGCTGCATTTGATCTTACAAAAACCTTAGCAGTTAAATAGCCTTTGGATCGATACGAAGTACTCACTTTCACGTTCTTACCTCCCCCCATTCGATGTTCTTGATTAAGAATATCTTATTACAATATGAATCAACAAAATATCTGGTTATTTCTACCAGTGACCAATTATACTGTTCGTGGAGTCAACTGAATGCTGTCTGTAGATGAGAGTGGCCATTATTGTAAAGACATGAAATGTGGCGTCTAATCACAATTATCTCTTTTATGAAGAACTGCCTTCTCATATAAGTTGAAGTTAATTCCACATTAGTCAGAGATGCTTATTTTCCTAGAAAATTTTGGCTCTTTGTGCCTTGGAAGTTCTCTATTTATGCCATTTTCTTATTTGCTTTCGTATCTTTCTTTTTGACATCTATAATTCGGAATCTTTTAATGAAAGCAATAAATCAACCTTCCCAGATGTGGGCAGCAGGAAAAGGGAAAATGAAAAAGTTGGATGTTGTGTTGGAAAAAGTCGGTGAGAAGAAGCTTTTGATTAGTTGTTGAAATTTATTAATTATAATATGTTGCTACCCCATTTACAATCAGAACCGAAAGGTTGATTCACCTGGAATCTTTTTGTAGAAAGAAAAGTTAAGAGTAGCAAGAAAATAAACTTTAGCACTTTTTTTTCTTTTCCTCTTTTAAATAATAAGCAATCCATCCATTTGTACCCTATTAATAGGTCATTTTGGTCATCAACCCATCAAGCCTAGCTTTATTTGCTTTGGAGCCAAGCTGGGTTCCCCAGTTCCTCGGTGTCAAGCATAACTCATTTGTTAACAGCCCAATCAAGACAAACCTCAAAGGAGTTAGCTTGACCTAAACCAAATTGATGGCTTGAGATCTCTTGTTCAAGTTGACAACTCAAAGAAGTACCATGAGAACATTTCTAGTAAGTTAGGTTTGTATTTGATTGGTTTGAAGTAAATACTCATTTGAAATAAATCCAATATTATCCCATAGCGCTTCAAATGAATAAGAAATTTTCATTATTTTGCATAGGCCTTCAGGATGCATAGTGTTACGGTCTGAGACTTTCTTTAGCACAAAAACAGACTGTACAGCGCTTACTATCCTGCCTCTACAGTAGTAAGCAAGACTAACTCGCACGCAACGCTAGCCAATAAGGTCTAAACCCGTAAGTAACACAATCAAGGAAGAAAGCCAATAGATTATAAGGGACACAATCACGAATGGAAAAAGGAATAGCACACTTTTATTAATTCCGATAATAATACAAGGTTGTAATGTGTATGCACGGGGTACAGTGTATGTAACAGGTGCCGTCGATCGTGATCAACCAACATGGTGAGTAAGACCTTCAATCCAAAAGAGGACTTACACCCTTGTAAAGACCTTTACGAACATTATTGGACTTAGCAAGAGGAGACATTAAAATTGGTAAAATGGCACCACTTTCTAAAAGTAGAAATTTCTAATAATAGTAAGGGCCTAACTATACAAAAATAAAGTTCCCCCTTATTTATAATATATACAAAAGAATGGCCTCTTGTTAGTATAAGTATCTTACAAAAAGGGACCTTGACATCCTCCCCTACTTAATTCTATTGACATCCTCGGCAATATGTACTAGAGCTTGGATCTAGTGATGGAGGTCTTCTAGCTGGCAAGGCTGACTTTCTCTCGGATAAGGGCTTTAAATCTTCTTCAATCTCCCAGCTAGTATCTTCTTCCCCTCGATCTCTCCACTTGACCAAATATTCTTTTTGTTCTTCTCCAATGAAGGGATCTCTAACTTTTCGCTCTATAAGGATGTCTTCCATGGTTTGACTTAGGTTGAACTTGATCTTGACATGTGATCGCTTGGACACATTGCGAGATGGGTCTTCCGTGTTTGGATAATATGGCTTCAAGACGCTGACATGAAAAACTGGATGGACCTTCAACTATACAGGAGGCTCGACCTTGTAGGCTGCTCTTCCAATCTTCGATATAATAGGAACTGGACCAATGTACCTTTGGATCAATCTTCTATTCTTGTTCCTCAATGATCTAACCTGTTTTAGAAAAAGCTTTATGAGGACCTGATCTCCAACATTGAACTCTCTAGGTCGGCGATTCTGATCTACCCATTTCTTCATTCTCTTGGAAGCCTTTTCAAGGTACGCTTTTGCTACTTCTAAACTCTACTTCCAATCCCTAGTGGACTGATAAGCTCTTGGGCATCTCCCGGTGTATGGTGCTGCCATTGTGTGGGGTAACAGTGGTTGCTGACCCGTAATGATCCTTATAAGGCTCTTGTTGGAGGAAGAGCTCCGCTGGATGTTGAAACAAAACTGGGCAATATCCAGCAAGTCAACCCAATTCTTCTGGTTAGCACTGATAAAGTGCCAAAGGTATTCCTCTAATAACCCATTGAATCTCTCTATCTGTCCGTCACTCTGCGGATGGTAACTGGAGGTCATGCTTACCTCGGAGCCCAAGAGTTGGAACAACTCTGTCCAAAACTTTTCTATAAACCTGGCGTCCTTATCACTCACAATATTTTGGGATACACCCCAAAATTTCACCACATGCTTGAAGAAAAGCTAAGTTGTCTCTTCTGCGCTTAAACTCTTTGTAGTAGGAATGAAGGTAGCATACTTAGAGAGCCTATCAACAACAACAAAAACGGATGAGTGCTCCCCCACTTTTGGTAGAGAAGTGTTAAAGCCCATAGAGATGCTCTTCCATGGGAGAGAGGGCATAGGAAGTGGCTCCAAGAGGCCTGCCACCTTCTGCCTCTCAACTTTGTCCTGCTAGCAGGTTAAGCAAGTCTTTGTATAAGTCATCACATCCTCCTTCATATCTGGCCAGTAATAGCCTTGCTTCAACAAGCTCCATGTCCTCTGCCAACCTAGATGTCCAGCCCACAAAGTATCATGGCACTCTCTCATGAGTGCTCTTCTCAAGTTGCCCGCCTTCGAGACATACAATCAGCGCCCCTTTGTGTAAATGAGGTCGCCTTATACCTAAAATTTACGCGTCTTCCCTTCTTCAACCAACTGCTTAAGATTTTTGGCCAATAAGTCTTGACCTATGTGTTGCTTGATCTGCTCTTGAATTGAAGTTGAGATTTGACTCGCCAACTAGTGTGCAATCTATGCTAAGGATGCTAAATCAGCTCACCTACTTAAAGCATCTGCCACCCGATTAGTTCGTCCACTGTGGTACTCAATCTCCATATTAAACTCTGCAAGAAACTCTTGCCATCTAGCTTGCTTGGTTGAAAGCTTCGATTGAGTCAATATATGGCTGGTAGCAGAATTGTCTGTCTTCACTAGAAACTTAGATCCTAGTAAATAGTGTTTCTAGGTCCTTAGACAGTGAACAATTGCAAGTAACTCCTTCTCTTGGGCTGAGTACCTGCGCTCTGTTTGATTCAGCTTCTTACTCTCATATGCCACTGAATGACCCTCTTGCAACAACACTCCACCCAATGCAATGTTTGAGGCATCCGTATGGACTTCAAAAGGCTTAGAAATTTTAGGAAGTGCGAGGACTGGCTCTTCCATCACTATCCGCTTTAACTCCTCGAAGGCACTCCGACATATCCCATCCCATGACCAAGATTAATCCTTCTTCAAGAGATCTGTGAGGGGTGTAACTCGACGGGAATATCCCTCAATGAATCTTCTATAGTAATTTGTGAATCCAAGGAAGGACCGTAATTTCGTTACACTCTTAGGCACTGGCCATTGCCTGATTGCTTCTGCCATTGCCTGATTGCTTCCACTTTTCTATTCGGATCCACCCTTCTTCAACAATATGATCCAGGAAGTTGATGCGCTTCTGGGCAAAGGCACATTTCTCATGCTTCACGTACAAATAATTCTCCTGTAGCTTCTTGAAAACCATTCGTAAGTGCTTCATATGGTCCTGTAATGTCCTGCTATACACAACAATGTCATCTAAATAGACGACTACAAATTTGTCAAGATATTCACAAAATACATTATTCATTAAGGTACAAAAGGTTACAGGAGCATTAGTGAGACCGAAGGGCATCACCAAGAACTCATAAGCTCCATACCGGCTTACATACGTCGTTTTGGGCTCATCCTCCTCAATAATGTGAACTTGATGATAGCCTGAGCGAAGATCCAGTTTTATAAAATACTTAGCCCCACTCAATTGATCAAACGTATCAGTAATTAGAGGAATTGGGTAATGATTATTCATTGTCAACTTATTTAGAGCCCGGTAGTCAATACATAATCTCAAACTCCCATCCTGCTTCTTTTGAAATAGAACAGGAGCCCCGTATGGTGCTTTTGAAGGTCGATTGAAGCCTGTCTCTAACAACTGATCCAATTCATTCGCAATTCGGCAAGTTCGGGAGGCAACATTCTGTAAGGAGCTTTTACGGGTGGTTTGGCACCAGGAATCAACTCAATCTTGTAGTCCACTGACCTTTTAGGAGGTAACTCCTTAGGGAGCTTATTAGGCATCACATAATCGTACTCCTTTAGGGCCTTTTCTATTTCCTCCGGTATCTCTGTCTTTCTTGCTTCCTCTTTCTCTGTAAGGAAACCCAAGAAAGTTAGCTCTTGATGTTTGAGGCCTCTCTTGAATTGGAGCACTGATAACATCATAGCCCTAATATTCTTCCGTTCCTTGCCATTATTGTTTGCCCTGTTCCTTTGAACTATCACACAGCAAAGCTTTTCACCCAAGAATAACAAGCAATCTACTACAGGCATGGGAGCAACTCTGGCTTGTCTCAAGAAAATCTATTCCATGGACTATGCTGAAGTCATCCAATGGAATAGTTGTGAAGTTGAGATTTCTACTCTAATCTCCAACCCTCACTTTCACTCCTCTTACAACTCTTTAGATAGGGCGAGCCTTGGAGTTAACAGCTTTAATCTGACTAGTGTCTTCAGCAAGCACTAGCCTCAACCTTTCTGCCTTAGGCATATCAATGAAGTTATGTGTAGCACCGAAGTCTACCATTGCACTGGTACTCTTACCATTGATGTTCAACTGAACATACATCAACTCATTATTGTTCTTGGGCTTACGTCACACTAAGGAACTCCTTCTAACAGCCAACAACATGTGCAATGCGCCCATTCGAGGTTGATCCTCTCCATCACTCCCCGACTCATCATCTTAGCGAATACTCTCTACTTTTTGTGCCATAACATTAAGTGTTGCCCTATGTGGACACTCAGCTACTTTGTGTGGGCCATTACATAAGAAACACGAGAATGAGGGCTTCTTACCTCCATTGGTTACCCCACTCTTTCCGGATTGGTGAGAGTTATAGGATTTCCTTTGACTCCCTCCAGTATTACTACTATTGCTAATTGAACTTTGGGCTCCCCTACTCTTGAGTTTGCTCAACTTGACCGACTTTCCACCCTTGTATCTTGTCAACACATTTTTCCCTTTATTGTCATTAATGTAGTCAGTCAAGCGCTCAGCGGCTGCTTGTACTGTAGCCAAGTTAGTAACTCGTTGCCTTTGCAACTCATTCCTAGCATAAAGCTTCAGTCCTTCTAGGAAATAGAATAGCTTATCATCTTCAGCCATGCTCTTGATGTCTAACATCAATGTCGAGAACTTACGGACATACTTTCTAATGTCATCACCCTGTTGAAGTTCCCTCAACTTCTTTCAGGCATTGTACTTAACATTCTTAGGGAAAAACTGAGTCTGCAACTCAGCCTTCAACTCGACCCATATATCTACATGAGCGTTGCCATTTTAGATATCCTCATATTTGGTGCGCCACCACAATTTAGCATCACCAGTGAAGTACATTATAGCCATGGTGACCTTTGATCTTTAATCATTTGTCCCCACAGCAGTGAATTACTGCTCCATATCAAATAGAAAGTTCTTTAACAACTTAGCATTCCTCACGCTAGTGAATGCCTCGGGCTCAAGCATCTTTAGATGTCCTGTATGAGCAGGAACATGAACGGGGGCAGGGATAGGAGCATTTCCCACAGCCCGAGTTAAAATAGCTACTTGTGCTGGTAGCTCTTCAACAATCTCGATTGAGGTACAAGTAGTAACTTGTCTTCTCGCGTCTTCTACTTGAGTCTCCAAGTATTATCTTGCCTCATCGGTCGTTATGTGCATTTCCTCTCTGAAGGTTTGCACTATAACACCAAAATTCTTAGCCATCTCAACCATCTTAGCATTTATCTCTTGATGATTGGTCTCAACTTCAACCACTCTTACTGACAATGTGACCAGATCATCTATCCGCTTAGATACTCCCTTGAGGATTTCCTCAAGGCTATCTAGCCTCTTACTCACTTCCTCTTGTCGTATCATAGTCGTTCCCGCTGGAATAACCTAAAGCTCTGATACCAACTATCATGGTCTGATGCTTTCTTTAGCACAAAAACAGACTGTGTGGCACTTATTATCCTGTCTCTACAGTAGTAAGCAAGCCTAACTCGCACGCAACACTAGCCAATAAGGTATAAACCCATAAGTAACACAACTAAGGAAGAAAGCTAATAGATTATAAGGGACACAATCACGAATGGAAAAAGGAATATCACACTTTTATTAATTCCGACAGTAATACAAGGTTGTAATGTTTGTGTACGGGGGTACAGTGTATGTAACAGGTACCGTCGGTCATGATCAATCAACGTGGTGAGTAAGAGTTTTAATCCAAAAGAGTACTCATACCCCTATAAAGAGCTTTACGGACATTATTGAGCCTGGCAAGAGGAGATATTAAAACTGGTGAAATGACACCGCTTTCTAAAAGCAAAAATTTCTAATAATAGTAAGGTCTTAACTATATAAAAATAAAGTCTTCTCTTATGTTACAATATATATAAAAGAATGGCCCCTTGTTAATATAAGTATCTTACAAAAAGGAACCCTGATACATAGCATAACAATCGAGCAACCCTACCAGATGCAACCCTCCTCCTACACCATACAATACCATAGCATATTAAATGCATAGGCCAATAGGATGCCTCAAAAGCATTAAATACAAAGGAATTAATGTAAAAGTCAAAAAGATTACATGATCATACCTTTGTTAGAACGTACAACCAAACCAAACTCTATAGGATTTAAGATGGGACTGTTAAGATAATGGGATACTTGTTCTCTTATTTAATTTTGCTTTTTATATTATATATATAATCTTATTTCTCTTGAATGTATCAAGTTTACTAAATTTAATTCTCTCTTATTACTCCTCCTTTATTCCCTAAAACTGACTTAAATATCAAGACGAGATCATGTTAGAGCAACTATATGCACCCACTTAAACGTGTGCAAGCATGTGGCCCTGAAGTTCTATCCGCCCAAAACTCTCTACCGACAAAGATATAAGAACAAAACACCTTCATTTGGGAATTTTCTATTCAGGAAATTGTAGTGGCTTAATGATTTCTCTTTCCAAATACTTTCTCTGTGGAAAATGCTCCTTTATTTTCTCGAGATGCGCTTTTTCTTCCGTATCAATATTCCATTATTTACGTGTTGTCACGTGTAAATGAAAGGCGTAACATGAATTCAAATCAATCAATCAGTCACTATGAATGGATAGATGGATTGTGACGCATTGTGGAAACAGGGAAGACTTCTCCCATTTTTACCTGTAGTCTCTTAAAACGTTTCGGTTGTCGCTTCTTGCTGGACTGCACTCGTATGGTTTTATATGGTCATCCGCAGACCCGGGATAACAATGTTTGGTTGATGATTGGGTTTACCTTTTGTTTGTCGTTTAGTCGTAAAAGGTATCTAGAAATAGAACATCTTAAGCAATTTGACACTTCCCTTTTCTTAATCGGACTGCTGATATTTTGCAGCACACTGGTGGTGATTCATCGTGGTTACTTTGACATCTGCAAAGAGGAAAAGATTAGGGCTACGGTTTTTAAATGTAACTTTTGACTAATGAAAAGTATGGTTCCCTCATTGTGTTCAGGTGTTAAAGCAAACAACACACTCAAAGTGAATATGGGCTATTCATATTTGACAAAACGATTCCTACTGACTGAAGCAGAATCCAGGGGCATGTAACTGATCGCATTCTCATACATATTTATGAAACATATGACTTGTTGCCATGTATTGCATTTTATATTGAATTAGATCTGGGAGCCATGTCCTAATACAGTATTGACGATTAGCCTTCGTATTCTGTTTTGCAAATAAATTAGCAATGTTCACAGTAGTAAGAACGGAAATGTGTCCGCCGATTATCTGAAAAAGAACAAGAAAGATAAAAAAAAAAAAAAAATGAAACAGAAGAATAGAGTGGCGAACTTGCATCAGAATTAGTGGGATTTATTTGTTTTATTCATTCAATTTTATCCCCAAAAATGAACCTAAGAATATTTAAGTGCCTTTATATCCTTATGCACAGTTTAAAACGAGGGGAAACAGAATTAAGGATCCTCTTTTCCAAGTCCTGACTCGCCTACTTAGTCGTTACTTTCCTTTTTTTGCTTCAAAAGTTGGTGGTACTCACTCAAATTTTCGATATTCCTTTGTTATATACCCAAGTCACCAATTTGAAAAATTGGATTAAGCACCTAAAATGAAGAGATGCTCAAAAATGAGAGTTGCTTAGGATGTAATATGACACCCTAAACATCTCTCTAAGGATCTTTTGTATAAACTTACTCTTACTACCATCCTCAGAGGATGTAGTTTATGCCCGGACTTTACCACATTATAGTTTTTGACATCAGTGGCTTGTCATCTCATGCCACACGCTCTTTCTACGCACTAGGAAAAGTCTCTTGTTTGTCCCACAATTAGTTCCCTATAAATAACTGCAACATATCTGCTGCTTCTTTCATCTGCAAATAACAAATCTCTTCCCCCCCTCTCCCACCCCGCCCCCCCCCCCCCCCCACTCTTTCTCTCTCGATATATATATATATATAGATATGAACACACGCATGTACACACACGCACACATACGAAGAATGCATCCAAATCACCAATCCCCTTGTTGTTGGATGTTGAGAAGAGGAAACCGCAGAGTAAATCGCAGGTCAGAAAATAGGAATCCGGTCATATGCAATGGCAAACAGAAGGAGAGTAAGCGAAATCCTGGAAATGGAGGGTGTTTTCCTAGAAACATTTGTTTTGGAGTATCCAAAAGATATGAAACTTCACCCATGAAGCTCTTCAAGCTTCTTAGAGATAAATTGGTTACAGCCCTGTGTCTGTTGTGTACGAGAAGGAGACCTTCACCTAGAATCTCCTCATCCTCAGAAAAACAGAAATCATCTCTTAGCACTAGTACCTTTGATTCGTATAGAAGTAAAGCCATTGAGGATTGTATTGACTACATCAATTCCTCTGTTTCTTCATCTTCTACCCAACCAAGTTTGTGCTCCAGTTCTAGAAGCGATACTTAGCTAGGTTTAGTCGGTTTTCCACTTGTTGTCATATAACATTACCACCAGCATTTACCATGGGCATGACAACTGGTACACCAGGAGCGTGTTCTTGCTGGTCCTCCGAGACCGAGGAAAGCTCCTCCATCTTATGCAAAAATACAGATTTTCTCTAGTTGCCTAATGCCATCAGAATGTTTTCATTTTCAGATTTCTCTTAATTATACAGAATGGAGTGGAGCATTTCAAGGGTTTCCCACGAGTCCTTGAAATGCATGATGCCAAATTGTAGTTCTTACTCGGGCACTAATTAATCCATCTCGGCTCATAATAAGCACATCGTAACAAATACGATAAGTTTAGAGGATTATTTCCTTTTTCTCGTTTTAGAGAATGTTATGGCCATAAAGTGGCAAGGCTAACTATGAAGATTAGAGCATCCTGCAAAACACTTTCACCAAATAAAATTAATATTACATATAGTAGGTGTCCTGGAGGAATGCCTTTGTGAGAATTGAACCAGCACCAGATACAGCTTTCAATCATGTTCTGTCCTAGTCTTAATTTCAAAGCAATGCCGCGAACTTCCCGTTGGAGAAACATTACTAATTTCTCGGTCAATTATGTATTCTTCCGGAAGGGAAAAAGGGGGATTGAACCCGTCCCACAGTGTTCATGCCAATTGAGCTACAGGCCATCTCTGCGCATGTGCATGTGCATGTTGTAATTAGACGAAATAATTCCATGTTGAACCTCAATTTAAAAATGTAATGCCTAGATGAGTATAAATGCATAAAAATCGGGGTAAAAATCCGTTTGCTCTGAAAGGGATTAATTAAATACCTGGTTGATGATCCAAAATGAATTAGTTTCCTTAAATAGGGAGAAAGTAGTCAAAGATACAGGAAACAAATGATAAATTCTAAATTTGGTGGGAGGGAAAACATCAGATGTGTATGTTCATTTCTTAGCAAACAGGCCTCCAAAACCACCACCATTCTTCTTCTTCTGAGGAACAGCAACCGAGTCCTTGCGGCCGCTGGTCGTACCGCCGCTCTTCTCCTCGACCTTCTTGAGGATAGGATCAGTTTCCAGCAACTGATCTTCCTTCTGCAGCCCACCAAGGATCCAGTCCAAAAGACCCTTCTCCTCTTTGCTTCCACCAGCACCTTTGGCAGCTGTGGCTGCATATACTCTTCCTGTGGTTATTGGAACAAAAGAAATAGGTAGAGACGCCATGTTTTCTTCTAGCTGTATGCTATATTCCTTGTTTATCTCAACCCTCTTCCAGGGAAATCTTTTGTGTGTGGAGTTGAGATAGTTTTGTATGTGTGGAAGGATTTTAAATGTAATTTTGTAGTGTCGGATGAAGTTTGAGATTGTTGTTAGTTATAGGATGTCTGTGGAGTGTTTCTACCACAAGCCCTCCACAAATCTCTTATCCTCACATCACTTCTTTTTTCCCCCTCTCAAGTCTCAATAGCTGTATTCTAAAGAAAATTAAAAAAAAAAAAAAATGTGGGAACTCAAGACATACCCGGTATGTGTGGTTGTAGTGATGACACGTGGAAAATAAAAAATCCATGAACTTATCTTTCCCAGTGGCCAATAGGGCATATATGTGAGATCGCTGGTAGCTACAACTACATAAGCCTGGAGATTATGAACTTTGGTTGCATAAAAAAAAATTTAGAAAATAGTATAATTTAATGTTTTATATTTTTATGAATAATTTTTAATCTTTTATTGAGTTTATTTTAGTTTTTAATTTTTACAAGTCGTATTAAATAATTTTTTTTTTGTTAAACTCTATTAACTTTTTCATTACTGTGAACATATATCAATATATAACTTATTTATGTATATTTTTTAAATAAAAAATGATAAAAATATAAATGGAAAAATGATAAAAAAATATATATAGAAAAATGAAAAAGAAAAGTAAAAAAATTCTTGAAAAGTGAAAATATAATTATATATATATACATATATTAATATTTATTTTACTATAAATTAATATAAAATAAAAAAAATCAAATTTAGCCACTTCTAAACCATAAGGTAGCTAGATCTAGCTAAAAGTAAGAAGTGGGTTCCAACCTACTTTGTAAAATAGGTTGCATGACTTATTGGTGATTATGGGCAACTGTTTATCTTTGGGGTAGGGAGGTGATGTCATGTGACCTCTCTCTGCCCAATTTAAAAAAAAAATTACAACAAAACCCAATTGAGTGAAAATCAAGTCATGCAACCCTAATTGAGTTTCTATTTTTCTTTTTTTGGTGGCGGTAGTCATCCACCACCATACACCAAAAGGAGGTTGCACAACCCACTTTTTACTTTTAGCTAGATTTAGCCTTTTAATGTAAGGGGTTAGCCAATGGTCACCTGTAGGAAGTCATCGATCATCTCAATCTTAAGGTGATTGAATTTGAATTTTTTATATTTTTTATTTTTATTAATTGATTTTAAATTAAATATTAACATATAGATACACATGTATACAAATATATATTACTAAATAACGTATATTGTTTTCCAAATTTTTATATTTATTCTTTTGAATTTTTTATCAATTTTTTGTATTTCTTATTAATTTTTTAAATTTTTGTTATATAATATATATTACTAGTTTATTTAATTAAATTAATTATTTAAATGAATCAGGTTTTACAACAAGTCTATACTTAACAACAAAACTAACAAAGAGACTTTTTTTATAATTTAATTAAAATGTTAAAAATTAAAATAGATTAAATAAAAAGTTAACAACTAATTCATATATAAAAATAAACATTAAACACTTTTTGTACTTTTCCAAAGAAAAAATATCGACATAATAGTATTAGTTTTGATCGTACTTATCAAAGTACAAATTTGTTTTTTTTCTTTTTTTACACATCTGTCTTTTTATTAGTGTGCAAGCAGTGTAGGAAAGCCAAAAAAAAAAAATTTCCTTCTAGAGTTTTTATAAGTGCTCAAATATATCCATTAATAGGAACTATTCATAAATAATGCATATTTATTAATATCTTACAGATACGTAATAGAAAAATAAGAATCCGAGTTGGGCACCAATAAGATAGTGCCTTTTCTATTATTCTTGTGGTGGGGACATAATCAAAAGTTTGACTTCTCAATCACTGGCTAAACTTTGCAAAAATATAATCATAAGGTAAATTTATACACTTTAATCTGACTAAATATCAAGTCTAAGAACTTAATTCATTTTTGAGTCATTGCTACTCTAGATAACCCCATTACGGACTATATGAATACTTATAAAAATGTGCAGATTTTTTATTGTTTTTCCTCCTTCAGTTGAAAGATTTACAATCCACTGCCTGTAATTTATTGTATGTCAATTCTAAATTCACAAGAACTTCGGTTCCATTAACAATATTAATACCTTATTCAACAATGTGAAAGACACGATGAGTAGAGCAATGAGAACTTCACAAGATGAAAAAATCACGAACTACGGATTGAATCGAAAAATTATTTTTTATTTTTTACGAAATATTTAATTTACGATTTGATTCAATTATGTATAAATGGTTTGTGATTCGGTTCATAAAAGTGAATCGAATTGTACCATTTTGAACCGAACTATTTAGTTAAATAAAAAAATTCATGTAATTATTTTGTATATTTTTATATTTTTTTATCAATCTTTATAAATTTTATCAAATTTTTTATATTTTATTACTTTTTATCTTAATTTTGTGTCAATTATTAAAATTAAGTTGAGTAAATTCTATTTGAAATTTCATATTTATTCGAGATAAAAATATTTAATGAAAATTTAACACAAATGGTTCGAATTGTATATCGAACTAATTTTAATTAAGTTCAAAAAATTTATAAATTGAATCATATGGTTAGGTTCGACTTCTAAAAATATACAAATCGTTATATTAAGTTCAATTTGGTAAAGGGGAGCGAATTGTGCCGAACTAAACCACACTCACTCCTAATGAGAACCCATCTTATTAATCGAAATATTATTATCTATCACAGTTTTTTTTTTCTTTTTAAGTACATTTTAAAAATAAGAAAAAATATGAAAAAATTTTAGTGTAGATGTTTAATTTAGCTTTAGTAGTCTACTTTCGTTAGCAATGTGGATTTATTACTTTTAAGACATAAATTGTAACTAGAAATAAAGTTGATATTATAAATGATATTCAAACTTTATCAAAATATGCAATTCACTTCTTGTACTTTGAAAATATTAATATACTACCTAATTAAAGTTTCCGTAGTCATTTTTCCTACATGGACTAACTCTATTAAGTTTGTTTGTTGACACAGATATAAAGATGAACTAAGAATTAAATGATGTGGCTATCCTAAGGCTAAGGGGTAGGCAATTGCCACCTGTCAACAATTGCACAATCCTCCACCAAGTAGCCATTAGCTACCTTTGGCCTTAAAGTGGCTGAAATGGCCACTTAAAGCAAAGTGGCTTGTGATCCACTTCACAAAATAGGTTATGATCTACTTCAAAAAGTGGGTCAACTAATCCACAAGTGGCCATTGATCAATTCCTAATCGATCCTTATATCCATCTCAGCAAATAGATTTAATAGACTTAGTTTAAGTGGTAAAAATTATCACAAAAGTTTCAATTAGGTAGCAAATTGACCATTTTAAAGTATACGTAACAATTTACACATCTTAACAAAATTTAGATATTACTTACGACATTAACACTTGAAAATATTACTACTTTTAGCCAAAAAGTTCAAACCACTTTTTGTGTACCAATTAGAAGTACTATCAATTCATCTAGCAATGTCAGTTCTAGATTAAAAAAGAAATGCATTTTTAATTAAAAAGTTAAATCTAATATATTTAAAGTACAAAACCATTTTAGAATTATTATACTTTCGTTAAGTAATAAATATAGTAGCCTATATCATATTTATAAGTTTAAACTTTTAAATTAATTGGTTGTGGTATCTTGTAGAGAATTAGAATGGCAGAATGATGCAACAGCAAGTCGAACGAACACTAAATGGGTACTCGAGATTCAAATGAGAGTTAGATGCGCCTCATTAACTCACTCAAATGAAGAGATTCACTACAATCTTAAGGACAAGATTGATAAGAATAAGGGAATGATTAAAGACTTTGATTTACACTCAATAATCCAACAATGCTAGCTTAAGAGTAGCCTTTCTTATAAAGGAAAAGATTTCAAAACGCAAAAATATACTTTTCTATCTAATTTCATATATCTCTTTGATGTTTACAGATTTTGCTATTTATAGTAAATCTTAAACCTTAATGATAAAACTGCAAATAATGTATAAGGCCTTAAATCCTAAAGAATTGAGCCCATAAATAAAATAAAGGAAAACATGTACAAGAATACAAAACTGTACGTTTTACAGGGGAAGTCGGCATACAGTCACTCAGCATATCCTGAAAGGAGTAGTATTCAAACCGGACGGGATAGGCAGTTGGATGTATAGGTTTAGGAAGGAGTACCCAAAGTCTTGCAGTGTTTGGCTGAAATATTAGAAAGGTCAGCCCATAATTGCCAAGTCTTAGAATCAGTCAGCACGAATCTTTCGATACTATGCTGAATGGTTCTTTGGTCTCAAGTACTCGGCCTTGTAGTATCTCGGCACCTCAGCTAATGATAGACTTGATGTCGAGTGTTTATCTTTCTTCCTTTTGTCCTTCTAGCTTCAACTCGACCTCGATAAGCATTGATAGGCCTTGGCTTCTGATAGGTTTGCCTTGACTTGGATGTAGTCGAAGGCTGATTCCCAATCAGGTATCAGTCTTACTAACTTCAACTATAGTCACTTATTGGTATGACAAAATAATATGACAAACTATCAAAAGTATCCAATTTGGAAAACAATGACCTAGGTTGAAATATGAAGGGGGCAAAAATAAAGAACTACAATTTATGTTTATAAAATGAAGTGAAGGAAGATGAAAGTAAAGTTTTAGGGGTTTCAATGGTAAGATGATTAGTCGGATAGTTATGCTAATTAAAAGATTTGATAATAGTATAATAATGTGAAATTTTACGAGATTATACTTTAGCCCTCATATTATTTAACTATTTAAAACCAATGCTTGAAAAATACCTTGTTGCCCTGAGTTTATTTAACTATAAAATTTCGTATAGCCACTTCATTACTTATATGATATTAAAATTAACTGCCATAAGTAGCACTTTTATCAATAAATAATTTTCAAAAATAAATGAATAAATGAAAAATTCTTAATAAATGGATTGAGTCAATTTTGAAGCCCAGTAGATCGACACAACAGGCTTGAAGTCCTACGTTTGTAGGGTTAACACAAGAAAAGGAATTGTCGTCTCTGGATATTAACTGGTAGAGATTTTAGTGAAATTAGGCTTCATGTAACTAGATGAGCTTATAAAACAAAGAACAAGGAGGTATGCTGAGGTGTTATCTAGCATGGTCACTCTAATGCTTAAGTTAAATTAGTGTATGGAGAGTAAGAGTACTCGAATGTAAAATGTAAGCTCTAGTATGTGAAGTATCAAATATTTTACCATTAAGTGATAGTCTTGTATTTATAGCGGAGTGGAGCCAATAGTTGGAGAAGAGTTAGTAAGAAAAAGCCACTTCTATAAGCAATGGGTAGTAGAGCCTTAATGTTTGACATGTTCCATAAAAGTAGGAGATAGCTATTGACTTGGTTGTATAGCCGTATCTATAGTATTCTAGTCATTAGGGGCAACTATACTTAGATAGGTTGTGTTCTATGCCTAGGTTGAGAGAGTCTTGGCATAGGCCATAAGCCTTATCAGGTTGAGACAATGATAAGAGTCGGGCTATCGAATCTTTGACTTGTAACCGAGCTCGAGGATCGAAAGGGCTGGCAAAGTGGATTCTTCTACTCTAATCGACTCTTGCCGAAGCTGGGTACTTCTTTGTTGAGTCATTCTGTATGCCGCACTGAATGACTACCCATCTTTTTTAAATTATGTATCAAGTTAAAGAATGCCCTGATAATAGCCATACTCCATACACTAGCTCAATCCTATCCGACCTGACCACTTGCTTGGCATCATTACTGCCGAGAGGCTGAAAGTCCTACCCTACACAAATCCTCATGCACTCCTATTCGAACGAACCCATGATTGCACGGAACTCCTACTCAGCCACCTACCCAACTTGTATTGCTTTATCCACACCTTCCAATAGTACCATCAATACGTTGCTACCACATGGCCGAAACTCCTACTAGGATCTGCTATTATAATCATTGCTTTTTCTATGAATATTCTTTTTTACCCTTTGTATACTTTGAACATTACTCCTTTATGATTATGTCCTTTTTGTCTTTTTCTTTTTCAAGCATGTTCCCCTAAATTTTGGGGTATAAATACCTCTTGTATTTGTTGCCGTAATGGGATTAACATTAATATACTTGACATTTTTTTCCTCTCGTAAACACTATTTTATTTACTCTCATTTCACTCTTATCATAACCCTTAAGCAAAGCTAGGTGGTGAGTAACCTCATTGGACCAATTCGTAGGTTTTATCGAGTTGAGCCGTGAGTCCTCGGAAGTTCTATTGGTGCGTCATATCTATCGGAATTGTTCATGGGTTTTGCTTACTTTTCATTCACGTTTGTTCTTTTACTCATTCCCCATCACTTCCTTTTTAATCTTTCGATAAGCTTAAACCCATTCAGTAATCGGCCTTATCTATTTTGGGTTATGGTTCATATAATCTTGGTATTAGAGCAAAGGTTTCTCTTGAGTATTGTTTATTTTCAAAGTTCTATTCATACTTTGTTTTACATGTATGAAATAGAGAAAGTTACTATATTTGTTTAGTTGTTATGTTTGTTAGTTGTTACTTTCTAGGTTGTGGAAGTGTTTGACAAAACACCTAATTGAAGAATTTGAGCTTTAAATATGTAAAGAAAATGACTGATCCAAGTGCAAACATTGGTGTTAGAGATGACAACAATAGAGTTGTCCACCATGGCCGACAATCTTAGAGACTCCTAAGAGCATTGACAAGAGACTTGATGAGGTGTTTATGCATTGACTTGTCGATCAACTAAAGCCACAAATAACACCCCACAAGCTGCTCAACCTGTAAGAGGTTAGAACCTAGCTCAATAAGTTTGAGGTGGAGGAGTAGGCAGACGGATAAGAAAAGGATTGATTTGTGAAATTTAGATGAAGAGAATGAAGAAGAGTATTATGACGAAGAAGTGCAAGTGCGAGCACCCAAAGCCTCTAACCATGTAAAACTTTAGATTCCAAGTTTCGATGAGTCTAAAAGTGTGAATGAATATTTGGAATGGGAAGAGAAGGTGAAGCGTGTGTTTGACTATTACTAGTATAAGGATTACAAGAAAGTAAGGACTATTGCTGTTGAGTTCTTTAGATATACTGCTATGTGGTGGAAGAATTTTCAGGCTATGAAGAGGCAAGATGGCTATCGAGAGATTAATACTTAGTCAGAGATGAATAGAACACTCAGAAATAGATTTGTGCCAGATGCTTATTTGCAAGATAGTTTCACTTGACTTTGGAAGCTAAGACAAGGAGGCCAAACAATTGATGAGTATGTCTACGAATTCCAATTGCTCATGATCCGATGTGAAGTGGAGGAACCACCAGCACGAATAATCTTTAGGTTCCTTACTAAATTGAGAGGCAACATTCGAGACATTATGAAACTTTAACGATTTATCATAATGGATGAAGTCATTAGAATAACCTAACAAGTAGAAAAGCAAAGAAGAAGCCAAGTACCCCACCAAAATGCCAACTAGTCAACCTGGATGAGAAAGTCACCGAACTTAGTTAAGTACTGAGTTGATCCGAAAGGTGGATGTTCGAGCCAAGCAGAAAAGCCAACCTAACAGTGACATATTGACCCAAACTTATGAGAAAAGGCAAGGATCTGATAGGAAAATGAACCAAATCAAGTGCTTCGAATGCCAAGGATTCGGACATATGGCTACTTAATGCCCAAATTGAAGGACTATGGTCATCAAGGAGACGTCCCAAAGCTAGAGATAGAAAGTATTGATGAGGAACTTGAGGAGAAAAAGTGCATTGCTGAGAAAGAAGCTGACAAGAAAGAACTAATTGAAGAGGATGTGTTCACCGAGAACTTGACTAATTAGCCTTAATCATCCGACATGCAATGAACATAGAACCATCACGAGAAAAGGAGCTGAGGGAGAACTTGTTTCATATCACTTATAGGGTGAAAGATCAAGTGAACACCTTAATTTTGGATAGTGGAAGTTGCACTAATGTGGTATCGACAGATTTGATCATAAGGTTGAAATTACCAACTATTGCACACCCGATGCCATACAAGTTGCATTGGCTGAGTGAGAAGGGAGCACTATATATCACTCGATAATTACTACTACCAATCGATATAGGGAATTATTTTGATGAGATTCTCTGCGATGTGTTACCTATGTGTACTTTACACATATTGCTTGGCTGACCATGGCCATTTGACTAGAGAGCTATCCATGACGGATATAAGAACATGTATGTGTTTGAGAAGAATTCCCGAAAGATTACACTAAACCTGATGCTGCAGAGAGAAGTTAATAAACTACATATAAAACTTACTTACGGATTGAGGATAACTCTGATGATGAGTAAAGCCAAGCTCTAAGAGCCCCTTCAAGCTGATGTGCCGACCCTCATGTTGGTCAAGCAACTATTAGAGTTAAAGGAGCGGGGTAAACTACCCCAAGAGGTAAAGGAGTTGCTAAATAAGTATGCTGACCTATTCCTAGAACAGTTACTCGAAGGATTGCCCCTATTCGGAGGCATAGAACACTACATTGACTTAATATTTGGCGTTACCTTACTGAATAAGCCAACCTATTGGATGTCACGCCCCGAAGTGGCAGAGCTGTAACAATCCCACTATGTAAACCATCTTAAGATAGAAGTTGGCCTTATAACTGTTATCTTAGACCTGATCTACACAAGGCGTCCACGACTAACCCACTTTGAAGTAAACAGTTTGTAATTTAAATAATTCATTTACCTAAAAAAGTGAGAAAAGTTATATATAATCACTATAATTCAGTTATTACATTAATTAGAAATGAAAAGTAATAACATATGTGTTGATTCTACAATGTTTTTCCTCACTTCCCAGGATCCAGCAGTTGCTAGCTTCAGAGTAATTGTTTGCCGCTTCTTAGTTAGCACCTGCACTACATCTATAGGGATATGAGCAACCACAACTCAGTAAGTTAGGATGGAGGACTTAAAATTATACCATAAATACAACAAGGTTTTTAATCAACTTATTAGGTGCAATGCATGTGCAATCAAATGCCATCGCACGACGTTATCCAGCTTGTCGTGAGATTAGAGAAATTACGCCCGCTCTAATCCGGGTTGAGGAGTTGCCATTAATGTAACAGCTCACGACCAAACCCAAGCTTGTGCAATGGAGACCTCGCTCCTCCCGTGACTACCTTCGAACCACTGACTTCACGTTCGCTACGATCTCCTCTCCTGTCACTTAGTTCGGCTAAGGATGAAGAAGGGACAAATTGCAATCCTGCGCTATCCCTTTCGAAGGGGTCGGTATTTGGCCGGAGAGTCTTAAGTTCCCTAACGGGTTGCCATGCATGTCTGATTATGAATACTGGTTGTATATTTGATTAAGTCCAGTTTAGGGTGATCAATCATTTCATACAAATCATACAATACATGCTAGAGCAACAAACAGAATCATAGCAATACCCATAATCAAGCATATGCACACATCCAACTATCTAACAAGCACAACCAAGCATAATCTTAAGCCTCCAAAATACAGCATCGTATTAATCCCAACTTACCTCGACTCCTCGCTCACTCACTCGAAGTCCGATTTACTCAAGCCATCGCCAATCATCCTTATAATATAAACGTGGTTTCAGTTTTTCATATAACTATTATAGGTTCATTTTATCCTATAACGCTTATTGTTATGTTTTGTTTAGGGTTTAATATGCCTAATTATCTAAGCCTTAAGTTTTTACAATTATTCTAGCTTTGGAGTTAGGTTTGGGTTCGGTTTTCGCATCGATTTCTAAATTAGGTTTTAGTTCTATTTCTAAGTAGTGTTTTATACTCCAACCTTAGAAATTTATTTCAACCCATAATGTGAAATTAATCACATTACTTCCCAATCTCCTAAATACCATCATTACCCCTAGTCAGTATTTATTTTACCCAGTACACTTAAATCCGTATTAGTGTACCAAATTCACTCCTAATGTGAGAAATTTTTACATTTTTCATATAATTACATAAATTCAAATTTCGTATCAGATTTATTGTACATTTTTATTATTATCAAAATATCAATTTTTATTATAATATTTTCTTTTTATTATATTCTAATAATTACATATTATGTATTATTACCTTTTATGTATATAATACACTTCTAATATTTCTATCACTTTAATTATTGTCTCTAAACACCAATTATCATTTCAAAATGTCTAAATTCATCTTAAATCAGATTTTACTCCTAATTACCCTAATTTCCAAAATTAACTTAAAATTTACAATTTTTCCCTATTACTCATTTATTACATAATTAACCTAATAATTACATCTAACACCCTAAATGCTACAAATATCATACTCCATTAGATTTCAACATCCTAAAACGTGTACTTATTCACTAAATCAGTAATTAACCATCTAATTACTTTATTAATCCTAAATTACCCATTTTATGCCTTATTTTAAGGCCTAAAAATAATCTAAAAATTTAGAAAATTAATTTTTGAAAACAGGCTTCATAGCACTGTTCTATATCATCTAAGTGGTCTATACAAAAATTTTAGGCTCGAAACTACACTCCTAAGGTCATTTATTTCTAAACCGAAATATGCTCGATTTTGCACAATTTCTTAAGGACCCTATATCACGAGACATATTTTTATCAAAATAATATTTTTTTCTAAAAACTACATACAAAAATATTCTAGAATAACAAGTTTCATAATTTTCTAAGAATATTTATTATTTTTTCAAAATTATACAAAATTGGGCTGGAAATCGAACTCACCGATTTGGGTAGCTCCGGCCACCATCAGTGGCCATGGGTGTGTTAGCCCACCTGGGCATTGCCACCACCGTGTGTTGGTGGTAGCCGTCCACTCCCAGCTTCCTGTCGAATCTAAGTTCTCTTTTGTGGCCCTAACTGTACAGTTTTCCTTTTCTTTTCTTTTTTCTTCGGTTTTTCTCTCAATTTTCGACTCTCCTTAATTTTCTCTGATTTCTAACTATCCACATGAGCTTCTGAATTTTTCTTGCTATTTATAGAGCTTTAGTATAATTATTGTGCATTAAATTGGACAAGACAATTGCCTTATCCCTTAATTTCTAGCTTTTGTGTTGTCTTAATTTAATTGGCCGATTTTTTTCTTATTTTTCCCAATTGCCACGACCTATATCTAGACCATTCCTTATTTTTCTTTATTTTTTCTTAATTAATTATGAATTTTTTTTAATTATTTAGTATAATTTTAGCACATTATGTGTATTTTAAGTAATTACACATATTTCTGCTTACATGTAAATTCATATATAGTAAAAATAAGTATTCATAAATATTATTTAGATCATTTTATGATTTTTAGTATACATATAATTTATCTCTAGCGATTTGTTAATTATCGAAATGTATTTTACGCATTTTCAATAAATGACGAGTTATATACTTAAAATTTGAAATTTTTATAGTCTTTTATTTTATTGCTTATTTTCTTAAATTCAAGTTTATAAGGTCATTTTTACTAATATTTCTAGCTTTACTTTATAATTTAGGTTCGATCGAATCTTTCAAATGATCTAAACCTCGAATAGTTAGTTGTGGAGCTTACATTGGATAAGTCCTGAGCAAGCTTCTAAGGTTCAACGTTAAGTCGATGAGTTATTGGAGAGAGGGTATGTTAGGGAAAGTCTCAACACTTGCATTGTGTCGACACTTCTAGTATCGAAAAAGGATGAAACTTGGTAGATATGTGTAGACAGTTGGGCCGTAAACAAGATTATGATCAAATACAGATATCCTATTCCTAGATTAGAAGATATGCTGGATAAGTTAAGTCGAGCTAAGGTCTTTAGCAAGATTAATCTAAAGTCTGGCTACCGTATGAGGTTAAGAGATGAGTGGAAAACTATGTTCAAGACTTGACATGGATTTTATGAATGGATGGTTATGCCCTTTGGCTTGTCAAATGCTTCGAACACTTTTATGAGACTAATGAACCATGTACTGAGACATCTGATATGGGAGTGTATCGGGGTTTACTTTGATGAAATTTTAGTCTACAATATTGATATTTCGAGTCATTGTGAACATCTCCGAGCCTTATTGAATATCATCTGTGCTGAATAGCCAAAAGATTATTCGACAACCTTAAAAAGTGTTGCTTTTGTCAAGAAACGGTATTCTTAGGCTATGTAGTAAATAAAGGAGGCTTATGAGTAAACGACGAGAAGATCCGAGTGATCATTAAGTGGCTGACTCCTATTACTTATGCTGACGTAAGAAGTTTCCAGGGACTGGCTTCATTCTATAGAAGATTCATCAAGAATCTCAATACCCTCGTTGCACCACTTACTAAGTTAATAAAGAAGAACACTGAGTTTCGATGAGGAGAAAAGGAGGAGAGAAGTTTCGCCAAGATAAGGGAAAGGTTAACCTCTAGCCCTATATTAATTCTATCTAACTTCGAGAAAATATTTAAGCTAGAATGTGACGTGTTGAGCATTAAGATAGGCGCTGTCCTAATATAGGAAGGCCAACCAATTGCCTACTATAGTAAGAAGCTCAGAGGACCTTAGCTAAATTACCTTGTGTATAACAAAGAACTCTTGGTGATGATCCAAGCACTATAAGTATGGCAGCATTATCTACTATTGAGAGAATTTGTCATATATACTGACCATAAGTTCCTGAGGTACCTTCGAAGTCAAAACAAGTTGTCGAAGTGACAGGCAAGATGGGTTGAATTCCTTGAAGGATTCAATTTCATGATAAAATATAAGCATGGTAAGAGCAACATAGTTGTCGATGCTCTTTCGAGAAGGCATGCACTCTTGAATAAATTGCAAACAAAATTGTTTGGGTTTGCAAGCATCAAAGAGCAATACTCCAAGGATCTACATTTCGGACCCATAGTTGTGTATTGTGTTGATGGAAGGACAATTGATGAGTATCATATGGAGCAAGGATACTTATTCCAAAGTGGGAAATTGTACGTGCTACTTCGTTCACTTTGGGAGCTACTATTTAAGGAAGCCCACAATAGAGGACTATCTAAACATTTTAGGGAGAGAAGGACCTATGAACTATTGAATGGCCGTTTCTCCTGGCCGAGAATGAAGCGAAATGTACACCAAGTTGTAGAAGGCTGTACTATGTGCAAAAGGGATAAATGCCGTGTTGAGTAAGGGAAAGCAATGTCTTTGCCTATTTTGAAAAAACCATGGGCTAACTTAAGCATAGACTTTGTTCTTGAACTACCATGAACTGCCTAAGGCAAAGATTTTATAACGGTCATCAAGGATAAGTTCAACAAGATCGCACACTTCATGCCCTACTCCAAAACTAACGATACTTCGACTATTGCTTATCTTTTCTTGTAGGAAATTGTTAGGCTACATGACATGTTGAGAAGTGTGGTATCAGACACAGACCCGAAGTTCTTGAGCCATTTTTAGAGAACTCTATGGTAATGGATGTGGACCAAACTGCTATTAAGTACTTCATGTTACCTTCAAACGAATAGCTAAACAGTGGTAATCAACCGCACTTTGGGATAACTGCTCCAAGTTACAGTAGGCAAGAACTTAGTCGAATAGGACATTTGCTTGCTAGTGATCAAATTTGCTTACAATTGAACAATACATAATACCACTAAGCAGACCTCCTTTAAGGTTTTTTATGGTTTCAATCCCGAGTTGCCTCTCCATCACAGCCCTGTGCTTGAATCTGAGCAAGAAGACCTTAACGTAAAAGCTTGAGCACAATCCCTTCGGCACATCTATAACAAAGTCACTCAGCATATCCACCAAGCGAACGAAAAAATGCGAGAGAAGACAAAGGGTAAGACAGCTAATCAATTCCAGTTGGGAGACTTAGTTTGGCTACACCTCAGCAAGGAAAGGTTTATGAGTAAGAGGAGGAATAAGCTATCTACAAGAGTTAAAAGACCTTTTAAAATCCTCCAAAAGGTCAACAACAATGCATATAGGTTAAAGTCGTCTGAAGACTATAGGGTTTCTGACACCTTCAACATTACTGACCTTAGTCCATATTACCCTGACAAAGAGTAGATCGAAGACCATTCAAATATGATCCCAAATCCAAATCAACCCAGAGGGAATTATAAGAATCAAGCTACCAGGCCTTTGACTAGCAAACAAGCTGGAAGGGCTAACAAGTGAATCTTTCTGTTCAAGTCAACTCTTGCCAAAGTCAGGTACTTCTTTGTCGAGTCACTCTGTATGCCAAGTCAAATGACTACCCACCTCTTGAAAATTATGTATCGAGTAGAAGAATGCCCTGATAACAACCACATTTTGTGCATCGGCTCAGTCCTGTCCAACTAGACTACTTGCTTAATATCATTACTTCTGAGAGGTCGAAAGTCCTACCCTACACGAATCCTCATCTACTCCTGTTCGGGTGAACCCATGATTGCATGAAACACCTGTTCGACCACCTAGCCTGCCCGAACTGCTTTATCCATGTCCTTCAACAACACCATCAATGCATTGCTACCATGTATCCAGGACCAATCCTAAGATCTACTATTATAATCATTTCTTTTTCCGTAAATATTCTTTTTTACCCTTTGTATACTTTGTAAATTACTCCTTTATGATTATGCCCTTTTTTTCTTTTCCTTTTTTAAGCATGTTGCCCTATATTCTCGGGTATAAATGCCCCTTATATTTGTAATCATAATGGGATTGACATTAATATACTTGACATTTTTTTCCTCTCATAAACACTGTTTTGTTTACTCTTATTTCACTCTTATGCTAACCCTGAAGTAAGGCTAGGTGGTGAGTAACCTCATCAGACCAATTTGTAGGTTATACCAAGTTAAGCCGTAAGTCCTAAGAAGTTCCATTGGTGTATTATATCAATCGAAACTATTCATGGGTTTCGTTTACTTTTCATTTGCACTTCTTCTTTCTCTCATTACCCATCACTTCCTTTTTAAGCTTTCGGTAAGCTTGGACTCATTTAGTGACAAGCCTTGTCTATTTTTGGTCACTATTCACATCAAATAGGCTTAAGAAGCTCATGTTCAAAAGGCGCTACCAATACTTATACCCCATCATCACTCCCTACAATACCCTACCGTCCCCTCCCCCTAGTACAGTTTTACAAAGGCAAGGAGAGGGTAAGATAGGATTCTTAAGCATGTAGTCGATTTGGTCTAGAGGTATCCATGTTAACTAGGTATCATGGCAATAAAGCTACTATACCAACGTAGCGATGAGAAGAATCTGAGCTGGTAAAGGGCTAAGGCAAAGACATCGAGTAAAGTGATGCAAGATTTGAGCAAATGAGTCTTCATCGCTTTAAATTGATATCTTTCCTTGTTTGTTGACATTATGTTAGTCATAGTTCATTTGTTTCTTTACAATACCATGGCCAAGTATTGCTTTAACTTGGTAACAACAATACACTATTGAATGAGGTAAAAGGTGTACTGTAGTATTTAGCGCACAGAAGGGCCTAAGGGAGGTGGAGTCCTCTTTTGATCAATATTTAGAAAAGTTTAGCAAGGTTAACGAGCGCTTGCACCACTCTTATTTGTAGATGACTGTGCTAAAGGTAAAGCTACAAGAGGTAGAGCAGGGGCAAGCCAATGTTAAGAAGAACACAAAGCAAGCTAGTGAACTTAAGACTCAACTAGATTACGAGTAAAGGACCAAGGCTCAACTTTTTCAAAAGCTAGATGAGGAGAGGAAGGCTAAGGAAGGGTTTGAAAAAGAAAATGTTGAGTTAAGGGCATTGGTCTTTATGTTGAAGACAAAGGTACTAATGAAGGCATCTGAATGTGATAGTGCCAAAGCAACATCGCTAGAGCCGGCTAGTTAGAAGGTTGGGTTGGAGAAGAAAATGTAAGAGCTCTAGAGAGAGACCTTAGAGATAAAGGAAATCATCTCCAAATTAGAGAGTAAGGAAGTGCTCAATAAGGACATAACTAAGAAAGTAGTCAATGACTTCTAGAGGACGAAGCAGTGGTTAGAAGAGCTAGAAGACATCTCCACTGAGTACTTTCGATTCACACGGAATGAGGTTCTTTCCCATCATCCTAAACTTGATGATAAAGGCATATTTTTCATGTTTTAATGTGCAAATTAGATAAAATTATTATTGATTTTATAGAAATCACTAAAAAATGGTACCTAATTATTTTCATTTGGACATTTTAGGAATTGGAGGATTCAAAGTGAAATTACAAACAATTTAGAGGAGTTTTACACAAATAAACGAAGTCTGAATCAACATGTTGCAATTTGGAATTCAACACAGCTAGCCTACACTTACATCGGTGGACTTTAAAGTCTACACCACTAGCTTATTAGCCGGCCTTCATTAAAAAGAAGCCTTATACGAACCAACCTTAGTTTTTCTTATAAATAGCCTTATGTTTCATTGTTTAAGAGAGTTATTTTTTTAGACACATACTTTCCTTAAACTTAGAGAGTCGTAGAATAATCATTAGATAGTTCTTGAAGAATTCTTTTGTAGAATCGCTTAAATCATTAAGAAGATTTTGCTTTGGGGACCAATTTTTGGAGTTGCAATTGAATTTTATCTTTTCCAATTACAGAATTGGTGACATCTATTTTAGTTATATTCATGCAATTCTGTTAATTATTTATACTTTCAATTATGAATTTCCTTGCAATTTCAATTATTAGTTGTGCTTTCATTTCAAATTCCATAGTTGGCTAAATTTATTTGTAGGAATTGAAGAAACCTTAGATAGCTAAGATGATGATTGTGTTTGTGTTATAGGATTAATAGATATAGGGATGATTCATTATTGCAATTTTTATGGTTTCAATTATAGTTGTTTAATTGATTATAATTGTTAGAAACCCTAGTAATACCAAAGTTGATATAAGGTTTGTTAGAAATTCTTAGTTAATTTGATTAATTAATGTGGAAGCAGCGTTAATTGAATTAATTAGAAATTATCTAGAGATTAATGTGATATTTGGCGATTGATTATTCACTAAGATAATAGGAATAATTGATTTAAGACATTAGACAATCATAATATCAGGAGATGTATGATTATAATTTAGAGTCCACCATTAATAGGAGATGTAGGAGCTGACTAATTAATTAGGAGTTTAAATCCTTAAGTTTTAAGACATAATAATTTCACTTGAATGACCATATAGCTAATAATCTATATAACATGATAATAATTTTATTTACATAATCTAAGGTAAATTTTGTTTTTCCCACAATTCTCAATTAGTTGCGTAGTTTTAGAAATTTTATAGTTATTTTCTTTTCGATAGTTTTAATATAATTATTAGATTAGTTAATTTATTTTTTGATTACCTGAATATCGATAAGAACTATCATAGGTTTAGTAATATTATAGTCCTTGAGAGATCAATAACCTTACTTACTCTGTATTACTTGATTCAACTTAGTATACTTACTGGAGTATTTGTAATTTATATATATATAGTTTAAGCGAATCACTCAACCTCAGCTTCTTAGGCTAATTAGGTGCTCCAACTCATTAAGAGAAGAGGATGGCCCAAACAAGAGAAAGAGAAGCTACCTAAGTAGTCTGGGGTGCCACTTCTACTATTAAGGTTGGTCAAGACACTTCTGCATCTACTTCTGCCCTAATAGCTCAATAAGAGGTCACTCCTGAGAGTGCTTCTAGGGATGATCCAGTTCGAGGTGATCCTCCTACTAACCTAAGCTAACAAATCTCAACTCCTCCCTCTACAACCTAAGGCCAATCATCTTAGGGGCCATTGACGGATCAACTTTTTAAATAAATTGAGGTGCCAGACTTTTCAGAGCTATCACAATTTTCTAATCCAAAGTAACAACTATCATCCCTTCCTTTCTTTTGTACATCAAGTCCGAATGTAGACCTTAATTTTGTGAATCCCCTTTTTTATTAATGGAATTCCAAACTTCTTTACTCAGTTTACTTACTTTACTTTACGTACTTCAACTCCTATTCAATGCTTTTCACTTTTTTGTTCAGTTCTTTATACTACTTTGGTAACATAGCCTAATAGTCATTCACGCGTTTATGCTTAGCTACTCAATCGTAGAGCTAATTTAGGGGTAAACATAAGGGAGTTCCTCAATTGTACAAGGAGTGTTATTCCTTGTTGAGGTTACTTAAGGGGAGTTAGGTTGATGGCTTTTTAACTTACCCGGTTATTGGGAGTTCCTTAATTAAGCAATATTTTCCGTTACTAAGGTTACTTGAAGGGGTTAGGTAGGGGTGTTCTAACCAGCTCAGATAATAGGAGTTCCTCAGTTAAGAAGTGTTTCCCCTTACTAAGGTTACCTAAGGGGGTTATGTTGGTGGCGTTCTAACATGCTCGGATAGTGGGTCCATTCACTCTTTAGGGGCTAGGACTTTATATGAGAGTAAGAGAGAAAAAAAAAAAAAAGAAGCAAACATAGATAGTATACATGAGGAATAGTACTTTTATTGATACTTTACAAAAAGATTTATAAGATGGTTATACATTGATCAAAATAAGGCTAATGGTTATCAACATTCTAAGTATGTAGGATTGCCATCCAATCATTCCGATCTGTATGCTCCACTCCTCAATCTCTCTCTAACTTTGACCGAGCCTTCCTAGTAAGGGTATAACTTACCCTATCCTTTGTATGAGCCTATAGCTTCTAACTTCCAACAAACTAAGTCACCAACCTTGACTTATTCATGTTTGACCTTCTGATCATAAATTTTGGTCACTCGGTAATGGTAAGCAATTACCCAAACTGCAGCAAGATCTCTAATCTCTTCTATAGTATCGATACCACCCTATAGTAAGATCTCATTCAGGACAGCATTGAAACTTTGAGTCTAGATGTTGGGAAGTTATTGATGATACAGACTCGCAGATGAACACATGAACTCGATATCATGCATGACCAAAGGGATAAGTCCAAGCCTCAAGATGACTTGAAAGGTAAATGATAGTCGAAGGTTGAGTAGGGGGTTCCCATGCATCGACAAAGGATATAACACACCAACGTCTCACACGAGCTCAAGTCATAATTAATATGACTTACAAGTATGGCTGGAGGCCATTCACCACTAGTTCACTCTCAAATGGGCTAGATAAGAGTAACTCAAGAGTTAGAGGAACACTTAGCTCAAGAGTGAAAAAGTTCAGTGTATTCTTTGTATTATGATATCCATGACTTTTACAATACGACGGTATTTATATCATCCCATTAGGGCAAATCCTAAGTTACAAAAATTACAAAAGAATAGTCCTTATTTGCTAAAAACAAAAGAATAATTTATAAAGAAAATATGAAATTGTGTAAAAGAAGGAATGCAAACATCCTTTGTCAGAAAGGACAGTACGGATGTCAATAAAGGATAGTACGTACGTGTTTTTACTGTGATTCTAATGGTCTTGTGGTCTAAGCAGGGGGTAAGCCTTGGTTCAAGCCTATTCGGTGTCAGAAGGGGCTGGACAATGGTTGGTTTACGAACGGTTCACATGGGGTTGGCTTCTGATTGTCGGCTCCTAATAGCTCTGATCGGCCTTAGCAATAGTGGGGATTGCTACATTCAGATTTGGCGTTAGGACAATGTTTTAATGGAAGGTTTGGCTCAGCATGTTGGTTGATCACCTCAGCAACATCTTGGATGACATGGTGAGCAAAGTAGCTCGGCAGATCGAATTGGGGCAAGCACTGCTCCTCGATACTTAACTCACCTCAAACAGCTCGGCAAACTACGTGAAAGAGCCTTCAAGCTCGAGAGTATATAATTGGTCCTTGATCCCTATCAATAACTCAATGAGCAAGATTGCCTCCAACCCGAACGCCAGGTGAAAAGGGTTTTTGCCTTTAGAGGTGCAGTGGGTGTTCCTATATCCCTACAAAATATTGGGTAACTCATCTACCCAAGTACCTTGAGTTTGGCCCACTCTTTTCTTTAAGCTTCGAGGATGACCTGATTAGTTGCTTCAACTTGACCATTAGATTGAGGGTAGACAATCAATGTAAAGTGTGGCGTGATGTGATGCTTGGCACAAAATTCTTTGAACTTAAGGTTATTAAACTTACATCAGTTATCCATGATGAAGGTGTAAGAGACCCTAAATCTAGAGAAGATGTTGCTCCCAATGAATAACTCAAAACTCTCAATAATTTTGGCTATGCCCCTAACCATAACCCACTTGGTAAAGTAGTCAATGACTACGATAATGAACTACCAACTTCTCGAGGCCTTAGGGAAGGCACCAAGAATGTCGATGCCCTACTAAGCAAATAGCCATGAACTAGTCAAGGGCTAGAGATTATTGTTAGGGGTGTGACTGATTGGGGGGGTGCTTTTGGCATTAGTGTTGCTATTGGCTATGGCCTTACCATCCTACCTCATGGTAGGCCAATAATATCTGAGCTGTAGAGCTTAGATGTAGAGGGCTTGGGACTGGATGTAGTTACTGCAAACTTCGACATACAACACTTCCATGACATGTAAGTCTTCTTCTGGTCAAAGGCATCCAAGCAGGGGAAGGCTGACTCCCCTACGATATAAGACGCCGTCGACCAACGCGTAGTTGGCAGCATAGTATCTTACCTTCTTTGCCTCCCTCTTATCTTTTAAGAGCGTACCTTGCTCTAAGTAACTTTGGATGTGACCCATCTAGCTCAGCTTTGATGGCGCTATCGTAAATTCTAAGACTTCCATTAAGCCCGGAGTTATACTCTTCTCTATTGAGTACTCTTTAAAGATCTTCCTATCCTTCACTTTGAGCTTTTATATCCCCATGGAGGTGAGCTTGAATAGCTAATTTGCTGCTGAGTTTTTGATTCAATGGATCTTCATGATGGTCCATGATGGAAACTCAACTAGGAGACTCTTCACTTTCTCTAAGTACCTTGCCAAGGTGTCGTCCTTAGCCTCATATTCACCCTGGACTTGCTAAGCTGTAAGCGTAGAGTTCGAGAAAACTTGTAAATGCTCGACACTAATCTCCTTAGCTAGGTTAAGATTGGCTATTGAGACCTCGTGTTCAGATTTGTTATTACTAGTATTGAACCCGAACTTAAAGGCACAGCAAATTGTAAGCTTGTACGGTCCGGTTAGCATTATACTCGTACCTTTACCCACCAAGGTCGATGATTCATCAACATAGAGAATCTACACTGGTTTGTTATCCCTTAGTGGTGCTTCCTTCTCTCCTGTATATTTAACTATGAAGTCGACTAACACTTATGCCTTGTAGGCTGTCTATGGTTGATACTAGATTCCATACACACTCAACTCCATTGCGTACTTTACCTTCCATCTAGATGTGTCCAGCTTCTACAGTAGTATACGCAGTGGTTAGTTAGTAAGTACAATAATCTTATGTGCCTAGAAGTGAGGCTTGAGATGATGATGACTAAGGTAAATTTCTTTACTCTGATGTACTTGACTTTAGGCCCCTAGAGTATGTGGTTGACGTAGTATACGAGCCTATGCTCTCTCCTTTCTACTCTGACCAGTATGGATGAGATTGCCCAATCACTAACAGCTAGGTAAAAATACAAGTACTCCCTTAGAATAGGCTTAGAAAAGACTAGAAGGTGTATGAGGAAGTCATGCAACTACTTCAAGGCTACCACACACTAAGTCCATTCAAAACCCTTAAGATTCTTGAGGATTTTAAAGAACTCAACACATCTATCCACGCTCTTAAAGATAAATCTGCTTAACACAGCTACCATATCGATGAGCTTCCATATGTCTTGGACCAAGATAGGGGGCTTCATATCCTTAATATCATGTATCCTTTCAGGGTTGGCCTCAATATGTCTCTAGGTGACTAGGAAGTTAAGGAATTTGCCGAAGCTGACCCCAAACACATACTTTCGGGGCTTGAACTTCATGTCGTGTCATCTCATCTGATCAAAGGCTTCCTAAAGGTCCTTAACATGATCACCAGTGATAAGAATTAACCCTTTGGACTAATCATACACAGTTAAACTAGAGGATCCAAAGACCTACTCGAAGAATATTAACTTAAAGCCCTATCCAAGATAAAAATTCTTATTTTGACCTCCATGTTTACCTCTACTATTGACTTGACTATCGAGCTATCATGCATGCTAAACCTAGTGAACAACCGTGCCATGACATAGACAATATCCAAGTAGATAGCCTCAAGCAACTATTCAAGCCAATCCCCCAAGCTGACAACTAGCATCAGATCCCAGCCAAAGATGAGTACTTTGTAGCGATTGACTGACAAAGCTTTAACCTAATCTAGATTAAATCAACCATAATTGTAAACCCTCTTTTCTTCATTTCACCCAATTTGTACTATATTTCAAAACATCCAATGACCATGTAACACATGTCTTCTAACATAAAATTCTAGAAAGATTCTTTACTTTTCTATAGTGAATATTTTTTTGTCTCTTTTGCTACTTTTAGTATGTTATATGTATCCTCTATGTAGATTATCCTTTTTTATTTTCATGTATGTAAGGAAACCTTTGTGGGTGGATATATAAGCCTCTACTTAATGTACGTAGACAATTAATCAATTATCATAATTAATACAAATTTCCTTTGTGAGCAACCCTAGTGTTTTCCTTAGCCTTAACTTTATCTATTCCCTTTAGTAAAGGGTAGTGGCAAGTGACCCTATAGTTTGAACCAGTGAGTCATATCCGACAAATTATAAGCCAACTAGGATCAACTAGTGCTTCATATCCGGTTGGTACCTACTTAGACTTTGCTAGCTTTTCTCTATTTCCTTTTGAATCTCTTCGCTATGGTGCTCCTTCCTATGTCTAACCCCGAAGATGCATCAGCTTCACTAGTATCAAAGCATGGTCTCGAGAGCAAATGTGTGAAATTGTAGTAAGGTTTTAGTTCGTGTTTGCTATTAATGGCTACTGTATTCCCTCCATAGCTGCTTCAATGCATTTGTATAAAGTAAGTTTAGAATTTTGAGTCGTGTAATAAAGGTTTGTGTGTTGGTAAGTGTAGTTCCTTATTACTCTATTCTTATTCTGTTTTCCACTACAAAAATAGAGCAATTTCATTTTTATGCTATTCAAGTGACTGTTGGGTGTAAAAGATGCTAAGAGTGTGTTAGTAGACATTTTAAGTAACAAGGTAAAAGTGTTGTTGTGTTGTGTTATTAATCTATTAAGGAAAATATCACATTATGTCAAATTCGAGTATTCAAGGTGTTATTAGTGACCAAAATAGTAGTGCTCAACCTAGCCATTGTCAAAATGGTAGTAACACTCTTAAGTTAGTTAATGATAAGCTCGATAGACTTACTAATCTTGTAGAGAGTCTGGTAATTGCAATTCAAGTTAATAGGTAACAACCCCAAAGTATACCTCATCATAACCTACTTGAGAATGATCTAGAGAGATGCTATGGCTAAGATAGCCACCCCAATTCCCCAGTTCAACCCCAGCAAGATGGAGGAGTTGCAAACGGAGCTACTAGATGAAGGCTAGAGTTGGAAGAAATAAAAGAGGAAGATGAGAAGGTAGATGTAGAGACCGATAGAGAGGAAGAAGAAGAAGCTAAGCACTACCAAGTACGAGAGTAAAGATGCCGAGCTCCTCAAGGACAATATTAAGGTTAAAATCTTGCCTTTTAGTGAAAGTAGAGATGCAAATGAATATTTAGAATGGGAAGAGAAGGTTGAGAATGTGTTTGACTGTTATGGATATATAGATGTTGTTAAGGTTTGACTCACTACACTAGAGTTTACTGGTTATGCTACTATATGGTGGAAAAATCTAAATGCAGCCAAAGCAAGGGATAGAAGACAAAGAGTAAGAACTTAGGATGAGATAAAGAGATTGTTGAGGGGTAAATTTGTACTCGAGACCTACTTGCAAGACACATTTTCCAAACTGTAAGAACTTCGCCAAGGAGGCCAATTAGTTGATGACTATGTAAACGAATTCTGGATGCTAATAATCCGAACAGACATGGATGAACTTGAGGCTCATACAGTATCAAGGTTCATTTCTAGACTTAAATATAAGATTTACAATATTGTATGAGTGCAGAGGTCTTATATGTTAGAAGAGGCAATTAAGATAGCATAGAGGGTCGTAAAACAAAGAAAAAGTGCTCTAAGCCAACCTGGACCAACATTTTTTCGAGCCCTTATTTCGCACTGACCTATTCAAGTTGAGCCAAAGAGGCCATATCGAGCTAAAGAGAGAAATGATCAACTTGATTATAGCCAAGTAGGCTAGCTCAGCCAAATTGAGATAATGCTAATCTCAAGGACATATGAAAGAGGACAAACCTTAGGACGGAAGACTAATGAGGTAAAGTATTCTAAATGCTTAAGCTTCAAACATATGGTTGCTGAGTGTCTAAACTGATGTACCATGATGCTTTAAGGAGATATTGTAAATAGCATCAACAAGAGCGAGCCTGAAGAGGAGAAGAATGTTTGGAAGGTTGAAGCCAAGAAGGAAGTGGAGACTTATATCTATGTTGACCAAAGAAAGGTGATGACCTTAGTGTCGAGGCAAGTACTAAGTTCCCTGCTGAACTTTAAGGAAGACCAAAGAGAAAATCTATACGAAGTATACCATCAAGGGATAGCTATGCATAGTAAATGGAGGGAGTTATACTAACTTCATCGCACAGTCCTTTGTATAAAGGTTAGGATTGCTGATCTTTACGTACCCATAACCTTACAAACTACGTTAGCTTCATGAGAAGAGTGCTCTATACGCAATGGAATAAGTAACTGTACCATTCAACATTAGGAGTGTATGCAAGGATGAAGTAGTGTGCAATGTCGTCCCTATGGGAGCTTCACATCTGTTACTTGGAAAACTTTGGTTGTTTGACTGACGTGCTACTTATGTCGAATACAAGAACACCTATGCCTCTATTAAGGATAAGAAGAAGATTGTATTGTAACCCATGACGTCGACCTAAGTGAATGAGACCTAAAATCAACTTACTCAAGTTAGTAAGAAGAAGACCTTGGTGATGAGCTAAAGAGAACTTCATGCTACTAAGAAGGTTGAAGAGCTTATGTTCTTGTTGACTAAAAGATTATTGGAGATGAGAGATTTAGAAGATGTACCTGATGATGTTTGAAGCTTAATAAAAGAATTTTAACTTGTTTCCTAAAGAGTTACTTAAAGGACTACCTCTGGTCCAAAGCATAGAGCATTGTATTAATCTGCAACTTGGTGCCACCCAGTCGAACCGACTTGCTTATAGAATGAACCCTAAGTAGGCTGTCAAGCTAAAAAGACAAGTGGATGAGCTCATGGAGAAAGGATACATGAGAAAGAGCGGATATATGAGGGAAAGCATGAGTCCTTGCCTATCCTAAAGAAAGATAGTTCATGGCATATGTATATCAACAGCCAAGTAATCAACCGAATTATTGTTAAGTACAAATATCTGATATTGAGGCTCGATAACATGTTAGATGAGCTTCATGGCATCAAGATATTTTCGAAAATTGATCAGCGAAGTGGCTACTACTAAATTCACATAAGAACAAGTAATGATTGGAAGACTACTTTCAAGACAAGGCATAGTCTTTATAAATGGCTGGTTATGTCGTTCGGACTTACAAATACGTCAAGCACATTTATGAGGCTTATAAACCATATAATGTACCCTCTAATTAGATAATGTATGGTCATATACTTTGATGACATATTAGTATACAATATCAACTTGAATAACTATGTTCAACATCTTTGAGCTATTTTTTATATTTTACGAGTGGAGAAATTATTTGGGAGCCTGAAGAAGTATACATTATGTCAAGGTAAAGTAGTTTTTCTTGGGTATGTAGTGTTAAGGAAAGGAATTTGAGCTAATGAGGAGAAGGTTCGAGCTATCTTAGAGTGGTCAACGTAAAAAATGTTATTGAAATATGAAGTTTTCATGGCCTTACTTCTTTCTATAGGCTATTTATTAAGTACTTTAGTACTATTGCAGCCTCCTTGATCGGGCTGACCAAGAAGAGTGAAGGGTTCAGATAAAATGACCGAGCTTAGCAGAGCTTTAAAGAGATCAAAGAGAAGCTCACCTTTGCCCCTGTCTTTGCTTAACCTGATTTTAACAAGCCATTTGAGCTAAAATGTGATACATTCGGTATTGGAATTGGTGCTATCTTAATGCAAGAACAACGACTGATTGCCTATTATAGTGAAAAGCTCAATGGTGCCACACCGAACTATTCTGTGTACAAGAAAGAGTTGTATTCTCTTTTCTAAGCTCTTCCTGACTGGCAACATTATCTACTACCTCGAGAGTTAGTCATTTATACTAACCATGAATCATTGAAGCATCTAAGAAGTTGGAACAAACTTTCAAAGAGGCAAGCCAAGTGACTAAAGTTTATGGATGGTTTCTCCTACATGATCCAATACAAGAAAGGAAGTGCCAGCGTAGTCCCCGATGATCTGCTACATCAGTAAACCTTGCTGACCACTTTGTAGACAAAGTTACTAGGATTTTTACTTATCATTAAGCAATATGCTTGTGACCCTCATTTTAGTCCTATCTTTGAGCAATGCCGAGAACGAGTTGCTGTTGGAAGATATTACCTCAAGAATGACTATTTGTTCAAAGATCGGAAGCTGTATATATCAAACTGTTCTACGCACAAGCTGTTTGTTAGGGAAGCTCATAGTAGTGGATTATCAACTCATTTTAAAGAGGCCAAGACAACCAATCTATTAAAGGAAAACTTTTACTAACTTATCCTGGCAAAAGATGTCCATAAGGTAATTGGTAGTTGTGAAACATGCAAAAGAGCTAAGGGGGAGAAGAGAACCACATGAAGCGTATATGCCCTTGCTAACACCAACCTTACTTTGGGCTGACCTCAACATGGACTTTGTCCTAAGGTTGCCTCAGACATCTAAGGAAAAATATTCTATATTTGTTGTAGTGGATCTTTTTAGCAAAATGGCACATTTCATTCCATGCCATCGAAGTAACAACGCTTTATATATTGCTGACTTGTTTTTTCAGGAATTTGTCCAATTAAATGGAGTGTCAAAGACTATTGTTTCAGATTAGGACACAAAATTCTTAAGTTATTTTTAGAAGACTCTTTAGAGGAGACTTAGAACTAAACTTATGTTCAGCTCCACTAGCCACCCTTAGACTGATGACCAAATTGAAGCGATGAACATGACACTAAGCAATTTATTCAGAGCTATTATGGGCAAGAACTTGAAGGATTGATCTATGTCTACTCGCATACAACTGAACCATCCATAGCACCACTAGAAAGACCCTATTCAAGGTTGCCTATGGCCTCAATCCCATTACCCCCCTAGATTTGATCAATACCCCCACAGCTGTTGAAGAAAGTCAATCCAGATTCAACCAAGCCCAAGAATTACAAGAGCTATACTAGTCTATGATAAGGAAGATCACTAAGTTCAATCAAATACAACAAGAGATTGATAGTTGGGGCCATCAAGCTATTTCTTTTCAATTAGGAGACCTAGTATAAATTCACCTTAATCGAGAATGCTTTCAGCACCTGAGACAGAACAAGTTATCTCTACAAGTTGATGGTCTATTCAAGATTCTAAAGAAGGTCAACTGCAATGCCTACCAAATCGTGTCACTCAATGACTATTGTAAACCCTAATTTTAGTGGGCCTAAGACTCGATTAAGAGTACCCTCCGAACGTTCCTAAAGATCAACTAAACTAAAAACTTAAGTTTATATTTAGAAATGAATTAAATTTTTACAATTCAAAAGCCAATTATAGATAAAACTCGAGCTTAAAGAACTACGAGCTCTAAAGCTACTTAAAACCATTAAGGAATTTTAACCCTAAATAATTAATCGATAATTTAATTTGAATAATTTCATTCAACTTTAGAAAATTTCACAATTCTACAAAAATCAAATCATAAAACACAAAACAATGTAAGATAAAAATCCTAAAACAATTTTCTATAAGGCTATGCCCTTATCTTCATATATAAGCCTATCTTCATGTATAAGCCTTACACATAAATAAGCAGACCAACCAATCACCTTAGATAACTTATCAATTGAGAGTTGGAATCATTTATCAATTGATAACTTATCAAAATCTAGTGATAAGACAATTTCCTTATCACCTCTTCACTTATACTACATATGGACAATTTTTCAAAAGAATTCATAAGCTTAACTTTAATAAAGGAGACAAGACCACTCCATGACATAAAAAGACTTCCAATAGCAGATCTAAAAAGGAGAGAAAGGGGGGTCATGCATTTGTCATTCACCCATCAATCACTTCTTCTTACACATCACTATTTACCCCTTAATGCTTACATCATCAATAGTTAAAATTGTTAACTTTATGTAAGCTACAAGACAACACTTTCAAGGAATTTAATCACTCCTTCTCTCTCCATTTCCAACCGGCCACACTCTCCACCGTTTCTCTTACTTTCAATTTCACTTTCACTCCATCTTTCTCTCTTTTGAAACAAACATAAAAAGGGGAAACAACCTTACCCCATAAAATCAAAATTTTCCATTTTGAAGCTTCACTCACGGCATTATTTTCCCTTGTTCTTGTATCATTTTCTTTCACCATTTAAGACCTTTTAAGACCATTAGAATCTTCCATAAACCGCACACCAAAAGAACAAAAGATTCGGGTTTCATAAGGGAGCAAAAAGGAGGAAGCAAAGTTAAAGGCTTAAGTGGAACCTTAGTGCACAACCACCAAACTTTACGTTAAGGACGAGTAAGTGTTTCTTGTGATGTGTGGATTAGTATTTATGTTATGAGCATGCAAAGTTGGTGTTTTGTGAAGACATTTGTTTAATGCTTTGAATGGAAGATTTTAATCTAAGAAAATCTTGAAATGAGAACTTTAATGGAGGATAAGCATGCTAGACGTGAGGGTTCCATAGTCATTTTTAATGTTGATTTTGTTTCTATTAAGTTAAATATGCTCAAATATAGACTTAAGTTAAGGAAAAATCCATCACATGAAGTTTTATGAAGAAACCAATTTTGTATGACATGAGCTATGATATGGGAGTTGTATTAAGTATAAGATATTTTATTTTTTTATGTGTAACATGAGTTAAAGGATCATTTGATGGAAGGAAACTTAAGTTAAGATTTAGACACAAGTAGTTAAGTGCATAATCTACTACCTAAACTTAAGGAAATGACAAAACAAGTTGAAAAACCAAGTAAGGAACCCTAAGGACCATCATGAACAGATCTGGAACGTGGGAAAATGAGGCCTAAAAATATAAGAAAAGTGTAAGAATAAAGTGAAAAGATTAACTAAAGCAAGTATAGTAAGCATATAAACCCTAAAACTCAAAACCGAGCTTAAAACTCCCAAAATAAACCTAGAACTCTAAGATGGGCCTTCAATAAAAATCTGATTAGCACCTTAAAGTACCAAGCGAGGTTATTTTGAAGCCCATAAGAAATCCACCTGAGGTCCCATAAGCCCACCAAAATCAATAACTTTAGTTTGAACTAAAAATAAGCCCATTTGACAACTTAAGCCCACTAAAGGGCCCAAGAAATGGTTGTTAGCCTTAGGAATATAAATCAAAGTTGTAAATCTGATCTCAAGGAGTATTTTAAGCTGAGGATAAAATCTAAAGACCAAACCCAAAGGATTCCTCAAGTTATCAAAAGCCCATTTACCAAACAAGGCCCAAAAACACTCCAACACATGAGGAACGCTACTGTTCTGACCCATAGATAGAATTGTATACCTCATTTCGAAAATCTAACCTTACCAAGTTAAGGTACACTTGAAAACGATGAATATTGACTATAAGATCATAAAAATCAAATTTAAAACGAAAAAGTTATACGCGATTGAACTTTAGGTAAAAACCAAGAAAAATTACGAAAACTAGTTAAGAATATAACTTAAGGAAAATTTACATAGTTTCTTAAGTTTGCTTCAATTCCTTATAAAAATTATTTCAATGACCAGGGGACGCTGTTTACGGAGACGACTTGCCTCCAGATTAATTTAATTGAACCATATGGCAGAGTGAGTAAATTCCCGATGACTCTTTACTTGATTGTGCTTGTAAAGTAGATGCACCTAATCTTATATTTATAAATTTGGATGCTTATGGGATATGGGAGATGCATGTATATGAATTTATGGATGAATATGATGACTTGTTAATTATATATAATAATGGGAATTGTTTGTATGAATATATACATGTGAATTGTATGGAATGAAATTGGTTGATCACCCTAAAAATCAAGTTAATCACTTATATGATTAAGAACTCAAAATGAATCATGCATTCCCCATATTGCATACGGGTAACACCGATTGTCATTTCATGTAGAAGATGGGAAGGGACTAACAGGAATACGAGTTTCCTGCAGGATTGGGTACTAGCTATATCATCATATATATTGAGTCTTTGTCTTAAGCTGATGGGCTTACTAGGCGCTGGGAGACGCCAACCGTCGGCGAGGGGCCGAGTCTTGTAGCTTCTGCTTAGAGTGTGTGTTTGTGGACTGCGGGGGCCACCACACCGCTAGACTTGGGATTTTTAAAGGATACGATTTGATTTTAGTAAAGGAAGTATATATATATGTAGAGTTTTGTTTTGGTATGAGCACGATAGTGCAAATGAAATAAAACCCAAGGTCTAGAACCCGGATTTTGGTTTGGGTCGGTTAATTATCTCCAAACCACGACTTCAGGAGGTAAAATTCTGAGTCGTATGCAGTTCCTAGGTCACTGCATGCGTTGTTTAGCATACTGTTTGTTCATGCATTCATATAATTGTGCATTTAATAAATTGTTGTCATGTGGTACTGATGAGGGCATTTATCTCACTAAGCGTAAGCTTACACCCCTATAGATTTTTGTTGGTGCAAGAGAACCTCTTCGTTAATCCGGACCGAGGCACGCCCGTGGTAAGTCTCAGGTAGAGATGGGTTGGAGCGATCACAAAGCGAAGAGGACATTTTGTAATAGATTATAGATATTTAGATACTTTTATATATTTATGCATAACTTAGATTTTATGCAGTTCCATTATGAACTGCATTTGTTTGTAATATTGATTTGGTGTGGGTCTTACGAGCCCACACAATTAGTTAATTAATAATATAGAAGAAATTTTAGTTAAATTGCTCTATATTACTTGTCTATGGGCCTAGTGGTAACGTAGAGTGGAAGGAGCCTTGTGTATCGTATGAAAGGCCTATGATCAGCAATGGGGTTGATAATAGACCTTTATACGGTACACGGTGACCTATCACGACAACGATACTGTTAGGTCGTTATAACTATAGTGTTTCCTTTGCTTTCAAAGTGTTTCCACCGCTTTCAATATGTTTGACCTAATTCCCCATCGACCAAAAGAAGAAGATCCCATAGGTACCTTGAAAGAACAGGAACTGGAGATGACTTCAGATTTGAGGCCAAATCTTTTCGACCCCCAAGTAGATGATAGGAATCAACTCTTTAGACCTATCATACACAACCAAGCTAGAGGACACCAAGGACTTACTTGAAGAATACTAGCTTGAAGCCCCATCCAAGAAAAGAATTCCTATCTCGACCTTCATGTTTCCCTCTATTGCCGATCTGACTACTGAGTTGTCACATACACTAGAGCTACAAAACACCTATGCCATGACATAGAAAACATCAAAGTAGATAGCCTCAAGCGATTATTTGAGCTAATATCCTAAGCCAACCACCAATGTCTAACCCTAACCCAAGATGAATAATCTTTAGTAACTGACTGACTGAGCTTTAACTTGATTTAGATCAAATCGGTCCTGACTGCAAACCCTCTTTTCTTCGTTTCGCCCGATTTGTACTATATTTCAAAACATCTAGCCACCATGCGACACGTGTCTTTTGGCACAACATTCCAAAAGGATTCTTTACTTTTCCGTATTGAATATTTTTTGTCTTTTTTACCTCTTTTAGTATATTTTATGTATTCTCTTTGTAGATTACCTTTTTGTATTTTCATATATGTAAGGTAACCCTAGTGGATGAGTATATAAAGCCCCACACAATGTACGCAAATAATCAATCAATTATAAAAATTAATACAAATTTCCTTTGTCAGTAATTCTAGTGTTCTCTTTAGCCATAACTTTATCTATTCCCTTTAGTAAGGAGTAGTGGCAAGTGGCTCTATAGTTTTGATCGATAAGTCATATCCGGTGGATTATAGGCTAAGTAGGATCGATTAGTACATCATATCTAGCTGGTAGTTGCTTATACTTTGCTAGCCTTTCTTTATTTCCGTTTAATTCTCTTCGTTGTGGTGCTCTTCTGTGTATCCAACCCCAAAGATACATCAGTTGGGCTACTTGCTTTTGACTATCATACCGTCGATGTAAACCTCCATGTTACGCTTGTGCTAGGGCTCAAACAACTTTATCACCATATAAAAATATGTTGCCTTAGCATTTTTAAGGCCAAAGGGCATGATCGTGTAACCATACATGCCAAAGTTGATGGCAAAAGAGGTATCAACTTTGCCCTTAGGTTCCATCCTTTTCTGATTGTAACTCAAGAAGGCATCCACGAAGCCAAGCATAGCGTAACCTAATGTGGAGTCAACTAGCTGGTCGATCTTAGGGAAAGGGAAGCAATCTTTCAGGCAAGCTTAATTGAGATCAATATAATCGATACACATGTGCCATTTCCTAAACTTCTTCTTGATCAGCACTACATTTGCCAACCATGTTAGATACTTCTCTTCTCTTGCTAAGTCGACCTTAATCGGCTTCTATACTTCTTCCTCTATTATAGCTTGTATTTTGGACATAAAATGTCTCTTTTTCTTTTTGACAAACCACATGGTAGAGTCAATGTTGAGGCTATAGGTTGCTAAGTTGAGGGAGATTCTAGGTATGTTCAATGCCAACCAGGCAAACCTATTTAAGTTGGCCCACAGGAGGGCAACTATCTCTTCCTTCATCTCAAAATGGGTCTTGATTCCAACCTTAGTGGTCTAGTCAAGAGAGGTGCCAATCTATACCTCTTCATTTTTTTCACCCAGCTCGCCTCTCTCAGTTGGCTTCTCCTGCGAGTTGGTCTCCAAAGTGAATACTCCATCTACTTTGGTGGCCTTGACATAGAGCCCTCAAGAGAGCTTCTGATTGCACCTATAGATTCCTACCTTAGTAAGGGTCGAGAACTTGGCCTTCTAGTGGAGGGATAAGGTGATGACTCTGAAAGCACTTAAGTTTAATTGTCCTAAGAGAACATTGTAAGGGGATAAGTAATTGACTACAATGAGCTCCACTCGTCATCGCGTGACACTGTTGTCATCACTAAGTTCCATATCAAGGGTGATGATTACCTTAGCTCAAATAATGCTCCCATTGAAGCTGATGAAATTATGGTGATAGGGCTTCATTTTAACAGGCAACTTGCCCCTCATCCTTTCATGTGTATGCATGAAGAGGATGTCGGTAAAGCTACCGATGTCCATCATAATCTTAAGAACCTTAAAATTGGTGATCCTAGCCCTTATTACATAGGCATCTTGATGAGGGGTGTCTACCCCCTCTAGGTCCTCATTAGATAAAGAGATCGAAGTGTCAATCTTCCGTCTATTTTCTCTGATAGCCAATGCCTCAGACAGGGTGTTAGCTAAGCTATTGATACTCAACCGACTCCTTAGGTATGGCCCCCCAATGATTATATTAATCACACCATTGGGGGCTCGATCATTATAATGATCTTCATTCTACTTTGCCTTAGTGCCTTCGATTCATCACCTTCTAGGCGCCCTATCTTCATCATCATCAAAATGATTGTCGTTCCTTCATTAAGCCACATAGTCACCAAAGAAGCCTTGCTGAATAGTATATTCAATTACATTTTTCAACTGGAAGCATTCATACATAGCATAACCGTAGTCATCATGGAACTGGTAATACTTGTCCGAGTTCCGACTATTGGGGTTCCCTTTCATCCTAGGGGGTTTTTGCAGCAAACCTCTATTCTGCACCTCAAACTAGACTTGGGCAATGGGTCAATTCAGAGGGGTGTGTTGTAAGTAGATGGGAGGGGGAATTATGTTTTGCTCAATACGGTGCTTCTTGCTGCTCGAGCCTTCCCCCTCAAGTCTTTCAATGCCCTACCATCGAGGCCATCTTTTATAGAAAATCTTTCATTTTCCTTATTTCCGCCTAACCTCTTTCAATCAACATTACACTTGGTGTGAATGTTGTCCTCCTAGTCCATGTATTTCTAAGCCTTATTCTAGAAATTGGCTAAGGTCTTTGGCTTACTCTTCGCAAGCAATCGAAAGAAGCCTTCCCAAGGTCGTATATCGAGCTACATGGCATGCACTGCTACTCCTTCATCCAATTGAGGGATCTCGACTACAACATTGTTGAATCGGGCTACATATTCACATAGAGTCTTGCCTTCGCTTTACCATATCAAGTATAAGGATGACGTATCCTTGCAATGGGGCTTACTATCCCTAAAGTGGAGGCTAAACCTCCATGCTAACTCCTTAAAGGATCCAATGGAGTTCAAGGTACTTTCCTCACCGTACTTAGGAAAGCCTTGCACATAATAACATCTCATGACCATGAAGGTTCATGAGGGTACAGAAGTAGAAGAGGTGATCATCAGGATTATTATTGCCGTCGTACTGGTCCAGGGTAGGAAGCTTGCTATTAAGAGGCAACACTTCATCCTAGACACTCTTAGTGAAGGGGGTTTTGTTACTGGCGACCAGCCCAACATCGTTAGCTACCTTGCTTTCCTGTTGCTTAGAAAGCTTCCTTATGATCGCACAAAGCTCATTGAGGTCGACATTATCTATCGAATGAGCTTAATACGCTACAGAATGTGTTGGTGCCCATGGGAGTCAGCCACCTACTCATTGCCAGCAAAGGCGCGATCATGGGTAGCCGTAGACCTTACTGGTTATTGCTGTACTAGGGGATCGGGTTGTTGATTCCTATCATTCTGCTACTATTTTTGTTGGTTGTTTTGCCTAGTGCGAACATCAAAAGCTTCAGGTGAATGGGTCTATATGCTACGCCTCTCGGCTTCCTCAAGGCGAGTGTAGAGCAACCTATTTTAAACAGCAAATTCCTCAACCGAGTGCTTCAGGCGCTACTAAATCATTTCCTTAAGTAGGGGTTGGTTTTCAACGAGTTAGTTATTCACCAACTGGTTGTTTCTGGGTTGTTAATACAAGACATATTTTTTAATCAAAGGTGGTGTTTAGGTGAGTGTTTAGTGTGTATTTAAGTAGGAAATTGGATTAGGTTCCTATAGATGGCACCAAATGTTGTCTCTGGATGTTGGTTGGTAGAAATTTAAGTGAAATTGAGCTTAGCATAACTAGGTAGGCTTACAAAACAAAGAACAATGAGGGGTGCTAGGATATTATCTAGCGCAACCACTTTGATACTTAAGTCAAATTGATGTATGTAGAATAAGAGTACTCGAATGCAAAACGTAAGCTCTAATATGCGAAATATTAAGTAGTTTACCGTTAAATGATAATCTTGTATTTATATGGGAGTGGATTCAGCAGTTGGAGAGGAGTAGTAGGTAGAAGCCACTTTCACAAGTAATGGGTAATGGAGCCTTAATGGTCAACACATTCCACAAAAGTATGAGATAGTTATTGACTTGGTTGCATAACCTTATCTGTAACCTTCTAGACGTTAGTGGCTATTGTAGTTGAATAGGCCATATTTTAAACCTAGGTCCAGAGAGGCTCGACATAGGCCATAAGCCTTATCAAGGCGGGATAAGCCTGAGGAGCCATATCCAAAAAAACCCTATTAACAAAAATATACAAGTGGATTGGCATTGCCTTAACAAGTTGCTACTGCCTAAAACAACAGTCCATACAACATAAATACAAATACTATACAAAGTAAATAACATAAGAATACCAAAAATTCCCTTCAATCACTGATTCTATGATATTATTGAATAGTTTAGAAGTGAATTAATGTTATAAAACACTTTTACTTACTACAATTTCCTCATTATATAGATAATGGAGGGGCAAATGTTTTAGAATATTTAATTAAGTTGTTAGATACATTTTGAACAATCTATGATAGTCTATTATAGTAAATCAAACAAGTGAAAAGAGAAAAAAAAATAAAAAAGGAATTTTTTTTTTTTATAAACCATGCAGTCTATAGATTTTCTAGCAATTTTCCTTTTACATTGTAGGTGATTTTATTTGTTGAAAAAAGAAAAAGGTATTGGGGTTAAGACATGAGGTTTTTAATTCTTAAGAATAAAATAAAGAAGTTCTTGAAGAGAGAATTTCATAAAATATTGATACAAAAATTATTGTGAAAGAATCATAGTGGAAAATTCGATATTAAATAAAAAAAGAAATTCACTTGCTGCAATTTCCTTATTATAGATAAGTAGAATGGTTATTGGTTTGGCATGAACTTTGAGTATTTAAGCAATGTGTCATGATCCATTTTTTTATTTTCGAAATATTCATATATAGTCAACCCTCTTAGTAAGGAAAAGAAAACAATGAGGTGGAGGACCATTACCCCATAGAAGGATAACATTTGTGTTACTCCTTTTCTTCTTCCTAAGTATTCTTCCTTTTTAGCCGTTTAGACTTTAGTTTGTCTTCTTTATAAAAAAAATAAGAAGAAAAGGGTTGTGCAATTTAATTGGTCTAATCTTTTTTCCTTCCCAAAGGGTTACGGTTTCAATACCTTAATTTTCTCAATGTGGATAAACCGTCTCTAACCACTCTTATATGCCTTCTTCTCATAGATATGTACAGAACATACCCAAAGCCAAATGCTAAAGAAATAGTTCAGAAGTAGGTAAAACGTATGTATACTTGTTCCGTTGGAATAACCCTATTCTTAAGTTAAATTCATATTACGTAGTTTCATTTGCTACGAGCCATTATTAAATAACTCAATCTGAATTTAACTGCATAATTAGTTATATGGAAAATGACAAGAAGATAAAGAAAGGGGCGCCGGTAGAATGATCCTCACATGTGTACTTGCTTCATTCATCTTATTAGCAAAGCATTTAGTACACTCAGCTATATTTGATGTAATAGGTATCAATTAATTAACAAATGAAATCATGATTAATTATAATCATAAATATTGATATTTGATAAACATAAGCTCCTTATTGCGTTAAGTTGCGATTTTTTGCAACTTTATATGAAGTCGCGTGTTTGATCCGTTGGATGGAAGAGAAATAGATACTAGGCATTAGATTTAAAAGTGAAGATAAAAATTATTTAATTGGATTAACCGGTTTAGTAGCCTAAATCTATAAAATTATGGTATCACATATGAAATTCTGGTACATGTATTACATATGCATATTCTAATACAATGTATCGTGGTAACACTTGAAATTCTAATGGTGTGTACATATTTACCTCTATTACCAATTTTCCCTTACAATTTATCAAGCCATCGTAGTCTTTAATAGATTGTGGTACACCATTTTTTTTTTTTTGGCTTATTATGATACTTTTGCTATATTTATAATAACCCTTAAGAGATGTGGTACACATACATATATTGATAAAGTTATCATATCGTGTTATCCCTTTAGATATTTCGGTACATGTATATTTTCTAGTACAATTGTCTTATAGTGGTAACACTTAAAAAATTTAGGTACATATACACATTCTAGTATGATTGTCAAATTGTGATAGCATTTAAGAAATTTTAATAAAGATGGTATACTAGAATTTACTAAGAACAACCATAATTTTGCAAACTATAAGGAAAATTGGTAATAGAGGTAAATTGTGGTAGCCCTTTAGAAATTCTAATACATGTATATATTTTGGTACAATCTTTGTATTGTGATAACGCTTAAGAGGCTTTGGTACACGAACATATTTTGGTATGATTGTTGAATTGTAGTTGTGCTAAAGAGATTATAGTAAAAATGGTGTATTAGAATTTACTAAGAAGAATTATAGTCTGACAAATTATAGGGAAATTCGATAATAAAAACAAAGTGGGGTAACCCTTTAGAAATGCTAGTATACGTATATAATTAGGTATAATTACCATATTATAATAACGTATAAGATATTCTAGTATATATACATATTTTAATATAATTATGATATTCTAGTATATATACATATTTTAATATAATTATCAAATATGGTCCTCGTTAAGAGATTCTAGTAAAATTGGTGTTCCAAAATTTACTAAGTACTACCTCAATTTGACAAATTATAAGATAAAATTAGTAATAGAGGAAAATTATAATAGCTCTTTAGAGATTTTGGTACAAGTAAATTTTCTGGTGCAATTATTGTATTGTGATAAAGTTTAAAAGATTTTAATATACGTATATATTCTGGTATGATTGTCAAATTGTGATAGCACTTAAGAGATTTTGGTAAAGATAATATACTAGATTTTACTAAGAACAACCACAATTTGAAAAATTATAAGAAAAAAAATCAATAATAGAGATAAATTATGATAACTCTTTAGAAATTATAGTACATATACATATTTAGTACAATTGTCATGTTTATGACAATTTTTAAAAGATTTTGATATGCATACATATTCTGGTATAATTATCAAATTATAGTAGTGCTTAAGAGAATCTAGATTGTAGTAAATATGGAGTACCAAAATTTACTAAATAATTTGACCAATTATAAGGAAAATTTATAATAGAGGTAAATTGTGGTAGCCCTTTAGAAATTCTACTACATGTCCATATGTTGGTACAATTGTCGAATTGTAGTACCACTGAAGAGATTCCAGTACATATACTTATTTTGAGACCATTATTAAATTGGTGCTTAAGAGATTTTGATAAAGATGGTGTTGACAAAGAGAGTGCTAAAATTTGGCAAATTGTAAGGTATAATTGATAATAAAGGTCAAATTGTGGTTTCCTTTTAGAGATTCGTGCACATATAAATTTTGGTATAATTGTCCTATTATGGTAACATTTAAGATATTATGATACATGTATATGTCCTGTTACAATTATTAAATCATGGTAGCCCTTGAAAGATTCCGATAAAAATGATGTACTGGAATTTATTAAGAACTACAACTAAACAAATTATAAGGTAAAATTGATAGTAAAAGCAAATTGTGGTAATTCTAATGTACATATGTATTATGGTACAATTATCACATTGTGGTAGTTTTTAAGAAAATTTGGTAGACATACATACTTTGATATAATTATCAAATTATGGTAGTGTTTGAGAAATTCTAACATACCATCGGCAACCTGCTTAACAGGTGTGATTTATTTGAAGTCGTGAATCTCGATAAACACAAAACAAAAGATACGGAATATATAGGTATTTCTCCATCTACCAAAGGTTACGTCGACTTCTTACAAATAAACAGTGTTTCACAATTGTAGCATTATAGGGGCGGGAACTCTATCTATGCATTGTATACGAGATTAGTAGTTTCTAATCACGATTGAAAAATAAAAATCTCTATTTATTATATTAAAAAGAAAGCCTTATTTTAACTGTCCATAATTAACAATTTGATATCATATAGTTTAATCATTAAATGTATTTACATGGCAATTACTAAGAAAAACCAAATCTATCTCATAAAATATATAATCAATGCGTCTAACCACATAGTTATCCATTTTCTATCGCATATACTTTTATGCTTACTATTCTTTTATTTGTCTCTTATTTTAATTATCTAACATTACTACTATTTGGAAAATTCACTATACTTTGTAGTTCATTCTTTTTTTTTTTTTAGTATTTTTTTGTATATGTAATGTAGGTACATAGTCAGCTAGTCTAAAGTAGAACAAGGCATAGTTCTAAACTAGCTCAAAATTAAAATTGGACTCAGATCCGCTGATTCTCAATTCCCAAGATGGAGAAGCAAACCTAAACCTATGGGATTGGTTCTTTAGACCCATCAGTTCAACTGGCAATTCAAAAAACCATCAACCAACCATTTAAAAAAATTAACTTAAAAAATAAAAAATAAACTAAATTTTAGAATTTAAATTAAATTTATGAGACCAAAACAAATGTTATCTTTAGTTCACTTTACAAAATAGCTATTGGAGATATATACTTATTTATATATAGCCATATCCAAGTTGATTGTCATATTAGTAATGTGGAATTAATGATATAAAGATTATAAAAAAGTTAGAAAAACAAAAGTTATTCCCATATTGATAAGAATAAGATTAGACTTTTTGGTAAAAAAAAAAAAAAATTGAACGATACTAACATGTCATATAAAATGATGAATAATGTGCAAGTATCCATAAAATTTTAATATGTATATGCGAAGAAACATATTTTTTTAAAAAATACCAATTATGTTTTCACGTGTTAAAATTTTATGAATACTTATACACCACTCATAAATCCATATAACGTATTAATACTATTGAAACATTTACTTTAGCTAAATTCTATATATATCAAATCAGATAAGTTTTTGAAATTACATTTATTACTTTGCTATAAATAGCAATAAATGAAATATTGTGAATGAGAAATGATTATTTCTTATTCACACTAAATTAGTTAATTTTTTTATTCTTTATTTTATTAATATTAAATTTATTTTATTTTATATTTTTTTTAAGTTAGCAACTCTTAAACCGCCGAATCCAAGGGTCTGAAGGGCTAACCTAGTTTGGGCCCATTAATCTAATAGTTTAGCTCTATTGGCCCAATCCATATGGTTAGGTTTGTGCCAAGTCTTGGACCCATTGAGATGGTTTTGGGCTAAGTCACAATTTGAACTTGGCCATGTCTATATCCAGTCTAAATTGTTGTAAAAATTGAATTTTTTTACTTTATATTTTTACTTAACGCTATTGATTGATCTATATTATTGTTATTATATCCTATATAGATAACAATATTTTTTATGAATTTTTATCTATATTATTTAAATGAGTAAAGACCTTCTAACTCATAACTAGTGCTCATCGCTATTATATAATTAATATATTTAAAGTATATGTTTATAATTATCTATATTATAATTATTCTTTCTGTCTCCCTATCTCATGACGATTTTCATTTTCCTCTCTCTATTCTCCTCTTACTTTTTTTTCTCTGCTCTCCTACTCACTCTCTCTCTCTCTCTCTCTCTCTCTCTCTCTCTCTCTTCCCACGATAATTACTTGTACAGTCAGTTTTTTCTTTTATCAAATAAAATAAACTTACACTTTCTGTTCCTTTTTCTTTTTTAGTGCGTCATAAATAACTGTATTTGTTTCCCAATATTTATAGCTTTTTTTTTTCGAATAAAACTTATATTTTAGTTCTTTTGATCTCTATATGATCAAACTTTTTAATAGTTTTGCATTTAATATATCATATATTTTGATGTTTTATTTCTGTACACACATTATGGATGCATGTCTGTTAGTACCATTTAATTCTTCTAGTTGCTCCATACTTGTCAAAGATGATATGAAGGCGAACTTCAATGCTCGTGATTCTCAGCTAATTTACAAAGTCAAAAGTAGTGTTTGCAAACTATGAATTTTCTGTTGTGAAACAAAAGAATTATTGTTGGAAGAGGAAAATAATGAACCATTATTTGTAGGGCCATCTCCTGCGCAAGGCCGAGAAAGGCTTCCATAGTATTTACATCCTCAATAAATCGAAAAATAATATATAATTATTTATATTTTTTAATATATTTTTTATTATCATATTTTAAATTTTTATTAATATTTATATATTTACTTAACATATTAATAATATTAAATCTTTTTCTCACTCACACCATTCCTAAGTCACGATAATTAGGCCAGCCAACGAGCATAGCTTAACGCCATTTGCGAAGGGACAGCACTGGAGTGACTTTGCACTGAAAAGCAAGTTGTCATCTTTCACCTAGGGCCGTAGTTACGAATATATATATTTTTTTTTAATTCTAATAAAGGCTTAAGAAAATAAGTAAATGAAATGTAAATATTTTCTTGTCAATTGTGGGTCTCATAAAATAATATAAAAATTAATAAAAAAATTTTATGAAGAAACTTAAGAATAGAGTAAAATATTCCTTAAATTAGAGAGTTTTTTAGTTCGTTGATATGATATTTAAAGACTTTAAATGGGATTGCTAAGATTGAGGATCGCCTGACCTGCCATCCCTAATAACTTTTACTTAGACGAGAATTTTCAGACCTAAGAACTCCGCATGGAGTTCCTTTGCACTATGGGGAAATTCTTTAGAAAGGCATAGTGCTTGTTAGAGCATTGCAATTAAATATTCTTTTCTTTTTTTTTTAATATCGATAACAATATATGTACATAAATGGACCCACTTATAATATAAAAAACTTTAAAGTAGTTTTTTTATTTGTTCCTAAGAAACTAAAGAATAAAGTAATGAGTTCCTTCACAAAAAGAATTTCTTATGATACTGAGTGGCATTTAGGGACCCAAAATGGATTCATTAGGATCAAAGATGGTCTTATAAGTAAGTGATGCCCTTAGATGTTCTAAGTTGCATGCATGTTATAATGATGTATTTAACAAGTCTATAGCCTTAGTTGATAGGTTTGAAAATCTTTAAAATTTCACCGTAATAGAGATAAACTGTAGTACTTATTGGTCTTCGATAAGGAATTCTTAGTAAGCGAAAGTTATTAACTTATGCTAACTATATCCTTACCTTTGTACACATTGTCCATCACTCCTATTGAGTGAATGATCCAATGAGGTGTTTGGATCGTAGCAATGTGAGTGGTTCACTACTAGAGACATTAGGAGAAGTTCACTAAATGTGGTCCTTCTCCACTATAGTAGAGAGTCCTCAATTTTTTTGGGCATGCTAAACCATCAACAATGTTGTGAGAAGTCCATTGATTGTGGTCCTTCTCCATCGTACCCAAGTTCTTAATTTTTAAAAACTCTCTTGCTTAAGAATTTTTTTACTTTGTCTCTAATACCAGTTTGGTATGAAGGAATAGTCTAAAATGAATTGAGGAATGGAATGAGAAATCCCCTCTTATATTTGGAAATACCCACAAAATGAAATGGAATGAAATTGCATTAAATGTGTAAATAGTATCATTTCTCAAAAGTGCTCTTAATTATTACATATTATAATTTGTTTGAAGGTTAATTAAGTAATTTTAATTAATCTTAATAAGTGAAAGGGGAATTGAATTATGATTCTATCTTATCAAAGGCGGAATCAAATTACCTTTAAAGCCAAAATCACCGATTTCGTGGAATTATTATTACACTTTCTTAACGTACTCCAAAACATAAGAAAAGGAAATAGAGTATAGAATTACGATTCCTTCCTGTCCATTTCTAGATATTAAATGTGATATGTATTTCTTCATAGTGTCCTTTATTTATTTGTATCGTAACATACAAACTAAACTGAAACAACACTAAAAAAAAAAAAAAAAAAAAATTTATGGGTCGTTAGACAAAACCCTCAAAAGTGGAGAACTTAGCTAAGGACCTTAACACCATGCATTTGGACTCCAAAAAAAGGATCCTTAGCATCGGGAAGCATGTTAAACACCTCTCTATAGGGATGCTTTAAGAATTCAAGAAGCTACATGGTTTTTTTTTTTTTTTAAGGATTAGTTTTACTTAAAGTTTGTATGGTGGGTTTCATAGTAATATAAATAAAATTTAAAAACCTCCGTCTAATAACCTTAAAATAAAGTGGAGAGATTTTTATGTTTGAGATGACTTTTAAAAGTTCAACCTGAGATTCTCTATACGTTGGCATGGTCTAATTCAAGTTATGATTTACATTCATGTCCCGCGAGGCAAGAACTATGGAGGCTCAAACATAATAGATGCTTGTCAGTTTAATTTTGGAAAATGAAGGTAAGAAATTGTTTTTAAGTTTCCAATCAGTAAGAAATTCATGTTAAGTACACTCTAAAGTTAGCTTGTATAAACTTGGCACTAAATGAAGATTCAGCTTCTCGTATAATGCATTTTATGAAAATTCGAGGAATATGGACCGGAGCGATGATATCTGGACCGACAAATCGGTGCCGATTACAGCACGAATACAAACAACATACACGTGGATTATCATGTAACTTATCATGCAAAGCTACAGCACACAAAACTTGGCCATAATAGTGGTACACATCACTCGGAATACACATTTGGAATTCACCGTCGGCACATCAAGCATTTCCGATATGGACCGTGACACAATATGCCCCAAAAGAATGAAGATATTCTAATGTGCCCGTTCGATGGAAAAAAAAAAAATGTAGCCATAAAAAAAATTATCACTACCCTCTATGATCCACCAACATTTTCTATATTTTTCTATTAAGAATCATATATTATATAATATGGAGTCAAAATAATATAAATAGATAAAAAAAAAAAAAATTGGCCAACAATAAATGAAAAAATTTGAAAGATACAACTTCATAATGTTTGAATGGAAATACATTAATGTATATATATTCTTATTTTATTTTAAGGTTTTTCATTAGTCAAAATAGCCAAACCATAATATATTCCTTTTTCACATCATGATTGAAATAGCCGTTTATGCATGTGACTTCGGAATTTCAACTAAAATATAATAATGAATGAATGACTGTTCGTTAATGTAAGAATTGAGATATATCAAAAGAAAAATTCATCATTCTATTCTATGATTAATGGAATAGAATAGCATGTATTGTAAAGTGTGCCATTTTTGTTCGGTTAATAAATGGTACTAACATCAAACAGAAAACGACAATTAAAAAGACAAAAAGTGGATTTTATCCGCTTCAAAATCAGTAATAGATGCATGTGCATACAATAAAAAAACTGCATTAGAATAGAAACATTTTTTTTTTTCAAAGATATTAAAAAAAAAAAAAAACTTATGAGGAATAGCACCATGCAATAGTTTTCTTTTCTGGTGGATGAAGAAAATGGAGAATTTGGTAAAACCTTAAAGAAAATATGTCATTTGTATAACAATCAATGTATATTTACTGTATAATAATATGTTTATTTATGTGTATTTACTATAGTTTGACCGTATAACTATATTTTGACTATATATGATTGTTACTACATATTAGCGTATACTATTATAGTTTGACCTTATAAAGTTAATGTGCATTTACTATAGATTGATTGTGCAGGAATATAATCATCACTATATATTACAAAGTTAGATATCGAGTAGGGAGAGGAGAAGGGCCAGTGATCGGAGAGAGAAACTTATACCAAAAGTCTAATCTTATCCTTATTTATATTGTTTACAGTTACCAATGCTATTTAGATAATGGACATTTTAGTAAGATTATAACTTCTTTTTTTTTGTTTTGAGCTCGCATAGAGGTCAGGAAAGCAAAAGGGGGATATTTACTTAATATAACAGAGAAAATTACTTGTTAACTATTAAAATTTAAAACAATTATAAAAATACAAATTACATAAAAAATTTTCAAAAATATCAACCCTATATCGTATCTTGAATTCTAAATGTACCGCATCTTTAAGATGTAACACTAGTATAATAATAATAGTATCATATCTTCAAGATGCAATGTAAGTATGATGTAGGGAATACAAAAAATCAATTTAGATTTCTATTATTTCTTAAATAATTGTTCGTAAAGAAACAAGAAACAACAAAAAAAAAAAGCCATTTAAACCTAAAAAGAATATCTAAAACGACCTAAAATATTGCCTAAAAATAAAAAGGCTAATAATGAGCCTTAAAGGGAGTTTTTTAAGCCCAAAATAGTATCAATCAGGATTGCCCAGATTGAATTATTGTAATATTAAAAAATCAATCCTTAAAAACATATAATAATAAAATAAATTCTTTGTGGCTCAAAAGTTACACTCATTTAATCATTGCTAGAAAAAAAAAAAGGCCTTACTTATAATAAGCCAAGGCGTATTTATCAAATGCAATAATGATATAATACTAATATGTTATTTTCTAAATATGATATAATGTTTGTATCACTAATATTTTATCCAATTTTTTTTAGTTGGACCAAACCTATATTGTATTTTTTAAATGTAATAATCTGCTAAAATTAGTATTACATTTTTAAAATACGAGATAGGCTAAGTGGTACTTTACCATTATCGCACTTCTTAAATGTGAACTCATGTTATTATTGGTATCGCATTTCAAATATACAATATAGAGTTGATATTTTTGTAATTTTCTTTATATAATTCATATTTGTATAATTTATGTTATTTTTTTAAATGTTGGTAAACATGTGTTTCATCCTAATATAACATTAATAAACATACAACTACGATATGTATATAAAATTAAACACATTATTATAATCAACTTTATAATATAACATAATTATTGAATCACACTACATATAAAAGATTAATAAAAGAATGCATCTCCTTGCAACTCATCTTTCCTTAAAGTCTTTTTGATCTTCTTTATATCACTCCATCAAAATAAGAAAGTAAGAAAATTATATAAACTCTTATTAAAGTTCATAACCTTTAAAATGTTAACCATGAATAATTAAAATGTTAACTTCAAACCGAAGATAAACTACCATTTAGGTTCACTAGCATCAAGTGCAAATGAAGGAACAAACCAATAAATAAATAAATAAATGAAACCTCTATTAAAAAAATTTTAGTCTCACCAAGCACCAAAATTGCAAAGATACTTACACATATTATAGTTTATAAAAGCACAACTATATGTTATAACGTACGTATATGTACATGTATATACAAAATGTTTTAATATATGATATTTTCCGAATGATACTTACACAATCAAGGCACTTTGTGTATAATGATTTTCATTAATTATTACTTCTTTCCCTATTTTGTATTATTATAGAATTTATATTTTGGTTTTTCACATTCCATATCATCTTTTGTAGCCTATTCGAATTAAAATATTCATCCTCAAACTGATGCACAAGTTCATTAGATAATATCAATTCGTATTGAAAAACTTACACTACTATGTGGTAAATTCATTAACTAATATCTCATTCATTATTTTTGTAGGTACTTATTACATTTTAAAATCCATATATATAGCTTTTCCATCAATCATTGATTGTGTTTGTAGTTTGATTGAATAATTATTTTATATGTGAAATTTAAATATACAACTACATTTAATTTTTACACATGCATTATTGTATGTTTGCTAGTTGATGACTTAATTAGTTTAATTTATGAATATTTAGTAAGAAGTGTATATGCTAACTAGTATATGAATAAAGTTGAAATACAAGACTGTTATAACAATAGTCCTGTTTAGTCGTTTGGTTCCCATGAAATTCTATTATCTATACATAATTTAATGTTAAATATTCAAGTTTTTCTTTTCCCCTTAATGAGTAAAATATTTCTTTAAATAATATGAAAAAATTAAACATCTGCAAAGAGTCTATGCTGCAATCCCCCTTTGAGAAGCATATCTCTCATGTTTAGCTTAATTAGCCACCTAATGGGCATACACATTTTCTTATCTATGGATAAAGAAATATTACAACTTTGAAATGAGGATTTCAACAATAAAATTCTTAAACAATTCTCAAAGTCCACCAAGTGGTTCTTATTAAACATTAACTGCTTGCACCACTTACAAGGAGTCTATGATGCAATCCCCTTTGAGAAGCAATCTTCAAGCCTTCCACTATTGCAAAAGCTTCATTCTCTTCACTGCCAATAAAGGTCACAGCAACAGCTATCACTTTTAACAATTTCCCTTCCACATCATTACATACACAACTTGTAAGCTCCACATCCCCTTCTACATTAACTAATGCATTATAATTAATCTTGATTTTGTTCTTAGATAGGGCTTGCTAAGTCTTATAAATCTATTGTCGAGTACTATATTCTACAGAAGTTTCTCCTTCAACCAAACTAGATGAGGTACACAACTTGATGTCTTCTTACCTAATATGTAAACTTACCGATAGCTCTTATTGAATTCCATATGCATATGCTAAAGGATTTGGCTTTACATTAATAAAAACAAAATTATTTCCATGCTTCTAAATGTGCCAAATTGTAATTATTGTTGCTAAGAGAAATTCTTTTATTCTTGAACTTGACAAATCTTGAATTGCCTGCATTTTTTCCATCTAAATATCTACTTTATTTGTGTTAAACATCTTAATAACGAATATTGAAATTGGTATATAACAAACTGCTCTAACCTATCGAAAATAATAAAAAATATGCTCTGATTTTTCAATTTCTTCAAAAAAGCTACATAATGGATCATTTTTAAGTTTCTTGTAAAGCAAATTATGATTAGTTGTTAAAACATTTGAACGTAATATCCATAACAAATGCTTATGCGTTGGTTGACATTCAAGATGCCAAATATTTTGTAAGCTCTTATATTTATGATATGACAAGAGGTTACTATCCTCGATGCACTATCCAAACTATTAAATTCAATTCCATGATATGAACTCTTCACAGTATAAACACCATTCCTTTGCTCTTACCTAATTGAGTTTGCTACTAGAATTCTAAAAACTACCTTTCTCTCTATCTCAATCAGCAAATAGCTTAGAAGATTGAGGTTTTAACTATTATTTGCTCTATCTATGATATTTACCACTCTCATATCTTGTACATAGGATCCTATAAATTTTTTTGGAAGAATAAAACTAGGTAAAGATGGAACCATTGGATCCTTCAAAACAAAATAGATTCTTCACTTCTACCCTACCATAATAACTCTTAGCTATAACCCCTCTTTTTAAAAGAATGCTTTGCCATCCCATGAAATCCTACAACCTTTTCTAGCACTCAAGAAGTCCTCTTTTGGAAAATAGATGCTCTTAAGCAACCTTACATACAAAGCATCTAAATTTTGCAAAATTCTCTAAGCCAACTTTTCTATTAAAGCTAAATTGAAGAATTTTAAGTCTTTAAAGCCATCTACCTTGATCCTTAGCTCTTGGTAACACCTTCCGATTCTTCCGATGTAAGTTGTTACTGTTCTCATTATTTCCCCACCAGATTTTGACATCAAACTATTTACCTCTTGAAACCATTTTCTAAGAAAGCTAAACAAACTCATAAAATAGATGGATATTGTATACACAACAAATTTAATCAAAACCTTCCTGCTCCTTATTAATAAGGGACTCATCTTCTAACTTACCAATTTTTGAGCAATTCTCTCCTTTAGAAAGGCTAAAGCTTAACTTTTGAATCTTCCTTAACTCATAAGAAAACCTAAATATCTCTTTAGAATATTATGAAGGTTAATACCCATCACACTATTACAATTAATCCTCAACTCGTCTAAGGCTAATCTATTGAATATTAAGTAACTTTTTTGGTAGTTGATTTTCTAACCTAACATGAAGCAATAAAAATCAAGAATGCCCCTTAATATTAGGAGATTTTGTCTATTCACCTCTAGAAAGAATAAATAGTCATTCACAAAAGTAAGTATGTTAATAAAGGACATAACTCTCTAATTTTAATTCCTTTTAGAACTCACTATCTATTTGCTTTTTGAATCATTAGAAAAAAGATATTTGACTACCAAAATAAACGAATAAGATGAAAGAATGTCATCTTGCTTTAACCTTTTAATAGGAAAAAAGTGTCCCACCCTCTTTCCATTAACCATATGATTGAATATCACAAGATTTAACTCGATTTGTTATCTAATCAATGCAAGTCCTAACAGATCCCATTTTTAACATCACAACTTTCAAAGAACATTACTCAACCTTATCGCATGCCATGGTTATGTCTAATTCAATGTTGCAAAGATATTTTCTCTTTTTCTTTTATTCAATTTAAGATAGTGAAAACCCTTATGAGCCATAAAAACATCATCTTGGATCGCATCATCTTGAATTAGATGGCCAAGAATGAATGCACTCTTGAAACTGAATATTATACTATTTGATAGAAATTATAGTCTATTAGTAAGGACCTTCAAAATGATTTTGTATGAAAAGTTATAAAAGCTAATTGGATAGGATCGTATAATATCTTCAAGTAACGGAATTTTTGGAATTAAAACTACATATGTATGAATAAAATTGGGAGAAAACATACTTGATTTCATGAAATTCTTTATCACCTCATATATATAGGAGCCAACTAAGTGCTATTGAAGTTGAAAGAGAATCTCACTAAAACCAAACATACTTAGGGATTTAAGACCACCTAGTTGCGAATGGCTTCTCATATTTCATCATCCTTAATAGTTTAAGTTAACTAGATCAAGATCAGGAGTTACTTATTCCTCTTGTTTAGACAAATATAACTTTGTAAAGAACTATAGAAAACCTTCTTTCACCCCTTCATCTTCTTGTTAGCAACCTTGCTCATCTTTAATCATAAACACCTTGTTTTTCACCCTTCTATTTAGTATAATTTAACGGAAATACTTGATGTTTCTATCCCCAAATTTAAGCCAATGAACACATAATTTTTTATGGTAATATGTTTCTTCTTATTGTTAAGCAAACTTTAACTACTAATATAATAGCATTTTCTCCTCCAACAAAGCTTCATCGACTTCCTTTTCTTGCAATAAATATAGCAGTCCATGCAAATTATCAATTACCTTTTGCATTGTTCCTCATAGATTCCTTACTCCACTTGATGAGAGCCTTATGAGATACCTTTAACTTCCTCATTAAACCCAATAGATTAGGTAGTTCCCTCATATCTTACAATGCCTTTTGTATAACTTCACTATATCCTTCCAAGTTTAGCCATCCTTATTTAAATAAAAATATTTTTGGCTCATTTACTTTTACTTTCATGATTGTGAAAGCAAAGGTGAGTGGTCTATTTTATGTCCAACAAGTTTGTTATACTCATCTTAGAGAATTTTTCCAACCAAAATGTATTAATTAGCCTCTATCTAGCCTCTCTTTAAGCCACACTCCATTTAGCCTTAGATGCATCCATGTTTATTTTTGTCCTTAAAAACTCTACATCCATCAAATTAAGATGAAATCATCTCTAGAAAGCTCATAGTTTGTCTTTGTGGCTTATCATTTCTTCCACTCTTCTCTTCATTGGAAATCATCCCATTCAAGTCTCCAATAATTATCTAAGCCATCCTTGTAGAAGCTGACATGCTTCTAAACATATCTTATAGCCTTAAATCTCCCTTAATAATCTGGATTACCATAACAAAAAGTTACTTAAATCTTCTCACAGCCTTTATAATCTACAAACTTCGTACCTATAATATTTCTATTAGGAGTTAAAGCTTACATTGACTCATCTCATCGTGCCATCATAAAGCCAAGCGCCTTGAAAGGCCTACTAGATTGACATAACATTTGTGAGCATTAATTTCAACTTTAATGTATCCTTCTTAAGTCTAGTGTATGCCTGTTGATGAATTACAATCTATTATTTTATTTCCACATTTCTATCATATGATTAACCTTAAGCAAGTTATTTATTTTTTTTATTTTTTTTTAGCAATTTCACCTATTCATTTGAATGTTTTTGTCTATAAGTCAATTATCATAGCAATGCATCTGTTGCATAACATGAATAAGGATAATTTCAAGGCATTTATGTCCTGATTATGGCAAGAGTAACGATCATTCTAAGTCATGTTTGTGTAGATATATGTTAGACATCAATTACCAATTATATAAGTCAGTGATGGAAAAGTGAGAGATCATTTGATTTAGTAGTAATGGAAAGCATATATGAGTAATGTAAAAACATGGTTAAGACTATGACCTTGTTCTAATTACTATATCCCTTTAATTAAATTAATTTGTAGGTAAATAAGAGAAACATGGTTAAGAAGATGACCATGTTCCCATCCGTAATGGATGGCTTGGTGTCGTAAGAGTTTAGAGAAGCACTCTAACATAATTTTATGAGAATATGAAGATTATGGTCAGGTTTACAATCATGATCTAACCCTTAAAACTCCCTAATCAATCGAAATCTATCATGAATTAATGTACCTTTTGAGATTTTGAGCAAAAAAATGTAATGGTTCAACTAAAAGAGTTGTATAGCTCTACTATAGACAATTAAGATAGGTTTATAACTACTATAAACTTAATCTAATAGTGGATAACCAATTGCTAACAACCTAAAGTGAGAGGATTGAATGGTTCTAAAATTGATGGTTTATAGATCGGCTCTTGATTTGAGAGGACTAGATGGTCCTATACATATACATTATATAAGGTTGTACTAGGTTTTAATTTCTAAAACCTAGGATCCTATGACCTTGATTTAGTACGTACCTCTCCCTAGATATAAGGAAGATTATATAAGAAATCACCTAGAACTTACATAAAGAATTTCCAAAACATGTCTCATCTCTCTCTCTCTCTCTTTATATATATACATACATATATATATACATGAATCCAAAATTTCATCAATGGAGATTCTTGTCTTAGGCCTTAATTGCTGACCTTGTGACCTGCAAAAAAGAATACCACGAAGAGCACTAGAGGTTTACCTAGCATAACCACTTCGATATTTAAATCAATAAGAGGATTGTAAAATGGATATGGATGAATTTTATCTAAATAAGAAAGTATATCTTCTCTAAATTAGGTAAGTTTCGAGATCCTTAAAGATGTTATGGCATCTCCTAGGCTAGAGATACCCTATAGGTTAGTAACTCTACCATATGCTTGTGATTTGAGCTTCCATGCCAGTCCCTTGACCTTTAAGGTCTTGGGCATGAGTTACAAAGATAAGCTCTCACCTGCCTGAATATTGACGTTTAGAAAGGTCGAGCGCAGCTTGAGATTCAATCATAAGTCGAATCATAAAAGAAGGGAAATGGGTTGTTAGGGGGTGGAGAGGTATAAGGTTTGGTGAGCATGGAGGTGGGGATAGATCTCTATTTATAGTAATGGGATTATATATTGGGAAAGTGGATATGGATGAATTTCACCTAAATAAGAAAGTATATCTTATTTAAATTAGGTAAATTTCGAGATTCTCATAAATATCATAGCATTTCTTAGGATGGAGATCCCTCATAGGTTGGTACCTACACCAAATGGTCATGATTCGAGCATTCATGTCAATTCGCTAGCCTTTAAAGTCATGGACACGAGTTACAATGACAAGCTTTCGCCTACATGAACACTAGCCTTGGAAAGGTTAGGCACAACGTGAGATTCGATCATAAGTCGAATCATGAAGAGAACATTAGAAGGGTGGGGGTGGTTAACTTTATATTAGTAGTAGGATTAAGGATATACTGAGAAAGTGGATATTGATGAATTTCACTTAAATAAGAAAATATATCTTCTTAAAATTAGATAAGTTTCAAGATTTTTGAAGATGTCGTGGCATCTACTAAGCTAGAGATACCCTATAGGTTAGTACCTCCACCATATGCTCGTGATCCAAGCTTCCACATCAATTCCCTAACCTTCAAGATCTTGGGTACAAGTTATAGAGATGAGCTCTCGCTTAGACAAACAATGACTTTTAAAAAGGTCAGCACAACTTAAGATTCAATCATAAGTGGAATCATATAGGGAAAAAGGTAAGCTTAAGCCTTTATAACCCGCAAATGAGCCTAGATAGGTCGGCTTACAGTGGAGGAAGGTTGGAATGGGCCTTGCAAGGCCCAAGCCAAAAATTACCTATTAACAATTGCAAACAGTGGAGGAAGGTTGGAATGGGCCTTGCAAGGTCCAAGCCAAAAATTACCTATTAACAATTGCAATCATTGAATAACTCTTATTTTTCTTGATGCAAATCATTGGGTCTAAGCTCAAGAGTTTTTATTAGGAATTTTATAACTTAATATTATGAATATTAATTTTCCACAATAAGGATCTTTTGTTTTAATTATTAAAATAAAAAAAAGAGAAAAAATTAAAAAAAAAATCGTAGAGGGCATACTACATGGTGTAATGAGCCTAAAACCAATATTCTAGATAACTGTTAAATAATCTGACTTGTCGAATAATTAAGAAAAAGGTAGGGGGGAAAAAAAATTCTTGGAATAGATTCACCTACTGCGTGGACTGCTGCTTACTTGCGCATATAGCCCATGCAATTAGTCTCGTGGTTTTGCCTTTTGCGTCTATCTCTATCCATGCTGAAATCCGAGGGCGACTACATGATTAAGTCACAACAACTCCTCCTAATTGTTTCCTCTGTACCGTACTATACTATATATCTTCATTAAATAACCTCGCTTTTTTTCTCAATTAACGTAACCTAACAAACACTGCTCTCTCTCCTCTCTGCATGCATTCCCATGCAGCCTTTCTTCTCCATTTGGCATTATTAACCTTTTAATTAACCAAGTCTTCCGTAATAAATAACACACACGCACGTACTTGCCCAAACCAAGACACCATTCGCTCAACGGTCACCAGCTCACAAAATTAACAATGGAAACCGCTTTCATTTTATCCGGTTTAGTATCTGCTACCTTGGCTTATCTCCTGTGGTTCCATTTCCTAGCCCGCAAACTGACTGGTCCGAAGGTATGGCCCCTCGTTGGAAGCCTTCCGGTTCTTTTCGTGAACCGGAGGAGAATCCACGACTGGATTGCCTCCAATCTTTGCTCCACCGGCGGTTCGGCCACCTACCAGACTACCACCATCGCTCTTCCCTTTTTGGCACGCAAGCAAGGGTTCTTCACCGTCACGTGCCATCCCAAGAACATCGAGCACGTGCTTCGAACCCGGTTCGACAACTACCCCAAAGGACCCACCTGGCAAGCCGCTTTTCATGACTTGCTGGGCCAAGGAATCTTCAATAGCGATGGAGAGACCTGGCTCATTCAGCGCAAGACCGCGGCTCTCGAGTTCACCACCCGGACTCTAAGGCAGGCCATGGCTCGGTGGGTGAACCGGACTATCAAAAACCGGCTCTGGCTCATCTTGGACTCCGCATCGAAACGAAATGCGCCAGTCGATTTGCAGGACTTGTTACTACGTTTGACTTTCGACAACATTTGTGGACTTACGTTTGGCAAAGATCCTCAAACTCTTTCTCCCGAGTTACCTGAAAATACTTTCGCTATGGCATTTGACACCGCCACAGAGGCCACCCTCCAGCGGCTGCTTTATCCAGAATTCCTGTGGAGATTGAAGAACCTTTTAGGGTTTGGTTCGGAAATGAGACTGAAGAAAAGCCTCCAGGTAGTGGAGAGCTACATGAAGAAAGCCATCCATGAGCGTAAAGAGAGACCTTCTGATGATCTCTTATCCCGTTTCCTGAACAAGCGCGACGTTGACGGTAATCTCTTCTCCATGGACGTCCTTCAACGCATTGCTTTGAATTTCCTCCTCGCCGGACGCGACACCTCATCGGTGGCGCTCAGCTGGTTCTTTTGGCTTGTCATGAACCATCCCCGTATAGAGGCCAAGATCATCAACGAGCTCACATCCGTTTTGGCAGAGACACGTGGCAACGACCCGAAGGATTGGACCGAAGAGCCTTTAAATTTCGATGAAGCAGATCGGCTGACATATCTGAAAGCGGCTCTAGCCGAGACTCTCCGGCTCTACCCTTCCGTGCCGGAAGACTTCAAGTATGTCATTTCCGATGATGTTTTGCCAGACGGTACATTCGTGCCAGCGGGTTCGACCATCACGTATTCGATATATTCGGTTGGGAGGATGAAGACGATATGGGGAGAGGACTGCATGGAATTCAAACCGGAGAGGTGGCTGTCGTCTGGGGGAGACCGGTTCGAACCGCTAAAGGATGGATACAAATTCGTGGCGTTTAACGCTGGACCGAGGACCTGCTTGGGGAAAGACTTGGCTTACCTGCAAATGAAATCGATTGCTTCGGCGGTTCTGCTGCGCTACCGGCTATCGTTGGCTCCGGGTCACCGGGTCGCGCAGAAGATGTCTCTTACGCTGTTTATGAAAAATGGGCTGCGGGTGTACATGCATCCTCGTAATCTTACAGGACGTGAAGAGCGTGTGGCTCCTGGATCATCAGTTGCTGCATCGGCATGAGTACGTACGTGATGAGAGGATCATGAAAGCTTGGGCCATGCAGCTCTATAATTTGAATATATTTGAAATACCGATTTGGCCATCAGCAGTTGGTGTGTCCTCTTTGTTGTTTTGAAATTCAGAAGGTTCATGCATGCGTTCTGGCTTTAAATGATGTAGTGGTCGTCCTCGTCGTCGTCGTCGCCGTCCAGAATCGTTGGAATATACACAACATCGTCATAGAAATTAAAGAAGTCATTTCATTTTTTTTTTTTTTTTTTTTTTTTTGCTTTCTGTTATTTTGATTTGAATTGTTACAGTTTATGCTTGTGGAATTGTATTTGTGTTCATAAGCGATATACGTGTATGTTTCTTTCGATTCAATATTATTCAGTAATAATTCAGTTAAAAGTATCTTTTTCCAATCGAATTGCTTTAGATTCTTGAAAATTTTAATTTGGGCGTTGGATACTAAATCTTTTTCTAGCATGATTGCATGTTGTAAATTTATTGATCTTATGCGAGGCACCAAATGAGTTACAAATTTCCATTAAGAAGGAACCGCAAAAATTCAAGTGTGTGTATGGACTAATGGTTGGTTTAGGTTTTACACGCATAATAAATTGAATATTTTTAATGTTTTGAAGTTTTGAAATGAATAGCATCAACTGCGGTTGAATTCGGTTTCATCACTTTTAAAATATCAGAATCATAATTTAACGGTTTTTCAATGTTCCTTCCAACAACAGCATCAGTATGATCAAAACCTCCACAAAAATAAACTAGGTGAAACAAAATACAAACAAAAATTAGCTTTGAAAGTAAGATCCATAGTTTCACTTAGGCTACTGGCTTGATGCCTCCCCTGCTAATTGAATGCAACGAGTAAATGGCGTGGAAATGGATTAGCAGTTAGTGTCAGAGATTGGATATATAGCATTAGAGATGGACTGGCGGCAAGCGGCAAGCATCGAAGGATAGAGATGGAATAGTAGAGTAGTGGAGCGTAGATGTGAGGCTATGAATCGGTATTGTAATGGAATAAGATGGGGGCTGGGTGTTAAGGTTAGGCTTTGGAGGACCGAGGAGTGGAAGCGCGAAATGAAGTCAAATACAAGAAATGAATCGTTTCTCTTTTGTGTTAGGTGCCTTTCTTTTCTTTTCTTTTCTTTTCTTTTCTTTTCTTTTCTTTCCTTAAGGATTGGGCGTTTAATTTCAAAATGGTTATCTCATGTATTATTTTTGACAAAACATGCTTGTGATTAAATTCGTATTTTAGTTGGAAAAAAAAATCGTACTTTATATCTAGTACATTGATTCTTCATGAAACGAGACTCTTTGTAGGAAGCAAGAGCCTAAGCTATGAAATTTAATTTATTTAGGTATAAATACATTTTACTTAGTATATTAGCTTGTAAACATTCAACTAATTTTAACTAATAAAATAAATTATACTTGATTTAGTGAAATTTATTTTCTTTGAAAATAATTAAAATTAATGTATATTAGTTTGTTGATTTGCTATTTTAGAAGTGAGCCTCCCAATCTAAAAGTTTATGACTAACCTACTTAAAGCCCAAACCAGGCTTCCTAGAGCATACCTGACCTTACTATGCCCAAGTTAAGTTGCTAACATTATGGACGACCTTTCCAAAGCAAAGATTGAGTTTCCATCAACTTGGCCAAATTATGAAAATTTGCAACTAACACATTGCTAGTCTAAGATAGTCTCCACCATATCTAGAGTGTATTTTTGAAGATATGGTCGGGTGTATTTTTAAGATACAATTCACTTTCCTTAAATAACTCACCACTACACTTATAAATATAAAGTATAAGGGGCTTAATCCTTAGCCTCTCTCATTAAATTATATATAGAGGTGTACAAGTGAGTTGAATAGGCTAACCTAATCTAGTTTACTTTGGCCCGCAGATTAAACGAGTTAGGCTTATTTAGCTTGCTTTTTAAATGGGTCTAAAAAATCTCAACCTTAATCTATTTAAAAAGTAGGATAAAAAGGTTAGATTGGAGACCAAAGGCATAAATATGTTAAATAGAGTAACCTAAACCAATCCACTTTGGCTCATAGGTTAAACGAGTCAGGCTTTTTGGTCTGTTTTTAAACAAGCTAAAATACCTTAGCTCAAACCTGCTTAAAAAATGAGTTAAACAAGTCGACCCATTGGTAAAACCCACTTATACACCTTTAATTATATACTTTCTCCTTACTCTCTCTTACAAGGGAATGTATTTTTAAATAGCTTATGTTTGCTCTTTTTTGTAAGTTGCCTTCAATCTCAAACACCTTTTCAATGAGGAACATAAACACATGTAATTCATTTGTTGTAATATTTTCTAGTATTAATATAAGTTCATTTATTTATATGTAGGGAAAATGATGAAAAACTTACTCATGTTATTTTATTCACATGAAAGGAAATATATATAGGTTTGGTTGCATAAGGGATGAAGATGAAATCTAAGATTATTTGTGATTAATAAGGAAAACAAAAAAAAAAAATCTATACTTATCCTGTTCTGCTCAAGTACTTATCTAAAATAACTATAAGAATAGCTAAACTAACAAATATATACAAACTGAAATAGATAAATAGAAAACATTAAGACAGCAACATCAAGCAATTATATAACTCATCTTCGTTCCCCCTTAAGTTAAAGAATAGGTATCAATCATTCCTAGCTTGCCAATGATGTCTAGATATAACTATTTGGGTATTGTCTTTGTTAAAACATCAGCTTCTTAATTCGTTGATGAAATGTACTGCAACTTGATGTCTTTACCTTCGAGTTTAAGTTTATAAAATTCCTATCCAATCTAACATGCTTCATTCTATCATGCTAACCTGCACTCTTGACAATATTAAGTATTGATTTACTATCTAAAATATAAAAAAATCACCTACCAATATTCTCAAATCATGCAATAATATTTAAATTTAGATCAATTCACAAATTCCTTGTGCAATAGCTTAGCATTCAGCCTCAGCACTACTTCTAACAAGCACTGATTGCCTCTTGCTTTTCCAAGTTACTAAGTTTCCTCAAAGTTTAGTACAAAATCCTGAGGTAGATTTATCATCTATAATATCACCTCCCTAATCTGTGTTGCAAAAGCTACAAGATTTCAATTTTGATTCTTCTTGATGAACAATCCCTTACCAAGAGTTTCCTTTAGTTACTTGAGAATGTGATTCACACCATTTAAATGATGTCTTACTAAAGCATACATGAGCATAGCTTAGTTACCTAAGCTAATGGAGTAAGCTAAATCAAGTTTAGCTAAAGAAAAATATATTAATTTCCCTTACTAGCTTTGATATTGTCTCCTATCTATAGGAGGATCACTCTCCAATCCAAACTCTTCCAATTATGTGGAAGTAGAGTATTCATTGGTTTGCAACCCAACTTACCTATTTCTCGTAGCAAATCAACTGAGCAAGTATATATTTCTTATGACTGATAACAATTCCTTTATGGCTCCTCGCAACTTCCATCCCCTAGAAAAACTTCAAGCCTCCAAGATCTTTCATTTCAAATTTTCTCTAAACTTTATCATCACCTATAATAATCATGTCATCTACATAAACTATTAAAATTGATTTCCACCTGCTTCTATCATGTTTCACAAAAAGAGTATGTTTTGCTTGACTCTATATGTAACTTAAAGCAATCATTGTATCACTAAACTTTTAAACCATGCCTTAGGAGATTGTTCTAAGCCATACAACGACTTCTTTAGTTTACAAACCTTAACTTCATCTCCTTCTGATGTGAAACCAAGTAGAAGTCTCATATAGATCTCCTCATCTACATCCTTACTAAAAAACGCATTCTTTACATCAAGTTGATGTAATGGCCAATCAAAATTCACTGTTTGAGATAATAACACCCTAATAGAATTAAGCTGTGCTACAAGAGCAAAGGTCTCCTTATAATCAATACAAAAGTTCTAAGGGTACCTTGAGCTACTAGTCTTGCCTCACATCACTTTATACTTCCATTTGACTTGCGCTTGATGGTAAATACACATTTACAACTCATATCACTTTTTTCCAATTGGAAGATAAAAAAACTCCCAAGTATTAGTTTGATACAAGGCCTTCACCTCATCAAGAACTACCTCCTTCCAATTCTAGTTAACTAGTGCTTCATGAATATTTCTTCAAATTGCAGCTACATCAACCTTAGCAACAAAAGAGTACAACTGAGGTGAGAGTTTTAAATAGCTTACATAGTTTGAAATAGGATACATTATACAGGTTTCTTTATCCTTTCTTAAGGCTATAAGTAAATCCATCTTTTCTTTCTCAACATCTTCACCTTCTTGCAAGAAAAAGGGCAAGACTGGAGGCTCCAAGTTAGATAATTGGGCTTGTTGAGGAAATATCTTTCTCCTTGTATAAACATGGAAGGGTTGACTACTTAGAACAAATTCTATATATACTTTTTACCATGACTTAGTACTTAAACACTTAGCTGATGTAGTAGTGTTTGGACCATCAACAAGTTTTGACTCAACAATAAGAGTTTTCAACTTGGTATTTCTTGGAAATTTGTTTGACTTAAGATTTGTGGAGGAGTTATTATATTCTATAAATGTGATTGACTCAAACTTAGGGAGTCATTAATCCTAATAAGATCAGAATTTGCAAAGGAATCATTATAACTAGAAGTATGATCAAAATTACTTCCTGATATGCCTAAGAGCTCAGTTATTACAAGAACTTACTTTAGAAGATAAGAACCAAATGAGTCTTTCGAAGTAACAAAGAAAATAGAATGGAAAGGTTGGTAAACTGAATATAGTAGCTAATGTAAAACTGTTTGGACGATATGGTTCACCTACGAACATAACACGACTTGGCACCTTACTTGATGTAACACACAAACTGATGCCAAGGTTCACCCACCACTAATCTTGAGCCACTTGACAAGACTAGATAAGAGTATGGAAATAGACTTGGAGAGGAATGTCTCATAAGGGCTAAGTATATTCAAATTGTCTGTTAGGAATATAAGATGATTCCGATTACAAGGAAAAGGGATTTTTTATAGTAAGTCCCTAGAGTAACATTACAAATAAAGAGAATTATAAAAAGACATTTATGAAAAGTGAATCCCAATACATATGAAAAGGGGTAAATAAGACAAATGACAAAAAGAAAAAAGAATACAGTGTTAAGTGAAAAAGGACAGGTGGTAGCTTGTCAATGGCCCTTTATTAAGGAATCTTTGGACGCAGCAGCTCTATTGGATCATGACATAGTACCCTCAAGGGTTATCAAGACAAGTAAGGGATGCCATAAGTATGGGTAAGAGGCTGAAAGAGAAGTACTTGGCCAGTAGGAGCCTATGCCTTAACACTTGGTAGGAAGCTCTTGGCAACTAAAGGTCTAAGCAAAATCTGATATGTGGGGCCTTAGTTCACATCACTTAACAAAAAGGCCTCAATAAGAGAGTAGTCGACATCAATACAAAGGATAGAGCAGAGTAGGGTACACCCTCCTGAATCTCTCAAGGAGTTCAACTACCATTCTTATGCATATGATTTCTTATCCTCAACAGTTTGATAAGAGAGAATTCTCCTAGTGAAGGACTAAAGGCCCCTAAGATGTGAGCAAGTAAGTGGGCTAAAGGTTAGTAACCCATCAGCTCCCTAAGTTTGTTGAAAATTTTCCCTCAAATTTTAGCTCTCTTCTTCATCGAGTACATAAGGTATTAGGTCAGCGACATTAAAAGTAATAGATACACTATATCCATCAGGCAACTTAAGCTTATATGCATCGTCGTTGATGCACTTAAAGATCTTAAAAGGTCCATCTGATTTGCGGGAAAATTTGTTCATCCTCTTCCTAAGGAAACACTCCTTACTGAAGTAGACCCAAACAAGGTCTTGGGGGTTATAAACCACTCATCTCCTTCCTCGACTTCTTTGCTCCCTCTATCGGGTTATGGTCCGTGCCAGTTGTTCGGCAACTTTTTTTATGTAACTTTTAGAATTCCTCAATGCGTTGTAGGTTAAATTGACTTTTCCCATTAAACGGCTAGGCTAATAACCATATCTAGAGGTAGGTTTAAGTTAAGTCCATAGATAACCTCAAAAGATGACCTTCCTATTAAGCTGTGAGCTGATTGGTTGTAAGCGAACTCCGTGATAGGTAGCCATAGGTCCCAATTATGTAAGTTTTTCCCAACAGCTGCTCATAGGAGGTTACCGACTGTCCTGTTTACTACTTCAATCTAGCTGTCTATCTAAAGGTGGCAAGAAGTACTGTACAAAAGCTTAATGCTGAGCTTCTTCCATAGGGTCTTTTAGAAGAAGCTAGTAAACTAAGAGTCACGGTCTGACACAATACTTCAAGTTACTCCATGTAGTTGCATAATTTTCAGTAAAAAGAGGTTAGCAACAAATAAAGTATCATTGGTTTTGTGGCAGGGGGATAAAATGGCTTGTCTTACTAAATCAATTGACTACCACAATGATAGAGTCATATCTTCTCAGAATTCAGGATAAGCCGAACATAAAATCCATACTTAGATCTGTCCATGGCTACTCAAGTATTAGCAAGGGTGTGTACTTTCCAAATGGCTCCTTTCTCCCCTTTGTATGTCTACATACCTCACACCTCTTAAGAACTCGACATACATCTTTCATTATCTTAAGCCAGTAGAAATGTTTTTTCAATATTTTAACCGCTTTCTTTTCTCCAAAATGGTTGGCTAAGCCTTTAGAATGAGCTTCTCGAATGAGTAGGTTTTTGACCGATCCACTCAACACATAAACCTACTTGCCCTTCATCAAGAATCCTTGAATCAAGTAGAACCCATTTATAACCCCTCCAACATTTCACTTAGTCACTAAAGGCCCAAAATATGGATTATACTCATACTAATTGGGTAGGGTGTCAAATCCACGTACCTTAGCTTGCATTATTGTAATGAGGGTATGACAATAAGAAAAGGCATCAGCCATAGTGTTTGTGCTCCCTTTCTTATACTAGATGATACAACAAAAGGATTACAAGAACTGTACCCATTCAACATAGCACCAAGAAATTTTTTGTTGCCCTCGGAGGTGTTTGAGAGATTCATACTCAGAGTAAATGATGAATTCTCTCAATAATAAGTAATGTTGCTAGTTTTGCAATGTTCGGACAAGGGCATATAACTCCTTGTCATATGCCGAGTAATTCAAGGCAACTCCTCTGAGTTTCTCGCTGAAATAAGTAATAGGTCGATTCTCCTATATAAGGATAACACCAATGCCGTCTCTAGACACGTCACATTTGACCTCAAAAACTTTCTCGAAATCCAGTATGTTAAGTAATGGAGCAAATGTTAATTTAGACTTTACATCTTCAAAACTCTTCTAAGCTTTCTCCAACCACTTGAACTCAAAGTTCTTCCTAGTTGGTTCAGTTAATGGCACCGTTATAGAACTAAAAGTCCTGAATGAATCTCCGATAGAATGAGGCTAGACCATAGAAGCTCCTGACCTCGGTAGCATTAGTCAGCACGGGCCATTTAGGAATAGCTCTAACTTTCTCATCATTAACTCAAACTCCTTCTTTTAATACAACACATCTAAGGAATATAACTTCGCTCTAGCAAAACAAACATTTCTTCAAGTTACCGAATAACCTCTTGACATAGAGAATGTTGAATATCGATCTTAAATGCCCCATATAAGAGGTGAGGTCGATACTGTAAACCAGCATGTCATCAAAGTAAACCATAACACATTTGCCAATCAGTGCCCTTAGTACATGATTCATGAGCCACATAAAATTACTCAACGCATTCGTCAGACCAAACGATATCACCATGTTTTTTTAACAAACCATCCCTTATCTTGAAGGCCGTCTTCCATTCATCTCCAAGTCTCATTCGTATTTAGTGATAACCATTCTTCAGATCAAGCTTTGAAAAGATGTAAGCACTATGCAACTCATCGAGCATATCATCTAACTGTAAGATCAAATATTAGCACTTAATAGTAATTTTGTTTATGGTACGACCATCAATGCACATTTTCTATAACCCATCTTTCTTTGGTACTAATATGGCCAGTATAACACATGGGCTTATACTTGTAGACACTCGATTTTTGCTTATAGTAGTTATAATTTTTTTTTTTTAAGGTCGTAGTTTAGAAAATAATAAAAAAATGAAAAATGATAAAAAAAAGACAAAGAAATAGAAAATTGTTGGAAAAAGAAAAAAAAAACTAAAAAGGAAAAAATTCAAAAAAATTAATTTGATGGAATCTTAACTAAATAGTTATAAAAAAAAAAAAAGCAAATCTAATACGATGACGTTAATCTAATAAAAACAAGATTTGTGAGATTCGATTATATTTTGGATCTTTATCAATTTAGATTCGATTCGATTTGATTCAAAAGATTTGGTTTCGAGTTTTATAAATAGGCGTTACATAGTACGAGACAAAAAGAACAATTACACATCTGTTAAAAACATGCTCAAACCCACTCCTTAGACCAATTCTATAATTGTGCGCACGATAGGACTGGGGATCTAATCTGTTCCCTTTCATTGGCTTTGCGTACTTTGCTTTATAAGTATATAACAATAGTTTTTATCTATACCTTATTTTATTTATTTATTTTTATCTCACTTAGTATATACACAATTATTTTTAAGACTTATACTATTTTTTTTTATTTTTATCATGTCTTTAATTGCTAATAATTAGTTATTGCATTAGTGTCTAAAGAACATGTGTTAGGTTAAATTTTTTTTTTTTTTTTTTAGATTTCATATTTTCAAAATGACATTTTTATAAAATCTCATATTTTATAAAATCTCATTCTTTGCATATTGTATTAATTTAGAAAAATTACATTAGGCATGTTAGGATTTTCTAGATAGAAAAATCATTTTGATGTTTATAAAATAAAATAAAAAATCTTTAATTGATTTCTTTTTTACAACAAGGCATCTTTTCTATAGTTTAGGTTTATTTTTCATAGTTTAAGTTTCTTTTCTATGGTTTAAACATCTTTTTTATGGTTTAGACATCTTTTCTATGGTTTAGACATCTTTTCTATGGTTTAGACATCTTTTCTATAATTAGATATATTTTCCATAATTTAGGCTTCTTTTCTATGGTTTATATATCCTTTCTATAGTCTAGACATCTTTTCTATGGTTAGGTATCTTTTCTATAGTATCTTTTCTATGGTTAGAAATTTTGTTTTTCTTTTTTATGTTTTAAGCATCTTTTCTATATAAAAAATTCATCATGTAGAGCATTGCATATTTCATTAAAATTGCATTTTTAGGTCTTTAGAGTTTTTCTTGAAAATTAAAAAAAATTATCACTTAGCTATTTTTAAATAAAAATCTTAATTTGGGACTTTTCAAAAATTAGCTTTAGGTTTTTTTTTATAATTAGGAATAAAAATTAGGCTTCTAACGATTTTTCTTAATAAAAATGAAATGGTTAATAAAAACGCAAATTCAACCAATTATTTTTTTTATAAAAAGAACCAACACATTAAAGTTTTCGGAAAGAACTACGATCGTTTGATCCCGGTTAATAGGCACCTTCGAGGCGACGATAAAATATGTAGAAACTTAACTTCTTTCTCTTTTAATATTTTATTTATTTATATATATTTTTAAATATTATAATTAGAAGAATAATCCTAATTTTAGTAAATAAATAGTGGTACCCGTTAGGGTTTAATAGGTTAGCCTCCGAACTCGGAACCCTCCAGTTCTTCATTCAAATGGAAATCAAAGATCGATAGCCAAATCATAATTAATCCACCCAATTAATTGCGGTTTCTTTTTCTTTTCTCGATTTCGGTCGGATTATGACTCCAAATTTTTTTTAAATAAGAAATCAAAATTTCCCAATTTCTTTAATCGATGATTAATATTAAATAAGTTAAGGTTTAGTATTAATCAAAAAATGAGAAATCAATTTTAAACAAAAACTGAAAAATCAGGTTCGACAATTTGGCAACTTCACTGGGGGAACACTAGAGGGCTAACCACTAGAAGTTACCGAAAACAGGATTATTTTTCAAAATAAAAAATAAAAAGATGAAATAATAATAAAAAAAACTTAGGTATGTTATTTTATGTATTTTTTATTTTATTATTTTTTTTACTAGCATTTTTTATTGCAATTTATTTACCGGAGGATAGCTTTGGGGGTTTACTTTATTTTTATTCTATTTTTCTAGATCATAAATGCATAGTAGATACAATTAGAATCAAGCCATCTTAAGACCTTAGGAGGGGGGTCATTGTGTAAGTTTCGGATGTTATGGGGCAACTACCTTTCAGGGCTGATCAAGCTACCCCATTCAAGTTCAGATGCGACCACAGAACTATTGTTTTATAAAAACGTAGTGATTGCAAAACTTGAGGACTTTTAGAACCCACATGTTACATCACATGAAAACATTTTAAAAAAAAAATCACAAGAACCTATGATGTGGCAAACCTAAATGGACAAGGGTAGTTGTAAAATTGCAGTTATAATATTTTTCCGTAAATAATTTGTAATAATTCTAGGTAAAGTTTGGAATAGGTGATGATTATAATTTTGATTTTTTCTTTTTTTACATAACCATGGCTAGATCGAGTCAAGGGATTTTTAAACAAATCCATATCTACCCACCTCATTGGCCTTAAAAGATACTCTATATATGATTCTAACTTTTTAGCCTAAATAAGTAAGAATTTATTACGAATAAGATTGGGCTCATCTTACCCTATATAAAAGCCCTATAAATATTACCCTAGTACAGGCCTTCGTATATCTATGGGAGCCCAAATCTATTACTTTTTGTTTGGGTCCACATCAGTTGAGCCCAACCTTCGTAAAGTAAATAAATAAAAATAATAAAAACAAAAAAAAAAGAAACAAAACAAAAAAATCAGACCTATAGAATAATTTCAAGTAGTTATCGTTTTGTCTAGTATTTTGTCCGTCAGAAATATTCATTCTTTTGGATAGATTGACTCCTTAGCCTTTATCATTCGAAATAAATATGATTTAGATTTAGATTTTTAGTACTTTTTCTTTAGAATTCCTTATTTGTAAATAGACCCTCAGTAATGTTGTTCTAGGTTTGTATATAAAATTCTAGCAAAGCAACCCTCCATTTATAATTCCACCACTTGGTCTTTATAACACAAAAGCCCGAACTTTTCCTCTCTCTCTTTCAAAAAAAAAAAAAAGAAAGAAAGAAAAAAGAAGGAAAGGAAAGAAAAGAAAAAGAAAGAAATTTACTAACGGTTACAAATCCTTATAGGGTTCAAGACAAACACAATTACTTGGCCCATTAAGGTAGCTAACCTAAATAGATCTACTTGGCCGGACAAAATAACCAACCAAAGCCGAACCCTAGCCCATTAAGATGATTTAACCAACTGAATACCCCTGAGCCATTAAGTCCAACCATGAACTGAGTCAAAACACAAAGCCGTAAAACAGTATCTTAAGCTTGATCCCCGATATAAACAAAAAGGGCAATTCATCAGTCCCTTCCACTTCAAAAGTTGTCAGTTCCAACACATTCAAACTCTAAAAGAACCTAACCCAAAATCACATATGGAAGCTTAAGGGCTTTAAGACCTATAAGTCTGGGGCATGGGACATTTAGTCTTTGAAATTTCACAATTAAGGCATGTTCCAAGGAATTGGGGAGTAAGGTCAATACCCTGAGGTCAATCAATCCCTATGTAAGGAATTGGTAATTCACTTTTAAAAAGTTTTGAATGAAAAGAGGCAAATTATATCCTATACACTAACCCTTAAACACTTTGAGAGTTAAGAGACATCATGGTGAGGATATTTTGGACTCATTCCTTAACGGAGGTCCATTTTGAATTTGATACGCAGACCGAAATAAAGTAAGGCATTCATTTTCAAATCCCAAACACAATTATCCTTTGATAACCCTGTTGGACTGATCTAGAGTCCTTTCAAATGTAAAACCTGTCAAAAACCACCCCTACAGTGGGGCAATTCGGAGGTTAGGGTCATTGATTAGGAGAGATGGATAACATTGATTTATGTTTGCCCCAGTAATAACAATTTAAGGATAATTTTTGTTTTCAATAAATTGTTCCCTTTGAAGAAGAGCTAACATTTTTTCAAATACCCTAAAGGGCACACATACCTTACTTAAGCCAATGCACTCTAAACCTATAGATTTAGGGCCTTGATTCATCTAGAGACAAAAACTTAACAAAAAAGATAGTTATTTTTGGGGAGAGAAAAGAAAGAAATGAAATGAAATGAAAAAAGAAAAAAATATGAAAAAGGAAAATGAAGAAATACCCAAATATTGGGCTTAAGAAAATCCTCAATCAAAGAAGGCTTAAGTTGCTCAAAAAACACAAGGCCTTAAATCACATCCCTGACCAAAAACGCAACACCTCATATTAGAATCATGTTCTCAAACACAAACCAAAAACTCCATATTCAATTCAAACACAAGACCCTCCTACCCACAATACCTCCCTACTCAAAGCTCTTTCAATTTTGAAGAATAATTTATCTAAGATAAAAATTATTTTTGAAATTGGGGTAAGCGCACATCTAGTTCATTCCTAAGGGTTCTTGACTTGTACCCCCCAGGTTGGACGAAAGCACTTCATTCAAAATAGGCCCTTTCAATTAACTTCTTTTGAAACCATTTGACCAAAAGCCCAATTTAAAATACTGAATCCAAAAAGACCTAATAGATTGATCAGAGTGAATCACTTACAAACTGGATTATAATTTTTGGAATAGTAATCAAGAGTGAAATCCAGACCGAGAGTGCGTAAGGAAGTCCTCTTCAACTAAACTAATCATGAGTTACCTTTTCCTTATGAAATGAATGTTTAAGGCCTATCCAAGAAGCTCATTGTCTAGGTAATTAAGTTGCATATGAGATACCTTATAAGATTATATTGTTTGCCTTTTAAATAGGAATTTGTATCCGTTAGCAAACTTTCAAGGAAAAAGAAGGAAAAATGAAAATGAAAAGATGTGAAAAGGAGAGAGAGAATGTGGAGGCATGTTACAAGTTTTTCCATTCATTTTCCAGTCCATTTCATTTATAGTGGCTAAATTTTTAATTCATGTTATAAATAGTTTTCACCAAATCCCTCGTTTGTAAATTTCTCAAGTTAAGAGTTTTTTTTTTCGAGTCAGCTATGTTTCTTAGTTTTACTTTCAACTGTCAATAGATTTTAAGCGAGTCCAAAGGGTGCTTACTCTTTATCCATTTTCTCAAGGATATAGCTAGCTCATAGAGCACTGTTCCTATCCATATCTTCTTTAGTGCTTCACTCAATTCATGGAGCATTATCCAAATTCATATTCTCATTTAGGGACCTAGCCAGCTCATAAAGCACAATCCCAATCTAAAGTTTCTTAAGCTTCCAACTGGCTCCCAAAACACAATCCCAATTTATAATCTCCTAAGGAGCTAACCAGCTCGTAGGGCGTAGTCCCAATCCAGAGTTTCGTAGACTCCCAGTCATCTGACTTACAGAACGTTACTCGACTCAAAATTTCTTTAAGGGACTTAGCAAGCTCAAGAAGCGCTATCCTAATTCAAGCTTCTTCATTTTTTGGTCTTAGCCAACTCAAGGATCGCCTTTTGACCACCTTGGTTAGTCAGCTCATTAAGGCACGACCAAGTTTCCTCATTTTTAGGTGTTAACCAGCTCAAAGGGCGCTTTAACTGTCTTAGTTAGTCAGCTCATTAGGGTACAACCAAATTTTCCTCATTTTTAAATCTTAGCCAGCTCAAATGGCGCTTTGACCGCCTTGGTTAGTCCGCTTATTAGGGCACGACCAAGTTTTCCTTATCTTTAGGTCTTAGCTAGCTCAAAGGGCATTTTGATCACCTTGGTTAGTCAGCTCATTAGGGCACAACCAAGTTTCCTCATCTTTTAGGTCTCAGCTAACTAAAAGGGTTCTTTGACTACCTTGGTTAGCCAACTCAAAGGGTGCTTTGACCACCTTGGTTAGCCAACTCAAAGGGTGTTTTGACCACCTTGGTTAGCCAACTCAAAGGGTGCTTTGACCACCTTGGTTAGTCAACTCATTAGGGCACGACTAAGTTTTCTTCATTCTTTAGGTCTTAGCCAACTCAAAAGGCGCTTTGACCGCTTTGGTTAGTCAGCTCATTAGAGTACGACCAAGTTTCTTCATCTTTAGGTCTTAGCCAGCTCAAAGGACGCTTTGACCGCCTTAGTTAGTCAATTTATTAAGGCACAACCATCTTCATTCTTTAGGTCTTAGCCAGCTCAAAAGGCGCTTTAACCGCCTTGGTTAGTTAGCTCATTAGGATACCACCAATTTTTTTTATCTTTAGGTCTTAGCCAACTCAAAAGGCGCTTTGACCGCCTTGGTTAGTCAACTCATTAGGGCAAAGCTAAGTTTTCTTATCTTTAGGTCATAGCTAGCTAAAAGGACGCTTTGACCACCTTAGTTAATCAACTCATTAGGGCACAACTAAGTTTCCTCATGTTTTAGGTTTTAGCCAGCTCAAAGGGGCACTTTGACCACCATGGTTAGTCAGTTCATTAGGGCACGACCAAGTTTCCTCTTGTTTTAGGTCATAGCCAGCTCAAAGGGCGCTTTGATTACCTTGGTTAGTCAACTTATTAGAGCATAACTAAGTTTTCTCAGCTTATTCTTTAGGTCTTAGCTAGCTCAAAGGGCGCTTTAACTGCCTTGATTAGTTAGCTCATTATGGCACAACCAAGTTCTCTCATTCTATTACGGTTTTAGGCAGCTCTAAGAGCGTTTATCCATTTCATCTAGTTTAAGAACTTAGCCAGCTCAAGGAGCGCTTCACCTCCTGTAGGAGCGCTTCACCTGCTTTAATTATTCAACCCATAGGGGGTACGACCAAACTCTCATGATTCCTTTTAGGGATTCTTATCAACCCACAAGGGCGCTACCTTCGCTATTCTTCGTTCCAAACTTATCGTTGTTAAATGTCTTAGCATTCTTTAGGATAGAGTAGTCCTGAAGTAAAAACGATGTCACTTTTGTCTTTATGGTAAAGTTTTATTCAAACTTTACCACAAAGAGGGGAGGCTGTAAACACTCGATTTTTGCCCATAGTAGTTATAATTTTTGTTTTTAAGGTTGTAATTTAGAAAATAATAGAAAAATTGAAAAATGATAAAAAATAAAAAATAAAAAATTGTTGGAAAAAAAAAGAAAAAAAAACTAAAAAATAAAAAATTCAAAAAAATTAATTTAATAGAATCTTGACTACATAATTGTCGAAAAAAAAAAGCAAATCTAATACGATGACATTAAATCTAATAAAATCAAGATTTGTAAGATTCGAATCTATTTTGGATCTTTATCAATTTAGATTCGATTCGATTCAAAAGATTTTTTTTCGAGTTTTATAAATAGGTGTTGTATGGTGCGAGACAAAAAGAACAATTACACATTTGTTAAAAACATACTCGAACCCATTCCTTAGACCAATTCTATAGTTGTACGCATGATAGGACTGAAAATCCAATCTGTTCCCTTTCATCAGCTTTGCGTTCTTTGCCTTACAGGTACATAATAGTGATTTTTAATTATTGTCTATAGCTTATTTTATTTACTTATTGTTATCTCACTTAGTATATGTGCAATTATTTTTAAGACTTGTACTAATTTTTTTTTCATTTTGTTCATGTCTTTAATTGCCAGTAATTAGTTATAGTATTAGTGTCTAGAGAACAGGTGTTAAGTTAAATTTCAGCCTTTTTTTTTAGATTTCATATTTTCAAAATTTCTTTTTTATAAAATCTTATATTTTACAAAATCTCGTTCTTTGCATATTATATTAATTTAGAAAAATTTCATTAGGCATGTTAAGGTTTTCTAGAGAAAAAAATCATTTTGATGTTCATAAAATAAAATAAAAAATCTTTAATTAACTTCATTTTTACAGCAAGACATATTTTTTATAGTTTAGGCTTGTTTTCCATTGTTTAGATGTTTTTTTCATAGTTTAAGTTTCTTTTCTATGGTTAGATATATTTTCCATAATTTAGGCTTCTTTTCTATAGTTTATATATCCTTTCTATGGTTTACAAATCCTTTCTATGGTTTACATATCATTTATATGGTTTAGACATCTTTTCTATGTTTAGACATCTTTTCTATGGTTTAGACATCTTTTTTTTCTTTTTTATATTTTAAGCATCTTTTCTATATAAAAGATTCATCATGTAGAGCACTGCATATTTCATTAAAATTGCATTTTTAGGTTTTTACGGTTTTTCTTGAAAATAAAAAAAAAACTATCACTTAGTTGTTTTTAAATAAAAATCTTTATTTGGGACTTTTCAAAAATTAGGTTTTTAGGTTTTTTTTTATAATTAGGAATAAAAATTAGGATTCTAAAGATTTTTCTTAATAAAAATGAAATGGTTAATAAAAATGCAAATTCAACCAATTATTTTATTTATAAAAAGAACCAACACATTAAAGTTTTCGGAAAGAACTATAATCGTCTGATCCCGGTTAGTAGGTATGTAGGCACCTTCGAGGTGACGATAAAATATGCAGGAACTTAGATTCTTTCTCTTTTAATATTTTATTTATTTATTTTTTTAATATTATAATTAGAAGAATAATTCTAATTTCGGTAAATAGATAGTGGTATCAGTTAGGACTTAATAGATTAGCCTCCGAACTTGAAACCCTCTGGTTCTTCATTCAAATGGAAATAAAAAACCAGTAGCCAAACCGTAATCAATCCACCCAATTGATTAGGGTTTCTTTTTCTTTTCTTAACTTCAATCGAGTGGTGACTCCAAATTTTTTTTTAAATAAGAAATCAAAATTTCCCAATTTCTTTAGTCGATGATTAATATTAAATGGGTTAGGGTTTAGTATTAATCAAAAAACGAGAAACCAATTTTAAACAAAAACTGAAAAATCAAGCTCGACAATACTCTCTTTGACATATCCACGATCTACCAACTTATCCACTTGTTTTTTCAGCTTGGCTGTGTGCTTGAGATTGAGCTTATAGGCAAGTCAATTCAGTAGGGTAACTCTAGGCTAAAGGTCACTACAATGATCAATGCCTCTTAAGGGTAGTAAACCTTTCAGCATCTCACCAGGAAATAAGTCGACATACTCCTATAATAGTGTTTGTACCTTAGTTGGTAGGCTCTTAGCTTCTTCCAACTCCAGTAGTTTCCTAATTAAAAGGAGCACACACTCATCTGCCTTGACTTTAAAGGAAAATTGAGTATGGGAAATCACTAAGGATTTCCGCTGCAATGATCTGATAACGTTCTCTTATGACTTTTACACTTCCTTAGGACTCATAGGGGTCAGTATAACCTTCTTCTCATCCTTCTAAAACATGTAAGTATTGTTATACCCATCTTGTAATTCTCTCAAGTCAAATAGCTAGGGTCAGCCAAGTAAGATGTGTGATACGCACATAGTAAGGACATCACACAACACTTCGTCCTTGTACCTATCACCAATGGTGATCGGTACTCTAACTTGCTCAACAATAAGTAAACCTACTTTCTCGTTCAACTATCGAATCTTGTATGACTTAAGGTACGAAAGGGTCGACAATTTCATGGCCTTGAATAGCCCTTGCACTATGACATTGGTATAACTTTCTCCGTCAATGATCAAGGCGCATGGCTTGCTATTCATTTGATAGTTTGTGTGGAAGAGGTTCTCCCTTTGCTCATTCTCATTGGCTAAAAGAGTACTAAGAGATTGTCGGATAACAAAACAGTACTCAGCATCGTTCTCAAGTGGTGTTACGGCATTAGGGTCTTTCGAAAACTCTCCTAACATCTGTTCAACTTCCATCTCTTCCTCTCCTTCGCTTACACTCGCTACTTCAAGCTGGGGCTCGTCTCCCTTTATAGTAATGACTTAGCGGTTTGAACATTGACTAACCATATGCTCATAACTGAGACATTTAAAGCACTTGATCTCTCAAGTCCTCCTTCCTAATGATAAGAATCAAGTTACTAGGTCGTTGACTCGCAGCCGAGCCTAAGGAATGGAAGGCTTGGCAAGGTAAATTTTTCTACTCCAACCAACTCTTACCAAAGTCGGGTACTACTTTGCCGAATAACTCTTTATGTTGAGCCAAATAACTGCTTATCTCTCTAAAGTATGCTAAGTTGTAGATTACTCACTTGTGCCGAAGCTGACTAATGATTCAATATCTCCCTTATTGAGAAGTTAAGAGAAAGAGATCAGATTGATCCTTAGCCACCCCTACTTGGATAAGCAACTAGACTATATACTTTTGTATGCTTCCTCTAACGACCTTGCCCATGTATCGTCACCACGTATATAGGACCACGTGTTGAATCTACCACACTAATCATCGCTTTTCTGGAATATTCATTTTTACCCATGTACATTACTTCTTTAGGATAATACCCTTTTTGTTTTTTTCCTTTTTAGGCATGTTACCCTAAATTCTTGGATATAAATACCCCTTGTACTTATAGCCATAAATCAAATTGAACATTAATACAATTGACATTTTGCCTCTAGTAAACATTGCTTGTTTACATTCATTTTACTCTTATCTTAACCCTTAAGCAAAACTAGGTAGCGAGTAACATCATTGGATCATCTTGAGCATTATATCGAGTTGTATCGTGAGTCCTTAGAAGTTTCATTAGTACATCATATCCATTAGAGTTGTTCATGGGTTTTTACTTACTATGTCATTTGAATTTCTTCTTTTGCACATTCCCCATCACTTCATTTTCGAGCTTTCAACAAGCTTAGACCCATTCAGCGACTGCCTTGTTTGTTCTTAGTTATGGTTCGCAACATCTTGGAATTAGAGCGGAGGTTTTTGTTTGAGTTATGGTTTATGTTTGAAGTTTTGTTTATACTCTATTTTTATATGTGTGAAATAGAGCAAGTTACTGTGTTTGTTTGACTGCGATGCTTGTTAGCTATTACTTTTTTCTAGTTTTTGGAATTATTTGCTATATCACCTATTTGAAAAGTTTGAGCTTTGAATCTGTAGAGAAAATGACTGACCTAAGTGTAAACAATGGAGTTGGAGATAGCAATAGTGGAGTTATCTATTATAGACAATAGTCTTAAGGAACCCCTAAAAGCATTGACGAGAGACTTGATGAGGTGGCTAACCTCTTGGTAGATCTAACCCGAGTTATTTATGCGTCGGCTTGTCGACCAACTAAAACCACACAAAACACCCCATAGGCTACTCAACCTATTAGAGGTTAGAACCCAACTCGATAAGTTTGAGGTGAAGGAGTAAGTGGACGGGTAAGACAAAAGATAGACCTAAGGGAACTAAATGAAGAGAATGAGGAAGAGTATTTTGAAGAAGAGCAGCTCGAGTTCCTAAAGCATTTGACCATGTGAAGCTTCGGATTCCAAGCTTCAATATATCTAACAATGCTAATAAATATTTAGAATGGGAGGAGAAAATAGAGCATGTTTTCGACTATTATAAGTATGAGGATTATGAGAAAGTGAGAACCGCTGTTGTTGAGTTCTCCAGATATGCCCCCATGTAATAGAAGAATTTCTAACCTATGAGGAGGCGAGAAGGCTACTGAGAGATTAATACTTAGCCTAAAATGAAAAGAATATTAAGAAATAGATTTGTGCCAGAAACTAATCTATAAGATACTTTCACTCGACTTTAGGAGCTGAGGCAAGAAGGTTAAATAATTGACAAGTATGTTTAAGAATTCCAAATACTCATGATTCGATGTGAAGTAGAGGAGCCCCCAACACAAACAATCTCTAGGTTCATCATGGGATTGAGAAGTGATATTCGAGACATTGTAGAACTCCAACAATTCACAACAATGGGTAAAGCCATCCAAAAAGCTCAATGAGTAGAGAGGTAGAGAAGAAGCTAAATACCAGCTAAAAAGCTAACTAACCAACTAAGATAAGGAGTTCACTGAACTCAGTCAGGTACCGAGCCAATCTGAAAGGTAGATTTTCGAGCTAAGTAAAAGGCCAACCTAATAGTGACTTGCCGACCTGAACTTATGAGAAGAGGCAAGAATCAGGTAAGAAGATGAGCTAGATCAAGTGCTTTAAATGCCAAGGGTTCAGACATATGGCTACTCATTGCCCGAATTGAAGAACTATAGTAATCAAGGGAGACGTCATGAAGCTAGAGGTAAAGAGTACAGATGAGGATCCCAAAAAGGAAGAGATCACTGCTAGGAACAAAGATACCAAGAAAGAATTGATTGACGAGGATATGTTTGCTGAGGACTTAGAGCAATTGATCATGGTTGTTCGGCGTACAATGAATAAAGAACCCTCATACGATGAAGAGAAAAGAGAAAATTTGTTTTATACTACCTATAAAGTAAATGATCAGGTATGTGCCCTTATTGTGGATAGTAGAAGTTGCACCAATATAGCATCAGCCGACCTCATTACAAAATTGGAGTTGCTGACTTGCACATCTAAGGCCATATAAGTTGCACTAATTGAGTAAGAAAGAAGCACTACATGTCATTCGGCAAGTACTATTCCTGATCACTATTGGAAATTACTCTGATCAAATTCTTTGCTACATACTACCCATGTGTACTTCCCATATGTTGTTAGGTAGACCATGGCTATTTGACTAGAGAGTTATCCATGATGGATACTGAAAAACATATACGTTTGAGAAGGATAGCAAGAAGATCACTTGAACCCGATGTCACTAAGTAAAGTTAATAAATTGCAAGCCAAACTTGCTCACAGATCAAAGAAGGCTTTAGTGATGAGTAGAGCCGAGCTCTGAGAGACCCTTAAAGTTGATACACCAACCTTCATGTTGGTTAGGTGCCTATTGGAGATAAAGGAGCAGGGTAAACTACCCTAGAAAATAAAAGAGTTGCTGGACGAATATGCCGACCTATTCCCAAAATAGTTACCCTAGGGGTTACCCCCAATTTAAGGCAGAGAACACTGCATTGACTTAATACTTGGCGTCGTGCTACCAAATAAGCTTACCTATCAAATGAGTCCCAAATAGGCTTCTAAACTTCAACATCAAGTCAATGAGCTACTGAAGAGAGGGTATATTAGGGAAAGTCTCAGCCCTTGTGCTGTACCGACATTTCTAGTACCGAAAAAGGATAGAACCTAGTGGATGTGTGTAGACAGCCAAGCTGTGAACAATATTACAATCAAGTCCAAATGTCCTATCCGAGGGTTGGAAGATATGCTAGATGAATTGAGTAGAGGTAAGATTTTCAATAAGATTGATCTTAAGTTTGGCTACCATCAAATTCGTTAACAAAGCCATGGATTGAGTTGAGCATGGACTTTATCCTCAGATTACCAAGAACTGCCTGAGGTAAAGATTCTATAATGATTATTGAGGTTCTATTCAGTAAGATGGTGCACTTTTGTGCCTTGTGCCAAAACTAACAATGCTTCGGCTATTGCTTCTCTTTTCTAGCAGGAGATTGTACGGTTACACAACGTGCCAAGAAATACAGTCTCCGATAGAAACTCAAAATTCTTAAGCCATTTTTGGAAGACCTTGTAGTAACAGATGGGTACCAAACTACTGTTTAATATTTCCTATCACCCCGAAACTAATAACTAGATAGAGGTGGTTAATCGCACTTTAAGATCATTGCTCCAACCTATAATAGGCAAGAACTTGGTCAATTGAGACGTTTACTTGCTAGTAATTGAATTCGTTTACAACCGAACAGTACATGACACCACTAAGCCAACCCACTTTGTGGTTATCTATGGTTCCAATCTCGAGTTATCCCTTGATCACACTCTTGTCCCTATGCTCGTGCAAGAAGACCTAAACGTAATAGTCAGACCACAATCCCTTCAGCACATCTATGACAAAGTCATTCAGCACATCGACTAAGCTGCTAGAAGAATGCGAGAGAAGGCTAAGGGTAAGATGGCTAAACAATTCCAACAAGGAGACTTGGTATGGTTGCACCTCAGTAAGGAACAGTTTCCGAATAAGAAGAGGAACAAATTATCTGTAAGAGCTAAATGACCTTTTAGAATCCTCTAGAAGATTAATGATAACACCTACATATTAGAGCTACTTAAGGACTATGGGGTTTCTAACACCTTCAACATTGCTAACCTTAGTCTATATCACCCCGACAAAGAGCTAATCTAAGACCATTTGGATTTGATCTCAAATCTAAATCAACCCTGAGGGAATGATAAGAATCAAGATACTGGGCCTTTGACCGGTAGTCAAGTTCAAGGACTAGAAGGCCTGGCAAGGCAAATTCTTCTACTCCTACCAAAGCCGAGTACTACTTTGTTGAGTCACTCTTTATACCAAGCCATATGACTACCCATCTCTTTGAAGTATGCTGAGTTATAGATTACTTATTCATACCTAAGTCAACTAATGACTCAGCATCTCCCTTGCCGAGAAGCTGAGAGAGAGATAAACCGAACTGATCCTTAGTCAACCCTTCTCAAATAAGCAACTAGGCCATACACTTTTGTCTACAGCTTCAACGACCTTGCCAATGTATCACTGCTACGTATACAAGACCACATATGGAATCTACCATATTGATTATTACTTTTCTTGAATATTTATTTTTACCCTTATACATTACTTTTTTAAGGTAATACCCTTTTTGTTTTTTTTCCTTTTTAGGCATGTTGCCCTAAATTCTTGGGTATAAATACCCTTAATACTTGTAGCCATAAATCAAATTAAACATTAATACACTTGATATTTTGTCTCTCGTAAACATTGCTTTTTTACATTCATTTCACTCTTATCCTAATTCTTAAGCAAGGTTAAGTAGCGAGTAACCTCACCGGATTATCTCATACATCATATCGAGTTATGTCATGAGTCCTCGGAAGTTCCATTGGTACGTCATATCCATTAGAGTTATTCGTAGGTTTTTTCTTATTATGTAATTCGCATTTATTCTTTCGCACATTCCTCATCACTTCCTTTTTGAGCTTTCGACAAGTTTGGACCCATTTACCAATCAACATTGTTCGTTCTTGGTCACGGTTTGTAACACTTAATCTCTGACCTTAGTCCCTTTAGACCTCAATTTCATCAACCTTGCCTTTACTTCAGCCCTCTTCAAGTTTGTTTGGCACCTATCCTAGGCAGTCTACCTCTGAACTGCTTGGTGCTTAATCATTTCTAGGTCAATTAGGCATGCTATTCCTGTTCAGCAACACGGGTCAACTACTCAGTATTCGACTAATCTGATTTTGCCTCTACCTTTTGACTCTTTATGCCACCTTGATGGCATTATCTAGATTTGTAAGACTTTGTAGCTCCACTATATTAACAATCTCAATTCTTAGCTTATAAATAAATCGTGCTATAATTCGTATCTCGGTCTCATCAACATCACATCCAATCATGAGTAACTGAAACTCTTAGATATAGCTGTCCATCGATTTGCTACCTTGTTTCAAGTCTTAGAGACATCGAAAAGTGTCTCATTCATAGTGTTCGGAAACGAACCTACTTTTCAGGACTCTCTTCATTTCATTCCATGTTTATACTTCTCATTGGGCTCTCAAGCAAAATTCTATAACTTCTTCCACCATATTACTATATATCTAGAAAATTTCAATTCAGCCACTCGAATACGAACAACATCTTCATATTCATAAAAGTTAAAGATCTTTTCAATCTTCTCTTCCCAATTTAGGTAATCATTGGCAGTACTAGATCCATTAAAGCTCGGATTCTATACTTTGAGACGCTCGGCTCCCCTCAAAGCTCTAAGCTCACGTTCATCTATCCTAACATATTACTCCTCCTCCTCATACTCCTCAACTTCATCCAACTCGAGTCTTCTTCTCGTAACTCTATCGGTACGACAAGGTGGTGCTTACTGCTCATTCATCTATCATCTTAGCTTATCTCCCATTTCTTGACCTTATTCAATGACAGCTCTATCTTGTGGCCTAATCTCTAAAACCCTTTGTATTGAGGCAACTAGATTAGCCATAATAGAAACAAGTTCCTATTTATGTTCATTAGTAGCCATAATAGCAGCAAGTTCCTGTTTATGGTATTTGTTGGGTAACACGACCGTGACCATAAGCATCACTCTTAACATCATTAATCTCTCCTTGAACACTAGGGTTTGACACCCTCAAAATGAAGCTTTAGAAAATACTCTTCACATGAAACTGTTGCACATATAAAACTACAAACTACCTCTGTTCTTCCAAATGAAAACAAAGTATATCAAACAGTAACTAATAGGAACTATCACAAGAGAGCTTTCAATCATAACCCCAAGCTCTAATACTAGGATTATACGATGTGCTTAGGAGCTTAGTTATCACTAGGATTTATCATAGGAGATAAGAACCAAATGGGTCCTTCGAAGTAACAAAGAAAATAGAATGGAAAGGTCGGAAAACTGAACGTAGTAGCTAACGTAAAGCCACCCAGAGGATATAACTCACCTACGAACACAACACGACTTAGCACCTTACTTGATGTAACATACAAATTAATACCAAGGTCCACCCCCCACTAATTTTGAGTTATTCAGCAAGACTAGATAAGAGCATGTAGAAATGAACTTGAATAGGAATATCTCGTAAGGACTAAGTATATTCAAATTGTCTGTTAAGAATGTAAGATGATTCTAGCTACAAGAAGAAGGGACTATTTACAGTAAGTATCTAAGACAACATTACAAATAAAGAGAGTTACAAAAAGGCATTCATGAAAAGTGATTCCTAATACATACGAAAAGAGGTAAATAGGACAAATGACAAAAAGGGAAAAGAGTACAGTGTCAGGTGAAAAAGGACATGTAGCAGCTTGTTAATGGTCCCTTATTAAGGAATCTTCGGGCAGAGCAGTTGAGCTAGATCAGCCCTCAAGGGTTGCCAAGATGAGTAAGGGGTGCCATAAATATGAGTAAGAGGCCAAAATAAAAGTACTCGGCCAGTAGAAGCCTATGCCTCAACACTCAATAAAAATCTCTCGGTAGCTAAAGGTCCAAGTAGGATATAATGTGTGGATTCTTGGTTCACATCACTTAGTAAAGAGGCCTCGGTAAGAGAGTAGTCAGTGTCGACACAAAGGATAGAGTATAGCAAGGTGTACCCACCTGGAGCTCTCAAAGAGTCCAGCCACCATTCTTATATGTACGGTTTCTCATCCTTAGTAGGTTAACGAAAGAGAATTCTCTTAGTGAGAGATTGAAGGCCTTTAAGGTGTGTGTGAGTAAGTAAGCCAGAATTCGATAACCCATCACTTCTAGTAGACAATGGAATAGAATCCCCTACCCCCCTTAAAATAGAAACTTCTCTTAATACTAATGGAAAGCATCACTTCTCTTCTTTACAAAAGTATCTTCCCCCAAAGAGAAATGGTATAATAGGTAATACGCCGTGCCTAAAGTAGACAAGAGCAACAATATCGAGGTAGGTCTAAACTTACAAAAAACTTAAAGTAAAGGGTGATGAAAAGCAAAAATGGGAAACAAGTAAACAAGATGAACAAGTAAAAACCACAAACAATTCTAAGAATATGACGTGACCAGGAAACTCCATGGACTCACGACTCAACTAGATATGATGCATGAACTGATCTAATGAGGATACTTGTCACTTAGCCATACTTAAGGATTAAGATAAGAGTGAAGTAAGCAAACAACAGAAAGCAAACAACAGAAAGCAAACAACAGAAAGCAACACTCACTAATGTGAAATGTATTCAATATCTGATGTGTAATATGATTCTTGTAGCTACATATTATAAAGGATATTTATACCCGAAATGTTAGGGCAGTCTACCTAAAAGAGAAAATACAGAAAGAATATTGCCCAAAAGAAGTAAAGTACAAGGAATAATAAAGAGTTTAAATGAAAATTCAAAAAAATTAATGATCAGTGCAATAGAATCCTTTCATATAAGACTAGACATATAGCAATAGGTCTACATTTGGGCTAATTCTCTTCGCTAATCCCTCAAGGCCTTGGGCTCGAGTTAAAGGCCTAATAGCTCGATTACTATCAATAAGACTGTTATTTAAGAAAAATAAAATCTAAGGTAGTGAATAGACAATTGCTAAGTGGATGACAGCATTTGTACCCCTTTTGTTCAAGGCATATGTTGTGCATCTAAATACTTTAAGAAATAAATTATTGAAGATATAAGTCTAGGGATAGTTTTGAAGTAAGATACTTAAGTTTAGGATGGCGTTTGTAAGCATCATTACACATGCAATTTTAAGGAGATGTCAATTTTTTTCTTCTTGCTACCTATTTGGTTGGGGGTTATAAATACAAAAGCTTTGATGAATGATTCAATTATCCAGGAGAAAGTTTTCAAGTTCCTTTGAGAAGTATTCTTTTACGTTGTTTGTACAAAGATTCTCTTTGTTTGTTTGAAAAACACTAAGAACATGTTTCTAGAATTGTCTCAAAACATAACTAATCTTAGATTTCTCCTTAAGGAGATATACCCAGCACATTTGGGAGTGATCATCAATGAAAGTAGCAAACCACTTGTAACCAAAATAAGTTAATACCCAAGTAAGACCCCATATATCACTATGCACTAAGTGAAAAGATTTAGAAGGTGTATAAGAGTGCATAAGGTACGAGCTCTTTAAAAACTTAACTGGGATGCAATACTCACATTGAAGATTACCAATATCTTTATTTTCTTAGGTATAACTGTTTCATATAAGTGAAACTAGGATGTTCAAGACGCTTATGCCACATCATAACATTGGAATTATTCTAGTTTGACATAAACAATTGACATTCAAACCTACAACTAGATTTAGGGTTTACTCTAGACACATAATAAAGACCATTACTTTCCTCAGCATTGCCAATCGTCCTCCTTAAAGCTAGGTCCTGTACAACATAACCATTATGAGGAAAAATTAATTGACAGTTCATATCCTTTGTCAACCTATTTGCTTAAATCAGATATTATCTTAATTTAAGGACAAATAGTCTTATTGAACATTAAATCGATAATAAACATGGTTCCTTTTCCTTTCACCATTGTGCTTTCCCCATTAACAACCAACACTTTACCTAAATTATAACTAATATTTAATTTTTCAAAAAAGTTTGTTGAATTACACATATGATCTGATGCTTCATTGTCAATTATCCATATATCCTTTTCTATCTCTTGAAAGGAGTTTAGAGAGTTACTTTTTCTAGCAATGGCAACAATAGAGAGCAATTCATTACTTTGAGTATTACTAATTGTAATTTAAGTTTGACTTAAGATTTGTTGAAACAACTCCACTTGTTCAATCGTGAGACTTACTCCCAAACTTGTAATGGTACGCTCTTTAGCTTCTATAACCTAAATGGATTTGAAATTTGGTATGGCTCATAGTTGTCAAATCACCATTCTACCTATGTAATTTTATGAGTTTACGATTTTAAGAGGTTTTCTGAGTTAACTCGTATATAAAATTGTTTTCATATAGAAATTTACGTCTTTAATTATGTCTACATGTAAACTTGGTAGAAACTTATGTATTTTTATCGAGTTTATTTATTCCACATATCTAAGTTGAATGAGCTAAAAAAATGAAAAAATACAATTAAACTTTTATAAGCTAGTAGTTATTAGATCTTTATATCATCTTTCCTGTCCAATTTTAATTTTTTTCCTCTTTCTCTTAATCTCTTATTTTATATTTATATCCTTTATCTAGGTTTTAGCTCCAATAGAAAAAAATACAAGTAAAACTATATATTTCACTTTATACCATTAGTAATTTAAAATAAATTGAAATGTTTTTCAAAAAAAGGAGAAAAAAATTTAGTTTCGACTTTATTTATCCTTCTTCCATATATGTAAATTATATACTATTCGAAAATTTTTATTAAAAAAAAAAGAATTTGATTTCTTTATTTCCATTGTATATTTTAAGTTTTAAATAATTACTATAAATATATCCATAATTTTTAAGCTATTTTACATAAATTGTATAAATTTATATTTTTATATTTTGAATTTACGTTCTGATTCTCTGTAATGATTTTTTTTAAAATTATAAATTTAACAACCTTATGTAATAACTTCAAATTCTGGAAACGTTTCTATCTTTTTGCCTTGATATTTTCTGGTTGAACTTGATTTATGGAGTTCGGGTCATCTAACGAGCCAAATTCTGGAAACCTTTCTATCTTTATCCCTAATTCCACCCATGTTGGAATTATTCTTGTCAATTTAGAATCAACTGACGCTTTGATGCTATGAAGGAAAAATGATGAAAAACTCACTCATGTTATTTTATTCACATCAAAGGAAATATATACAGGTTTGATCGCATAAAGGGATAGAGATGAAATCCCTTATTATTTGCGACTGATAAGGATAATATATATATATACTATTCTATTCAAACACCTGTCCAACTAAACTAACAAACATATAAACACTAAAACAGATAAACAGAAAACGTAAAGACAACAACAACATCAACCAATATAGGAATATATTTGAAAATAAAATTATACAATTTTCTCATCATTTATTTTCCGAGCCCATCGATTAAATGTCGTTCCTGCGCTATAGCAATTGTAGGAGGAAGCAAGATCTGTCATGAATCATCAAAACCTATAAGACTCAAAAAGAATAATTTGGCATTTATCATGGACAGAATTGTAATACTATACAGCATTTTTTTTTTTTTTCCCCTGAATATCCCGTGTTATGATCCTGTGCTGTTTCCCCTCCTCGTTTGTAAGGCTAGAAAACTGAATCTTCAGAGATTGCCAAACCATACAGAAACTTCTGGAAACTAACTTCAAACTAAGCTGCCAGATTTGTTGTCCTTCCAATGAATCCTGCCAAGTTTTGAAGATGAACTGAAACTATCGTCTCCGAGCTCCTCCTCTGGTGTATTTACAGGTTTCTTGTCAATGCTTAACACAAATTTTCTTGCCCAGGATTGAGAAGGCCGGAGGCGTGTCACTCAACAATCAATTTTCTAGGATCAGTCCAAAATCTTCTCACCGGTAGAAAAAAGGTTCCACACTACCGTTCCAGCTAAATATAGCCCGACCGAGACCTTGAAAACATCATCCCAAGACCCTGCAACTTGGAAGAGATAATACATTACAACCAGCAACAAAGGAAGCAGCAATACCTAAGGATTTTGTTTGTTTTTTTTCCAAAGCTGGTTGAGGAAATCAGTGATCTTACAAAACCACCTAACATGGATGCTTACAGATTCTCACTTCAATTATGTAAATAAATACAAGCTTTAATTCGGATGTAGGACCAAGAATCCCACCCTTGAGAAGGAATTTGTTGATCTGAACAATTGAAAAACCTGATGACCTAGGTCACATTTTTCAGTTCAAATTTGCATGAAAAGAACGGCTTCTTACCATGTTGCAAGATGTAGCCTGTTGCTGCAGTTCCAAGAACACCAGCCAACACTCCAGCGGTGTTAGATAAACCAAGCAACACTCCCTATGAAAAATTGAGGATGAGAACATTGAGTTTCAGTCCACAGAGTAGATGATTTGAAAACGCGCATACATATTACATCCTAATCGGCTCCTGAAGGAGAACAACCTTTTGGCGCATACATTAACTAGCCAAGTCATTTTTGGGATAAATACAAAAAATGTTATTTGGCTTCCATTCATCATGCTATAGAGACAGATATACGTTAGTTGTTCTTCCAATAACCATCTAATTAAATTGGCTTATAGTAGTGGTTGCAAACAGGGGAGGCAATTTAAGGAATCAATTTAGCTTTTTAGCAACTGTTGATGGTTATAGATTGCTCATTTTGACATAATTTATCCCTCCTCATTCCGTCCTCGACCTCTTCCTATGTTCCATATTGGTAGGTGTAGCATATTAAGGACAAACAAATACTTACGGAGTACCGAGGAGCAATGTCTTGATGATTCGAATACAAACCAGATTGTGAGAATGCATCAGACCCCTGTTCAAGGAATACCTAAAACTGTTAGCAAAAGCAGTTACTTTAACATTAAATCCGAGGAATAACTTGTAAATTTCTTGTCCAAGTGATCTTTAGCCCAATTTCACAAGATGATTTCTAAGGTTATAACTAAGCAAAATTTCACCATATAAGTTTCTACCCCAAGGAATCACTTGGGAAAAAAATTCTTAGACATGGTGGCTTATCATGATAATAATACAATATATATATATATGTATACACTCACATGGATCCTTCATATTATATTGTGGAGATATATACAGACAATCTAGTTATATAGAAGTAAAGACAAAGTATAGTGTCATTAATCTGGTTAATGGACGAACATAAAAAGATCCATCAATTTTAACATTAATAGCATTGACCAACATGGTCTTCCATGCAATGAACCCTCCAAAAACTCAATATTCTTAGGAAAACAGTGAAAACAAAACTCCACAAGTTAAATTGTACAGTTAACTGAGTCGGAAGATGAACCTGACTGCATGCCATGCATAAAACAGCCATTGCAGGAGAATCTACATGGCTCAACTGAGTAAGAAAGAAAGCAGGACCTAGAAATCCGATTGTCTGCATGATCTGCAAAAGACAATGTGAACCAACGTTACTGATCGAGAAAGCAATTGAGCATGGACAGATATTTGTCACCAAAAGCATCGATCAAGTATTATAATTATATATTATGATTCTAGAGAAATTAAGCAGGTTATAAGACCCAAGACACTACATCACGTATCATACAAAAGCTGAAGTTACAATCAGCCAAAAGTACCTTTCGAACTGTAGTCACAGATAAACCTCTGCTTACAAGTGTGTCGGCAATCCAACCTCCAAGGTTTGCTGAAAATGCCATAGTAAGCCAAGGCAAGACGCAAATCAGCCCGGATTCTGTGAGATTGAACTTCAAGACCTGGATAAATAGTAACCAAAACATGTCACCATCGATTTATGAGGACAAGAAGCAGTTGGCCTGATGTACAACCAGACAATGAGTATTGAATTTGGCATGAAAAGGACAAGCTTGATCGCTAATCAGAACTGATATTTCTCATCCATACCCCTCAACTCTACTATGGGGCCACTGAAGTGCAAGAGTCACATAGGCTACCTTCCCAATGAGTTAGCGTGAGAAAAATTGCTCTTTATACACCAAAGATACTTCGTGGATACATTAAGGTGAAGCTTGTGAATATTGATAAAACAAATTATTGTGAGGATTTCATCAGGCATAATATACAGAAGTAAAATCAAGTTTGATACTTCATGAATACATCAAGGTGAAGCATGTGAATATTGATAAAACAAGTTATTGTGAGGATTTCATCAGGCATAATATACTGGAGTAAAATCAAGTTTGAGACGCTTAACTATATGGTATGTTGATGCAATGAGTAGAAACTATACCTGGTTGTAATATGTCGGCATCCATGTAAGAAGAATGAATGTCCCCCAATTATGACAAAAATGAGAAACTATCAGGGCCCAAACTGGGGGTTTCGACAGGATCAACCCCCAGGGAATGGCTATCACAGGTTCCTTTCGTGAACTATTGGTTAAGATCAGCTTCTTTTCTTCAGGACGCAACTGGGGATCATCAAAAGGTGTACTGTGTGCCTGCATCAAATATTTCGGAAAGGACAGTGAAACTTTTGTTAGCAGAGCAATCACCATGAAGTCTATATATTAAAACCATGTGACGTATTTATTTACTAGATTTCTTGTTCTAATATACATTACAATTCATAAAGCATATATAGTCTACTTGTCATGTATCGCAATATATATATACACACACACAAAAAAGCATATGTCATAGGTGTATACCATTATTTATTTATAATTTATAAAATAATTTACTGTATAGATTAAATCACATAATATATTTGATATATATTCTGTATTATGTATAATTTATATGGTATTTAATTATATAAATTATAGTTTTTCTAATAATTAGTACTTGAAATAATATGAATAGACAATCAAAAAAAACTAAATAAGAAAAGTAAAAATGTTATACAGGAAAATAAGAGAAAGAAAAAATAATATAATATAACAATATTCACAATGAAAAGAAAAGTTACAATGAGAGAAAACATAATATGCATAATAATTAAAAAAAAAAAAATCTAACCTAGTTGTGAATGAAAGAGACAATGGTAACATCTACACTCTGTATGATGATGAGTGTAAAATACAGCATTTCAATGTCAAAAACATTCAGACTTTTGATATTGCCTCTTAGTCTTCAAAATGATGCCTTTGCAATTTGGTGTGTGATGGTTCAATTTGTGAATGCTACATAGTACATATAATTGATCTCTCTCTATATATATGTATATGTGTGTGTATTTATATATTTATATAAACACACACATATAAAAAGAACAAAAGGGAAAAATCAATGGAAAAAAGTTATTTTGTTGCCAACAAATTAGATAGACATTGATATATATAAATAAGTTATAAATATGGTGGGTTTAAACTTTGAAATTGAATTACAATAAATTAGCAATTCTTTGTTCTTGTCCCAAAAACAAAACTGATAAGGAATAAAATAACAAATCTTTAAATTCTATTTACTACAACTAGAATATCTTAAATCTTTAAATCTTGAATCACAAGATGGATAAAAGAAAAAAGAAATTGACAGGCATAATAAATTTGGTAAAATAAATTTGCCAAACAATGAATGCTTTGCCTTTATTAGTTAAGTGCAACGTCAGCATGGAGGATTTGACTTGCATTGATTACATCTAAAAGAAGGCGGGCCAGTGGCGTTCTGGGCTTTGTTCTTATGTTTTCTAACCCATTTTGTGTCCATTCATTACGGGTATTATTATAGCTAGACAATATTTTGGGCTAGGGGCTATGGCCCCTATGGGCCCCACGGGCCGTGTCCTTGGGACGTACATTTACGTCCAAATGCAAACAGAAGAAGTGAGTCTTAGATAAATTTTACTTGCTCAACATATGGTGAATACCAGGGTTGTTGTAACCTCCCTATTGTAATTACATCAACTCCATCATAAATGTATCATTTGCTTGCAATTGTAAGCAAATGTATATACTCTATATGCACCACATATTCTAACTTTATCCTCCATTTATACTTAAAAGATAAATATATGTTCTTTGTATACAGTATATGTTGTAACAATTATCCTCAACCTATATTACCTAGAATGGACATCTTCTATTTGAACTTGAAAACAAATGTACACCATCTTAATTGTAATTATCCCAAAACCAAAAGGACAAATCTCTGTCCCTAGTACCAAGCATAAACAAAGTACAAGATCTAACCAAATTTGAGCATGGCACCATAACAATTGTACAACCTCCCTCAACATACACACACAAACAGATCAAAGTCCTATAAGGAAACAAAATATAGAATTAGATTTGGCATTTAATCAAAAACCTAACTGTCTCTTTCTACTCGATCCGCCTGAAGTCCTTTCACAGTAATATAAGTCATACCAGATGAAAAATTATGCTGATATCAATATGAAGGCAAGCTATATGCATAAAAAATAAATCATGCCTTACTTGACTTATGTTCCTTTAATCAATCTGTACAATTGCTTAAGAAGAGAAAAAGCAAAAACCTATGATGTCAATGTGGCAAAGGAAGTGACATCAGAAGGCACATACCTTATTTAGCCAGATAGCAAACCACACTGTTCCAAGTGAGCCGAACGAATAGAAGACAGATGGCCATCCAAACTGATGAATCAGAAATGGAGAAAAGGCCAAGCCTGTGACTGATCCAAGGTACATGCCACTGTAAACCAATGCCAATGATCTACTTCTTTCAGACACAGGAACCCATTTTGATAAAATGTTATTCATTGCAGGCATAGCAACACCCTGAGGAAGAGTTGAGAAACTTAAGCATCAACTCATAGAAGTTAAATTTTACTCAAGAAAAGAAAAAAAAAAAAAATCCTATCCTAAAATAAATTGCATTCAACAGTATCCTCTGTTTCCTGTAAACTCTCTCAGTAAACCATTAAATTTACCTCACCAATTCCCATGAATGCACGGACCACAAGCAGGAATGGCAATCCGAGTTTAGCAGCAACGGGAGTGAGGGCAGTTGCAATGGACCACCAAACTACCCCAAACCCCAAAACCAGCTTCCCACCAACAGTATCTGCCCAGATGCCTCCCGCAATCTATCGGTAATAAAAAAAGTAGGTGGATATCAACAACTTCTACAATAGAGCTCAGTATAAAGGGATGATGTTTACATGGATTACTGTGACCAGGATGGTTAAGATGGATTATCAAATGAAAAGGTCCAAGGAAGGACAAATAAGTGATTTACACTTCAAAAGATGCTGACACATTCGGCTATTAGTGTAAATAAATGTCGGATTGCATATATGTATTACCTGAGTCAAGAGATAACCCCAGAAAAATGAAGATTGAATCAAACCAACGGTTGTTGGGTTCCAGTTGAACTCTGCAGACATGGGAAGAATGGCAATACTCATGTTTACCTGCCAAGAAAAATCATTCCATAAATGTGCTGAAAGATAAAGTACGAGTCATATTCTAAGCTTAATCTAGACATGACCTCACGGACGGAATTTCATTAACCTAAACGATAATTGCTTACTTGGCAATACTTTACCAATCAATATTCCCATTTATGATTAGTAAATGAATTTCTTCTATTCATATTATGGGAGGTTCGATGGCATCTAGTTTCCATGAGTGCCCACAGTAATCAGCATAAGAAACGATGCTACCAAGCTTTAGAATTCTAAGAAAACGGTTGGTTCCGTTCCACAAGTTATTGAATTCCCATATTATCGGAAGGCCTGCAACTTTATGTTTTTTAACTCAGCATTCTTATCTTTACCTACATAGACCAATCAAAGATTTTAGGAAATCTGCCAAACACGGCCTCAGTAGCAGAGAATACATCATATTAACTTGTAGTGTTATGATAAGTTTTCATTTTTTGAAAGAAACGTGCTCCTCTTGAACTCAAAGTGAAAGTTTCTTGCAAGCAACAATAATTAGTCTCTGACTGAATTCAGTAGATAGAATTTTTCTAATGGCCTTATCTTCAGCGCAGAAACAGACAGATCGCACATGAAGCAACAAACAAAAGAAACAATAGTAAAGAAAAGAGAAAACCCCGACTTAGTATACAATCCACAGCTCCTAACAAGTTAGCAGCAGATAAGAAGGTTCTAATCCAAGTATAGATAGCAGCAAGAAGAAAAATTCCTCTAATACTAATAACAACCAACTGACTAAGCAAAGCAAGCAGCTTACTCTATCCATATTACACAGGAGAAAAGCTGAGAAGCACAAGACAACAATAACCCATCTTTTAGGGAACTCTTCCCACCAAGCCACGTCAGCATCATCCTTACTTGATACACCACCATCGTTTACAACAACATCCTCAAACTTCACCGACTTGTGCATGTCAGAAACACCGTACCGTCCCGACTTCAGCCCAGGATTCCTCGCAGAAACACGGAATACAAACATACGTTCTTGGGAACAATTCGAACCGACCCGAACCCGACAGTGGAAAACATGGTTCGAGAATCTGTTGTCGAGGAAGCCTAAGCAGTTTCTGAGTGATACCGGAGCGGTGTCGGGTCTGTTTGGAAGAGAGTGTAAAAGGAATGTTCTCGCGTTCATGGTGAGGAGAGACTCGATTCTCCACTTCTCAGGGAGCGAGGAGCAGACAGAGAGAGAGAGAGAGAGAGTCCGGGATAGGATATTTTTAAATGGGTTATTTTGTAATTTAGTTGGCGAGTGATATTTATGGGCACTGGTGAACGTTGGGACGTGTGGCGATTTGGATGAATAAGAGGATTAGACTGGGAGGGAAGGCTACGAAAAAGTATAACGTTGATGTTGTTTGTTGGGTCCTGGACTCTTGGTATAACTGAAAACCGGATTCAGTTAGTTACCATTGTTATTATATATATTGTGCTATTGGGCAACTTGTACACAAGTGTCCAATTTCTGTAGCTCCATTTCTTCGGCCCAGTTGTAAGACATATAGGGCCGAAATCTTGGATTGAGTTTTTGACCGTGAGAGAGCCTCGAATGCAAAACGTTAGTTAAAAGAAATATAGTGGAATTTGGGTAACCACATAACTCTATCATAATATTGGCTTATATCATATTTGATCGGATAGATTTTAAATAAATACTAAATAGATATTATATTAAAGATTATATGGTAAGTCTTGAATATAGATCTTTTAGAACTTGCTTTTAATTGAATAAGGTATAAGTAACTTCTACCTAAACCTACGACACCAGCTAAATGAGTCGAGGTTTGCTGATTCACATGTTACCCAAGTGATGAATTGTAACTAGCTTAGGTAGGGTCAATTCTAGATTGGTTTACTTGAATTGTCAGTTCATAAGTCAATTAAATGGGTTGTGAATCAGAATTTCAATTTTCTTTTTTTTTTTCAACTCATAACTTTGTTTCATATATAAATATATTACATAATATTATAAGAGGCATTGACATATATCCTGTAGTATATAATATATATGTATATATATATATATATTAACATGGATAAATATGTTGCATATATATAGCACATATGGGCTAAATTATTAAACTTTGTTGTAAAAAATGGATAAGTACATAAAGGAAAATTGAAGTAAAAAAAAAAAGGAAAATTACTGATGAATTCTACATATATCACTTATACGAAATACATTACAAATTCATAATTAAGATGGAAAGTTTATACAAACATGGTGTATAGTTGTACTTGTATCAAAATTTACTTACGAGATACATATTACAAAATTAAATTATAATGTTATTGAAAAAATAAATTACAACATTTAATTTTCTAGAAACCTTAAATATATGGAAACTAAATTATAGTGTCACTGAAATATAAAAGAAGTCATCCACATAAGAAGAAATTAGTAATACGTAGGGAAATTTTCCTTTTATTATTTTTGAGGTTATCCTAAAGATTTTTTGTATCCGTTAACTGAAATTAAACCACTATAGTTCAATATCATTTCTTAGAAAACCTTTACAATTTGCGTACTTAGTTGAATGGAATAAGAGGTTAATAGAATTGCAATCATTAAGGAATAAAGTAAAGTTGTAATAATTATTATACTGTTTAGTTGAACGAAAAGACTGACTAAATAAACTAGTAATAGGGCTTAATTAACAATAATACCCTTATTAATTTTTTTATTATCTTAAGTTACATTTGCACTATTCATCCCCTTCATTTAGTTAGAGAATAACTTTCTCTTTAAAAAAGTACATAAATTAAACTTCTCTCTAAAAGTTAATCATTTACATGACAAATCAAACCAAAGTGGTGAGACAAACATATTATAGAATTCTTAATCCTTCATAAAAATCAAATCTTTGCCTTCAAATTATTTGAAAATGACCCAAATCAAGGGATCTTAACCCATAACAAGGAACCTCTAGCATAGTATGTCAATGAGAAGACAACCTCTCTCTCTCTATCTCTATCTCTCTCCTCCTCCACCTAACACCACCACCCTTAGGGCGCTGAATCTTTCCCTAAGTTATTTCCTTCATTTCAACACATTTTTATTCCCATCATGAAAGTGTAGCAAATGAGAGATGAAATGGTAATGACATTGAAATATTGAATGATTTGGTCAGTTTCAAGCAATCTACGGTCAATATAGATTATTTCAAGGTCGACATTTGAACATTGATGGAAATAGTGGTAAATGGTCATACAGGGAGGAAGAAGGAGGGTAAATATAGCCTCATTGAATGGCGATTGGTGGTGTATTGGTAGTGATTAGTGCGAATGGCTCTAAAAGAATGGAATGGTAGTGAGGTTTTTTCTTTTTTCTTTTTTTTTTTCAAGAATTGCAATTAAGATGAATGAACACTATAATACACTTCTTTTAAAGAATAATGGGGGCATTTCCCTTAATAATCTCATCATTAGTGTGTTAGTTAATTTTATATTAGAGGAAAAAAATGCTAAGTTTATGTGATTACCCTTTTAATTGTTATTAAAAAAAATCTATAAAACACCTTAACATTCATCCATTCATTACTTTGAAAATCCTAAGATTGAATCCCTAGCTTTGATAAAAAAACAGATCGGGTTTTTTTTTTTTTTTTTGGGGGGGGGGGGGGGGGGGGGAGGGGGGGGGTTAATTTTGAAGATAGCTTTTCTAGGTGACAATACACCTCCAATTGAGAGGAAAGTATTGTCGATTGCTCTAACCTTATGTGCAATTGGGAGTTGACTTGTAAGCCCGAGCTTCCCTCCGATTTGTTGAAGCCACTCTGGTACTCTTCAATTAATGTCTTGCATAGCTCCTATTTTCTATATGCTACCTTGTACAAATTTGCAATGTAGGCAATTGCTTCAACATTGACTTAGGTAAGGGAGGCCTGCCAATTGTCAAATATGAGGCATGTTCTATTCAATGCCTGTTTAACTGCTACCATTGATGCAGGAGTAGCGAGAAGCTATTGACCAATGCCAGATAGAATCTTGTAGTTATTTACATACACCCTTCACTAACCAAGAATGTCAAAATCTCCATTGTTAAATTGTTGCTAAACTCAAAGTTGGTGTTCAAGTAGTATTGAAGCTCACTTTGATGCCCTTAAACCTATGTCTTTATAATATTTAAGCCAACAACTATTCCCGTACAAATGAGTAAAGACGACCGATGGGCGATGGTGAAACAAAAACTAATGCTTCACTATCGTATGTGAATTTGAATTGTGAAAATAACTCTTCTAGTCACTTATTGCATGCGTAACCTCTGTTTATACATTTGCACTATATATGTCTTGTGGCTTTGATAGTGAATCAATAAAATTATAATACATTTTAAGATAGTCTTCCAATACATCAACTTTATATCAATGGTCTAAAATAGTAGCAATAAAATAAATACAAGGAATTTCATTTGTAATATTGTAACCATCTATCATTCCAACAGCACATTATTGGAGGATGGGGTCCCTTAAGCTTCAATAAAAATAGGAAGAATATTAATAGCTTTCATAACAAAGTAGTGTACGCTAGTAAACTTAAGAAAATCTTTATTAAAGTCATGGTAAACCTTAAGAACTTGAGCAACTGGTTACATACATCCCAATTAGATGGGTGAATTTCTATTGCTAGTAAGTGTTATATAGCAAAGTTACATAGAAGTTTCTTATAAGGTACCCCGTTATGTGTCACGCCTCGAAGCGGCAGAGTCGTAACAACCCCGCCGTGTAAACCATCTTAAGATAGAAGTTGGCCTTACAACCGCTATCTTAGACCTGATCTACACAAGGCGTCTACAACTAACCCGCTTTGAAGTAGACAGTTTGTAATTTAAATAAATCATTTACCTATAAAAGTGAGGAATTATATATATATTATAATTCAGTTATTGCAATTAAAGTTTACAACATTTTTCTATAGTATTCTTCTATATCGTTACATCATTCGGAAATGAAAAATAATAAAAACTTAGACCTTAAAAATATGTGTTTACTCTTCAATATTTTTCCTCACTCCCCAGGATCCAGCAGTTGCTAGCTTCAGAGTAGTTGTTACCGCTTCTTAGCCAGCACCTGTACGACGTCTATAGGGATGTGAGCAACTACAGCTCAGTAAGTTAGGACGGAGGACTTAAAACTATATCATACACACAATAAGGTTTTCAATCACTTATTAGATGCAATGCATGTGCAAGCAAATGCCATCGCACAACGTTGTCCGGCCCATCGTGAAATTAGAGAAATTACGCCCACTCTAATCCGGGTTGAGGAGTTGCCGTTAATGCAACAGCTCACGACCAAACCCAGGCTTGTGTAATGGAGACCTTGCTCCTCCTGTGACTACCTTCGAACCACTGTCTTCACCCTCGCCGCGACCTCCTCTCCTATCACTTAGTTCGACTGAGGATGAAGAAGGGACCATTTTGCAATCCTGCGCTATTCCTTCCGAAGGGGTCGGTATTTAGCCGGAGAGTCCTAAGTTCTCCTAACGGGTTGCAATGCATGTCCGATTATGATTACTGGTCGGATATTTAATTAAGTCCAGTTTAAGGTGATCAATTATTTCATACAATTCATAAAATATGTGCAGAGCAACAAACAAAATCATGGCATCACCCATAATCAAGCACATGCATACATTCAACAATCTAACAAGCACAACCAAGCATAATCTTAAGCCTCCAAAATACAGCATCGTATTAATCCCAACTTACCTCGACTCCTCGCTCACTCACTCGAGGTCCGATTTGCTCAAGCCATCGCCGATCATCCCTATAACACCAACGTGGTTTCAGCTTTTCATATAACTATTATAAGTTTGTTTTATCCTATAACGCTTATTGTTAGGTTTTTTTTAAGGTTAAATATACCTAATTATCTAAGTATTAAGTCTTTTATAATTATTTTAGGTTTGGGGTTAGGTTTAGGTTCGGTTTTCGCATCGATTTCTCAATTAGGTTTTTAGTTCGATTTCTAAGTAATGTTTTAGATTTCAACCCTAGAAATCCGTTTCAACCCATAATGTACAATTAATCACATTACTTTCCGATCTCCTAAATACGATTACTACCCCTAGTCAGCATTTTATTCCATCCGGTACACTTAAATCCGTATTAGTGTACCGCATTTACTCATGTTGTGAGAAATTTTTACATTTTTCATATAATTACCTAAAATTGAATTTTGTTTCAGATTTTTTATGTTCTTATTTTCATTATTTTATTATCTAATTAAACCTAATTTTTCCATATTTATTAATTTTTAATTCTACATATTCCTAATTTTTTACATTTACCACATAACACCTTCATTACTTATACTTAACACTCCATACACTAGGATCAGGTTTCCACATTAAAGATTAACATCCCTAAATAGCTAATTACTATATAAATCAATAATTAATATCCTAATCACCTAATTGACTCCAAATTACCCAATTTTTCCATCATTTTAGGGCTAAAAATTAACTTGAAAATTTTGAAAATTAAATTTAAAAAAAATGGCTTCATAGCACTGTTCTATATCACATGAGCATCCTATAGAAAAAAATTGAGCTTGAAACTACACTCCTAAGGTCATTTATTTCTAAATCGAAATGTGCTCGGTTTTGCATGATTTCTTAAGAACCCTATATTATGAGACATGTTTTCATCTAAATAATATTTTTCCTACAAACTACATACAAAAATATCCCTTAATAACAAAATTCATAATTTTCTAATTATATTTACTATTTTTACAAAATTTCACAAGAATCGGGCTGAAATTTGGACTCACCGGTTTGGGTGGCTCTGGCCACCGCGGGCCGCCGTGGCCTTATTGACCGGTATGGGCGCTGCCACCACTGTGTGGTGGTGGTGGCCGTCCACTCCCAGCTCCTCTTCTGGTGTAGGTTCCCTTTAAAATCCCTAACTGCACAATTTTTCTTATTTTTTTTATTTTCTGGATTTTCTCTCGAATTTTCAACTCTCTCTAATTTTTTCTAATTTGTATCTGTCCAAATATGCTTCTGAATTTTTCTTGATATTTATAGACGATTTTTGTAATTATTATGCATTAATTTGACAAGACTTTATCCAATTTCCTTGATTTTTGGCTTTTAAGTTGTTCAATTTTTATTGTCCAATTTTTCTTTTTTTGACTACGACCTAATCTTGCATCAGCTTATCCTCTTCTAATTTTTCCATAATTATTTTATATTTTTCTTTAATTATTTGCTTAGTTTTCGGCCAATTTAGGTAATTACGCATATTTTTATCTACAAGTAAATACATGTGGGGTATACGTGAACATTCCTAAATATTATTTTGGTCATTCTAAAATTTTTAGTATGCATATAATCTATCTCTAGTAGTTTATTAGTTATTAGATTACACTTTTTTCCTTTTCAATAATTAGTAATTATTATGCTTAAAATTTGAAAATTTTATAGTCTCCTATTTTACTATTTATTTTCTTAAATTTAAGTTTACGGGGTCATTTTTACTAATATTTCTCTCAATAGTTTATGATTTGGGTATGATCGGATCCTTTAGCCGATCGTTCTAAACCTTGGATTCTAAGTTCAATCCTACAGTTACTTGGCTGAACTTTGGGGCTTACATTCTACCCCCCTTAAAAATAGTTTCGTCCTCGAAACTACTGTATATCTATGTATTGCTTACTTGCTAGGATTGATAGTACATTTAACTCTACTTAAATTTCTAAGTTTAGACCTTCATCAGGTCGTATCTTTGCCTATTCCGTGTCTCAACTCTTGAACTTCTGAACCTGATTATCCAGTATTTTTGGGGGTTACTTCATATCCTTAACTCCCATCTTCCATTCTACTGAGCTATCATCAAATGAGACTTCTGTGTAATCTATTGATTAAGTTCCTTAATTGCTTTCTAATTAGCATTTCATTTCTTTTCTATTTGATCCTTTGCTCGATCTCTTAATGTCCTTCGTTTGCATTCCTTATCTTAGTATCGATCAGGGCTTATTTCATCGCTGTAGTCTCTTAATCACATCGTATTATCTTATAACTTAGCTTTACGATTTTGCAAATTTTCTTATTGGTTTATTCTCCATTTATTCCTTATTTGATTGTTTCTTAAGTTTTATTTATGATCATTAGCGATTCTACATTTACTTCATATCATCACCTTTCCTCTCATCCATAATCTTCTATTCAAAATGATGATACTACTATCTTAGCTTCTCATTTTTTCTTCATAAAGCTTAGCATAGGATCAACAGAAGCAATTTGGCAAATCTTAACGCTTCTCCATCTCGGATTCAAATGAGATGGTTAACAACTCAATTTGACTTGACTTGACTCGAGGAGGATGAATATAACTTTTGACTGACGGACTCAGCAAAAGAAACAGTATTGAGATTATTACTGGACAAGACATGACACAACAAGATACACTGACTAGATCGACAAGACATGAGACTCAACAACAATAATTGAACAATTCAGATTTGCCATGTTCCTATTGGATTACCTATTGCAATTGCTAATATGAAGTACATTGTAGCTTCATAACTTCTTTGTTTACTAGATTACCTCAATAGATTTTTCCTCTAATAATTAATTCAACATTTCTAATATCCACCAAAATCTCTTATCCAAATATAACGAACTAATGAAAACGTATTCTCTTTTTCGAAATTCACATGTCTTCCATTTCAATATACTACTTTTGATCACTCAACTTCAATAATGTTGTCCCCAGATATTTTGTATATTCAAATACTATTGATGGATACCACCACAAGTGTTTCCATATATGGTTGACATGTATTTCTTTCTCCTGATTCTAGGACTACAATTAGTGCACTGATCGTATCTTGATGCTCTTCCAATCTAACATTATTCTAGAATTTGATAGTTACCCTTCTAACTCTTTAAGTCTCATTTACAACATCCAATACGGAGTTTCGATCATAGGTTTGATTCTTGATTGACTTAGTCATGAAATTCAAACATCCACAGAATAATCCTTAAAAATACATTTAAACTCTTATATGTTACTAGTAGATTCAGTACTTAGTGATCTTTTCTTCAATCTCTTCTTTATATATATGAATAAACTTCTCATAATCTACCATCAGTGACTTTCCTTTTTAAATTCCATTTCCATCATATCCTATGATTCTATGGATTAATATCCTTTCTTCAATATAAATTCTAAACTAATAGGTAACGATAATTTCAATCATCTTAAAATTCTTGTCTATTCACTAGTTTCTAACTTATATAGAATGAATACCTTAATATCATCCTTGTACTTGCATTTCGTCCATTTGTATATTCTACAATGAGGATCTAAAATCACTACTTACCTTCTAATTCTTTTAAGCTTGGATCCTTAAATACTATCTGTAATCAACATTCCTTATTCTAATTAGTTTACTAATAGATGACTGTCTCATAAAATTTACTTTCTAGAGAGTTATGCCTTGCTAGAGGGGTCCTTAAGATAACTAAGTAACTGTTTATCAAAAGTCCTAATTGTCTCCAACTGGTTACTTTAATTACATCTCTACCGTCGCTTGTTACTCATCCTACTAATATTTTAGGGTGTTTGGATATTTATTCAATAGTAGTTTACGTAGCAATCTTACTTCATTTATCATGTACCATTTAATAACTATCTATCTTCTATAATCAAATATAAGGACCATATAATAATATAATTCCACTTACCTTAACACTACATAAGGATCTCATTATCCATTTCATATTCATTTGGCTTCACTCATACTTAATTATCACTCCAAATTATAATTCTTTAATTCATGATTCATTAAAGACCTAAGAATTCTTAATTTGATTGTAACCTCATAACATTATTCCTTCTACTGTTCTTATACATATAAAAGACTTCCAAGATTGTCTACCAAAATACATTTGATCTTTTTACACTCCCAGCCACAAATATGTCAATCATCATTGCATTTACACATATCCAAAAGTTTACACTTCATCGAGAAGCACTGTTACATCCATTAAAAGATCGTTTGGATATCCACACATATAAATAACTAATATAGGGTCAATTCTAATTCTTAAGAAAACACAATCAACTATCATACCATATCCATAATTCAAATTATTTATAACAACTATTCATTCAAAAGAATTCCACTACATTTGTCTTCTAATTAATTCAATTTCATTTCCACTTGTTGATTTGATCATTTATATTTCCATAGAACAAAATCAGAAATAACAATCACTTCATATACCTTTTCATCATTAGACTCCTTATTATTATCATCATTTATCATCTCTTATACTGCATTCTTATTTTATATAAGGTTTATTCTTGACTTGGGTTTTGATTATACCTCTAGTATAGGTTCTGATTCATTTCTGAATCGGTTTCTAACTTTTCCCTCTCAATGTTTTGTCTTCTTAGAATCCGTTTCTATACCATTCTTTATTTCATTTCAAATTATACTACCTCATATTTATACCAAGCACTAAGCTAAGATCATCTCACAAATCCTATGAGTTTCGGATTCACCTTAATTTTTTATACATATCACCACATCTCTCTTGATCTAAAACTCAAATTGATTTCCACTATTGTTCATGAGTCTCGTCACTTCATCGCATCACATTGATTACAACACAAATTCATCAACAAACTTCTTAGGAATTTCATCCATAATATTAGCATATCCCACCGATCGGTTCTATCAAATTTCTTTACACCTCCACTCTATATTAACTCAAAGATTACACTTCATTCAACCTAAATCACTTCAATAAACCACCAATTCTTACATATACAAAACACTTCCAAAATCGGTCACCTAAGGTGCATCCAATCCTCTTTCACATTCTTACTCACAAGTGTATAATACATCATAGCATATGTACATATTTAAAGAATATATATCCATTAATGAGCACTACTGTATCTATTAAAATATCAATAGGATCCTAACTTATATGAATAGCTAATCATATGATCAATTCTAACTTCTAACAAAAATATAACCATCTAGTACATTGTATTCATCATTCCAATTTCCACCACATTTATCTTCTCATTCATTGAGTATCATTTTCCATTTGGTGATTTAGGACGTCGTACTTCAATAAGAAAATCAGAAGTAGTAATCATTCCATATATCTTATTATTACTAAACTCCTCAATACTATTATCAATTGTCACCTCATATACTGTATTCTCATACTACATATAATTTTAATCTACTCCAACTGATTCAAGAAAATGTAATAACCATTCAATAAATCTTTTGGGGTTAATCGTCTAAGGATATATGATGTGTTAGTCGAAGTATAAGTTGTACTAGCAGAATAGAGTATCTCTCTTCTATCTTTATTACACATATCTCATTAACGTCATCTAAGTTACAATCTTTCACTTCCAAACCATCCTTATTCATCAAGTCATATCACATGATCTCCATTATGTTAAAACTCAGATTAATCTCTATTATCATCCATCAGTCTCATCAATTACGACGTAACTTCGGTAACAAACTCCTCAATAACATATTCCGACTTAATCAATTATCATATTGTTCTCCATATCTCAATTCTGGATTTCACCATGGATTCTTCTTCATTCCACTTGAATCATCTCAACTACTCACCTCAACTAATCACCAATTTCTCTACATGATCCCATCACCGGAGTTAACTTCGATTAATGCCTATCTTAATTTAGCGTTACAGTTACTACTTATCCTATAATTTGTAGTTCGTTACTTTAATATCCCTTTATTTCCACCCACTCTCAATGTACTCCTAAAGTGTCTAATTCTTTTAATTGTTCGTTTCAAAGCGAGTTTAATAAAACTACGCTCTAATACCAATTTAGAACTGTCACGCCCTGAAGCGGCAAAGTCGTAACAGCCCCACCGTGTAAACCATCCTAAGATAGAATTTGGCCTTAAAACCGCTATCTTAGACCTGATCTACACAAGGCGTCTACAACTAACCCGCTTTGAAGTAGACGGTTTGTAATTTAAATAAATCATTTACCTATAAAAGTGAGGAATTATATATATATTATAATTCAGTTATTGCAGTTAAAGTTTACAATATTTTTCTATATCATTATATCATTCGGAAATGAAAAATAATAAAAACTTAGACCTTAAAAATATGTGTTTATTCTTCAATATTTTTCCTCACTCCCTACGATTCAGCAGTTGCTAGCTTCAGAGTAGTTGTTGCCGCTTCTTAGCCAGCACCTGCACGACGTCTATAAGGATGTGAGCAACTACAGCTCAGTAAGTTAGGACGGAGGACTTAAAACTATACCATACACACAACAAGGTTTTCAATCACTTATTAGATGCAATGCATGTGCAAGCAAATGCCATCGCACAACGTTGTCCGGCCCATCGTGAAATTAGAGAAATTACGCCCACTCTAATCCGGGTTGAGGAGTTGCCGTTAATGCAACAGCTCACGACCAAACCCAGGCTTGTGTAATGGAGACCTTGCTCCTCCTGTGACTACCTTCGAACCACTGTCTTCACCCTCGCCGCGACCTCCTCTCCTATCACTTAGTTCGACTGAGGATGAAGAAGGGACCATTTTGCAATCCTGCGCTATTCCTTCCGAAGGGGTCGGTATTTAGCCGGAGAGTCCTAAGTTCTCCTAACGGGTTGCAATGCATGTCCGATTATGATTACTGGTCGGATATTTAATTAAGTCCAGTTTAAGGTGATCAATTATTTCATACAATTCATAAAATATGTGCAGAGCAACAAACAAAATCATGGCATCACCCATAATCAAGCACATGCATACATTCAACAATCTAACAAGCACAACCAAGCATAATCTTAAGCCTCCAAAATACAGCATCGTATTAATCCCAACTTACCTCGACTCCTCGCTCACTCACTCGAGGTCCGATTTGCTCAAGCCATCGCCGATCATCCCTATAACACCAACGTGGTTTCAGCTTTTCATATAACTATTATAAGTTTGTTTTATCCTATAACGCTTATTGTTAGGTTTTGTTTAAGGTTAAATATACCTAATTATCTAGGTATTAATTCTTTTATAATTATTTTAGGTTTGGGGTTAGGTTCAGGTTCGGTTTTCGCATCGATTTCTAAATTAGGTTTTTAGTTCGATTTCTAAGTAATGTTTTAGATTCCAACCCTAGAAATCCGTTTCAACCGATAATGTGCAATTAATCACATTACTTTCCGATCTCCTAAATACGATTACTACCCCTAGTCAGCATTTTATTCCATCCGGTACACTTAAATCCGTATTAGTGTACCGAATTTACTCATGTTATGAGAAATTTTTACATTTTTCATATAATTACCTAAAATTGAATTTTTTTTTTTCAGATTTTTTATGTTCTTATTTTCATTATTTTATTATCTAATTAAACCTAATTTTTCCATATTTATTAATTTTTAATTCTACATATTCCTAATTTTTTACATTTACCACATAACACCTTCATTACTTATACTTAACACTCCATACACTAGGATCAGGTTTCCACATCAGAGATTAACATCCCTAAATATCTAATTACTATCTAAATCAGTAATTAATATCCTAATCACCTAATCGACTCCAAATTACCCAATTTTTCCATCATTTTAGGGCTAAAAATTAACTTGAAAATTTTGAAAATTAAATTTAAAAAAAAATTGGCTTCATAGCACTGTTCTATATCACATGAGCATCCTACAGAAAAAAATTGAGCTTGAAACTACACTCCTAAGGTCATTTATTTCTAAACCGAAATGTGCTCGATTTTGCATGATTTCTTAAGGACCCTATATTACGGGACATTTTTTCATCTAAATAATATTTTTCCTACAAAATACATACAAAAATATCCAAGAATAACAAAATTCATAATTTTCTAATTTTATTTACTATTTTTACAAAATTTCACAAGAATCGGGCTGAAATTTGGACTCACCGGTTTGGGTGGCTCTGGCCACCGCGGGCCGCCGTGGCCTTGTCGACCGGCATGGGCGCTGCCACCACCATGTGTTGGTGGTGGCCGTCCACTCCCAGCTCCTTTTCTGTTGTGGGTTCCCTTTAAAATCCCTAACTGCACAGTTTTTCTTATTTTTTTTATTTTCAGGATTTTCTCTCGAATTTTCAACTCTCTCTAATTTTTTCTGATTTTTATCTGTCCAAATGTTCTTCTGCATATTTCTTGCTATTTATAGACGATTTTTGTAATTATTATGCATTAATTTGACAAGACTTTATCCAATTTCCTTGATTTTTGGCTTTTAAGTTGTTCAATTTTTATTGGCCAATTTTTCTTTTTCTGACCACGACCTGATCTTGCATCAGCTTATCCCCTTCTGATTTTTCCATAATTATTTTATATTTTTCTTTAATTATTTGCTTAGTTTTCGGCCAATTTAGGTAATTACGCGTATTTTTATCTACACGTAAATACATGTGGGGTACACGTGAATATTCCTAAATATTATTTTGGTCATTCTAAAATTTTTAGTATGCATATAATCTATCTCTAGTAGTTTATTAGTTATTAGATTACACTTTTTTCCTTTTCAATAATTAGCAATTATTATGCTTAAAATTTGAAAATTTTATAATCTCCTATTTTACTATTTATTTTCTTAAATTTAAGTTTACAGGGTCATTTTTACTAATATTTCTCTCAATAGTTTATGATTTGGGTGTGATCGGATCCTTTAGCCTATCGTCCTAAAACTTGGATTCTAAATTCAATCCTACGGTTACTTGGCTGAACTTTGGGGCTTATATTATGCAACGTTTCATATGTAGAATTCAACTAGTGTTTAACATCTTTTTGAAATTTTTTAAGTCTGTTATTGTTTTGGTGGAAATTATCCCTCTATAATTTAGGTATAAAGGGTCTTTCAATTATAAGTTTAATTAATTGTCTTATCAAGGACACTTTATCATGCAAAGCAAAAATTCTATCTTTAACAAATAAATTTTAAAACACGGTATGCACGTCTTTGGTGAAAAACCATTTTACCAAGCTTCAATTAACATAAGTTTTTAACCTCTTCAATTAATGCAGTGTTTACACTAGCGCTATCAAACCCAATGAAAAAGAGTTTTCCTACCTAAATGACACTCATCCAAAATGACACTTGTAATTCTATATCTATTTTATGCCATATGTTGATCATTAAACACCCTAAACGTAATTAATCTTTTACTTAGTTGTCAATTATCACCTATTAAATGACAAGTTATATCCATATATGAATTTCCTTACCACAGATTTGACCATATATCCACACAAATTGAGACTTGTGTGTCTAAGGAAGCAAACTTATCAACCAACTTCTGCTTACCTTTGTGGTATAACTCCTAATTGGCTTGGCACTACGTTTTCGTACTCATCTTAGGTACACTAAGATTGGATCTTTCTTGTTTACATCTAGTTTGCCATGGGCTTGCATCTCCTTGAATGATAGGTGCATAATTGCAAGATGTTGTACCAAGTTATACTTATGCTCCTTGTGGTCAAACCTAAGTGACATCTAACCTTATAAACCACCACCACCAGCAATTTTTTGTTGCAATTTATCTATCCCGACCTCTTTAGGTTGCTTTTGTTACAAATGCCTATCTATTTTCTATACGTAGTTTACTAGGTAGTAGTTGTAGTTTTCCCACGAACTACGCCTTTTCTGTAATGTTAGTAAATATGGTTGACTTGTTAGGTCTAAAAGGCTTACCTATACAATTACTATGCTAACCCATCATTTCCTCCTTTGTCTTTGGAATTATTTCAACATCGTTATTGTGTACCATTCCCTCTTCCTCTAAGATAATCTTAGAAGCATTTGGCCTTACATGTTGAAATCTTGCTAGAGGTAGAATATTCTACATCGTATTCTTCTATTCTATCCTCGACAAAGTTGGGTACAATTGTACATCTCCGAGCTCCTTGGATACCAAAGCTTTTCCTTTGGAACCCTTAACTGAAGTGTACTTCTTGGCAAAGGATGAACTATGGAAAAACTGATTATCGCAATTTGTAGAAAAAGGGAAGGAATTGGGAGGTAAGAAAGAATAGAGTTATTTAATTCCTTAGTATTTGTTTATTTAGAGGAAGAAAGAAAATGAAGGAAAACTAATCATTGTTAAGAAAAAAAAGTAATAAATTACCAATACACCCATAAAATTAATAATGATAAGAAGAAGAAAAGGTAAATAAAAGGAGGGGTAGCTTGATAATCATAAAACTTTTCCCCCATTACTTCCTCTTTCTCTCTATTTTGGAAGGGAAACAAAATAGCTCATGGAAACAATTCTACCAACTTTTCTCCTTCTTCACCTTTCTCTCTAAAACAAATAATGATATTGTATAATTTTCTCCTCATTTTCCTTCTCTCTCCATTTTTTCCTTCCTCTTTCCCACATCCCAAAAATAGTGTTAGGGATAATAACTATTTCATTTTTCCTCATTCCATAATAATGGCTATTACGATGTTTAGTTATATTTTAGACATCGAATAACTATTGCTATTACACAAAATATCGAATAGTAATTTATGTCATTGACCTCATAAATTGCTATCCAATAGTCATTTTATAATCATATATATAAATACTCTTGCCCTTAAGAGACACCAAACCACCAAATGCGTCATCTATTTGACCAACACCATCAAAGAAAACCATCTCTAGTGACCTTCCATTACTAACAAATTCAACCAATATCCATAGTACCTCATTGAATTCCATAATTAAGAGTTCATAATCTTTCATCACTTTTATAAGCCTTGCTAAATTTTCAAACTCGTACATGAGATGGGTAATCGGAGCCCAAATGAGTTCTTTAAACTACACAAAGGCTAAACTAAATTAAAAATAAATATAAAAAATAAAAAACCCTAATAATACATTTGAAACCATAAAATTACAATAAAAACCCTAAATGTACATTTGGAATCCTAAAACCTTAATTTAGCCTTAATATACGAGAAACCTTAAATTGACTCTAAAACCCAAAATTGGCATAAAAAACCTAAGTTAATTATTATGCTCTAACTATATAGCTAAAACATTAGCTAATTGCTTATAATTAGATTGATCATTAAAAAGTCCTTATATACCTTTTGAATCATAATCAAATAGGTTTAATTTATTTAATTAAGCAAGATAAATCCTAATTTTTTCTAATTATGCTTATATAGAGTAGTTACTAGGATCATAAGCTTAGTTAACATTTTAACCATTTACTTGCATACATAAATCATGATTAATTAGGAGTTAAGCACAACTAACCATAAAAGGACAATGAAATTAGTTATTTGGAGGACATGACTGAAAAATGCACTCACTTTTAGTAGCCATATCATTACCCTAAATGAAAAAAGTTATAAAAGTAAGTGGTCCCAATTTCACGTTAGTATTAGGTAATAAAAAAAAAAAAAAGTAAAGTTTGAGCCCCTAATCCTACCTTCATAACTTGATCTTTCCACCCACTAAACCCTCCTTCAACTTCACTCTTCATTGTTAGAAAACCTTAGAAAACACTCTCTAGGAACCTAACAAAAATCAAAGGTAAATGCAAGAAAAACTAAAATGAGCTGTTGGATTCACCAAGCCATTCGACTACCTAGCCCCTTAGCCACCACCAAACTTCAAACACCTCTCACTTATAGCTCCTCCACGCCCTATCTTAGTTTTTAAACATCACTTTTGGCCTTTAGGAGCTTGTTTTAGCCTTGGTTTTCTGAGAAGAAATTGAAGTACCCTACTCCAAACCAGAGTAAGCATGTTTAACTTGATCCTTATTTGTGTGATAATTTAAGGCTTATTTATTTAGTGATTCAGGACCCTTAGAAACATAAAATTGTCACTTTTATATGCACGTATCATGTAGGGTTTACAAAGTATTTTTAGGAGCATTTAGATGTAAGAAAACATACCGTATACATAAATTAATGTTTAGGAGTAGAGATAAGTATGTAACTCGTTGAATGTTGAGAAAACACCATGAAACTCACAACACCATTCCTAGACTAAACATATACATGTATATCTTCATTATAGGTTTAATTTCTCATATTCATTTAGTGAAAAATAGTTAAAAATGTATTTTAGTAGTAGTTTGATGCATGTGATCACAACTTATGAGCATAGTATGTTGAAATCCTTAAGGAAATCACCTTAAGCCACTCCTTAATGATAGTTAAACATATTGCAAATTATGATTAAAATGGTCAATGGCATGATTAATTAAGGTTAATTAGGATTTATGGTTTAATGTTACAAGATAAGAGACCAAACAAGGCTTATAGTGTAAAATTTGGCCTAAAATAGGCTTTTAGCTTAAAAATGTTAATTTTAGGCTCAATAATTAGACATAATCAAATCTAATTTTGTAGGATAAATAGGTCATTTAATGGGTTTAATAAGTTATATGGCCCACTAGTATATGTTAGAAGCAAGATAAAGGCCTTAAGACATGAATTAGACTTAAAATGTATCAAAAGGCCCACAAGTCAAGCATTAGGCCCACCTAAATGCCTATGATCAGTAGACATGACATGATATTAAGTCTTAACTAAGAAGTCCATTAAGCCCATTTGGTAATTTAGAGAACCTATAATAAGCCAAGATATGAATCAGGCTCATTACTAGTATAAATGAGTAGTTTAAGCCCTAAAATAATAAGAGATGGGCTTGAACCTAAAATTTAATTGGCATATCTAATTTACTAGCCTTAGAATAATGAAATAAAGGCTCAATGATAAATAAATTAGGCCCATTAATTTGAAATTGTCCATTGGCTCAAGATAAGACCCAATTCTCTCTAAGTTAAAACTTAAAGGAGCTAAGTAAAATATAAGAAGGTCCTTAGCTTAAACTTAAATGAAACTTGTATGTCTTAGGCCCAATAACAATATAAAAGCCCAGATTAATAATAATAAATGACTAAAATAAGGCCGTATGCACTCAAACACATAATTAAGTTGGAAAATCAACTAAATTAAAAGGTGAACACTGATAATTTGAATCTGACCATTACCCAATCATATGGTTGTAGGTCCTAAATCCTAAAAAGGACCCCAACACAAGAAAGTACGTCTAAAATCATATGAAATCAACTATAAAAACAAGAAAATTGGACTTAAAATGAAAAGTCAAAGTAAAAATAACTATTGACCATACTTGGTAAGAATATAGCAAGAATTAGGATGATAGATTAGAAATTTAGTACAATCCCCATAGCCTTTCTATGTTTCACTATCAGTAGATATTAATTTAGACCTAAAGTTACTAGAAGACTATTACAACACTTGAATGCTATGGTAGAGCGAGTATTTCTTCTATGAATTCCATACTTATTTATGTGTGTGATGTAGTAGCACCTAAATACAAGATCATAAATGGAAGTGTTTGGGTATTAAGAATCATGCATGTATATGAAATTTCTTGATTAGTTGATAAGATACTTTAATTACAAGATAATGTGACTACTTGATACTTATGGATATGTTTCATTATACTATTTGTCCTGAGTGTCTATGAAATTGCTTAGTTGCTTAACGAATTATCCTAATTTTATTTGGCCTATTAATAAAATGGACATGCATAGACACAACATCACATTATAATTAATCAATTGTTACATCACATAAAGGTAAAAAGGGGTCTTATGGGGGTTATCTGTGTTTGTTTGAAAGCTTATGTTATAAAAGTTTATCTAATACGGTGCACTTGTATAACAGGTGCACTATTGACACCAACCATACGGTTAAGAGTCATGTCTTGAGATAGTCATTTAAGAGTGAGCTAGATTATATGTGTCACTCATAGCTTCACCTGATGTTAGGTTGTATACCTTAGGTAATTAATAATAAGATAATCATTAGATATAGTAATATGGATATTATAACTGGTTTGTACTTAGGTAATAAAAACATGGATTTAATGATTCGAAATTTTCCTAACCCCAACTTTGGAGGGTGTGAAATCCAAGCTATATATATAAGTTAATTGTATATACTTATTTTAGCATATGGTTGATTGCATTCATATGTTTGATTAATATAACTTGTTTGAACTTACTTGTATGATATGGATTGAGAAGTTTGGTCACTAAACTAATTTACTTGCTCCCTAATAGGGTTTTATTAGTGCAATAGATTTATAGCTCGTATATGGATGAGGTCTACCTCAGGTTAACGTCTTTGATTATGGGATCATAAGCATGGAGACCAAGTGTATGAGAGGACTCTTAACTATTTGGAGTTATGTCATATATTATGATCTATTGTATACTTGGACTACTATTTTCGTATTATGTTAATCTTTTAACCGTATACTTATATAAGAATCTGTATGTCTTAAGTTATTTCCTTATATAATATTTTGAACTATTGTTAATAATTAATTGCTTGGTTATCATTTGATTTATGCCTACCGATGCAGTATTCAAATATTTAGTAATAACTTTGTAAGTTCTAGGGTAGATTCTTGATCGACAAGGTCATTGGTTTAAGATCTCCATATTGTATACAACATACTATCTAAACTAGTCTACCCTTTGGGTTATGATAGCTTTAATGGTATCCATAATTTAAATCTATTGGTATTATTTCTGTCATACACAAAGCATAAATTTAAGAAAAAGATAGAGAAGAGTAATCTTCCATTATGTTATGATAGAGTAGAAATTAACCATATATCTTGTAACTAGTAATTACTGTGAACAACAACAATGACTTCCAACTTCTAACAATGAGTGGCAATCAATAATAAAACCTCGGAAGAATTATAATGGAAGGGATCAATATTTGAAGGTAAGTTTAAATAAGATATCAACGTTTTAAAAAATTTAAATAAGGAATTAACATTTCAGAAAGTGATTCAAATAATTTTATAAATTAGTTATTATGAATCCCTTTTTTAAACTACTTTGTAAAACATTGATCCCTTATTTAAACTTTTTAAAATGTTGACGTTGATTACTTACTTAAACCTACCCTTAAACATTAATACTTTCCGTTATAATTCTCCCGATAAAACCTCTAACAATGGGATGGCAATAAATGATAAACTTGCCTAATATTGATGATGAATTGCATCTCACTCCTTGCAATAAGGTTAGATGTGATTGATCATGTTTCATGATGAAAGTTTTCACCTTTCTAGTTCAAGTATAGCTTATCTTATTGTTCTAGCCTTTAGATGTTTGTATTATATATATATATATATATATTTCTTTTTTATAGTCAAGCTTATAAAGATTTAATATCATTATGTGAGTTTACAAATGAATTTTTTTTTTAAAAAAAGGAAAATTAGGTTTGATTATGAAAGAGACGATGGTGTGATAGCTATTAAGGTTTTGCTCTATAAGAGGAGTATTAGATATTCTTTATTTATCTTGATGTAATTCCTAATGTTGTTTCTTTTTTTGGTCAACTAAACAACATATTAACTATTACATGTCTATTTGATTCATATTAAATTGTAACCTTTTGCATGGTACTACATATCAATTCTCCCCACAAATTGTGATATTTGTTTCATCTTCAAGTAAATGGAAACATATAGCTTAATAAAGGTGATCCTTTTTGTACTTAATCACCTTCTTCTAACGAAAAATTAATCATAGTTCATAAATACTGGAAGAGGCAGTTTTACATAAAATTAAGGTATAACAACATGATACATTTCAATATATTGTAACAAAAAAGAATGAACCATAGATATCAAGCATAGTAGCATAAAATTAAAATAATAGCATGCATGCTTCCCAAAGGCCGACTACTATTGGTAATCACCATCAACACATAATAAAAATATTGGGAAAAATTACAATAGATGGAATAAATATTTGAGAATAAGTTTAAATAAAAGATTAACGTTTTAAAGTGATTTAAATAAAAGATAAACGTTTTGAAAAGTTCAAATAAGAGATTAAAGTTTACAAAGTAGTTTAAATGAGGAATTCAAAATAACTAATTTATAAAATTATTTAAACAACTTTTCGAAATATTTATTTCTTATTTGAATTACTTTATAAAACGTTAATTTCTTATTTGAACATTTTAAAACATTGATCGTTTATTTAAATTTACATCTACATATTGATCCCTTCCGTTGTAATTTTTCTAAAAAAGTTGTAAGTATCAAACATTAACAAAAAATGCATGAGAACTAAGATATCAACAATTTGTAAAAGATAGGTCTTCATAAGAAATGTAACGATTTAAATATGGAAAAAGTGAACATTGTAAGGTAATCAAAGAGAGTTCGAAATATGTAAAATAGAAATAAAGCAACAATTCCTTATTTACTTGCCTTCTTCTTTTTCCAAGAGGTGAAGTGGAAACTGTAAAAACTTCCCATAAAATAATGGTATTTACTTTTTCCCCTTTAATTTTATGATGGTATTTGCTTTTTTGCCATTTGGTTCTTTTGGACCGTAACGTCTATAGGATATAAAATTAAATATTTGTATGGAAAGGGCATACTTACTTGTAAAATGCAATGTTTGTTACCAAAAGGGTATACGGGCATATATATATATATATAGGTAATCTAAGAATCTTTGTATTTTCTCATTAAGACGATTGTCTTTGTGACGATCTTGAAGTTATATTTCCTAAATCACTTGAGACAAATCCTTAGTAGAAAGTCTTAATATTGTGATAAGCCTACTGAGGCCTAACGTAAATCCCGCTTTTAAAGAAAGGGCTGCATAAAGGTCATAAATTGGAAATCACAATATTATATTAAATTTAGTCTTGTAAACTAGATTTATAAGATTAAGAAAAATTAGTCTTATTTGAAAATATGAATTTACTTAGAAAATCTATGTCCTCTTCTAGCTTTGCTCCTACGGAGCAATCCGAGGAATCTATGTTGAATAATAAAGATGAGATATATATAAAAGATTTTGACAAAGAAATTGATGAATGGAAAATACCGAAAACATCATACGATCAAATATATCAAATAGGCAAATGGAAAATTTTTGGAAAAAATGATCATGTGATAGCCATAGAAGAAAAGGATATTTCTGTTTCTGATGGTCTAACAACAGTTAAACTTTTAAATCAAGAATCAATTAAAAGATATGCAAAAGATTGGAATTATATGTATTTAGGCTTAGTTCAAGTAGGAGCAAAACCTTTTACTAAATTAGGTCTGGATACATCAATTTTCATGGTTCTCAAAGATGCTAGAGAATTGGTGTATGAAAGGTTAATACATGCCACTATTGAAACCAGTCTTAGTAGTGGTCCAATACAATTTGAGTGTCATCCAAACATCACCCTTCCTCTTAGGGATAAAACAATCATGAGTTCATTAATCCTTCAAATCAAAACACATAATTATAGAATGGTAGAAAGATCAATACCAATTGTTGTAATATACAAAATATATTTCAAATTAATGAAAACTGCTTTTGGTTCTAAGGCTTATAAAATGGATAAGAGAGGTTAGACTCTACTTATTCAAACAGACTTAACCAAAGCCAATGTATCAGTCTAAAAAATAATCCAATGGTTATAAGTCAACTTACCAGAACATTGGGAAGTAGAAAATCCACTTCCTAAAAAACCAATATACAATACTGAACCATCAAATGTAGTTCAACATCCTGATGGTAAAGTTACCATCCAATTCAATAGGAAATCATTTGATCAGCTAAGAAGACCACTAGAAATAAGATCTATGACATATTCTTCTAGGAGATCAGTAGATCTTCCTAATCCTTATCCAATAATTTAGACTCCATATCATACTCAACCAAACAATCAGCAAGAGAATCCGTCTCTTTCAGGAATTGTCCATAATAGGTCGGGTATAACCCAACCTGTTTATCAACCAAATGAACCTGAACATAGTGAACCTTCATTATCAGAAATTGGTGATCTAGAATTAAATGTGATAGAAAAATTATTTGTACCAAATAAATCACTTTTAAATAATGAATTCAATTCTCAAAAGAATGAAAACATTAGAAATTGGTATTTTGAAACATTTGGTCATATAAAAATGAAAATAAAAGATGAATATTATAATTTCATGGAAGAAATAGGTGCTCAGATATATTTCTTTGAATGGTTCGAGAATTATTATCTGAAATCTAAAGAAATCAATGTTATTAATAACTGTTTTAAATGGAAACTTAGTGATGGACAAATCATAGAATCAAATCATCCCCCATTAAGCAATATTAAAATGGTTCATAAAAATACAGAAATCAGTCTTACTCCATTTAAAAATGCTATAGAAAAAGAAGGATCAGGAATTAAGAAAATAATAAATCAAAATAATTACACTAATCAACATTTACATACTATAGGAGAACAATTAAATAGAATGGAAGATACAATTAATATTGAAATCAATAAAAAAAGCAAGAAAACTTTAATCAATAAAAACACTCCATTATTTAAACCATTTGAAATGCCCAAAAATCCCAGTCATGAATTTCTTAAAGCTTTAGAAGATAGGAAAAGAATATTAAAAAACAAATAAATAAAAAAAGAGTCGTCATCAACAAAGCCGATAAATTATTTTCAAATGGATACTCCAACTCTAATCAGAAAAGGAATAGTCATAGAAGATACACCCTCAGAAAAAATTCATGTTTTAGATAATGAATCAGTAGATAAATCAGATAATGAATCAATGAGTGAGTCAATAAATGAATCAATGTCTAATATTTCCTTAAATAATAATATAAAAAATGATGATGAAATCAATAAAATAAATTGGAAGGAACCTCAAAAATTATATTGTCAGAGAGCAACACCTCCCAATTTATTAATTGAAGAAAAAAATGACAATTATCAAAATAAATACTTTGTAGGATCCACCTATAAATGGAATATAGATGGATACTCGAAACAAAAAATTCTCAATGCACTCAATCAAATGATAATGTTCTCAAATACTAATAAAACTGTTCCAAATGTAACAGATTATCATATAGCACTTATTTTAATCTCAGGTTTCATAAGCCAACTGAAAAGTTGATGGGATAATTATCTCACTGAAGAACAGAGAATCAACATTCTTACATTATGTAAAATAGATGAAAATAATAGGAGAATTCTAGACGATAATAATGAACCAATTCAAGACATGGTTAATATTTTAATATTCTCAATCAATCAACATTTCATAGGAGACCCTTCTCATATTAGGGATAAAACTCTAGATCTGTTATCAAACATAAAATGTAAATCACTTGGAGAATTCAGACAATATAGAGATATTTTCTTTCAAAGGATTTTCCTTAGAAATGATTGTAACCAACCCTTTTGGAAAGAAAAATTTCTCATCGATTTACCAAAACTTATAGGTGACCAAGTTAGAAAATTACTCAGGGAAGAAAACAATGGTGAAATTCCTTATGATAATTTGTCATATGGAGAATTAGCATCATATGTCAATAAAATTAGAACCAATTTGTGTAATACAATCAGGTTACAAAAACAATTAAAAAATAAATAGCGCTTAAAATACCAAAGTCTTGGTGATTTTTATGCTCAATATGATCCCTCTTTTGTTAATAAAAAATCAAAAAATCATAAAAGATCATCTCATAAATCACAAAATTGTCCTGAATGTATAAATAGAAAACCTCGAAGAAATTTTAAGAGAAAATCATTTAAAAAATTTCAAAGTAAACAAAATCAAGAAAAATCTGAAGATAAAAAAATATAAAAGGAAATCATATAAACAATTAAGGTGTTATAAATGTAAAAAAATTGGTCACACAGCAAATTTTTGTAAAATAAATAATAAGATTACTGAATTAGACTTGGATGAAAGAACAATGGAAAATATATTACAAATTTTTTGTGAAAATAAGTCATCAGAAAATGATAGTAATGATGGAATCCAAGCCAATGATATGGATCTACTTCATCAGAATCAGAAAAAGAAGAAATCAATGTGCTAACTAATAATGAAGAAGCAATTCTTGAAAAAATTGATCAGATGACAAATGATAATGAAAAGTTTGAGTGTATTAATAACTTCAAAATCAACACAAATCCCACTCCAAAATTATCGTATAACCTTAATGAAAGTCTCGAAAGAGGTAAAAAGAAAATTAAAGAAGTAATAACAATTAGTGATTTGCAAAAAGAAATTAACATTCAAAAATAAGAAATAAAGGAATTAAAATTGATGGAAATAAAATTTCAACAAGAATTACTTGAATTAAATCAAAAAATAATCCAAGAAAATGAATCAAATACTTCAAATGAAGTAAAAACCTCATCAAATAGAATCGATGATTATTTAATGCATTTTGTCCAAATAACATCAAGAAAATGGATAATAAACATATCAATCAAGATTAATAATGAATTTGTTCTGTAAACACTTGCTCTATTTAATACTTGTGCTGATTTGAATTGTATTAGAGAAGGCTTAATTCCAACAAAATATTTTGAGAAAACTAGCCAATCTCTAAGTTCTGCATCCGGTAATAAATTAAGCATCAAATATAAATTATCAAATGTTGAAATATTAAAAGATCACGCTTCTTATAAAACCTCATTTATATTGGTAAAGAATTTGAATAAAAGTGTTATTTTGGGAACACCATTTATATATCAAATTCAACCATTTATTGTAGATGAAAATGGAATTAAAACGCAGTATCTGAAAAAAGAAATTGTGTTTAAATTCGCGACAAAATCACAAACCAAATACATAAATCAGTTAAATAATAATGAGTTAAATTGTTTAATACAATGTAAAGAAAATCATTTGATGTACTTGAAAAATGATCTTGAATTTAAAAGAATTGAGAGCCAACTTGATAATAAAAATTTAAAGTTAAGAATTTCTCAAATAGAATCAGAAAAAAAAATAAAAAATTCAATCTGTTCTACACTTTCAAATGCATTTTGGGATAGAAAATCACATATTGTAGATCTCCCATATGAAAATGATTTTAGTGAAAAAAATATTTCAACAAAGGCTAGACCTTCACAAATGAATCATGAAGTTCTCAATCATTGTAAAAATGAAATAAATGATTTACTCAATAAAAAATTAATCAAAAAAAGTATATCACCTTAAAGTTGTTCTACTTTTTATGTAAATAAGAATGCTAAAATTGAAAGAGGTGTACCAAGATTAGTAATCGATTACAAACCTCTTAATTCTACTCTCAAATGGATAAGATATCCAATCCCCAATAAAAAAGATTTGCTCAATAGATTAAATCAAGCCAGAATATTTTCAAAATTTGATATGAAATCGGGATTTTGGCAGGTTCAGATTAAGGAAAGTGATAGGTATAAAACTGCCTTCACAGTTCCTTTTAGTCAATTCAAATGGAATGTAATACCATTTAGATTGAAAAATGCTCCTTCAGAATTTCAAAAGATCATGAATGAAATTTATATCAGTTTTATAATTACATATATAGATGATGTTTTAATATATTCATCTAATATTGATCAACATTTTAAACATATAAAGATTTTCACCAATATAATCAAAAGAAATGGTTGAATAGTCTCACCTACTAAGATCAATCTTTTCCAGACTAAAATCAAATTCCTAGGATTTAATATTCACAATGGGACAATAATTCCCATACAAAGATCAATTGAGTTTACTAAAAAGTTTCTTAATGAAATCAAAGATAAAAATCAACTTCAAAGATTTTTAGGAAGTTTGAATTATGTTACAGATTTTTTCCCAAATCTCAACATAATATGCAAACCACTATATAAAAGATTAAAAAAGAATCCACCTTCATGGTCAAAAGAACATACTGAAATAATGAAATTGATGAAATAAAGAATTAAAGGAATTCCTTGTCTGCATATTGCAGATCCCTCATTGTCAAAAATCGTAGAAATTGATGCTTCTGATTTAGGATTCGGAGGAATTCTAAAACAGAAACAAAATGATAAAGAATATGTTGTTCAATTTGTATCAAAAAATTGGAATAATTGCCAATTAAATTATTCTACAATCAAAAAAGAAATTTTAGCCATTGTCTTAACAATTTCAAAATTCCAAGGAGATTTATTGAATCAAAAATTTCTTTTAAGAATTGATTGTAAGGCAGCTAAAAATGTCTTATTAAAAGATGTTCAAAATATTGCATCAAAACAGATTTTTGCCGGATGACAATCTATTCTTTCTATATTTGATTTCGAAATCGAGCATATAAATAGATCTTCCAATTCCCTTCCTGACTTCCTTACTCATGAATTCTTGCAGGGAGATGCCTCCCAAAAAAGACATAGATAAAGGTAAGGAAAAAATTTCCTCATCAGGAAAAGGATTAACCAATATCAAAACATGGTTAGATGTTTGTAAACCATCCAACACTCCATTAACAATCAAAGAAGAATCCTCATCAAAACCAATGTCTTCAAATAGCCAATCAATCTCTAAAAGTCAGACCAAAGAAGCCCTTGCAAAATTAATAGATATGGATCCAACCCCTGGATTGCTTGATGAAATCTCAATGGTCCTACAATTACAATCAGAACATAAAATCCAAGCATTACCAGAAATTCCTCAAAAAGCCTCTCAATCAAAAGAAACCCAAAGAAGAAATCAGAATTTCCAGATCACGGAAATACCATCACCAACACCAGTTGGAACAATCCCTTTTAATCAAAGGTCAAAATTTTTTATAAAACCTACTTCTAGATATGTTTTCTCTATAGAAGAAAGCCTATTAGAAAAGGACCCTTTTGATTTTGCAAATAAAATATTTACAAAAGATTTTTATTATGTGCCATATGATCCATACAAAACAATCCAGTTTTATGAAAAGATTTCAACTGAAACTGGATCAATCAAATTTAAACATTTTGAAAAAGAAGGAATGATCAGCTATTCTACAGCTAGAATACTAAAAGTAATCAGTTTGAAAGAATGGCGAGTTCATCCAATCACAGCAACTAAACTCAATATAGAACCATTTTCAGCACAACCAAATCATCAAGCTACTTATAATTATTATGATTATAAGCAAGCCTGGTGAAATGTGTTTTATCAAATGAATCTGAAAAGAACACATACTTGGTTGATATTTTTTTTATAATTGTTCTACTTTCAATCTTCCTACCTGGTTTAATCATTGGTGGGAACAATTTGGTGCTACATCAGAAATCATTCATCAAAATGCCAGAGAAGGATTTGATGCTTTCCTACGTCATTATAATCCTACACCTCATGAAAAGAATTTTCTAAAAGAGATGCTGTATTTTATACATCTCGGAATATCATGGGTTATGGCTTGGTGGTTCGAATATAAACCAGATCGAACATCAAACACAACCGATTTGGTCAGAATGTACAAAATCAAATGGTGAGACAGCTTCAAAATGTGGAATAAGTGTGAAAAAAATTCAATTTTAAGTTGGATCAAAACCAATTCTACAAAATCACCACCACCATCATCATCAACTAGGCAATATCACAACAGAGGATTTTTAATATCATCTTTTGCAAGTGCAAATTCTCCAGACCAATTGAAGCAAATTCTGGAAAAAAACACTTGAACATATCAAAGAATCAGAATCAACACAAGAATCAAGTTCAGAAACAGGCTCAACATCTCATCACAATGAAAATACCAATGAAGATGACTGCTATGGAATAGATTTAAGAGATCTGTAATTATATCATTTGTATCATACTGCACTGTAAAAGTAGAAATACGGTATGCACAATACAATCAACCAAAAATCAGTCAATCAGAAAGTCTGTCGCAATAGTACCTTGTTAGCCATAACATCACTATAGCAACAGTACCTTGTCGGCCACAACATCACTGTAGCAACAGTTTCCTATCGGCCACAACATCACTGTAGCAACAGTACCTTGTCAATTACAATAATTCAAATCCCTCTATAAACATGGACTCTCAAAATCAGAAGAGGCATCAAGGAAAAAACCATAGACCTCTCCTCTTCTAGTTCTCTTCTTTGATCCTCTCTTCCTCTCTCTCTCTTCTATCATTTCTATCCCACTCATACACTTATATCAATTATCATCCAAACACAATCCGAAGCATAATTGTTTGCTTCTCTATCAACCAATCAGATCATTTTCTTGAAGCATAATTGTTTGCTTCTTCCTATCAGAGGTAGAACAATCATTTTCTTGATCATACCTCTCGATATTTTCTATCTTCCACTCATGCTCTAGTATTTCTATGTTTTGTAAAAATCAATTTTAATCAATAAAATTAGTTTGATTCTTATCTTACATTATATCTCGTGTGGGGAATCTCCAATTGAAATTGTGTGTAATTCCACAAGATTGTATCTGTCTATTCTTACTTATTAGTTTGTTTACCAAAACCCCATAATCGGCTGGTATCACCGTCTTTGGAGGTTTTATTATTTCAAGTCTACGTCAAAGCTCCACTAGCCTTGGCACTGCCGCCTGTGATGGTTTTAATCATATTTGCATACAGATTTATGTCTCTATTAATTAATGATTTTTATCTTTATCATTACTTAGATAATGCAATAGAATTCCTTGAATGGTATTATACTGTCATAATCAATACTGATTGGTATTATACTGATGACGAATAATCTATTTTATGTTATAGATGTCAAAACAATATAATCCAGAAAATTGAGAAGAATAAGCTGAAGTATTACAATATTTGTTTAGTGCTATAGTTTGGCTAGAGTACTTTCATAAAAATTATCTTTGGCTTGCTTTCACTGTAATCAACATGTTAGATCACTAATCAAGTGTAATTATTATTATTCCATCATTAATAAAATCAAGTAGTCAAGTTCTGTTTTATATTATTTTCTCTTTTATGTTGGTAAATACAAAAGACAATAACGGAGAAGATTTAATTGAATATAATCAATACTTAGAAGATGCAATAGAATTCTTATTCTCTCTCTCTCTCTCTCTCTCTCTCTCTCTCTATATATATATATATATATATATATATATATATAATACAATGTTTATATTAGAAAAGGCTTGTCTTTGAAAGAAAGGGTACATTACACAATGAATATCAATGCTTTAACTCTTTTCCATTTTGAGTATCTGCAATTATATTTCAAACCTGTTTTCGAAAATTGAAAAAAGTTAATGGACTTAACATCTATTAATTAGAAACTGAAAAAAATAAATAAATAAAATCCAAAAGCAAAACCAATGGAAAAACTTCTCTTCTTTCTCCATAACCCATTTCTCTTCTCTGCTAAATCGTTGCTTTGCAAAAACTAGTAGTCCAATTGAGAACTCCTATGCATGCAAATAGGGAATTTGAGGGTCAAATTTTCAATGATGTATTTATTCTGATAATTGTCATTTTTTTCTTCAATTAATATATCAGGAGGTGTTGCTCTCTGATAATATAATTTTTTAGGTTCCTTCCAATTTATTTTATTGATATCATCATCATTTTTTATATTATTATTTGAGGAAATATTAGACATTGATTCATTTATTGACTCACTCATTGATTCATTATCTGATTTATCTACTGATGCATTATCTAAAACATGAATTTTTTCTAAGGGCGTATCTTCTATGACTATTCCTTTTCTGATTAGAGTTGGAGTATCCATTTGAAAATAATTTATCGGCTTTGTTGATGAAGACTCTTCTTTTATTTATTTGTTTTTTAATATTCTTTTTCTATCTTCTAAAGCTTTTAGAAATTCATGACTGGGATTTCTGAGCATTTCAAATGGTTTAAATAATGGAGTATTTTTATTGATTAAAGTTTTCTCGCTTGTTTTATTGATTTCAATATTAATTGTATCTTCCATTCTATTTAATTGTTCTCCTATAATATGTAAATGTTGATTGGTGTAATTATTTTGATTTATTACTTTCTTAATTCCTGATCCTTCTTCTTCTGTAGCATTTTTAAATGGAGTAAGACTGATTTCTGTATTTTTATGAACCATTTTAATATTGCTTAATGGGGGATGATTTGATTCTATGATTTGTCCATCACTAAGTTTCCATTTAAAACAGTTATTAATAACATTGATTTCTTTAGATTTCAGATAATAATTCTCGAACCATTCAAAGAAATATATCTGAGCACCTATTTCTTCCATGAAATTATAATATTCATCTTTTATTTTCATTTTTATATGACCAAATATTTCAAAATACCAATTTCTAATGTTTTCATTCTTTTGAGAATTGAATTCATTATTTAAAAGTGATTTATCTGGTACAAATAATTTTTCTATCACATTTAATTCTAGATCACCAATTTCTGATAATGAAGGTTCACCATGTTCAGGTTCATTTGGTTGATAAACAAGTTGGGTTATACCCGACCTATTATGGACAATTCCTGAAAGAGACGGATTCTCTTGCTGATTGTTTGGTTGAGTATGATATGGAGTCTAAATTATTGGATAAGGATTAGGAAGATCTACTGATCTCCTAGAAGAAGATGTCATAGATCTTATTTCTAGTGGTCTTCTTAGCTGATCAAATGATTTCCTATTGAATTGGATGGTAACTTTACCATCAGGATGTTGAACTATATTTGATGGTTCAGTATTGTATATTGGTTTTTTAGGAAGTGGATTTTCTACTTCCCAATGTTCTGGTAAGTTAACTTGTAACCATTGGATTATTTTTTAGACTGATACATTGGTTTTGGTTAAGTCTGTTTGAATAAGTAGAGTCTGACCTCTCTTATCCATTTTATAAGCCTTAGAACCAAAAGCAGTTTTCATTAATTTGAAATATATTCTATATATTACAACAATTGGTATTGATCTTTCTACCATTCTATAATTATATGTTTTGATTTGAAAGATTAATGAACTCATGATTGTTTTATCCCTAAGAGGAAGGGTGATGTTTGGATGACACTCATATTGTATTGGACCACTACTAAGACTAGTTTCAATAGTGGCATGTATTAACCTTTCATACACCAATTCTCTAGCATCTTTGAGAACCATGAAAATTAATGTATCCAGACCTAATTTAGTAAGAGGTTTTGCTCCTACTTGAACTAAGCCTAAATACATATAATTCCAATCTTTTGCATATCTTTTAATTGATTCTTGATTTAAAAGTTTAACTGTTGTTAGACCATCAGAAACAGAAATATCCTTTTCTTCTATGGCTATCACATGATCATTTTTTCCAAAAATTTTCCATTTGCCTATTTGATATATTTGATCGTATGATGTTTTCGGTATTTTCCATTCATCAATTGCTTTGTCAAAATCTTTTATATATATCTCATCTTTATTATTCAACATAGATTCCTCGGATTGCTCCGTAGGAGCAAAGCTAGAAAAGGACATAGATTTTCTAAGTAAATTCATATTTTCAAATAAAACTAATTTTTCTTAATCTTATAAATCTAGTTCACAAGACTAAATTTAATATAATATTGTGATTTCCAATTTATGACATTTATGCAGCTCTTTCTATAAAAGCGGGATTTACGTTAGGCCTTAGTAGGCTTATCACAATATTAAGACTTTCTACTAAGGATTCGTCTCAAGTGATTTAGGAAATATAAGTTCAAGATCGTTAGAAAGACAATTGTCTTAATGAGAAAATACAAGGATTCTTAGATTACCTATGTACTCCCCTTAGCTCTGATACCAAAGGTCGCGTTCCCCAACAGTCGCATTCCTAGGGAATAGACAATTTGTCAAGAAGGATTCTAGATTGATGTTAGAAAAATGATTTTAACGATTAAAGTAGATGTCAGCTAAATAAAATCTATCTCCAAGCAGAGAGTAAGCCCAAATTATATAAAATAAGAATTCTATCATAGATATATATATATATATATAATTCTTTTTTACAGTCAAGCTTATAAAGATTTAATATCATTATGTGAGATTAGAAATGATTTTTTTTTTTTTAAAAAAAAAAGGAAAATTAGGTCTGATAGCTGTTAAGGTTTTGCTCTATAAGAGGAGTATTAGATATTCTTTATTTATCTTGATGTAATTCCTAATGTTATTTCTTTTTTTGTCAACTAAACAACATATTAACTATTACATGTCTATTTGATTCATATTAAACCGCAACCTTTTGCATGGTACTACATATCAATTCTTAGGCTCCCTATAAATTGTTACATTCAACATCATGTTTCATCTTCAAGTAAATGGAAACATATAGCGTAATAATGGTGATCCTTTTTGCACTTAATCACCTTCTTCTAACCAAAAATTAATCATAGTTCATAGACACTGGAAGAGGCAGTTTTGCATAAAATTAAGGTACAATAACATGACACATTTCAATATATTGTAACAAAAAAAATGAACCATAGATATCAAGCATAGTAGCATAAAATTAAAATAATAGCATGTATGCTTCCCAAAGGCTGACTACTATTGGTAATCACCATCAGCACATAATAAAAATGTTGGGGAAAACTACAACAGATAGAATAAATGTTTAAGAGTAAGTTCAAATAGAAGATCAACGTTTTAAAGTAGTTTAAATAAAAGATAAATATTTTGAAAAATTCAAATAAAAGATTAATATTCACAAAATAATTTGAATGAGGAATTCATAATAGTTAATCTATAAAATTATTTAAACAACTTTTTGAAACGTTTATTCTTTATTTAAATCACTTTATAAAATGTTACTTTTTTATTTAAACTTTTTAAAACGTTAATTCCTTATTTAAATTTACACTTAAATATTGATCCCTTTCATTGTAATTTTTCCAAAAAAGTTATAAGTATCAAACATTAACAAAAAATGCATGAGATCTAAGATATCAACACTTTTTGGTCCTCATAGGATATGTAATGATTTAAATATGGAAAAAGTGAACATGGTATATATATATAGATTTATAAGAAATGAACTGTAAGGTAATCAAAGAGAGTTCGAAACATGTAAAATAGAAATAAAAGCAACAATTCCTTATTTACTTGCCTTTTTATTTTTCCAAGAGGTGAAGTGGAAATTGTAAAAACTTACAATAAAATAATGGTATTTACTTTTTCCCCTTTAATTTTACGATGGTATTTGCTTTTTATCCATTTGGTTATTTTGGACCGATACGTCTACAGGATGTAAAATTAAATATTTGTATGGAAAGGGTATACTTACTTATAAAATGCAATGTTTGTTGCCAAAAGGGTATACGGGTATATATATATATATAATACAATGTTTATATTAGAAAAGGCTTGTCTTTGAAAGAAAGGGTACATTACACAATGAGTATCAATGCTTTAACTCTTTTCCATTTTGAGTATCTGCAATTTTATTTCAAACACTTAGTGTGTTTTCCAAAATACAATGTTTATATTAGAAAAGGCTTGTCTTTGAAAGAAAGGGTACATCACACAATGAGTATCAATGCTTTAACTCTTTTCCATTTTGAGTATCTGCAATTTTATTTCAAACACTTAGTGTGTTTTCCAAAATCGAAAAAAGTTAACGGACTTAACATCTATTGATTAGAAATCGAAAAAAATAAATAAATAAAATCCAAAAGCAATACCAATGGAAAAACTTCTCTTCTTTCTCCATAACCCATTTATCTTCTCCATTAAATCGTTGCTTTGCAAATACTAGTAGTCCAATTGAGAACTCCTATGCATGCAAATAGGGAATTTGAGGGTCAAATTTTCAATAATGTACTTCGAAGCAAAATTTTTACTCAGTGCTTAAACTTTGGCAGTTAAAACAAAAGAAAGACCTAAGACCCCAACAAACCAAAATGACATTTTAATGACAATAAGTAAAAGAAATCAGAGGAATTTACAATTGAAAAAGGATTGCAATTTCGATAAAGAAATGGAATAACCATAATTTGGAGATGTTCTCTATGTTGTTAGCGGTTTCATCAGGAGAGAAACCAGAAAGAATGGAAAGGGAAAAGTAATGGGGTTAGGGCTTTAGGACTTGAAGTTAGGGGAAGGGAAATAGGTTATGGAGAATGAAGTTAACTTTTACCGTTGTTTTTGCATTTTTTCGTTTTTCCTTTCGGTTTCAATTTAACAAATGTTAGCTCTGCAAGCTTTCCCCGTGAAAAACACAGATACCATTCATAGGCTATTTTGGTCCTCCAAGGCCCATTCTGACCTAGCAATCACATAGGCTAACCTTCCTGGGCCCTTGTCTTTCCTATTTGCTGTGTTCTCTTAATTATTGAATACTGAATTGATATTTCGAAATGGGATCCAATTTAATACGTTGTAGGTACAAAAATAATGGATAATTGGATTGAGTTAGTTAACAATATTATATTGCTTCTTGGGTTAGATGTCCAATTCTAACCCCTCATTTTGTTTTTAGCCCGGTTATTATATTGGATTTAGTTTTGTTACTTTATTTTAAAAACTTAATTGATAATGAAAGCCTCCCAAAAAAAAAAAAAAAAAGTAATTAAAGTTGCAATGGAATAGTAAATTCTTTAATTTCCTTGTTCACTTGAAACTTAGATTTTGGAATAGGATAGGAATGAAGGTACAATACAACTATATCCTCATCCTAAATCAAAACACCACTTACAAAAGTTTATTTAGTTCCCTTTGATATTTCCATTCAAATTTCTTATTTGATCTTTAAAGATATAGAAGTAATTATAAAAAAAAAAAAAAAACATATCATAAGAAGCTATATTCATCCCAAATAAAAAATTATGGGTTATTAAAATATTATCGAGATTTATCATATATTCCTTTCAAATTTCAAAATTCTCTTCAACTTATAGAGATGAAAATATGACCCCAGGAAACATAGTGTAATAAGTCAATTCATGATCTATAGCCTAAGTAAATCGGCGGAAACTGCAAAATCCATAATCTATAGCTTTTTGGGACTTAGATCGGTTTTGCTCCGTATCATCTAATGATACCTCACTAATTATTTCCCTTAAAAAATGGGAACGTCGGAGGTTGACCACTTACGCCAAAGATTCATAATCCAAAGCTCATTGGGAAATGGTATTTTTTTTTTCTTATAAATGAAAGTATATGTTCATTTGTTTTCAGGATCTAAATTAAATTTTTTTTTGCTCTAAAACATCTTATGACACCTCACTGTCTATTCCTCTTTAAAAAAAAAAGTGAGTTTGCATGATGAACGTAAGAGCTCGAAATCCATATGTTTGCAGGAAGGTAGAAATACTGAGTTCTTTCACAACCCAAATTACCTAATTTTTACTCTAAAACATCTAATTACCTCTTCAACTATTTCCCTTTAAAAATCGAAATTTCAGATTATGACCCTGAAATCCTAAAGTCGTAATCAACAGCCTAACAAAACTGGCAGTTTGTAAAAATAAATAAATAAATAAATAAAAAGACCCTCCTACAAGTTTTTCAAGACTCAAATCAGTTGGTTTTTACCTAGAATCATGTGGTGGCACCTCTGTAAATATTCTCCCTTAGAAAAATTGGAAATTTGAATGATAATTGCGAACTCCCTATATCTCATATTTATAACTTATCGAAATTGGTTATTGTGGGGAAAATCAAAACTCTTCTCATAAGTTTTTTCAAGACTTAGATATGTTGGTTTTGCTCTAACCATCTTATGACACCTCCACGAACAACCCCTATGAAAAATGGGAACTTCGGCATGGTGATCATAAAAGCATATATCCATGATCTAATAAAAACTATCGATTTTGGACAAAAATTAAAAAATAAAAAACTTACAGGCTTTTTGAAAACCATATTAGTAATTATTCATAACAATCATTTAATTACACCTCTCTTCCCTTCTCCCTTTAGAAAATGGAAAATTTGGATGGAGAATCTAAAAGTCCAAAGTTCAAGATTTATAGCCCACAAGAAAGATTGATTTTTGGAGATATTGAGAAATCTACATTTGTGAGTACTTTTGAGACCTAGATTGGTGAGCTTTCAGTAGATCCTTGCTAGAAAAGGAAATTTCAGATGATGACCCAAAAGCGCAAAATCTATGATCTATGACTTCCTAGAAGAGGCGTTTTCTAATAAAAATTGAAACATCCACAATTGTGGTCTTTTTGGAGTCAAATTCGCTGGTTCTCATTTTCTTCGATTCATTCATCTAATGATTCCTCAGCTGGTAATCCCCTTTGTTGAAATTGGAACTTCAGATGGCGACTTTAGAAGCCCAAATCCATAAACTATAGCCTAATTAAAATGGAAATTTTCATTAAAATTGTAAAATCTATACTGCAAAGTCTTTTAAGACTTATATTAGTCAGTTTTTTGCTCCAAATCATCTAATGACATCTTGTTGGCTATTTCTCTTCGAGAAATTAGATTTTTGGATGTGATCTTGAAAGATCAAAATTCATGATCTATATAACTTACCAAAATAAGCAAGATTCAACAAAATTCAAAAAAACTACACTAGTGAGTTTTAGCGATCTAGATTGAATGTTTATGCTTAAAAGCATATGATGACTAAGGATGCAATGGATGTGGTCTTGGAATGTGTCTTATAAGACTCAAACTCAATCCTATAGAGTTTAATATCTCCAAAATCCCTATAAAAGTCATAGGTTTTTTCTCTCATTACTATGATCTATTCTAATAAGATTTATTGTCTTCTAGAATACTATAAAACCTCTATAGGGTTTTTATTTTCCTTAATATTGAAACTCGCTCATATAGGGTTAAGTGCCTATTATAACCCTATAAAAAAATATATATGCTTTTCCTCTTATCATTGAATTTCCCCTATAAGGTCATCATGCACTAGATATGCTACTCGCCAACCCCAATTAGATAAATATTTTATTTCACTTTTGATTTTTTAAGCTATTATAAATATATTCTTAAAGGATTTTTAGAAACAAATTCTCAATATACTTGATAATCTTTTTATAAAAGCATGTAAGATAAAGTCAAACAAATTGTTTATTAACTTTTATAGGATAGAATTTTTCTCATTAGATATTTTATAATATCAAAACCCAACTATAATTTATAAGATTTTGAATCATGTCTCAAAATTTAGATTTTGTTGTGTTAATGGGTCAATATCCAATAATGACCCACCCATTTGCATCCTCGCTAATGACATCTCCAAGGCTATTTCTCTTCATTAAATTCGAATTTTGTATGATAATTCGAAAGCTCAAAATCCATGTTCTATACCCTATTAAATTACCAATTTTTGGCAAAATTCGCGAAACCATACATGTGTGTCTTTTAAAACCCAAAGAAGAAGGTTTCCGCTTTAGGCTATTTTGCTCCAAATAATGGGAATTTCATATGTTGATTTCGAAAGCCCATGTTCTATGAATTATTACTGATTTTCTAAACTTAGATTGATTTTCATTTCAAATCATTTGATGACACTTTTTTTACTATTCTTCAAAGAAGAAAGAAAATTAGTATAATTGAATTACATTTGAGTTTGATGGATATTTGATTTAACTTGAGTTCAAGATTGAAATCAAAATTTAACTGAACTTCATTAGATTGAAATAAATTATACTCAAGCTTAACACTATGATGTCTTAAGCCATACATTAGTTATTACTATAAACGAATAAGAATAAAGTTATATTATCTAAAATTTCTTTATTATCAACCACTTTAATCCTAGGACAAACCTCACTTCTTGTGGATCCTCTTTAGTCTGAGATGTCTACTCTTGATAAAAAATTTTTGGAATCAAGATGATGACCCTCTGGAAATGAGAATGTCATCTTTAGGCTCGGCTTTTTGGTTCTAACTAGAAGAGAAGAATTTATGGTACGGATCATGATCACATGGAGCTGAGGCTGAAAGATTCATGGGTCCGGATAGTGATATCAATGTAGCTTTACCGTTTCACCATCATTGGTCAATGCCTATACGAATATCTACAGCTGCGATGACAATTGATGCGCCATGGAGAGCACGAGACATGCCAATTACAAAATTCACAATCACTTAGAGACAATGAGGAAATAAAACAGACGAAAGAAACCAAGGTCTGCTTGACCCATACGTTTGATACTAGCTATATAAAGTAGCCCACGTCAAGGAATCCAACGATTAACGTCCTTTATTTTATTTTTGGTAACGTAAAGTGCAGAAAACGAGTTTTTATTTTATTTTTTAAGTCCATAACTGCTATATATTACATTTGTAAGAAAAGGGAACCGAAGTTACTCCGTCACATATTCAAAGAGCACTATTCAATCTATTAAGCTATAAGATCATGTTTATTCTTAAAAGAACTTCAAGAATTTTTTACACTATTTCATCACCTTTTTAAGAAACTTTTTTCTTTAAAGAACCTTGCACTTATCCTTAAGTTTCTTCATACTTTTTCAAAAATAATAAATATTATGTTTGTATCAGAATTTCAAAAAAAAAAAAAAATAATTGAAATGTTCCATTAGTATTTAACGTTTCTTGGCTTAGCATCTTTGTTTGATCGTGAAGGAACTCAAGAACGTTCCATGAGCATTGGGCAAAGTGCTAAGAAACATGCGTTAAACATGCCCTAAGAGCCGTACAACGAGATCAATAATATGAATGTATATGTATTGATGTAGGAAGCGAAAACAAAAAAGTACAAAAAAAAAAATTTAAGGAAATTATGGAAGTTGAAGATCAATAAAAAAAATTAATTTAAATAATTTTTAAATGAAAGAATAATAAAACTTAAAAAAATATATTTAAGAGCCTTGTACCATTAAGTTAAAATGATGGCTTCACATCATCGATAAATTGTATAGTTTCATATGATGAGATTTTGATGATCTTATACTATCAATAAGAAAAATAATAACTTTACACCATCAATGTAAAGAAAAGATATCATACCAATTTATAAAATAATTTTATTCAATATTTGATCGGTTTTCTTTAATTAATTACAAGCTTTACTTATTTTTAAGTATAATATGACCTAATATTTTAAGAAACTAAATCTTAATAAATCTACAAAATAAAAAATTTCATATATTGAATGAAAGATATCTATCTAACTAAATCCTAAAATAAAAGATAATAATAATATCATGTATGCTATTTCTTCATTCGTATCATTTACCTTCTCTTAAAAAAAAATCGTTTTTAAATCTTTAAGATTTCATCTGAATCCTGTTGGATCAAATAACAATATGCAAAAACCAATCTTGAATTCATAATCGAACAATTCCCCATGCTTTTCACCATCCTTTCTTAGTACAAAAATATTTAACTTTAATAAATAGTTGCAAGTATAATGTCTATTTACTTTTATGCTGTTGTTCTAATATTTGATAATGCCAACCATCATGTCTTCCTCCAAATATTCTAGATTCCTACAATGAACTTCTCTAGCAAACTCACATAATTCATTATTTAGATTAATTTTCTTGTCAATTTTCATACACATATAAGTTTAAACAAGAATTGATTCGACATGATCTAAATATTGTGATGTAAGAACATTTAGTATAGTCTTATTAGCTTTTTCAAGAATAAGATCAAACAACTCATATATTTTTTCCATCTAACTTATCACCGATGATTTTGTTCTCAATCTCTATAGAATTATTATCAGTTTAAAAAAGGATTGACTCGATTATAGGTAGAACTAGTACAACCTCGCTAACATACTTAGAAACTTTCTCTATTTTCTTAGATGCTTTGGATGTTTTCATGATATGGTTTAATTTTAGAAAAATTATTTACTATACTATTTTCTTAGACAATATGTGAAACTTAGGTTATGATATGTCTCTTCTACTTAATAGGTAATTTAGGAATTCCTAATTCATGAAAACAATGATTAATGTATGCAAGTTGATGAATAATTTTTTTTGTTATACCAAATAAATTGTCTAACTTAGAATTTAATTACTTAAATCTCTTCTGAAAGTTATACCACTATAGCTTTCTCTAGTTTTAAATTATTATTATTTTTTTTTGTTGAGTAAAGAACCAAGAAAAGAAAATATTTTTTTATTTATCCAAGAACGAACAATAAATTTAGGCTCTAAAAAAAAAAACCTGATAATAAACTTTGATACTAAATTTGATATAGTATAGCAGAGCAAAAATTATAAAAGAAGGAAAAATTAAGGAAGGCACGAAATGTAATAAAAAATTAATCTAAATAATTTTTCACTGAAAAAATAATAAAATCTGAAAAAATATATCTAACAGCCTCACACTACTAAATTAAGATGATGATTTTACACTACAGGTGAATTGTATGGTCTCACACCATCAATGAGAAAAATAATGACTTCACACCATTAGTGAAAAGATAAGATATCACACTAATTTAAAAAATAATTTTATTCGATATCTAATCATTTTCCTCTAATTGATTACAAGTTTTGTCTAGTTATGACATAATATAACCTAATATTTTAAGAAACTGAATCTTAATTGTAGAGTCTGATTTTTCAGTTTTTATTATTTAAAATTTATTTCTCATTTCTTGATTAATACTAAACCCTAACCCATTTAATATTAATTTTCGACTAAAGGAATTGAGAAATTCCGGTTTTTTATTGAAAATTATTTTTTTTAGAGTCGCCACCCGACCAGAGTCGGGAAAAGAAAAGAAACCATAACCAATTTGGTGGATTGGTTACGATTTAGCTACCGGTCTTTGATTTCAATTTTAACAAAGAACTAGAGGGTTCCGAATTCGGGGGTTAACCTATTAAACCCTAACGGGTACCACTATTTATTTGCCGAAATTAGGATTATTTTTCTAATCATAATATTAAAAAATAAATAAAGAAAAATCAAAAGAAAGAAAAAAAAACCTAAGTTTCTATATAGTTTATCGTCACCCTGAAGGTGTCTACGTACTCGCTAGCCAGGATCAGAGGATAGTAGTTCTTTCCGAAAACTTTAATGTGTTGATTCTTTTTATAAAAAATGATTGGTTGAATTTACGTTTTTATTAACCATTTTATTTTTATTGAGAAAAATCCCTAGAAACCTAATTTTTATTCCTAACATTACATATAAAAAAAAAAACCTAAAAACCTAATTTTTGAAAAGTGCCAAATTAAAATTTTTATTTAAAAAAAATTAAGTGATAATTTTTTTATTTTCAAGAAAAAGCCTAAAGATTTTATGAAATATGCAATATTCTACATGATGAAACTTTTATATAAAAAAGATGCTTAAAACATAAGAAAAAAAGAAAGAAAAAATTTTCTAATAATAGAAAAGACATCTAAACCATGAAAAAGATTTTTAAACCATAAAAAAAAAATCTAAATTATAGAAAAGATGTCTCAATCATAGAAAAAACATCTAAACTATGGAAAAGGCATCTAAATTATGGAAAAGACATATAAACTATGAAAAAGATGTCTAACCATAGAAAAGAAGTCAATTAAAGATTTTTTTTTTTTTTATCAACATCAAAATGATTTTTTAATTTGGAAAAATTACATATTGTATCGTCGCCCCGAAGGTGCCTACGTTCCCGCTAACCGGGATCAGACGATCGTAGTTCTAAAAAAAAACTTTAATTTGTTGGTTGATTTTAATTTTGAAAACTGACTGAGTTTACGTGTTTAACTGATTTAGTTTATTCAAAAATAAATAAATAAATAAAGAGCTTTAACTGGTAAGTGATCAAAAAACTCCTTAGAACACTATAATCTTTTTGTAAAAAATTTTCCTTTTGTTAATTTTTGTTTCTAAAAATAATTTCCTATATGAGAATTTTTTTTTAAAAAAAAACTAATTCTAAAGGAATCCTAGATGTATGTATATATGTATATATATATATATATATATATAAATATGCATCTACACTATTTCTATTTAACAATTATCCTCCTAATCGAATTAACAATGTTAGGGAATATATCTAATATAAAAGCTAATCTAATGTATATATAATATTAAATAATGGAAGATTTCCTAAACTAATGCAATAAACAAGGAACTAATAACATGATAATAAAAACAATAATAATCATAATCAAATAATAAGTAATAAATAAAAAAAAAAACTAACTATCTAATTAATGAAACTCACCTGATCGTGTAATAAGGGGAGTGCTCGTGTTCGTTTTCAGATCAGTGAGGGGCTGACCGTTCACCAGTTGCCATCGTCATGTTGTCGTCATACGTGGAATCACATCAAAGCATTGGAATCAGATTAAGGGCATGATCCAAGTTTTTCTTCATTATTTTTAGGTCTTAGCCAGCTCATGGGGCGCTTTGACTGTTTTGGTGAGTCAACTCATTAAGGGCACGATCCAAGTTTTCCTTCGTATTTTTTAGGTCTTAGCCAGCTCATGAGGCGTTTTGACCGCCTTGGAGAGTCAGCTCATTAGGGGCACGATCCAAGTTTTTCTTCATTATTTTTAGGTCTTAGCTAGCTCATGGGGCGCTTTGACCGCCTTGGTGAGTCAGCTCATTAAGGGCACGATTCAAGTTTTCCTTCACATTTTTAGGTCTTAGCCAGCTCATGGGGCGCTTTGACCGTCTTGGTGAGTCAGCTCATTAAAGGCACAATCCAAGTTTTTCTTCATTATTTTTAGGTCTTAGCCAGCTCATGGGGCGCTTTGACTGTCTTGGTGAGTCAGCTCATTAAGGGCACAATCCAAGTTTTCCTTCGTATTTTTTAGGTCTTAGCCAGCTCATGGGGCGTTTTGACCGCCTTGGAGAGTCAGCTCATTAGGGGCACGATCCAAGTTTTTCTTCATTATTTTTAGGTCTTAGCTAGCTCATGGGGTGCTTTGACCGTCTTGGTGAGTCAGCTTATTAAAGGCACGATCCAAGTTTTCCTTCATGTTTTTAGGTCTTAGACAGCTCATGGGGCGCTTTGACCGTCTTGGTAAGTCAGCTCATTAAGGGCACGATCCAAGTTTTCCTTCATTATCTTTAGGTCTTAGCCAGTTTATGGGCCGCTTTGACCGCCTTGGTTAGTCAGCTCATTAAGGGTACGACCAAGTTTCTTGTTATTCTTTCACAAAGGTACTTCCCATTGTAGTTCTAACCCTCATCAAGTGACTTAACGTTCCTTAGGATAGAGTTATCTTGGGGCAAAAACGGTGTCTCTTTTGTCTTTGTGACAAAGTTTTATTCAAACTTCACCACAAAGAGGGGCAGCTGTAGACACTTAATTTTTGCCCTTCCATAGTCTTAGTTTTTATTTTTACAAAAAAGGTCCTAATTCAAAAAAATAAAAATTAACAAATAATGAAAATACCATAAAAAATAATAAGAAAAGGAAAAATTATAAAAATTTTGAAGTAATTTATATTATGAATAATTAGTTTAATATTAGTTTTAATTTTGGTTTAGTTAAAAAATTTTAGTTTGGAGATTTAGATAGTTTAAATATAATTTAATTGTAATAAATGTTAAGAAACAAGTCAATAGTTTAACGGATAAGTAGTGGAGCGCTTGGATGGATTTAGTTGAAGGTCATAAGTTCGAATCTCTATAAGTACCAATGTCTTTACAGAAACAGCAATCCATCACTCCACAGAACAGAAACCCGATGGATACACAGCCCAATTCTGACCAGGAGTCGTGCCGCAATCCGTGCACCAGCCGCGATCCAAGAAACGGCAGCCGCAATTCCAGCCTCAGCCCATCCTAAAAACCAATTTCAATTCTCCTTGATGCACTGGCAACGGCAAATTAAAAGGTGACCAACGAATTCGGCCGAACTCTACGAAGGCGACAACATTCACACCATCAATGTCCTAATCCTCTGACCGAAGTCCCTGACGTCCCAACGCTGATCCGAAGCTGACGCTCCACGCAATCTAAACGGCTATCGCATGCACGCTTGACCGAAACGAAATCACACCGGACATTACATCCACGCTTGACGTTCCACGCAATCTGAACGACAAGCACAACATCCGCGGCAATCCTTGCAACCACATGACCAACAAACAGCAATTCAGGTTCGGTTTAGTTCAAATTTTTTTATTATTTTTATTTTATTTTATTTATTTAGTTATTATATTATGTCATTATCATTATATTATTAGATATAGCATATGTGTGTATATTAGTTTAGTATATTTCTTTTAGCATTATTCTGTTTTATTATATAAGTTAAATATGATAATTGTTTAATAACAGTAATATAGATATAAATAATATAAGTATATATTGTCTAGGATTTTTTTTTTGGACTAGTTTTGTTTAGATTCCTCACCTAGAAAATCAATTTTTTTTTTTTAGAAATGTGAATTAATAAAAATCAATAAAATTTTTAGGGTATTTTAGAAAGTCTTTTAATTGTATCAAAAGTTAGGACACGTTAAATTTTTTAAACTAAAATAAGCTAAAAACGTAAACTCGGATGGTTTTCAAAATTAAAATCAACCAACAAATTAAAGTTTTTTTTTAGAACTACGATCGTCTGATCCCGGTTAGCAGGTACGTAGGCACCTTCGGGGCGACGATAAAATATGTAATCTTTCTAAATTAAAAAGTCACTTTGATGTTGATAAAATAAAAAAAATCTTTAATTGACTTCTTTTCTATGGTTGACATCTTTTTCATAGTTTAGGTGTCTTTTCCATAATTTAGGTATCTTTTTCATAATTTAGGTGTCTTTTCCATAGTTTAGGTGTTTTTCCATAGTTTAGATTTTTTTTTATAGTTTAGATGTCTTTTCCATAGTTTAGGTTTCTTTTCCATGATTCAGACATCTTTTCTATAATTCAGATATTTTTTCTATGATTAAAGCATCTTTTCTATGATTAAGGCATCTTTTCTATGATTAAGAAATTTTCTTTCTTTCTTTCTTTTTTTATTATTTTAAGCATCTTTTTTATATAAAAGTTTCATCATATAGAATATTGCATATTTCATAAAATCTTTAGGGTTTTTCTTGAAAATAAAAAAATTATCACTTAGTTATTTTTAAATAAAAATTTTAATTTGGCACTTTTCAAAAATTAGGTTTTTTTTTTATAATTAGGAATAAAAATTAGGCTTCTAGGGATTTTTCTTAATAAAAATAAAATGGTTAATAAAAATGCAAATTCAACCAATCATTTTTTATAAAAAGAACCAACCCACTAAATTTTTTCGAAAAGAACTACGATCGTCTGATCCCGGCTAGTGGGTACGTAGGCACCTTCGGGGCGACGATAAAATATGTAGAAACTTAGGGTTTTTTTTCCTTTTGATTGATTTATTTATTTATTTTAAATATTATAATTAGAAAAATAATCCTAATTTTGGTAAATAAATAGTGGTACTCGTTAAGGGTTTAATAGGTTAGCCCCCGAATTCGGAACCCCCTGGTTCTTCATTGAATATGAAATCAAAGACCGGTAGCCAAATCGTGATCAATCCACCTAATTGGTTACGATTTCTTTTTCTTTTCCTAACTTCGGTCGGGTGGTGACTCCAAAAATTATTTTTAATAAAAAATCGGAATTTCTCAATTTCTTTAGTCGAGGATTAATATTAAATGGGTTAGAGTTTAGTATTAATCAAGAAATGAGAAATCAATTTTAAATAATTAGAAAACCGAAAAATCAGACTCGACAGTTTGGCGACTCCACTAGGGATCGCTAGAGGGCTAGCCACTAGAAGTTGCCGAAAATAGGATTATTTAAAAAAAATGAAATAATAAAAAAATAAAAAAAGGAACTTAAGTATGTTGTTTGATGTATTTGTTTATTTTATTTATTTGTTTTTTTTTACTAACAGTTTTTGTCATGGTAGTTCATTTAAGGGGAAATTTTTGGGGGGGTTTACTTTTATCTTTTATTTAGTTATTTTTATTTTATTTTATTTTATTTTCCTTTTTGCATCATAAATGCATGTTAGATACGGTCAGAATCAGGCCGTCTTAGGACCTTAGGAGAGGGGCCATTGTGTAAGTTTCGGATGTTGTGGGGTAACCACCTTCCGGGGCCGATCAGGCTACCCCACTGAAATTCAGATGCAACCACAGAATTGTTGCTTTGAAAAAACGTAGTGGTTGCAGAACTTGAGAACCTTTAGCACCTACCCTTTTGCATTACACAAAACTTTTTTTCAAAAATTACAATTACTTATGATGTGGCAAACCTAAATTGATAAAGATAGTTGTGAAGTTGTGATGGTAATTGTAATCTTCCATTGTAAATAATTTGTTATAATTTCACAAAAACTTTAGAATACATTGTAATTGTAATTTTAATTTTGATTTTTAATCAGTCATGGTTAGACCAAATCAAGGGTCTTTTAAAGACTTTCATGTCCACCTACCGCATTGGCCTCAAAAACTACTTCAAACGTGGTTTCGACTCTTCAGTCCAGATAAACAGGAGTTTAATAAGAATAAGATTGGGCCCATCCTCTCCCAATAGAAAAGCCCTATAAATATTACTTTAGCTGCAGACCTTAGTATATCTATTAGGGCTCGAATTTATCACTTTTTGTTTGGGCCCATATCAGTTGAGCCTAACCTTTAAAGAGTAAATAAATAAAAAATAATAAAAATAGAAAAAAAGAAACAAAACCAAAGAATCAAACTTGTAAAATAATAGGTAGCTATCATTGCGCCTAGTATTCTACCCACCAGAAATATTCATTCTTTTAGGTAAATTTAACATTTTGCAAATAGCTTTCTTCATTTGGGATAAATAAGATTTAGATATTTTCTTTGTTTATTCTTTTATTCTTCAGAATTCCTTATTTGTAAATCGACTCTCAGTAATGTTGTTCTCGGTTTGTATATATTTCCATGAAAGCAATCTTTCGTAATCATCCATTCACAATTCCATCACTTGGTTTTTGTAACACAAAAGCCCTAACTTTTCCTCTCTCTTTCAAAAAAAAAAAAAGAAAAGAGAAAAGAAAAAAAAAAACAAGAAGGAAAGAAAAGAAAAGAAAAAGAAAGAAAGTTGCTAACGGTTACAAATCCTTATAAGGTTCGGGACAAACACAATTACTTGGCCCGTTAAGGCAGCTAACCTTAACAAATCCATTTGGCTCGAGAAAATAACCAACCAAACCCGAGCCCTAACTCATCAAGATAGTTGAATTAACTCAAGGTTTGAGCCATCAAGTCCAACCATGAGCCGAGTCAAAACATAAAGCCATGAAACACTATCCTAAGCTTGATCCTCGATATAAACAAAAGGGTAAATCATTAGTCCCTTCTACTTCAAAAGTTGTCAGTTTCAGCCCATTTGAACTCTAAAGAACCTAACCCAAAAGCAGATATGGAAGCTTAAGGGCGTTAAGACCTATAAGTCTGGGGCATGAGGCATTTAGTCTTTGAAATTTCACAACCGAGGCATATTCGAAGGAATTGGGGAGTAAGGTCCGTCATCACCTTAAGGTCAATTCATCCTTATGTAAGGAATTGGTAACTCACTTTTAAAAAGTTTTGAATGAAAAGAGGCGATCTATATCCTATACACTAACCCTTAAACATTTTGAGAGTTAAGAGACATCATGGTGAGGACATTTTGGACTCATTCCTTAAAGGAGGTCCATTTTGAATATGATACGCAGATTGAAATGAAGTTAGGCATTTATTTTCAAATACCAAATACAATTATCCTCTGATAACCCCGTTGGACTGATCTGGAGTTCATTTCAAATGTAAACCCTGTCAAGAACCAACCCCACAGTGGGGCAATTCGGAGGTTAGGGTCATTGATTAGGAGAAAATGATAAAATTGATTTGTGTTTACCCCAGTAATAACAATTCAAGGATAATTTTTGTTTTTGATAAATTGTTCCCTTTGAAGAGGAGCTAACATTTTTTTCCAAATACCCTAAAGGCTACATATACCTTACCTAAGCCAATGCACTCTAAACCTATACCTATGGATTTAGGGTCTTGATTTATCCAAAGACAAAAACTCGACAAAAGAGATAGTTATTTTTGGGGAGAGAAAAGAAAGAAATGAAATGAAATGAAATTTAAAAAAAAAGGAAAAAAGAAGAAGAAGAAAAAAGAAAAGAAAAAGAAAAAGAGAAAAAAAGAAAAGGAAAAAGGAAAATGAAGAAATACCCAAATATCCGACTTGAGCAAATCCCCAATTAAAGAAGGCCCAAGTTGCTCTAAAAACAAATGGCCTTGAATTGCATTCCCAACCAAAAACACAAAACCTCATATTCATTCAAGATCGTGTTTTCAACCGCAAACCAAAAACTTCATATTCAATGCAAAATCACACTCTAAATCACGAACATAAACCCTTTCTATCTATTCAATTTTTAAACACAAGACCTTCCCACCCATAATACCTCCCTACTCAAAGCTCTTCTAATTTTGAAAAATAATTTATCTAAGATAAAAATTATCTTTGAAATTGGGACAAGTACACATATAGTTCATTCCTAAGGGTTTTTGACTTGTACCCCCTGGGTTGGATGAAAGCACTTTTTTTTAAATAAGCCCTCTCAATTAACTTCTTTTGAAACCATTTGACCAAAAGCCAAATTTACAATACTGAACCCAAAAAGACCTGTAGATCGATCAAAGCGTATCATTTGCGAATGAGACTGTAATTTTTGGAATAATAGTCAAGAGTGACATCCAGACCGAGAGTGCGTAAGGAAGTCCTCTTTGACTAAACTAATCGTGAGTTACCTTTTCATTACGAAATGAATGTTTATGGCCTATCCAAGAAGCTCATTATCCAGGTTACAAACTAGGGTGGATATGAGATACCTTACAGGATTATAACGTTTACCTTTTAAGTAGGAATTTGTATCAATTAGTAAACTTTCAAGGAAAAAGAAGAAAAAAAAGAAAATGAAAAGACATGAAAAGGAGAGAGAGAAAGTGGAGGCTTGTTACAAGTTTTTCCATTCATTTTCCAGTCCATTTCATCCATAGTAGCCAAATTTTCAATTCATGTTACAAACAGTGTTCACCAAATTCTTCGTTTATAAATTTCTCAAATCAAGAGTTTTTTTTTTTTTCAAGTTGGCTATGTTCCTCAGTTTGCTTTCAACTCTCAGTAGAGCTAAAGCGAATCCGAAGGGTGCTTACCCTTTCTCTGTTTTCTCAATGATATAGCCAACTTATAATGCACTGTTCCTATCCATATCTTCTTTAGCACTTCAGTCAGCTTATGAAGCGCAATCCAGGTTCATATTTTCATTTAGGGATCTAGGTAGTTCATAGAGCGCAGTCCTAATATAAAGTTTCTTAAGCTTCAGGCTGGCTCTCAAAACACAGTTCTAATTTGTAATCTCTTAGGGAGCTAGCCAACTCGTAGAGCGTAGTCCCAATCCAGAGTTTCTTAAACTCCTAGTAGTATGACTCATAGAACGTTACTCGACTCAAAATTTCATCAAGGGATTTAGTAAGCTCAAGAAGCGCTATCCCAATTCAAGTTTTCCTTAATATTTTTTAGGTCTTAGCCAGCTCATGGGGCGCTTTGACCGTCTTGGTGAGTCAGCTCATTAAGGGCACGATCCAAGTTTTCCTTCATTATCTTTAGGTCTTAGCCAGCTCATGGGGCGCTTTGACCGTCTTGGTGAGTCAACTCATTAAGGGCACGATCTAAGTTTTTCTTCAAATTTTTAGGTCTTAGCCAGCTCATGGGGCACTTTGACCATCTTGGTGAGTCAGCTCATTAAGGGCACGATCTAAGTTTTCCTTCATTATCTTTAGGTCTTAGCCAGCTCATGAGGCGCTTTGACCGTCTTGGTGAGTTAACTCATTAAGGGCACGATCCAAGTTTTCCTTCGTATTTTTTAGGTCTTAGCCAGCTCGTGGGGCGCTTTGATCGTCTTGGTGAGTCAGCTCATTAAGGGCACGATCCAAGTTTCCTTTATATTTTTTAGGTCTTAGCCATCTCATGGGGCACTTTGACCATCTTGGTGAGTCGGCTCATTAAGGGCACGATCTAAGTTTTCCCGTGTATTTTTTAGGTCTTAACCAGCTCATGGGGCGCTTTAACCGTCTTGGTGAGTCAGCTCATTAAGGGCACGATCTAAGTTTTTCTTCAAATTTTTAGGTCGTAGCCAACTCATGGGGCGCTTTGACCGTTTTGGTGAGTCAGCTCATTAAGGGCATGATCGAAGTTTTCCTTAATGTTTTTTAGGTCTTAGCCAGCTCATGGGGCGCTTGACCGCCTTGGAGAGTCAGCTAATTAAGGGCACGATCTAAGTTTTCCTTCATGTTTTTTAGGTCTTAGCCAGCTTAAGGGGCGCTTTGACCGCCTTGGAGAGCCAGCTCATTAAGGGCACGATCCAAGTTTTTCTTCAAATCTTTAGGTCTTAGCCAGCTCATGGGGCGCTTTGACAGCCTCGGAGAGTCAGCTCATTAAGGGCACGATCTAAGTTTTTCTTCATATTTCTTTAGGTCTTAGCCAGCTCGTAGGACGCTTTGATCGCCTTGGAGAGTCAGCTCATTAAGGGCACCATCCAAGTTTTCCTTCAAATCTTTAGGTCTTAGCCAGCTCGTGGGGCACTTTGACCGCCATAGAGAGTCAGCTCATTAAGGACACGATCCAAGTTTTTCTTCATGTTTCTTTAGGTCTTAGCCAACTCGTGGGGCGCTTTGACCGCCTTGGAGAGTCAGCTCATTAAGGGCACGATCCAAGTTTTCCTTCACATCCAAATTCCAACCCAACAGCAACTACTGCCCCAGTTCATCGTCACTGATCCGACAAACAACACGCCATGCAACAATCCACCAGTCATACAGCAACGAACAGCAGCCTCATCGTCACTGGTCCGACAAACAACACACCACGCAGCAATTCATCGCGGTTCATCATCAAGCAGCCTCATCGTCACTGATCCGACAAACGCGCGCTATCGCAACAAATTCACGAACAGCAGCAGCCTGCAGGGTAGAAGTGTATCCATCTCCTATCGCGACAAGTCCACACACAGCATCAGCCTGTAGGGTGGACTAAAGTTCCCTGACTCGACTATCCTCGCAATAATCAACGGCAAGTTGAAGTTCTACGACCCAATTCGCGACCAAACACGTGTTCCTTCGCCTAGAAATTTGCACACACGACTGCTGTAAACAGCAATTCAGGTTCGCTTTAGTTCAGTTTTATTTATTTATTTATTATATTATGTTATTATTATTATTATTGTTAGATATAGCATATGCATGTATATATTAGTTTAGTGTATTTCTTTTAGCATGATTTTTCTTTATAAGTTAAATATGTTATATTGATTTAAGTAAATAGCTGTTTGATAGTAGTAGCATAGATAATAATAAATATATATTTATATGCTAGCCTAGGATTTTTCTGATAGTTTTTTTAGAAATCTTCACATAGGAAATTTTTTTTAATAAAAATTAATAATGAAAAACCCTTTTAAAAAAAATTTTAAGACTTTTAGAGAGTTTTTTTTTTCACTTACGAGTTAGGACCCTTTAGATTTTTTTTAAATAAATCGAATAAATTAAAACGTAAACTTGGACGGTTTTCAAAATTAAAATCAATCAATACGTAAATTTTTCGAAAAGAACTACGATCGTCTGATCCCGGCTAGCGGGTACGTAGGCACTTTCGTGGCGACGATAAAATATGTAATTTTTCTAAATTAAAAAATCATTTCGATGTTGATAAAATAAAAAAAAAAATCTTTAGATATCTTTTTCATAGGTTAGACGTTTTTTCCATAGTTTAGATGTCTTTTTCATAGTTTAGATGTCTTTTTCATAGTTTAGATGTCTTTTTTCATAGTTTAGATGTCTTTTCCATAGTTTAGATGTTTTTTTTCATAGTCTGGATGTCTTTTCCATAGTTTAGATGTCTTTTTCATAGTTTAAGTTTCTTTTTTATGATTCAGACATATTTTCCATGATTTAGATATCTTTTCTATGATTAGGAATTTTTTTTTTTTCTTTTTTTCTTTCTTATGTTTTAAGCATCAAAGATTCCGAGCTCGACGAAGCCAACAAAACTCCTAAGTATTCCGCTACTTATCTATTAGACCGTTGATCTGTTTCTTAACATTCATTACCATTAAATTGTTTTTAAACTATCTAAATCTCTAAACTAAAATTTTTAACTAAACTAAAATTAAAACTAACAATAAACTAATTATTCTTAATATAAATTACTTCCTAAAAATCTACGAAATCTTTATAATTTTTCCTTTTCTTGTTTTTTTTGGTATTTTCATTATTTGTTAATTTTTATCATTTTTATCTTTTATTAACTTTTTGTTTATTATTATTTTGAATTAGGACCCTTTTTTTGTAAAAATAAAAACTAAGACTATGGAATGGCAAAAATTAGATGTCTATATTAATAAATCTAAAAACTAAAAAATTTCATATCTTAAATAAAAGATGCCTAACTAACTAAATTCTAAAATAAAAAATATTAATAATATCATAGTTGTTATTTCTTAATTTGCATCCTTAAGCTAATACCTTTAACATTATAGTTATAAGACACTATAATTTTCAAGATTCAAGTATAAAGGTATTAAAAGCGGAGGTTTTTTTTTTCTGTAATGGGAAATAATGATTATGCTAGGGACACTCAATTAAAATTTTAGATTAAAAAATAAACTTTCAATTATTTATGCATTTTTTTTTATGCTAGATATGAACTTGTTTAGAACTGGTATCGTAAGGTTTGTTCAACCCATCATGACATGAGAACTGTGATTTATGCTATGCTTTCGTGGTTTAGGAAATTTTGGGCCTCACATGTCATATCTATTACGTTTTATTGTACTTAATTAATGAACATTTTTATTACTAACATTCACTTTTAAATAAATAAATAAATAAATAATTGCCTGAAAGCGACTCCTTTCCACATTGGAGTCCAAACTTCTAATAATTTCAATAGAATACCTTTACAACTTTCAAACCAGTCAATTTCGCACAAAAATACACTTAGATTGTGAAAATAAATAAATGAATGAATGAATGGAATTCAAAAGCTTAGGACTTATATGGTATATGCTCTTCCAAACAATGCATATATATATTTTGACCTGACTAGTAGCTTTCAAGTCCAAATAATGCTTGGAAACTAAATTGAGAGAATATTATATGTAAACCATCGAATATTCAGTTGCTGAACCATGGAAATGAAAGTATTATCATCTCATTAGTACAATATGGTGGCTGATGGTCAGATTGTGTGGCAGGCTCCACTGGCAACTGCATAGAATTGTTGCAAGTCCTGTGCCCTATGAAGGCAGCTTAATCATGTAAATGATGCCTTTGGTTTGATTGATTTCATAATAAGGTTAGACAACAATGTTTGTTCTAGTATTCTCAATGAAGAAGGTGGCCAGTCAACATTGTAACCAGTGAAGAGTCGAAGTCCCAATACAAAGCCTTCTGCCCCATGGAATGGGAATTGTTATTCCAATTATTAGGTTAGTTGACTTGACTAAATCTTGTTCTTCTTAATCAGTAGCAAACATCTTATCAATATGCCCATGGAGGAATCATATACCTTATTCAATTTGATAGTGAGGTTCCTGTTTCAAAGATTTCATTAATTTCTTCTCAAACAAAAGCATGTACTTAATAGCGGAAGAAGTGCGAATGGGTTTTCCAGAAAAAGGTATGCACAAGCCACATGTGTCTTGATTTCGCTCGAGTCCTAAAAGATGTAGAGTTCGCATCGAATTCTTAAGGGCTTTATTAATTCTGCTATTTCTACGGTTGGTGTACACAAAGGCCATATCAATCTTACTCCTAATAGGCTCAAAGGGAAATGAATAAATTAGTAAGCAAAATAAAGGTTCAAGACACTAAGACTCACGTTAAAACCACTTGAGTGCATAATGTAAATATAATAAAAGGGATATGTTTTAGAATAAAGTTGCATCTAGAAATACAAAATTATCGTGCTAAAAGAGAATAACAAAAATTAGTGCTATCAAATTTCAATTGATCCTTACAATTCAACTTTATTCGATTTGATTCGAATATAAAATCGATTTAATCTAATCCTAACTCAACCTTGATTTTGAATATGAGTTTGAATATGAGTTGAACCTTTATACCCTCACTATCTATTCGTTCCTTTCTTCTTTTTGGGCTCGCGGTCTCTGTTTATGCAAAATATGTACTTAATCTTTTTCCTTCAAATTTAAACAAATCTAAATGTCACTTTCCCATTAATCTAGTAGGTTATGACCATTTTGCATTATAGCATGCTAATTTTGAGAATTTTTCCAGTATCTGGGACATGATGATACTTCTCTTCCGAGGTTACCCCTAAGCATTATATTATGACATTAACTGTCTCCCTTTATTATGATACTTTCTATGCCTGGAATTCTCGAGCCTGCTCCCTCCTCGAGGCAGTCTAAATGCCACCCATGTCGTGTATGCCTTATTCTCATCATTTCTTGCTTCCACGTGTCAAGGTTTTGGACTTCATATTTACACATGGGCATAGCTTGTTTGCTCATAAATTAAGACTCTCTTTATGAGGTCCAACTGTAAAGGTAAAAATTTATTAACCACCCGTCGAACATACACTACACGTTACATCACGCACATAGCATTAGAAATTAGAATTACACACAATCTGAAAAATAGCAAAAACCATTTGGCTGAGCTAGACCAAGATGAAAACAGTAATGCATCATGAAGTACAGGAAAACATTATACTCATAAGATGCTAGATTTGTCAAAATAACTCAAGACATTACCAAATCACTCTTACTACAAAGGAGAAGAGGAAAATAACGACTCAGGATAAAGTATAAAAAAAGCTCCATTGATACTAAAATCCTATATACTTGAATTTATATTAGATAAATATTAATAATATTTAAATATATGCTAATAATAGTAGCAATTAAAAAAAAAAAGGTATGATTCTTATTCTTGTTATGTATTAAAATTTTGTTAATATTTATTTACTACTAATTTTATTCACAAAAAATTAAGGTTTTTTTCAAATAAAAAGAAACCCTAAAAAAAAAAAAAAAAATTTACTTCTAGGCACGTGTCATGCCCTATTACCGTCACTATAGCTAATAAAAATTTGGGTAGGCATTAGGTCAGGAGTATGTTGTTACTCTAACAGTCTCCATCACTGTGTTAGCAGTTGACTGCCCTCTTGCGTCTACATCTACTGAATATCTTTGCTAATATGATTCCATCGACAACTAGCTCTCGAAGTCACAATCAATAATAATCGAGAACCTCTGCATTTGTTAAAACACGTGTTAGCTAAGCTAATATCCAATTTTAGCTGTGTGTCCGAGACCTTATTCTGATTCAAAAGTGGTGGTCTGAACCTCTAGTGGCACATACTAAATTAGAAGATGGCTGAAATTCATCAGCGGCCAGTAAAATTGCACACAAACAATGAGGTTATACCTCTGAATATACGTCTAGCTAGTCTTGTCATTCAATTACTTGTTTTCATGACTGAAAAAACAGCATAGCAAAAATTCACATGCTAACTCTGTAGACTTCTAGTCACATTTACTATGAAAAATTCTATCACAACTTCGATATAAGCTATCCGTATCTATACCGTATGATACAGATAACTTATATTAATGTAGTTCAACGGTTCGATCAATGTCTAGGCATTGAATTTTACTTTATAAACTCAATCTCAACGGACAGATAATTGATTGAAGTATCGGACCGACGGAACCATACATTAACCGATAGAGACTGGATGTGTAGGAGAATTTTGGCACTCACAAAATCACACGGAATAGACTATTACAAAGCAGGGAAGCACGGCCCGAGGATTAAACACCAAAAGCTCCTCCTCATCAAGCCTGGTGCAGGCCCCACTCCCACCACGTCCAATGACGGAGTCGCACCCACCATCCTCTTTATCCACGTCATCCACGTCGCACCCGACCCGACCCGCGATGACCCGGCAGACAAGCATTGCCCTTTTCACGTTCATGAACTTGAACTCCTCCACGATGTCTTCAGGGATCGCCACGTGTGCTCTCCAGCTCGTCGAGAGCGTGGACAGACCATCCAGCTTGGGTGAGAATCCTGCCCTTACGATCCCACACACACTGCAGTACTGCTGGTTGCAGAGACTGGAATTCCCTTCAAGTCCTAGGTCGCACGTAAACGTCGAACAGTGGAATCTCAACAGTTCATTACCGTCGGCGATGCACCTCTCGTCACGTCTCTTGAAGGCGCCGTTCCTCGATGCAGCCTTGGCTTTGACACTCTCTCTGTACTCTTCGAATCTTGCCAATATCTTCGGACCGTTGTGGATTTTGAGAATCCTGTCGATCTTGGGACTCTTTTCCTTGTCGGTCCATCCGGTTTTGAAGATGATCTTGACGATGTTCTTGCCGGAGTCATCGCCCACTAGTTCGGACACGGCGTGCTTGATTGCGAGGTGCTGTTCGAGGAGTTGTGGTTTCTGGAAAATCTCTCCGCATGCGGTGCATGGGAAGATGTCGTTGCGGAATGGGAAGATGAACGGGGAGTTGTCATCGGAAAACATATCGGAGACGACTTCACGTGGAGGTGGTTCCGATAGGATGGTTTCCGGTGGAACCGGATTTACTGGATTGACCACGGAGCGTTGAGATGATCTTGCGGAGCACACGGTAGGAGTCGATGGTCGGTCACTGTACGGTTTGGTTTTGGAGAAGATACGCTTTACGTAGGACCACGAGGAAGAGAGTGCTTTATGGGGTTTGAAACGTGACACCTTAGAGGTTTTGCGCTTCTTCTTCGGTCTCTCGCAGCGGTCATGAGTGTCGGCTGCTGCGAAAATGAAGCAACCCAGGTGGAAGAGGAGGAGTAGGAAGAAAGAGAGAAATTTGGTCAAGAATGATCTGATGCCGGCCATGGATTTTGATATTTAATGGAAAATTAAAGCTGCTATAGTGTGGATTTCATCGGGATTAAGGAGGAGTGTAGTAGGGAGTAGGAGCTAGAAAGATTGATTGAGAGAGATGGGTTGAATGATGGAGGAAGAAAGACAGGTTGCTGAAGCAGAGAATAAGGAAAGGAAAAGAAAAAGGTGAGGAAAGGCGTAAGAGCGTAAAGGGGAGTGAGGGAGGGAAAACAAATAATTAATAGATAAATTATATATTTTTTTTCTCGTAGATAAAATAAAATTTTACATATGCAGAGGTGGTAGTTTTTCTAAAAATTTCTATTTCAATTTGTATAAAAATTATATTTATATATACACGTGCTATGTGAAATTTAATGAATTCATTTTTTTTAAACTAATAATAGAAAGATTCTATTATACAATAAAAGTTATCGTATGGTAAAATAACTTTTTTAATTATATTAAATCATCTTAAATTAAAGCAAATAAGGCAGTTTTAAGTTGGTAGGCCTTATTTATTATAAACAGATTGATTTTACCATAATTTAAAAAGATTGTACTATATATTTGTATAATGATATGATACATTGAGCTAATGGAAAAGGTAGAATTTTAACTTGGAGATCATAATTTAATCCTTAATTTTTAGTGAAACATTACGATTTGGGTGTATTATTTATTGATTGGATCGCGACGTATCATTCATTTCTTTATATTTAGAAGTACTTAAATGTAAATGAAAATGAAAATGAAAATTAAAATAAGTGGGGGCAGTGGAATGGAAGAATAAAGGTTAGGAGTAGGTGTAACGCAACTTCATGGCGGATAGGCAGGCCTCACTTTTCCTATTCTTAATATGTTTTCACTTGCCTTGTGACTCTCTGCTGTAACAGTTAGTGAGTAGGCCAGTCAGTTCATTATTTCTGCTTTTTACATGACATGAAACTGAGACTACATTATTTTATTTTTCATAGGATGTCATGTCTCCCTGCCAACGCGGTGAAAGGGCTTTTCCATTTGGCCAAAAGCCTGGAACATCAATCGATTTATTCGACCCCCGAACCGAAATTAACTGCCTGTCCAATTTTCGTATCATGGCCTTCCTTTCCTTAGAGCAATTCAAACGCGAATATAGTTTTTTCCCTTTTTTTTTATCATTTTGAAGAAGTTTTTCCATATTTGTTAGATCAAAATAATAAATCACTAATCTAAAGAGATTATAGTTATTAACTTTAATATGAAATATAATGATTGAAGATGACAATTAATGACCGGTTCTAGAGAATATTAACAGAACATAATGGAAAAAAAAAAGATTACTCTTTTAAGAAAAATCCTTTTCCTTATTTTTAATTAATATGTTTCATATTTATTAACTATTGCCATCAGAATTAGGGATGTCAGCAGGTCATTATAGGTTTTCGATGTATATGAACTATTAAAAACCCTATAAAGTCAGATTCTAAAAAATTTTGAAATAAGTTTCGAAATAAATTTTCAAACTCTATAAGGTTACAAATTAAGTTTTAAAATTTAGGAAAAACAAAATGGAAAACTCAAATCCTTTTTTTAAATAATAATAAATATATATAAGAATCCTTAATTTCATCCCTCATGTCCATATCATTACATTTATATGATAAGAGATCGATACTTCATGAAGTATAAGTTACTAATATAATAATTTTTATAAATAATATAAATGTTGATAGAATTTATATAATAGAATAATATTTTTTTGTCTTTTTCCTTTCAAACAATCTTAAGCCGCATAATATTTATATGGATGTTGTTTTTATATTTTACTTTTTAGTTTGTAATAAGGGATTATAATGGTAACTTAGTTTAAAATTAAATTTTATGGTGATATGATGCATGGACTGTAATGCTTTAAACCAAAAGTAGTGAGCAGCTGAACTAATAAATATTGATGAATCCATTTCAATCATATAATCTAAAAGTTTTAAGTTTGTGTTAATAATATATTCACAACTATAATCTTATAAACTAGTACCATAACTTTTTATAATCTATATGGGACACTTAACCATAAGAAGACCTTACAATTAAGCTTAGACCTTCTGCCTCTTTCAGTGTCCGATTTGGGCCACTTATTACCTATAGGCCATCCTAGAAGCATGTAAGGAGTCACAAGCTTGTGATACTCCTCACTTTCCTAAAACCTCTTCTTTAAATTGAAGTCAGATTTGAATTATCCACCTACTAGTAGAGGGTTTGTTTTGATACTATTTGTAATGCCCTAAGCCTAAAGCAGTGAATAACCAAGTAATAAATACTGATAGACTTATTTCAACCACTTAACCTAAAAATTTCAAACTTGTATTGACAAAGTGTTCACAATCATGACCTTATAGACTAATATTATAAACTCTCACAATCTATATGAGGCACTTAACTATAAGGTCACAATCTATATGTGATCTTCTCTCCCTACCCCCTCTTTCTCTCTCTCTAAACACGTGACGTTCTCATCTTATAATTGGGCCCTTATCTTCCCTTCTTTATGTTCATGAACATCTTATTTTATGAACAAGAGTACCTATTTTTATTAAATATATCTTTTTATAATTTTTTTTAGTATGAGCAAGTCAAGTTGGGTTTTAAACAAGTTCTCCGAAAATCCTATGTGACAGGTTATAGAAATGGGATAAAAACTCTATAAGGGAAACCCTGTAGGCCCTACAGGGTTTTCAGAGAGTGCCCTATAGAGTTTTAGGAAGCAATATAAGGTGTCAGGTCGAATTTGGGTTTTGCAAAACTCGTTCCGAACCCACCCTGGTTGCATCCTTAATTAGAATTATAGTTATTATCAACATTATTCACCACCACTTTATCCTTGAAGCAATTAACTTTTTATAGTTTTTTAAGAACAATTTCACAATCTTGTTATACCAAACGTTAAAAGGAAGTGTAAGATATATTTTGGGCCAAACAAATGTACCCATATGTTAAGTTTAGTTTTGGTTCTTGAGATTTGTGTTTTTGTTCTCATTGACTATATTGAAGGTTATCACATTTTTCTAAACAATAACTAGTTTAATTCATCCAATGGAATAAACCTGTAATTTAATTTCAATTTCAAGGAATTGAATAGGGTCGTAATAACTATTACTACGTTCTCTTTAAAAAAAAGTTATTCAAAGAATGGATATATAATATAATTAAGATTACTAAATTACCCTCTTCTTCTACTTCCTCCACAAATCCTAACTCCACTATCATAATTTAAAGACATAATAAAACTTTTAATATCATATATTAATTTCATCAAATAATGTAGATTTTGGACAAAAATTAGGAAATAAAAGGATATGTGAAAAGAAAACAGGTCTTTCAATAAAAATAGAGAACTTAAATAGGTTAGGAGGTGATTTTAGTTGAAAGACAAACTAGGGAATAATGGTGGAATGAAATAGTTATTCCCCCAAATGAATAGGCTGTAAAAATTCTAAGTCCTTAACTGTTGAAAGGAATATTGTATGCTTTTATAATGAATTTTATGATTTATTACATTTTTTTTTGAAAAAAATATAAAAAGGTCCTCAACATTTACCTTATTTTTTATTTCAATGTTTAACGTTTTAAATTTTTCATTTAAATCCTCAACGTTTGTAAAAATTTACACGAAAATCATTTTAACTGATAACGTTGGATTTTAAATTAAAAAAGTACAAAAATGTCTTCAATGTTTACTTCTTTTGCTATTTTAGTATTTAAAGTTTCAAAATTTTTATTTAAATCCTCAAAGTTTACAAAAATTAATAAAATAGTCTATTTAACTAATGACATTAAGCAATCATTTATACATTGATATGTAACAAGATTTTATTAGTCCATATATTTCTTTTAAATAAATAATATAATAAAATATTAAAAATTAATTAAGGTATTAAAAGGTTATAGAAAAATATTAACAAATAATGAAAATTATAAAAAAAATTTGGAAAAATGAAAAATCTGTAAAACTGAAAAAAAAAATCACTAAGATTATATATGTATATACATATTTATTAATATTAATTTTAAAATAAACTAATAAAATAAAAAATTTCAAAAAATGGCAATATATATATATACACACACACACATATAAAGTAAACTCGACTATCCAAGGATATGGGGAAGTCAGCGACTCTCATTAATTTAGTTTAAAATTAATGTTAATATATACATGTATCTCAGTATATATATATATATATATATATATTACTAAATGTATTATCTTAGTAATTTTTCTTAGTTGTGCATATTTTTTATTATTCTTCATTCTTTTTCAATTTTTTTTTATAAATTTTCATTAATTTTTTATAATTTTTAATTAATTAATTTTAATATTGTATTATATTAGTTATATAAAACAAATACATGAACTAATAGAATATTGCCACGTGTTAATATATAAATAATGATTTAATGTTATCAATTAAAAAGATTCTGTAAATTTTTATAACGGTTGAGGACTTGAATGGAAATTTTAAAACATTAAGGACTAAAATAAAAAAATAAGTAAATATTGAGAACTTTTTTGTACTTTTTCAATTTAAAATCCTACGCTATTAGTTAAAATGATTTGTTTTTAAATTTTTATAAATGTTGAGAACTTAAATAAAAATTTTAAAATATTAAAGATCGAAATAAAAGATGAGATAAACATTGAGGATTTTTTTTTATACATTTCCCTTTTTGTTTCTTTGCGATTGCAAGATCTATGTCGATTTGAGGTATGTTTTCATAATAATAATATGATTCATTACAATTATAAGTACAACATTTTTCTATTTAGGGTATTTTTTTTTATAATCTTTTTTATTTTTACAAAATTTTCTAATGTTCATTGTATGAATGCCAGAAAAACTTAAAAGTTCAGGGGTGTTTGTTAATGGTTTTTAATGGTAAGTGATGAGGGAAAGTAAAAAGATCGCAACCAATTATTATTGCAATTTGCAGTGATAGTAAAAATGTTAATGGAAATCAAAGAAAATGATCTTCATTTATAAACTAATAAAATTATTGTCCTTGTTTATTTATCGTCAATGTTTTCTGTACTTAACCACTACTAGTTGGGCAGCTAATGCCATTGCTTTACTCTACTATTTGTTGCTACAAGACACACAACTCTTTATTAGATATAATGACAAAGACGTGCAGGCTGCAGAATTCCCCTCAGCGGACGGCATTTCTATGATAAACAAAAAATCGGACTTAGGTTAGGGTTATATCTAGGACAGCATAGATGATGATTCCGATCCACTGCACAAGACATTTTTTGACATTTTAATTTTAAGGAGAATCCAAAGCATGCATGCGGTTTTCCTGCACATTGCACGCACTTTTATTTTGTTTTCTTGGTTAGTTGGGCCCTTTGTTTTTTTTTTTTTGCTAAAAAAATTAAAAAGAAAAATTTTAACAATTAATAACTACAACGAGTTTGATGTGCTATGATTTTATTGTGGATGTTATCTATAAACATCAATTTTTTTTTTTTTTTTTTTTTTTTTGTATATTGTGCAATACGTATCCTATTATGCATTTTCTGTGATTTTTTCGTTTTGCAATATTCAAATTTACTTGCTAAACTTTTTAGTTTTAATTTGAGAAAATTCTTATTTGTATGCAAGGAAGAACGTCAGCACCATGCAGTATATCATAAATGCCATAGGAAGGTGATTGTGGTATTGGTCCAATTAACTACGATGGGGTATGGGAGATCGTCGCTCATGACCCTCAGCCAATAAAATCATGAAATTTAGAACTTAGGTAATTTGCCACAACCAGTTGGACACATGGATATGGATAGGAAGTAGCACAAATTTTTTGCAACACTATAATTACAAGAAAACAGAGTGGACTTTTCTATCGCACCATCAGCTATCGTAAAAAATATGATCACAATCCTATTCAAATTGACTTATTTTAAGAGAATGTTTTATCTTAATTCACAAAATAAAATTTAAAATCCTTTGAGGGACACTTGCTTTCCAAATCATTTTCAGGATTGCATTCTTTTGCATGATCTTGCAGCTTTATCTTTTCTTTTTCTATGCCCTATTCCTCATCCTATCAATTTATATATAGCAGGCATTTCTCATTGAAAGAGAGCCAGCCCTCGAGCAATGCTATACAAGAAGATCTGAAGGGCTTCTCTCATTGATGATACATTTAAGATCATTTCAGCCCCCATGTCCTCGAATTTCGCATATGAATGCTTCAGACCTTCTATAAAAGGCCTAGTCCTTCTGTTGAAATTCGAGGGAAGAATGAAGGAAGCAAGTCCATGGTTTGAGAAAGTGCTTGTGGAAAGTCAAAATCGATATATATGGAAATTGAACATTTGATAGCTGAGAAAATCCTAAATGGAAGGAAAGTCTTCCGATCAACATTTATTTAAAGATGTCGCTCAAATGACTATTTCTTTATGAATATCAATTCGAATGTAGAAGAGAAAAACTATTTGAAGGAGAAAATTTGAAGATAAAAGAGACAAGATATACAACATATGGAGAATATGTTTAAAGGAAAGAGATTACAGAAGCACAAAAAGTTTTAGCTCTAAAATGTTAATTTAATTGTTATATGGTCTCCCAGCAAAATTTTCGAGAACATCTTCTAAATCCTTAATAGAGAGTTTTACACTTATTATTGTGAGTGTTATTTAGGGAAAGTTGTAAAGTAGATTATGTAGGCATGTGAATTGTGACAAGTATTAGATAACGTGGAATCTGAAAAAAAACCTTAATTAATTCTTTTCTCAAATAACGAAATACAGCCAGTGTGGATTGACTGATTCGCTCATGCGGTGCTAGAATGGTGAATTGACATCATTCCAATTACGCATTATAATATTGCTTGATTTGCGTTGCTCATCCAGAGCAAAAAGAAATGTGAACTACATAAAGGCGAAACTTCTTTTTATTTTATTTTATTTTATTTTATTTCACACATATATACAAAGATCACACACCCGCATTGCACATGCAAATATCAACAATTTAAAAGGAAATGATACAATAAACTCATTCATATTTTCTATTATGGTAGTTATTATTAATGTACACAAAATTTTTTTTAATCCCTTATTACTTAAATCAATGGATATAGCAAACATCATATTTTTGTCCCCTCATAGATTTAAAAATTTTCTTGCTATAAAAACAAAAGGGCCTAGTTTTTCCTTCAAAGAAAATAAGAAAAGAATTAGGAAGCTAGGATTTTTCTATTTTTAGGAAAATCGAATTTTCTTTAGAATAATAGAAATTTCTTATTTTTTTAGGAAAATTAGATTTTTTGGCAGATAAAGTATTTTTAGGGTAGTAATTTTTCTTTTTTAAAAAACAAAATTTTAGAATTATGTTGAGTCTATAGGTAGAATAATTAATTTGAAAAGTCGTCTTTTTTATAATAAGTCAAGTCTTCTATAGTTTAAATATAATTTAGTTGCAATCAATAATAAAGCATGTACCAATAGCTTAACTTGTTAAGCACATAGACTTAACATTGATGAGAGAAGGAAGTTGAGGGTTTGACTCCTACAATGCATAGAAGTGCATTTTTCATTTTTGTAGCAATATAAGGCACCATATCAGCATAATCTCCTCCATGAATAGAAGCAACAATCTCAGGGCTTACCATGTTAGACCCATCTTCTTCTTTTTTTTTTATCTATTTCCTTCTATTTTTTTTTATCAAGATCATGGTAAAATCTTTACATTTTTGCATTGCTGGCATTGGACAATACTAATGGGGACAAAAAAATGTGTCTTGATTTGTCCATTTCATGGGTTAAATCAAGCTCAAAATTTGGAAAAAATCATAAACTGCATCACAGCCAACTTGTGAATTCGAGCTTATTTGGCAAAAACTAACCAACATCGCATTGTAAAACATCTTCAATGATACCCTCTTGCTCGAAATATGCAATCAAATAAAAAAATTCCTCAAGTTTAGAGCATTTGCAGTCATGGCCAACTCAAGACAACATCTTCACGATCGTCAATTCTCGGCCTTTCCTAGTTGATTTCAAGTTGTTTTAGTATAAATGGGGTATAGTAATTTATGTTTGGACATGAATCACAACTTGAATCACCCTCAATAAACACTCTTAAACTCTTTCTTTCTCTATTGTTCTTATTCTCTTTCTCTAGAAATAAGCCATACTCAAAACGCTTGGAGTCAAACTAAAGCTCTTAGGAAACTCTCCATGAGTAAAGCTTCAAAAGCTGACTTATATTAGCCCCACTATGACCCCCGAATCACTCTACTAATCCATTAGCTCGAAACCCTAACCATGGCCACCTTCTCTTGAACACCCTATTATCGGCTAAACCAAGCAAAGCCCACCCCACTACGAACTTCCTCACGACCCAAAACACCTACCTTAACCACTTGTTAAAAATTTTCAGAACGAACTACGAAACTCTAATTCTAAATAGTGAGTACGTAAGTATTAATAAGTGATTATGGGATGACTTAAAAAAAAATTCCCTATTGAATAATTTTTCAATTTCTTTGCAAATAATATCTTTCTTTTGCTTATAAATAGTAGGGTTTTTTTCTTTTTTAATTAGAAGAGTTTTTGGAATTATAAATTTAACTTTGGAAGTTTAAAGTGATATCCTATTAAGGTTTAATAGGATAGCCCTTGAATCCATGAATCTAGTTTTTTGAAAAAGTTTAAATAAAAAATTTCTAATGTAGGCTAATGACTAAATTAAGACCGATCCACTTAATTGATTATAATTTAACTACTTTTTCTGGTTCTATCGGTTGATAACTTTGATTTTCTTTCAAAAATAAAAGAAAATGGGTGTTTCTTAATTATTGTCAAGGATTTAAAACTAAATAGGCATAGGGTTTAGTTTAAATTGGATTAAAGAAAATGAGAAACCAAAAAATAAAAAATTTGGCTTGGTGACTCTATTAGAGACCATCAAAGAGGGGTAGCCGCTTAAACCTTTCAAAATTAGACTTATTTTTCAAAATACTCAAGTTAATTTGTAAATTATTCATGTAAATATTTTTCAAGCATGAATAGTTGCACTAACCAATTTTTGCAGGTGACTTATGGGGTGTACTTAGAGGTAAGGGGGTTTTAATAGTTGAATCATATAAGTGTAGTAGTCCGGTTAGAACCAGGTCGCCTTAAGACCTTAGGAAGGGGGATACTATGCAAATTTTGGATGCTGTGGAATAACCACCTTCTAAGGTTGATCAAACTATTCTACTCAAGTTTTGATGTGACTAAGGAATTGTTTCTTTTTTTTTTTAAATGTGAGGTCATAGAATTCGAGAACCTTTAGAACCCACCCTTTTGTATACATGAAAGCCCTTTTCAAAGGATTGGCAAAAGCCCATAGTATAGCAAACCTAAACAAGGAACTTGCAATTGTAGAGACATTATAATTTCCCTATATTTTCTTTTTCCTTATTAGTGATGCTTGATGTTCATAGTAGCGTCTCTTGAGTCAAATTCGGGTTATCCTTCGATTGTAGATGATGAGAATCCTACAAAAAGCCCCCTATAGCTAAGCTAGCAAGGGCCCTCTAACACTTAAGTTAAGAAGGAGAGAGAGATAATGTAGGCAATAAGTAAGTTTCTAGGAGAGGATAAGAGGGAAATAAGTACCGATCCATTTACTTAAGGTGCCTATTGTTATGGATATGATTAGCTAGCAAGCAATTCGATGAGGCAACGCTTCCTGCACTTGATGGGACATCCTTCACTCTACTAGTTGGTAGAGGCTAAAGAGATGGTTCTATCCCATTAGTAAGGGGTGACCAATTTAGTTTGACAGCTAATTGGTAGGCTACTTGATAGGTGGTTAATCTGCATTAAATGAAGAGAGAGAAAGTGGTCAGCGGATGGAAGGTTAGCTCGGCTTATATCGAACGCCTCCTTGGTTACAGCCTACCAAGGGTAGAGAACTGGCCTGATGCAAACACCATAGATAGTGGTTAGGAGTACTTAGGTAGCCTAAGGGTTCTTGGAGCCAGGCATTGATAAGCGTTAAATTAGTTATGTTTTATACTTTTTCTTTGAATTTTGAGTTTGTTTATAGAAAACGATATATAAGTGAGTAAACTATTATTTTCTAAGTTTTGAAACGATCTAAATAAAGAAAAGAAAAGATAGAAACAAGTTTCACTGAAGGCTTGAAGATCTATACAACCAAATAACATAACTATGTTATTTCCAAGCAAATTTGAAGCGAATTTTAAATTGCTACAGCAAGTTACATGACCAAAGGATACAGTCGTATCCCTAGTCATATCATTTCTAGTTTTGAAAAAAAAAAGAAGAAAGAAGACATAAAGGTAGTAAATTATACAACTAGGGGACATAATCGTGTCCCTAATCGTGTCGTTGTAATGAGTTTTATTTTTTCCGTCTCCTATTTAAAGCATTGCTATGTTTTTTTAGATAGAAAGTTTTGACCACTTTTAAAGAGTTTTTCAAGATGACAACACTTAAGAAAGCAAGAGACATCAAGACTTTAAGATTCAATCTTTCTCTTTAATTTCATGATTCACTCTTCTACATTTCTTTACTTTTTCATGCAAGATTATAATTTTATGATGTGTAGAGAGTAAATCTTTTGTATGTAGGCTTTATAGAGCCTATATCTATTCATGTGATAAGAATTTTATTAGATTTAAGGAATTCTTTATTCTTTTTCTTGATTTAGCTATGTGTACCTAATGCTTTAAATTGTTATTTCTATAGGTAGTGATTTAAACCCTAATATCATATAAGAGAATCAAGAGATTTCTTATATAATTAAATCTAGGTATAGTTTATAGAGATTCTTACAAGATTAGAGGTAATTTGGTAAGTCTTTTTGGAATCTTGATTAATATTGCTAGGGAATTCATTGTGCAATAATGCAATCTAAATCACGTTATTGAGCAGAGATTCTAATAGGTGATTTTAATATTAGGGTTAATAGACTTGAGAAAATGATTAACTTTAATAAAGAATTCTCCCAATAAAAAAAGAGTAAGAAAAGAATTAGATTATCTTTAGATAAAGTTGCATGTTTATGTCTAGGAGAAGCAAGGATCTAGATACATTATCGAATCTTGAATTAATTTATACTTTGATCTCTTTCTTGTTTGAGTTCTTGAATAATTCTTAATTAGTTGCTACAATTTAATTTAGGTTCATTAAGTTTCTTAGAATTTAATTTGCCTATTAGATAATAGAGATTTAGTGAGTATTAATAATCAAAGTCTCTGAGGGATCAACATTCAGATTTAATCTGCTTACTACAAATTGATAGGTGCACTCGTTGTCGATGACTTGTGATAATAAAAAAGCTACTAAAGTTATTAACCTAACCATTCTTTCCTTGTCTTTCTTGATTTCTTGTCTTTTTCTTGAATTCTTGAATTATTTTTGTGTAATCTTAAACTAAATTTTATGTATTCTTTAGTGCATCACAAGAAGCTAGTCAAAAGATTTGATTGAAATCAATCCTAAAATTGAGAAGACAACTTTGTGAATTAACCGAGGATCTCCTATTAGACTTAAAGATGAGACTAAGTTGATAGAGGGTTAAGTAAAGGAACAAGTAGTATAGCATGAATATGATCATGCTATTTTACTTGATGATATTATGGCCAATAACAAGGAACAAAATTGAACTATCAGACTACTCTTGGTCATCATTAACTGGTGCTCAATCTTGCATTAACTGACCAACTGTTGCAAACAACAACTTCAAGATCAAGCCAAATATTATCCATATTGTGTAGTAGTTTGTTTAATTTGACAGCCTACAAGACTAAGACCCCAATATGTGATACCTTCAAGATTAATGGGCTAACTGATGATACTATTCGACTGCGCCTCTTTCCATTTTCTCTATATGGCTAAGTTAAGCAATGGTTGAATTCCTTGACAAATAATTCAATCACAACATGGAATAAGCGGGTGGAAAAATTCTTGGAATAGTATTTTTTTACTTGCTAAAACTGCTAAGCTTAGAGTCGGCATTTCTTCTTTTGCCTAGATAGAAGCTAAGACCCTATATGATACTTAGGAGCACTTTAAGGACTTACTAAGGTGATGTCCATACCATGACCTCCCTTTTTTGGATGGAAATCCAAGCCTTTTACAATGGTCTCAACCCATCTACAAGGCAAATGATAAACGCAACAACTAGAGGTACACTTAATATAAAGACACTTAAGGAAATTTAGACTTTGATAGAATGAATGGCCATGATCAACTATCAATGGGAAAATCCCAGGGGTAAGCAAAATGTTGTGGGTATGTTTGAGCTCAATGCCATGCAGTCTTTAGCCACTTAGGTGGAAATGTTAAGTAAGAAGATCGAATCATTCTTAGCCGGTTTATGACAATTGCAACTTAGCCTAAATAACTGTTGTCAAGAGGGTTTGTAAGGAATGAGCAAACCGAGTAGGTAGAGTAGCCCTTTCAGCAACACTTTTAATCTTAGTTGGAGGGATCACCTTAACTTCTCATGGGGAAATCAAAACTAAGACTAAGATTTCAAAGACTACCACCTCTACCAACTCAAGAGAAGAAGCTCGGTTTAGAAGAGCTTCTCACTAAGTATAATCAAGGCAATGAAGCTCGGTTATCTAACATTGAATCATCATTTGGAGAATTAAATAGGTTAGCTTGCAAAAATGATCTCTGAAAGGGAACAAGGGAAACTCTCAAGGAATATTGAAATCAACCTTAGGGAACATTTCAATGCAGTGTCTTCGAAAAGTGGTAGAGAGCTATAAGTTAAGAAGAAAGATGGTGGGGAACTAGTAGAGAAAGAAATGGAAGTCAAGGGCAAAGAAGACATAGAGTTACCAAAATCAAGAGAGAATACAGAACCACCAAAAGTGAAGGAGTACAAGCCACCCATCCCTTATCCACAGCGACTTAGACAAGATTGCCTTGATCCAAACAAGCGATTTGATAAATTCCTTGATCTTTTTAAACTTCATGTCAACTTATCTCTTGTTGATGTTTTATTGTAGATGCCAAAGTACACAAAGTTCCTAAAGAATCTATTATTGAATAAGAGGAAGTTAAAGAATCTTTTAACTATCACACTTAATGAGGAATGCTCTATACTAATCCAAAAAAAGTTGCCAAAGAAATTAACAAATCTAAGGAGTTTTATTCTTCCTTGTGTGCTTGAAAACTTATCCATAGATAATACTTTGGTAGATCTAAGAGCTAGCTTTAATTTGATGCCATACAAATTATCCCAAAAGTTAAGGTCAAGAGAACCTAAACTAACACGCATGTGCATTCAATTAGCTAATAGGTCCACCATGTACCTTAAAGGCATCATAGAGGATGTTTTAGTGTGAGTCAATAAGTTTATTTTTCTTGTGGAATTTGTTATTCTTGATATAGATGAGGATCTTGAGGTTACATTGATCCTAGGTAGACCTTTTCTAGCTATTACTAGGGTTGTGTTTGATATTAATGAACGTAAGCTCATCTTAAGGGTCAAAGATGAAAACATTGTTTTCTAAAATTCAGATTCAATTCATAAGACCCCTTACTTAGAAGGCACAATCTATGATATCAATTCCACTAATATTTTTGAATGTTTGTTGGAAACACTTGTCAAAGAATCAGTGAATGATTGCTTGGAAAAAGGAGATTGTGAGATGGTGAAAACCTTTGATGAACCCGAGGTTGTTGCTTAATTGGGAGCTAATGAGTCCAATGTGGTGAAGAAGGGACTTAAACAATTTTGTAGACAAAAGGATAAAAAGTTACAGCCTTTCAAAGGAAAACCACCAATATTAGGGCAAAAACACTCAATAGATTCTTTAGAACATGCTTTTGTAGTGAGGAGCTCAAAGTCACCGACGACCACTCCATCTAAGTGAAAAGAAGACAAAAAAAAGAAACTCAAGAGGCACGAGTTTCATGAATGTGTGATAAGAAGAAAGCCAATGGAAGCTACATACCTAAAAAAGAGAAATTGCGAGACCAATGGAAAAAGGGTAAACTTTTACTTGCATGGTGAGTTCAAAAGTGAGATAAGGAAGGAGATCTACCTCGACCTAGATGAAGGTAAGCGAAGTTAGCATTTTGTCAAGCTATCGACGTTAAATATAATGCTCTTGGGAAGCAACCCAAGTTATTTATTTGATTACGTGATTTTAATTTTTTATTTATGCACTTAGATAATTTTAAGTCATTATTCATTTTAACATTTGCACTTTTAATTCAATTTTTGTTTTACTTTGTTTAATACTCAAGGCCGTGCAGGGAACTTACACATCACTCTTCCCCTTCCATCACATACACAAGCATGACATCCTCTTCCACACTCTCTCACATGCCTAAATACACATTTAAGCACACACTCACTTACAATCTCTCATTCACACACCAACTCAAGATTCTCAATTTGTACTACTCTTCAAGAATTTAGGTAAGTTCTTGATCATTCTCTTTCTTTAATTTTTCTATAAAAACTTGTTTGGATTTCACTTTTGTACATGCTAGAGTTGTTAGAACTTGGGGCTTTTGCATGTTGGTACCTATTTAGTGTGAGTTATGATAAATTTTACTTATTTTGAGAGTTGGGTAATGACTCACATGTAGAACATGATCATGTTCTTGATTTTGGTGCTAAATTTAGATTTGAAAAGACACAATTATTGACACAATCATGTCAATAATGATTCATGTTAGGGAATGTGGAATTTCCTCTTTCTTGTACAGATTCTAATTTTTCTATATAGGGGTATGATTCTTGCAACTCAATGAAGTTAGGGTTTTAACTTAATTTCAAGATTTAGAGCTTTTGATATTTGTTATGCTAGAATTACTTTATGTAAGACAGGATTGTTTAATTACATGGCTATTTCTTCAAAATCCCAAATAATATGGCATGCCCGCTATGTGTTTGATAAAATTACCTAATGACTTTTCTTATACTTTCTTCCACATTTATACATAGTTCTTACATCGTTTGTCATTCTAAGTGTGGGGAAAGTATTGGTGACCAATTGTTAACTTTAATTGATTTTTTTTTTTCATATAGAACATGGCACCAAGGCAAAAGTTAGAAGTAAGGCACAAAGGTAAGGCCATAACATCATCTTCACAACCTTCTCCATCCTTAAGACCACTCACTGCATTCGACATCCCAGTGCATCTCATGTTGCTGTTCACTAATAAAACCACTAGAGACTAATTCATACAATTTCAGTCATGCTTATTTGGTGAGATGCTATATTTAGATTGGGATGTTATTGAACATTTGAACCTTCTAGAGTAAGTGCAAGAGTTATTGTCAGTTGGCACATGGGAAAGATTGTTGACATTTTAAGTGATGATTTATTATGAATTGACCCTGGAGTTCTGATGTACAATAGGGTTAGAAAAGTTGATTAGGATTCATGGACCCCAATGGAAGTTGAGTTTCAGGATGAATAGTAAGCAATATTCAATGACAGTTACACAGAAATAGTTTAGGAAAAGAGTTCAAAACAAGAAGTCGATGATGAAGATCTGGATTTTGAGGAGAATGATGAAGATTTCATGAATGATGATTTAGGGGATGTTTCTTTTTTTTTTTTTTTCTTGTTATTGCCTTGGATGTACTTGGGTCTCACAAACTTAGTTTCTTTTTAGACTCTTTTATTTGTTTTAGGATTTACTTTTGCTTTTCTCTTTTATTTTTTCTTTTGTGTTTTGATGGAAGGATAGTATTTGTTGCTCAAATGTCTTAGAACTGAAGGTTAAAGCTTTTAGATGGAGATATTAATTTTTGAACTTGCAAATTTGGTGTTGGTTACTTCATAACTTATGGATCATGTAGTTTGTTTCTCAATTTTCAAGGGAGTATCAGTTCTTTTCGCCCTCTTACATTCCCTTACTCGTAAAGTATTTTGCATTGATTTACTTTTTATGTGTGACTCAATTTTTACATTGGGGATAATGTACATTTTTAAGTATGGGTAACCAATTTGTTTTGCATTTAACCCATTAGTTTAGTTGACTTGCAATTATGTTTGAAATTGGAAACTTCCAATGGATTGTAATGAATAATTGACAACTTGATATTTGATGAATGAATTACTCGATATAAGAGTTTATAGGTGAAACTTGTGTGAAGTAAAGTTACGAGTTATTTACCCTAGGATTTTAGGATTTAGGATTAAAGCAACATCACTAGTTAAGAGAGAGTCATGATTATTTTCAAGCTTACTTTGATATACACTTTTCTCTAGGAAATTTTTAAAACCCTATAATCCTTAGTAAATAAGCAGATGAAATTTATCTTTTGAGAAACCCTTAAAACTTAGAATAGTTGGAGGTAAAAAGTTAAAATAGTTGCTTAAATAATAAATAATAGAAAGGCAATATTGGTAAGAATTTGCCTTAGACCCTTGAAGAGCAAGGTTGAATTCTACTGCTGATGCCAAAGTAAACTTAAAGAATGAATTAGTATGGATCGGTCTTGATCCCTTAGAAGAGCAAGGTCATTTCCCACTACCAAAATGAAGGTTAAGTTGATATGGATCTATCTTTGTCCACTAGAGGAGCGAGATTCTTTCCCACTAGAAGAGCGAGATTCTTTCCCACTAGAAGAGCGAGATGCTTTCCTATTGCCAACACAATCATCCTTAAGTAATGTGCTTTATTGATAATATAAATTCAGTGAATTTGAAACCTTCACAATGAATGCATCAACTAAGGGGATGATCAGAAAGTAAGTGGATGTAGTATGTGTTTACTTTGAATTATGGTGCTTAACGTAAATGAATACAGGTTTAAATATATTTTAGCTAAGTAGGTTGAAATTTTTATGACCTTTGTTTTTTTATTGGCAAGATGTTAAATTTGATCTTGAGTATAGGAATCTTTGATTAAATGACTCAAGTAAACTTTAATTTACATAGATTAGCTTGTGAACTCTGGTACTTTGTGTCCTTTGGACATAGAGAAAAAGATTGAGTATAAGAGTTAAGGAGGTTGTTTAAAGAATTTTGATTGGAGTTGCAAGTTGATTCTTTTTCCAAGTTAAGTGTAATTTTTGCTCGGTTTTCTAGCCAGTGATAGTTTTCAACTTAAGAATTCTTGTCCTGATTTTTCTTTGATATGTTTGCTTAAGGACAAGCAAATTCTTAAGTGTAATGAAGTTCGATAAGTGCTAAATTAGTTATATTTTATATGGTGATTTTTAATACTTTTTCCTTGAATTTTGAGTTTACTTATGGAAAATGATACTTAATTAAGTAAAATATTGTTTTCTAAGTTTTGAAATGATCTACATAAGAAAATGATAAGATATAAACAAGTTTCTCTCAATTTGGAGCTAAAACAAGAAAATTAGGAATATTTGAAGATCGACACAACCGAACAATATGACTGTATTGTTTCCAAGTGAATTAGAACCAATTTTAAATTACCATAACAAGTTACATGACCAAAGGACATGATCGTATCCCTAGTCGTGTTATTTCTATAATTTTTTTTTTTAAAAAAAGAAGAAAGAAGATGTGAAGGTAGGGAGTTACATGACCAGGGGATTCGGTCGTGTCCTTGGTTGTGTCATTCCAATGAGTTTTATTTTTCCGTCTCCTATTTAAGGTGTTGCTATGGTTTTTAGAGATTAATGAAATTGAGAGAGCTTTTTAAGACAAGAATACTAAAGAGAGCAAGAGACATCAAGACTTCATGATTTAAGCTTTCTCTTTAATTTCATGATTCACTCCTCTACATTTCTTTACTTTTTCATGCAAGATTATTGCTATATGATGTGTAAATAGGAAATCTTTCTTATATAGGTTTTGTGAAACCTAGATCTATTTATGTGACGAGGATTTTATTAGATCTAAGGAATTATTTATTCTTTTTCCTGATTCAACTATATGTGCTCAATACTTTAGATTGTTATTTCTACAGGTAGTGATCTAAACCCTGATATTATATAAGAGAATCGAGAGATTTCTTATATAATTAGATCTAGGCATAGTTGATAGAGATTTTTACAAGATTAGAGATAACATATAAAGTCTTTTCGAAATCTCAATTAATATCGCTAGAGAATTCATTGTGTGATAATGTGATCTTAGGTCATATTATTGAGAAGAGATTCTAACAGATAATTTCTAGATTAGGGTTAATAGACTTAAGAAAGTGATTAATTTTAATAGAGAATCCTCCCAATCAAAAAAGAATAAAGAAAGAATTAGATAATCTTTAGATAAAGTTGCATGTTTAGGTCTAAGAGAGATAAGGATCTAGATAAGTTATCAAATCTTAAATAAATTTACACTTTGATTGCTTTTATGCTTAAGTTCTTGAATAATTCTTAATTAATTGTTAATTTATTAGTTGCTACAATTTAATTTTAGTTTTTTAAGCTTCTTGAAATTTAATTTGCCGGTTAGATAATAGAAATCTAGTGAGTATTAGTAATCAAAGTTTCTAAAGGATCAACATTTGTACTTGATCTACTTACTACAAATTGATAGGTGTACTTGCTTGCAATCAAGGGTATAACTTATGCTTGTTTGGGATGCTTGTGAGCAACCTAATGGGCCTACATGGCCTAAGGCAGACCTAGATGGAGATCTATAAGATTTGGGCCTAGTGTTTCAATGGGCTTAGGCCGTATAGGCCCCTATGGTAGGAATTGACCATCAACACTTGTATAAGCTTTTGATTGTAACATTTTCTTTTGTAAATATGGCTAGCTTAGCTCAGACTATTTTCTAAGAGATCTATGTCCACTTGCCTCTTAAATGTTAGAAATCACTTAAGAATTGACTTAAGCTCTTCAACTCGAAGAAGCGAGAATTTATCAAGAGCAAGATTGGGCCTATCTTATCCTTGCAGACTATCACTCCGAACATGACTTTGATACAATTCTTAGTACACATTTGGGAGCCTGAAGCCATCACTTTTTGCTTTGGCCCACACTAGCTAAGCCTAACCATCAAAGAGTACTCCCAATTGCTTTGGGTCCTAACTATCACTAATGATATCTACGTTCCAGACCTTAAAGCAACCGTACTAAAGATCTTTAGCAAGTTACTAGGAGTAAAGAAGAGTAAGATAAACTAGATCTTGGTTCAAGAGAAGACCATTCGAATGGATGATATAAACTCTTAGTTCTTTACTGAGTTGAAGTACAAAGAGAAGCGGGACATTTTTTGTATAGATCTAAAAACTTGGCAATAGCACTGGATCAATTCTTATATTTTTGTGATCTTCAGTGCCATCGTATTCCTAGATGGGGTACGCTATGTTCATTTCAAAGTTTTCAAAATAGTAGCCTAGTTCCTTAAAGGGAAGTCATATATACCTACTCTCTTATCTGAATGAATACGCTCATTGAATTATCTCAAAAGAAAGAGATACGGTGATTTGAAGACCAACATGGCTTTGATTTTGGTTTAGTTGATTAGTCACATGAGGAGTCATCATTGAATTTAACCGGGCTAAGTTCATGCCGCAGTATGATCTCATCAAATCTTTTGAGGAGTAGATCCAGTTACCTGAAAATATAGCTACTTGTTATTGGGTTCAATATTTTCAAAACATGAAAGTTAAGGAATTGCTTTGGACACCCAGATGTTATTTGAGTGACAAAATGGTGAAAGAGTACAAAGCAATAACTTTGATAACTTCACTATCTATACCGGGTACTTTCTAACTAATGGACACATTCAAAACGTAATTCAAAGGCCATCACTAGCACCCATCTTGCTTAAATTTCATGACCCTTATGTTTTAGTAGCTAAGAAGGTATCTAAGCTCTTAGGCATCAAGTCTCTTTGATGTAAGAGGATGACCACCCCTACTATTAAAGGTATACCTAATAAGGCTCAGATAACTAAAGAGTTTCTTTATCATTAACTTCAAAAGCTAAAGGATATGGAGGAAGTGAAGGAGAAAGAGAAATCCCAAGTCCAAGTTGTGCTAGAGAAAGAAGGAGAAGGAGAGTAAGAGTTGAAGGCCCATTATGAGGAATATCACCAAGAGATAAAGGCCAAGGAAGCACAACTCAAGAAGGCTAGGGGCAAGATTAAGGAGATGAGGGCTCCTAAAATTTAAAAGAGGAAGAAAGTACAAGTTGAATCCAACTGTAGCAAGAAGAATAAAATACAGTTCTTTTTAGGAAATTTTCCTTCGAATGTAATAAGTGATGTAAACTTCACAATTGCAAAAATTAATAAAAGTTATCGATATTTTTCCACATTATGGGTCGTTTGCCAATTTAAATTCCTTTACATCTATGTGCCATACATCTTTGCATTTGTTCATTTATTATTCTTTTCTTGTTTGAAAAGAAGCAAAAAAAAAAAAAAAAAGGAAGAAAAGAAAGAAAAAAAGAAGAAATGTATATTTGTTCTAACCTTTTGTGAAGTGTTCTTGCCAAGTTTGAAATAGCTCCCAAACATCAAATCTTATCTTTTAGAGAAGTCTGATTAGAACTCATTCCCAAACTACGATAGCAACTCAAGGAGATGATAACAACAACAATCTTGAAGTGATTGATCCTACTGAATTGAGGTTTCGCTCTTTGGAGCAAATTGCGGGAAAGATTGTAGAACAAGTGAATTTCCTTGTTGACAACATTCCCTTACTCCAAGCTACAATACCATCAAACGAAGAGAGCTCTATGGTCTATTATGTGAAGAATATTGAGGCTCCACCCCCCTAAGGCAAAGGATAACTATCCAAAAGATTCATTTGAGTTGGAGGGAGTCTATCCTAATGTTACCCCAACTTTTGAGCCCAATACATATTCATTCCCGATTAACATAAGGTTGGCTAACCTAAGGCCTAGTCAAGACAGTTTAAAGGAGTTAGAAAGGAAGCTGACCTAACAGATAATTAAGAAGATGAAGGAACTTAGGAGCTATGATGGATTTAAATAGGCTAGAATGACCAATTCCTCGATACGATGTTGAGGCCTACTCTAAAAAGTTTAAGGTTCCAGAATTTGAAAAGTATAATGGGGTAAGATGCCCAATCTTCACACTAGGCTATTTATGAGAAAGATTGGTAAGTACGTTCAATATGACCAACTTATGGTACAAACATTTCAAGATAGTTTGATAGGTCCAACTCTGACCTACTATGCCTAATTAGACCTAAACTAGATATATACATGGGAGAAACTTACTAAGGCATTCTATGAACAAAATAGGTTTAAGTTGAAGTAGCTTTGACCATGATGGACTTGGTTGCCTTATGGAAAGAAAAAAAAAACAATGAGTCATTCAAAGAGTATGCTTAAAGATGGAGATCCTTAGGTATAAGAATATCGACTTTATGATCGAGAAGGAGCTAACCTTAGCTTTTATGAATACTTTAGAAAGGCCCTATTTCTCCCATTTGATTAGGCAAGCCTCATCTAGTTTTGTAGAGGTGGGAGTGGCAGGGTGTAGGATTGAAAGTGTTATCTCCTCTAGCAAGCTTCAGGAATCATAAGATAGAAGACCATCTGCTTCATCCTTTGCTTCTAAACCAATAGTCAACAAGTTCAAGGAATCCACAGTTATCGTGGTGCATGCAAATACCAAACCTAATGCTCAGGTCTCTTTTAAGATGAATATTCCTTAGGTCTAACAACAGTTCAAAAACCAACCACAGGCTAATAGGGCCCCAAAGCAGTTCACCGGGAAACCAGTACCTCTAAGTCAAGTCTTTGAGAAGCTACGAAAGGGTAATTTGATTCAGTATGAGCTCTTTAGTGAAAAATACAAGCTAAGAGTTTTTTATCCTAATTAGAAATATGAGTATCATATAAGTAGGTAGGGTATTTGACTAATACATGTTAGAGAATGAAAAAAAAAGAAAAATCCAGGACTTAATTAATGAAAGTTCAGTACAACTAGACCTTATGGAAGCTCTAGCTCCAAATTTTAACAACAACCCCCTGCCCCACCATGGCTTTGTTATCAACATGACTTTTGATAATTTCAAGTTTGCCATCAAAATGATCGGTTCAGATAAGAAGCCTAAGGTTTTTGAGTTTTAAAAGAATGAACAAGCACTAAAAGCTAAGAGGTACACTTTTCATATGCTAGTAGCACCGGAAAAGTACAAGGTTACCCCATTTGACTATTAGACAATAAATCAAAAGACATTAAGTTCTTTGATTGAAGGAATTACTTGATGTGGAAAGGTCTATGACCCAAAAGAGAACTTCAAGAAGAAAAATGTATTAGAGGAAACGAGTAATAAAATAGCTAAATTTAAAGAAGAGATATTTATCTTTACTAAGATAATCAAATCAAGTGATTACAGAATAACAGATCAATTCGCTAGGACTCTTGTACAAATATCATTGATGGGTTTGTTGATAGTATATGAACCATACAGGGATGCTCTACTTCAAACCTTAAGGGATATTAAGGTCCTTAGTGAAATGCCAATAGGATTAATCACTAATTCTATCCTCACCATGGATCAAATCTCTTTTTTGATTGAATAATTAGGTGAAGAAGGTAATCGGTACACCAAACCACTTTTCATAGTAGTTAGAAGTAATGACATAATAATTACCAAATTCCTCAATGATAATGGATCAACGTTGAATGTTTACCCGCTTACCATCCTAGATCTGTTGGGTGTTGACACAACTACAATTAAGCCTAATTCTATAATAATTGGGGCTTTTGATTGATCCAAAATAAAGATCATAAGGGAGATAAACTTACCTATTGATATTGGCCCTTAAACCTTCAGTATTTGATTCCAGGTTCTAGATATCCCAAGGTTTTTCAATTTACTCTTGCAGAGACCCTGGATTTACGCAACAAGGGCTATACCTTCAAGCCTACACCAAAAAGCCAAGTTTATCTCAAATGTTCAAGTAATTACAATGTTGGGAGATCAGGACTACAATGTTTATAAAGAAACAACTATACCTTATATAGGTAGTAAAGAGTAAGAGGACTTCGGTCTCTAATGTTTGTCGAGGTATGCATGATTACTGGTCCTAGCAATGAAGAGAATGAGAAGGTGAAGTTTAAGGAAGGCTAGATTGGTACTTATGGCCTTAGCCACAACCCGACCCCAACAAAAGAATATCCAAAGAGACAAGCAAAGGGCAAGAGAGGTGATAGATTATACTATTTGCTAATGACCTTTCGACCACTGATTAAGACATTTATCCGGGTTAGCACTCAGGCCTTAGAATCTTCCAAAGAAGAATTCCCCTACAGAGTTGAATTAGTGGGCCCATCCCATAAGCTTTAACATCACTTGAATAACTGGTTCTCTATCCCTATAAATAGCAGTAGGTTTTCTCTAGGGTAAAGGGTAAACCATAGTTTAGTATTTCATGAATTTTTTTTCAATTGTTATCATTTCAAATGTACTAAAGAGAACCTTTTCAATATTTAATGAATAAAATATCAGTTTCCTTTTATGCTTCAGTTTCCCTTTTACTTACACTCTTTTTCTTTATACAATTTGTTCAAATCCAATGCTTTGAATGAAAGATAAGGATACCTCGAGTAGGCAAACAATAAAAATATCAATATCACTTTTAGCCCTACTGGGTTAGTTATCAAGAGTGATATTAATGACTATTGTGATATACAAGAGAGTTGGCAAAAACATAAACTAGGTAAGATTTCCATCAATGAGCTAATTGAGACAATTAACATAGGGGCTAAGGATAACTTGAAGAATTTAATAATTGGAGGGAATTCGAAAGAGAAGCAAAAGGTAAAAATAACCATACTATTATCTAAGTATCAAGACACGTTCTTGTGATGTTATGAGGATATGCTTGTGTTAGATCATTCAATTGTAGTTCATTGTCTATCCATATAAGAAGACATTAAGCCTAAAAAGCAGAAGTTAAGAAGATTCTAGCTTGACATCCTTATAAAAATCAATGAAAAAGTTAAGAAGCTACTTGAAGTCGATTTTATTGAGGTATTTGATTATCCGGAATTGGTAACCAATATTGTGCCAGTAATTAAAAAGAATGGGAAAGTCAGGGTATATGAGAATTTTTGAGACCTCAATCAACCAACACCTAACGATAACTTTCCTTTTCCCCATATCAACGTCCTGATAGATAATATAGCTGAAAACCATATTTTCTCATTTATGGATGGCTTCTCTAGGAACAATCAAATCCGAATTTCCAAAGAAGATAAGACCAAGAAAACCTTCATTACAACCTAGAGCATATTTTTGTACAAAGTAATGCCCTTCAGACTTAAAAATACCGGGGAAACCCATTAGAAAGTGATGGTTGCAATCTTTCATGATATGATGCATAAAGAAGTAGAAGTATATGTTGACAATATGATAATGAAATGCAAAGAGGGGGAGAATCACATGGATAATTTGAAGAGGTTGTTTAACAATTTAAGGAAATTTTAGCTAAAGTTGAACCTAGAGAAGTGTACTTTTAGGGTGACATTGGGGAAATTGTTGGGTTTCATAATTAGCCAAAGCAGTATTGAAGTGGATCCTAATAAAGTCAAAGAAAAAATTAACATGCCCCCTCCACGCATACTTAAAAAAGTAAGAGGCTTGTTGGGTCATTTAAATTACATAACACGGTTTATATCTCAATGTTGACTGTGGTTGAATCAACTAAGAATGGTATGGAGTGGATTAGGCTCCAATTAGCCAAGTAAAGGCCTTGATGTTAGTTTGGCAGTACCAGTTCCTTACTCCTTGATACTTGAAAAAAGCCCCCCCAATAGTGTGTCTACAGGGGCCCTTCGACACTTAAGTTAGTAAGGAGGACAAAGAGGAATAAAGGGAAGGAGAGCCAAGTACTAATGATCTATAAGGATAGTGCTTGGGAAACAAGGGTTCTTTTTTATCTCAATTATTAAGGTATTTTAGGTTTAAAAATAATCTGGCCAGAGGAAGGATCAGGAGAGAGGATTCAAAGAGAGAGAGTTGTATTACTTAATGGCCTCTTATGCTATATATAGTGTAAGAGGAGTACAATTACCTGGACATATAGAGGTCCCAGGTTCGCTCATCTTAGCAATTGGTAGGCAATATGCACCACGAAGCTAATTAGGTAGCTCTGAAGAGTGGTCAACTATGACCACGCTAGCAACCATGTTTATAACTTAGGGTCTAACATCCTTAAGGGCTATCAGGTATACTGACCATACCATAAATGTCAAATGAAAATTAATGAGCTATGGTTGGGTACCAATACTAAAGAAAAAGGAGGGGCGAGGGCACTAGAGAAGCCTATAAATGCTTAGCTAAGGATGAGCCAGATCTTGGAGGGGCTCATGAGCATATCCTTGCCTATCATGTTCGAGTTGGTTGAGGATTGCATATTGGGCTTAGTGCTTAGAGACGAGTCCGCTTGGAGTATCTGCTTATGTGCTTACAGTAAGAGCATCCAAGTAGGTCGCGTTACTTAAAGGAAGTAAGGGGCTTACCCATATGCTTATTGATGGGCTTTTAGGGGCCTATCCATGAGCTAAGCCTCAAGCCGAGAGAAAATTAGGTTGTCAACACTTAGCTTATAGATAAATGTCACCCTCTTTTTAAGCTACTGAAGAAGAATGCTAATATAAGTTTGAATGAGGAATGTGAAGAAGCTTACATGACAATTAAGGAATATCTCATGAATATTCCAATGCTAATAGCTCCTAAACTCAAAAGGCTGTTATTTTTATACCTCACTATTTGCTAGAGTCCATGGGATGGATGCTTGGCCAGAAACATGAAGAAGGGAAAGAATGGGTTGTTTACTATTTGAGCAAGAACTTTATAGAAGGGAGCAGAAATATTCGGAAATTGAAAGACCATGTTGCACATTATTTTGGGCCATGCATCGACTTAGACAGTATACTTTCTATTACCAGATTGAGCTGCTCATACAACATGATCCTCTGAAGTTTTTGGCAGAGAAACCAACCTTAATTAGCAAAATCTTGAAATGACAAATGTTACCATCAAAGTTTGATATCATGTATGTGAATTGAAATTCAATCGAGGGGTAAGTTTCAATAGATCAATTGATAGAGAACCCCCTTAAGGATACTCCCAAAGAAGTGCAAGTTACGTTTCTCGATGAAAACATCTTAATAGCTAAAGATGATCCTAATAGAGAAACAGGTGAAAAACCCCAAATTAGAAGATGTTCTTTAACAAAACTTCCAATGTGTTTAGGTATGGAATTGAGGCAATACTAATATCCCTTGATTGTACACAAGTCCTGATGGCTGTAAGGCTGGTTTTCCTATACACTAACAATATTGTTGAATATGATGCATATATTATGGGACTCAAAATGACCTTCGATGATGAAATATAAGAATTATAAGTACATGGGGATTCTTCACTAATCATTTGCGAGGCTTAGGGTGAATACAAATAGGACCCTAAATTAGTACCTTACTACCAGCACTTAGTCGAGTTAGTAGATAGGTATGAAGAAGTTACATTCACATACATACTAAGTACTCAGAACCAATATATTGATGCTTTGGCCACTTTAGCATCCATAATTTAGATATTTGGTGGGGTAAAAACTAAGCTGCTTAAGATCGAAATCAAAGAAAAGCTCACTTTCTATCCAGTTGTTGAGGATATATATGATGCAAAGCCTTGGTACCAAGATATCAAAGCATTCTAGCAACAAGTTATGTACCCTGATAAGGCTGAGAAGGATAAGAAAACGATTAGGAAATTAGCCACCTAATTCTTGATAAGTAAATCCACCTTGTACTGACAATCATTTGATGTTACACTTCTACGGTGTATAGACAAAAGGGAAATAGAAGTTTTAATAAAGGAAGTGGGTGAGAGAATATGTATCCTCCACATGAATGGTTGCATGCTCATCGAGAAGATCATGAGGTTGGGTTACTATTGGTTGACTATGGAGGGTGATTACATTAAACATGTCAGGTACTGCCACTTGTGCTAAGCTTATGCAAACAAAATAAATGTTTTGCCTCAAGAATTACATACATTATCTATGCCATAGTCGTTTTCAATTGATGGTATAAACATCATCAGGCCGATCACTCTAAAGGCATCTAACAGTCATCGTTTCATATCGATAGCCATCGATTATTTTAGTAAATGGGTTGAAGCCTCATCTCATTCAAGTATTACCAAAGGAGTAGTGGTCAAATTCATCAAAGAGGACATTCAAGCTCGATACGGGACTCTAGAGATAATCATTACTAATAATAGCATAAATCTCAACAACAAAATTATATCAAAGTTGTACCGACAGTTTAAAATCATCTATAGGAATTCCAACCCTTATCAACCTCAGATGAATGGGGTTGTAGAAGTGGCTAAAAAAATCTCAAGAGAATCATTGAAAAAAATGGCCATTACATATCATGATTGGCATGAGATGTTACCATTCACACTCATAGCTTATTGAACTTCTATCAAAACGTTGATAGAGGTAACACTCTACTCCTTAGTACATGGTACTGAAATTGTACTATTGATGGAAATCGAGATCCCAACCCTCATAGTACTATCAGAGACTCAATTAGATGAGGCTATTAGATAAAGAAGCACATTGAATAGTTGAATTTAATTGATGAGAAGAGGTTAACAGCCTTATATCACAATCAATAATATTAGTAAAGAATGGCTCAAGATTTTAACAAAAAGGTGTAACTACGGAGTTTCAAAAATGATGATGTGGTGTTGAGAAAGGTTCTCCCCAATATACAAGACTTTAGAGAGAAATTTGCCCTAAATTAGGGAGGTCCTTACATTGTAAAGAGAGTATTGCTTGGAGGCGCTTTAATTTTATCTCAAATAAATGGTTCAAATTTGAGGGACCCCATAAATGTTGATGCAATGAAGTTGTTCTACCCATGAAAATTAATGAAATTTTTACTTGGATCACAAAATGCTAGCAATCTTAATATTACTGTGATTTAATTTTTATTTTCTACAAGCAAATTGGTATCACTAATGGTTGTTGACATTGGATAAGCCCAAACACTTTTCTCACTACGTCAAGAGGTACCATTCTCTTACTCTACTCAAATAACCCCATACATTGCAAACACAAGAGAAAATGAATGCAAATGTTAGAACAATAACAATTAATAAGAACTCTTAAAATATTCAATTACGACCTATCCTCCTCGATGGAGGATTTGTTGTCTACTTTTAAGGATAATGCCACATTTAGATGAGTGAACACCTTATGGTATATAATCATTACCTAGTCAAAGATAAAAGCCTATGAGGCAGCTTAATTGAGACTTTAAGAGTTTATATAGGGCCAAAAACCTAAGACGTGATTCTCATAATCAAAGGGAGATAGTATTTTATAAGATTCTCCAATCATCAGGAGGTAAGACTTTATGCACCTAGTTTCAAGAGAAAAATGAATTTCAAAGAGTTGAATTAGCTGGTTTTGATCGGACTTCATGAAAAGGCTTGACTATTTGGCTGTTATCAATAGTCATAAGTAAGTGCTTCTATACTTTTTTGCATAAAATTAAGTTAGTTATTTTTTTAACATTACATCTGCATTAAGCATTTCCCCTAGGGTTTTAGCCTACCTATAGGGTGATTAACCTTTATCCTCTTCTCTGTTAGGGTCTTAGCAGCTAGCTTATAGAGTGCTGTCCCATTTTCCACTTTCTCAAGGTCTTAGCTAGCCTATGGGGTGCTTCTCCTTTTCCAACAGCTTAGTTTAACCAACTCAAAAGAGTGCTACTTTGTTTTAAATGGATTTCTTGTTTAAGGTTGCTAGTCCCTCAGAGAAACTCTTACCTAAGTTAGTTAACTTAGAGGAGTATAACTAGGTTTCAAATCAATTTCTTATTTAAGGTTGCTAGTCCCTTAGAGATGTTCTTGCTTAGGTTAATTAGCTCAGAAGAGCATAATTAGACTTCTAATCGATTTCTTGTTTAGGGTTGTTAGTCCCTTAAAGACACTCTCACCTAGGTTATTCAACTCAGAGGAGCATGACCGAGTTTCAAATCAATTTCTTAGTTATAGTGCTAGTCTCTTAGAGACATTCCCGCCTAGGTTAGTAAGCCCATATGATCATAACTAGGTTTCAAATTAACTTCTTGTTTAGGGTTGCTAGTCCCTTAGAAACTCTCTCACTTAGGTTAGTTAGCTTAAAGGAGCACGATTAGGTTTCAAATCAACTTCTTGTTTGAGGTTGCTTGTCCTTTAAGGATGCTTGCCATTGTAGGTCGTCAGCTCATAGGAGCACAACCAAGTTTTAAATCAAGATTTTCCTTTCTCTTGGGGTTACCAACTCACAGGGCGTTTCTTACCTTTAGTTAGTAAGCTCTAGAAGTATTATCACGTCTTTCGGATTTAGCCTGCTCGTGGAGCGCTGCCCCTTTTCAAAATGCTTTAAGGTTTTAGCTAGTTCATAAGGCACCATACTTCCTTAAATCCCTCTAAGGTTATAGTCAACTTTGAGGGCACTATACCATTTTAAAAGCTTACTCTTATGTCCAAGCTAGCTCATAGAGGGCCTTCTCTCTCCCAAAATATCTTTCACCCTTTCACTAAATCCCTAGTAGACCGAGCTTAGGGTAGTTAACTAGTTGTAGCAATTCTTAAGGTAAGTCTATCCTAAGGATAAAAATGATGTCTCTTGCTGTATTTGTGATAAAGTTTTATTCAAACTTTACCATAGAGAAAGATAACTGTAGACACCACATTTTTGCCCACTCATAGGTTAATTTTTTTTTTTTTAGAATAAAGAAAAGGGGCTTAGTTTTTCCTACCTAAAAAATAAAGAAATAAAAAAAAATAAAAGAATTAGGATGCTAGAATTTTTCTATCTTTCGGAAAATGAAATTTTCTTTAAGATAATAGAAATTTCTTATTATTTTCAAAAAAATAAATTTTTAGGCAAATAACATATTTTTAAGGTAGTAGTATTTTAAGGAAAATAAGATTTTAAAATTATGTTGAGTCTTTAGGTAGAATAATTAATTTGTGCAGTTGTCTTTTTTAGAATAAGTCAAGGTCCTTTATAGTTTAAATACAATCTAGTTGCAATGGATAACAGGGCATAGGTCAATTGGCCAATTAGTTAAGTGCATGGACTTTGCATTGATAAGAGAATAAAGTTGAGGGTTCGAATCTCACCATGCACAGGAGTGCATTTTTCATTTTTGTAGCAATATAGGGGGGCCATGTGTCGCTTTGCTATAAAGCTAAGTGTCGAACTTGACACATTTACAACATGTGGCAACTGTTGAGCAATCTATGTGGTTGATGTGATGCCACGTTAGCATCATCTTCTTTATGAATAAAAGCAACAAGCTCAGAACTTACCATGTTCAGACCCCTCTCTTTTTTACCTTTTCTCTTCTATTTTCTATCAAGATCATGGTAGAATCTTTACATTTTTGTGTTGCTGGCATGGGTACTACCAACGGGGATAGAAAATGTGTCTTGATTTGTCCATTTCATGTATTAAATCGAACTCAAAAAATGGAAAAATCATAAACAATATCATAGCCAATTTGTCGAATCTGAGCTTATATGGCAAAAATAACCAACGTTGAGTTGTAAAACATCTTCAATGGCATCCTTTTGATTGAAATATGCAATCAAATAAAGAAATTTCTCAAGTTTGAAGCATTTACAGTCATGGCTAGCTCGACATCGCTTCTTCACGATCTTCAATTCCTAGCCTTTCCTAGCTGATTTCAATTTTTTTTTTAGTATAAATAAGGTGTAGTAACTCATGTTTAGACACAAATTACGACTTGATTCACCCTCAACCAACACTTTAAGCTCTTTCTCTCTATACTATTCTTGCTCTCTCTCTCTTTATAGAAATTAGTTGCACTCAAAACACTTATAGTCAAATTGAAGCTCTTGGGAAACTCTCTACGAGCAAAGCTTCCAAACTCAAACTATATTAGCCAATGCCATGACCCCTAAATTGCTCTACCAACCTACTACCCCAAAACCTTAACCATTGCCTCCTTCTCTTGAATGCCCCATTCTCAACCAAACTAAGCAAAGCCAGCCTCACTATGAACTTCCTCATGACCCAAAATACCTACCCCAACCACTCTTTTGCACCTAACAATCACCACCTAAACACTGCGTAACCCCCACTATTGTCGCTCACTTCAATTACCACAAATGACTGTCGTTGGCCATGGCATTGAACCTACCATGCCTATGTCTAATACGAAACTCACAAAAGTGTATTTCTTCACTCAATTTGGTGTCAAAATCAATGGGAAACAACCCCTATGTATTGTTGCTATCTCCTTTTTTATGACCCAGATTTAAGCTTTGGAGAGCCTGAACTCAATTGATAAGTCCCACTCGAATTTGAGCTCCATCTAACCCATGTCTATCCAAGTTAGTACCTTGCAATTTCTTTTGCATGCTGTTTCTTTTTTCCGGGGGGGTGTTGTTTATGATTCATTTATTTAAAAAAAAAATGGAAAAGGAAAAGAAAAACTCATTTAGGTGAAGTATATGATATAAAATAATTTTTTAAGATATTTTTTTCCTTTGTTTTATCTTTCTTTATTCATTTAAAAGAATCTTTATTTTAAAAAAAAAATCTATTTCTCAATAAAAAAGAAAGAGGTTCTTCATTTTAATAAAATGGTTTTTTTATAAAAAAATCCTTATTTAAAAAAATAAAAACAATAAAAAAGAGGTCTTTTCCTCATTTATAAAAAGTTAATTTTTTCTATAATAATAAAAGAAAAACTTTCTTTAAATATAAGCCTCTTAGGAATTTTTAAAAAAAGGGCCCTAAATTAGGAAATTTTTAGAATTTTCTAAAAACAAAATAAATGAATTAAAATGTAAACCTGACCACTTTCAAGTCTAAAGTAAACTAACCCACTAAAAATTTTCGAAAAATCAATTATAGAAGTCTAATCCCAAATAATGGGTACATAAGTACTTGTAAGCAATTATCGAGCAACGTTAAATAAAAAAAAATTTCCTTGTTGAATAATTTTTCAACTTCTTTGTAAATAATATCTGTCTTTTGCTTGTAAATAATAATATTTTTTTTAATTAGAAGAGTATTTTGAATTATAAATTTAACTTTAGAAGTTTAAAGTGGTACCTATTGAGGTGTAATCGGATAGCCCCCAAATCCATAAATCTAGTTTCTTGAAAAGTCTTTTTCTAAGAAAATTAGGCCAGTGGCTAAATTAGGATTGATCCGCCTAATTGGTTCTAATTTAATCACATTTCCTAGTTCTACCAACTGGTGACTCTAAGTTTTTCACAAATAAAAGAAACTAGGATTTCCTTAATTCTCATCGAAGATTCAAAACTAAATGAGTATAGGGTTTAATTTAAATCGGATTAAGGAAAATGGAAAACTGAAAATCGAAAATTAGGCTCGATAGATATGTAATGTGCATAATGTCCCCATCTCCATTAAAAAAAATTAAAACAATTTGTATGCTTAATACATAGTTTTGGGAAAAATTAGAAGCTAAAATTGAAAAAAGTTGTTTACTAAAAATAAAGTATCAAAAAGAAATAAAACTAAAGTTACACATGAATGATGTGAGCATAGGTTGATGTAGAAGTCTTTATGAGTATACAAAATCATATTAACAAATATGAAATTCGCCAAATAGTTAAAAATACATTCAACCCTATTTGGATGCTTTTTATAATCAACATAACTCATTCATCATAGTATAGATTGATATTAAAGTTTTTTATCCTAAATATTATACAAGAATCATATTGCTAAATAAAAAAAATTTGTTGAATAACATGAGGCACATTAAATTACATTTTGAAATACTTTCTTATCAATGTAACTCATTCACCACATTCATAGTGTAAATTATATATGTTTTTCTTTGTTAACCTAGTTTCACATGTTGTGACTAGCATATAATATATAGCTTAGGTAAATAATACTTATTTGAGAATTCGTAAATTTTAAACTAATAGTATAATAGTTTTGTAAAATCTATTAATAAAATTGTTAATTAGACATATCTTACCTACTTGAAAATTTGTAAAATCTAAAAGCAAATTAGCAACATACAAAATCAATAATTATTAATTTAGTAGACTTTACCTCTCATATTTTGAAGCTTTTATATGTTAGATCTAGTAATTTTCTTTCACATTTATTTATTATTACTCTTATCCTACAATTACAATACAATAAGAAGAAAACATTTACAAGAAAATTTTATCATATGAAATAGTTAATTAAAACTTTTTATACCACTTACCCAATTCAATCATTTTCATCATATGTGTAATGCCCCCCAAAAATAGGGAGCTACTACTTGACATGTGCCATCATTAGGTAATTACAAAATAGGACATCTAGAATCTCCAAATTATGTCTAAAACCACAATATAATACATAAATATGCCAACCCATGTCAATAAATCTCCATAAATATATCACTTGTGGGTTTATAAAGCTTTACCCATCTTACATCGTATCTCTCTATTATTTGAACAACTAAATAAGTGACTAGATATTATAGTCTATGTAGCTCCCACAATGCTAGGAATAACCCAGTCCATTACCATAACCAAAACAAATAATAAACATAATCTACAACTGAAAGTCTCATCACTTGAACATGACTTCCTAACCATCACAACACCATATAGACTCACTAGAAACTATGCATTCTCTTAACAATTTTCCTTGTTATCCACCAAATCATGGCCTTACTCAAATGCAGCGCATCGTAGGGATCCATACTATCTAAGGTGCTTATACCTATAACCAAAAAGCAAAACACTTAAAAGGTGAGCCAAAGCACAGTACGAAATACTACAAGTACATATGTCTATACACATGTATTACATGGCTCAACAAATGCAATAACATCCATTTATCATGTTAATTTAGTCCCACAAGTAATAGGGGTAATTGATGACCCCGGTACACAATATATATATTTACTATATGGTAACAGTGTTAGTCTTGTATGCTGTTCAAGTAGCTAAGTATCTACTTAAACCTATACAAATCATTTCCATAAAAGATTCTACTTAATAAGTGTCACGTAAGGATCGTTGAGATGCTACTTCGATATTATTAGTCCTCTAAGTCCCTTGGGCCCAACCATACATAAGTAACATGCATTCAATTAATGTTGGATAGTTACTTAGGTCTAATTAAGCAACTAACTTAGCAAGCACAAACAACAACTAAGTATACTGTAGCTAGATCGACTTATCTTAATGAAACCCGATGACTCAAAACTTTTTAGCACCTAATCACATACATAAATACTAAGTTAGAACTTCACTTAAGCATACCACTATTTAACCCTTTAATCTACCATTTTATTCAACCTTCTATCTCCACTTTTGAACATAAGAACTAACTACTCTTTAACTTCCACCTCAGCGAGTATAGACCCATATATGATCATACACTTGACCACATAGCATACGTACCCACATGATACACGACACAACATACACACACACACATACACATTGTGTATACACTAGACATACGACACACTTACGCTATATGGCATGTATTCATGCCATACATACATACTCATGCCTGTATAACACCATACATAGGCAACACACAACATACAACCACATAAGGAAACTATGATTATTACACCACACATACCTTTGCTTGTCTCTACCACTACCCACCAATCAATAATAGAAGTAACATCACTCGCCATAGCCACTTGCTTCCATAACCCCACCATTTCAACCCAAACCAAAACTCTAGGAAAGAAATCTTTTTCGAAAAAATATGAAATATAAAAAGGCAATTATTAGTCCCTTAAAAGCAATCAAGAGAGAGGTGAATTGATTAGTTAACAATTTTTTAAAAAAAATTTCAAAGATAAAACAACCCCTTTTGATTACTTACATAATGGCTTAAAGTTTAAATATGATGTGTAAACTGATAACTAAACAAGTAAAGAAAAGAGAAAGAGGGCTCAAGAAAATCAAGTAGAGGATTTATAGAGGTTCCTCCATATGAGTCAATCCCCTCTTTTAACTCTACTTAATAGGGATCCAGTCTTCTACATTGGTCATTTTACTATTTTTAATAATTAAGAAAGAGCATAAGTACAACCGTACAACTACAATCAACCTAGCTCTACCTTCAAGCTTCTCTTTAGCTAGACAACACTATTATGGTCTATTCTCTCTCAAATTCAACTATCATAGCAATACAAATAGTTTTAATGGGGAAGAACTATAAATTTCTAAGTATTTGCACATAGAATTTGTAACACAATTCATGAAATATCAAGTTAGCTTAGGAAGACTCTTTTCTATTGCTCATTGTAAATATCAGTTCCATTCTTTTCTTGTCTATATTATACATGAATTCTTCTCCTTTATAAAATTCAAGTGTAACAACTAGTAAATCTTTCACTAATTTGATGATCCTTATTTCTTCTCAAATTTGAATAATCTAAACATAAGATAATCTCTTATTTTCAAAATATCATATTGGCTACTGATATGCTTCCACAAAATTCAAGATTCAATAATAGACTTTGGTTCTCTAACTTGGATAAGAACATTTGGAGAATGTCTCTATGTATCCAGAAATATAAGCTTTCATTTAATAATTCAAATTTCATATGCATTTCCACTTGCCTAAATTTTAGTAGAAAGATTGTAAAACAATCCTCCTTAAATAGTGAAACGAGTCTAATGCATTTCCCAAATACAATTGACTTAATAGAGTTAGGCCTTGAATTGAAAAACTAAATGAAAAATGTTTCTCTAGACTGCTTCGAAGTCAATGATCATGCATGGGATAATATTAGGCAAGTGTACCTAGTTAAGTTATAGTATAAACAAGAATTTTGAGTCCGAGTTATTAATCCCACAGGGAACCATGAATATGAGTGAACCTTAATTTAATTGCAATTTTTCCCTACAATCTCTAATTATCTAACTTTACAATTGAGATTATAATTGAATAACCAATAAAATGAAAAACAATAATAAGAGCAAATACAATAAATGTATAAGAATAAATAATGTAATTAGTTAAAATAACAAAACTAATTAAATTTAGAGGGATGCATAATCCTTAATAAGCTTATATTATTTACTACTTAGTTCTATGTAATTTTTCAACCTCAATTACAACATTAGATCATAAAGATTCCTATAATAAACTAATCAGACTAGCATCTTTAAGTAATTCTTAACCCAAAATATACTTTACCTATATTGCTTTTGCAATAGATTATCTTAAGATTGCATTACAACCTTAAATCCCTCTATTAGGTTATCCTAATCTTAAAAAACCAAAAAGTTGAACTTTAGTAAGATTGATTACGTCAATTATACTATAAGATCTTGCAAACTTTATAGCAAACTATCTCATTAATTCAATCATCATTAAAATTGAATTAAAGAACAATACAATCAAATCACAAAATGCAAAATCATAGATTGAAATAAGAAAGCATCAATGGTCACATTTGAAGTTAAGGTTTAATAACAATTTACTAAGAATGAACAAAATTATGAAAAAATAACAATCTAAAGAAATAACAAAGAAAAGAGAGAAACCCTTGTATAAATTTTACCCTACAAGCTCCTCTCAAAAGGGGCTCTCTTTGTTACCTAAATCTAAACACTTATTTATAGAGACTAAGGTTTACAAAGAAAACTTGTTAAAAATAGAAGATTCAGAGATCAGGGAATCACTACACCCTAAGATCATAGCTATGGTGGTTAGGTGTAGTCTTTCACTTCACATACAATTTCTTCTAATTTGATGGACATTCTTGCAGAGAGGTATACAGCTAAGATCACTGTCGTGATAATTGCTTACAGTCCTCTCAAGAATTCAATTTTTACCTGAGATTCTTCACTTCAATGATCTGATTAATGTACTCCTTTAATTAAGCTTCGTAGCTTCATAAAATTTTCCAAAAATTCATCAAAAGCTTCTAAAACTCCTACAAATGAAATATTAAGTAATTAAGCTCCAAATCATTATAAAAGTAACATGATTAACAAATAAAATCATGCAAAACTACCTTAAAATACATATGCTAAATGAATGTTATCAAATTCTCTTACACTTAAGTTTTTGCTTATCCTCAAGCAAAACAATTGAAACATCAAATCAATTATGTCTTAAGAACAAAATTATCAATTTTCTTTAGAAAATATACCCTCAAATTGAAGAACTTCACAATTTCCGTCAAAATCACCCTTCTTCTTTTACCTTATAATGCCCTTAGAGCACTCAAACAATAACAATTAAGGAACTTCTAAATTTTAACAATCAATACAAATAATCTAAAGTTAGCCTTATCACTTAAATAAAAACTAAAATAGATATCAAAACAAACATTAACAATGTAAGAAGTATTACAAAAATTTCACTTCTCTAACTCAAGAGGAGAGAAGAATAGTGAAATCTTCCTTGAATTATTTTTATTATGAAAACTCAGATTGGATGCATGTACCATTAACTCATCCTTTGATTAGCTCCTTACTCCTTTTAGTTTTATTTAAAAGGAATTTTTTATTTAATTTTAAACTTCTTTTATTTTAGAATGGGAAAGAACCTTGCTGTTTTGATGGATTAAAATCAATTCTTACTAATTTAGCCCTGATTTTTGTATTAACAATAAGAAAGTAGCTTACTTTTCTAAGGGACTAAGGCCGATTTTTAATAATTTTTAATCAAATTCCTTTTTGCATTAGTAGTAGGAAAAAATTTTGCTCAATTTCTATTATTTTCCCTTACACTTAGATTATACATTGTCCTCAATATGGAAACACAATAAAATTAAAATGGGGGAAAAAGAAAGGTAAAAAGAAACTAGAACTTCCTTAGTTTAATGGCATTAATTGTGAAAAGTTTTATGTCCAAAGCCATGAATTCCTTTCAATCTAGCCTGAAGTTTCATTTCTTTTTAAAAAAATGAATTAACTACAAAAGAAAAATAAGTTAAGCAAATAAAACTATATAATTAAAGAGCTATTAAATCGAGCATGTAATAGTAATCCCTATAAAACTGTCAATCAATAAGAAGTCAAACTGTCAACAAAATGGAAGCAAAGGTCAAGTGTTAAGGATTACAATCATCTAAATTTAAAAATAAGTAACTAATCTTGTCAACAAGAAAATGAAAAGAAAAGGAAACTCAATCCTCTTCCTCATTGTCCTCCTTTGTAATAATCTTCTTAATATCATCATCAAAATCATGGGCTATTGGTGGTGGAACCTTGTGGTAAGTTATTAGTATCTCAACAATTGTATGGTACATCGCATCTCTTGCTCGAGATTCTTTTGCCTCTTCATCGGATTTCCAACCATCCTCTTGATTTTGCCTAATATTGACGAAGATTGAGGTTACTGAGATGAAGTAGATGGCTCATCTTCGAGTAGATTGAGTAATGGTTCCTAAGGTGGAGTAAGGAGCTCCATCACTCAAATGGACTCAAAACTTATTAGGGTGGGAGGATCAATCCTCTACATGGGCAGGAGATCATGAAAGAGAACCGTTTTTTTAGTAAGTCGTATAATGAAAGGACTTGTAAAAATATATCCAACTCTTCCCTCTATGGCCTAGCTTCTGAAAAAGAAGGTGCTATGAACACCTATACTTATCTATCGTCGCTCTGCTATACTGTGCAAATATAGGATATCCCTTCAATTCACAACCCCTGTACTATGCTTCCTTCCTGTACTACTCTTAGCAAGAACCTAGTGAATAATCCTAGGAGTAGGGTCTCTCAAATTTGAAGCTTTTGATTTTTTTGAGTCGTAAATCGACTCACTAGGACTTAACCTTGACCATACTTGAGCATCACTCAACTCTCTTAGTAACTTGATTGGCAAGTTCCCGTACTCATTTGTGAGTACAAAACCCTTAAGATATATTCCTAATGCCACTGGTATCTTATCAAAATGTATGGTCATCGTAAATCCAATGCATTGGAAATACAAGGTATTATAAGATGGCTCAATTATAAGGAGACGATCCTATCCACCAAACTCTAAATACTCTCTTACTCGAGAATCATAACTAGCTTTAGCTAAAGCTCCCATCTAATAATAGCATTAGTTTCGAACTCTCTGGATAGCCTAGCATATCGCTTTTTTTGCCATGCTTTAGTAAAACTTAGCATAGGGTGGGTTAAGACAGAACTAGAGCTATTCTTTTTGGCAACATGCTTATATCGAAGCATGATCTGAAATTAATAAAGCAAAAGAGAGTTCAATTGGGTATTATGTTTCTAAAAAAATAATATGATGCTGCGAACAAAAAAAATTGCCAACTAATTCAAGTAATCAAGGATCTCTACAATGCAATGCTAACTTGTTGCAAATGTGGATTAATGATGCGTTAATATCAAAATCACTATGAAATCCTAGCTTAGTTTACAATCTCTTGCAATGAAAAATTATAGCATCTATTAGACATTTTTATTAAGAACTTGCATATGGGCAAAATTAGATTGTGAATTAGTAGCAAATATACGCAAGCAATTCCTAATCACTTCACATGTCTCCTTCTTCTTCATCACCTCCACTACATTTTTTATAATCTTTCTCTTCTCAACTCTACAAATCATAAATGTTGGGAGTGATTTTGAACAAACGATGTATACATCATGCTTTTTATCTCATAATATTTCACTAATCACTCCTAAAACCAATAATCTCTAAACATGAAATGCAACCATTACATTATTTCACCATAAATAAAAATTCAAATTTTATTCAAATAAACAACAAATCAACTAAACCAATTGAAGAGTAAGGTTATATGTCCCTTTAAATTTGTTGATTTGCAAGAGAAATCTACAAAAATCGTGAGGTCCAGTTGCTTAATTGTAAGAGAAAGTGAGACAAAGTGGTATGCTAGAGAGAAAGTGTATGATTAAAATGAGAGGAATAAGGAATACCGTAAAGTTTGAATTCATAGATTGAACATAGTCAAGGATTGCAGTTGTGGTCCTTCCCTTGTCAAATTTTTTTTTTTCATGAGGCATGATCAAGAATATGATCCTAGCAGTGATCCTCTTGGCCTCTAATTTCAAACTTCTTTTTTTATTTTGTCTCTGGAGGGATCATAAGCAAGTTCACATGTGTGAACTTTGGTTGTAATTCTCCTTAACTTTTGAATCCAAATTCTATTGGTTTTCCCTATTCTTTTACCCACAATTACTTCTTAAAGCCTAAAAATAAAATAAATTAAGTCTTAAAAATCAAATAATTGAACCACCTAATTAGGTGATAGATAATTTTCAAACAACATTGCATTAAATTTTTTTTCCATTAACTATTGGATAAAATAAATGGGAAAAATATAAATAAACCCCCTAAACTTTGACTTAAAGTACAGATTGACTCCTTGAACTTTCAAAGTATACTTTAAACCCTATAAACTTTGATGAATTAGCAAATAATCCTTACAGGTTGAAAATAACCCTCTTAAACTTTAATTTTGGTATATAAATACCCCATAAACTTATCAAAATATTTTTTAAGACACCTTAAACTTTGACAATAGTGTGATTTTTTCTAACTAAAAAAGGAAATATTTGGGAGAAAATGCAAACCTCCCCACTCTAAAACTTTCATTTTGGTGCATAAACTATGGGGCGTTTAAGAATATTTACATACAAATTTATAGGTTGTTTACATACCAAAATTTAAGTTTAGGGGGTGTTTGTACATCAAAATTAAAGTTTAAACAGATTATGAGGGTTATTTACTAATTTATGAAAGTTTAAGGGATTAAAAACCTCACTTTGAAAGTTCAAGGAGTTAATCTGCATCTAAATCAAAGTTTAGAGAGTTTTTTTTTTCTTTTTCTTTTTTGCGATTTTCCTAAATATCTTTTATATTACTAGTTTACTACAATTTAAGGGGTCTTCAAGCATAGTTTCAAAGTTCAGGAGGTCAATCTATACCTAAGTCAAAAATTAAGGAAGTTATTTGCAATTTTCTCTAAAATAAAAGTGTTCAATGTAAGGAAAGACTAACTAATCTCATAATGCTCAATCTAATTGTGAATTGATACAACAATAATTAAAAAAGAACTTAAATAAAAATAAGCTTAGGCTGCCTCCTAAGAGCATTGTTGTTTTACGTCGTTAGCTTAATGGTTTAATTCTTTCTTTAGTTTTGTTTTGATCCTGCTGGTATGGATTTGATTTGGTATTTTGATGCAGACTTCCTTATTGCCTCTCCGTAATGGTTTTAGCTAACTATCTCAACTGGCTCTCCAAATTCCTAAGGGAAGCTTTAGTATTCCTAAGTATTGCCTCAATAGCTTGGAATCAAACATCTAAGCTCTATATAAACCTATTCAGCATTTCTTCCAGATTAGGATTCCTATTTTGAGTTTAAGCATTCTTGTTTTGTTGCTATTACCGACCTCCCTAAGAGAAATTTGGATGGCTTCTCCATCTCGAATTATAAGTATTACTGAAATGGTTATTTTGAGTTTTATTAGCAATAAAATTAACATCTTTCACATCAATCGATGTTTCATTCTACACTACATTCACCGATTTCATCAATCCTTCAATTTTCTTACTCAGATTTTCAACTTATGCTGTGAGTGCAGTGACTGAATCTACTTCAAGTTTTGCGATCAACTTAACCTTGGCTCTTACATTATTTCATTGTAAATTATTCATGGTCATGTCTTTTATTAGATTTTAGGCTTAATCTAGTGTCTTAATACTTAGAGTGCCTCTAGCTATGATATTAATCATTTACCAAATAAGATAAGTGAGACTATTATAAAAGGTCTAAATCTGCATCCATAAAGGCAACTTATGATGTGGGCAATGCCTAAGCAATTTCTTTAATCTCTCCTAGGTATCATACAATGTTTCACCATCGAATTGGGCACAAGATGATATGTCGTTCCTAAATTTTGTTGTTCTAGTAGGTGGAAAGTATTTCTCTGGAAATTTTTCAACTAAGTCTTTCCAAGTGGTGATTGATCCTTTAGGAAATGAATTAAACCATTGCTTAGCCTTACCTCTAAGCAAAAGCATGAATAACTTGAGTCTTACTGTATAATTTGCGACTTCGTTGATTTTCAAGGTGTTACAAATTTCCAAAAAGCTTGAGATATGATCCTTTGAATCTTCATCAGCTAACTTATTGAATTGAATGAACTACCGCACCATTTAAATCAAGTGTGCTAGATTTGAAAGTTTGTTGCCTATACTATTGGTCTAATGATACTGGAGCCATGTTTTCAATTTCTTTTTTCTTCTTCCAAATTTTCTTCTAATTTTTCCTTAAGTGAGAGCAGTGAACCTTGATTAATTAGATCCATTACTTCACATACTCCCTTGGGTAAATAGTGAGTAGTTCTTTCAATTTGCACATCAAATTCAATAAAACTTTTACCACTATTCCTATTCATAAACTAAAATACTTTAGAAGTTAGACACAAACTAATAAAGAAAATTCCAAACGAAAGCAAGCATGTTAAAATAATTGGAAAAACTAGGGTTTTGCTAATACCCTAATTAGTTTCATACCACTGGTTGTTCGGCAACAGTACTAAAAACTTGATCATGTATGAGATGGTATTAGACAAATACACCTAGTCAAGTTATAGTATAAACATAAATTTTGAGTTTAAGTAGTCGATCCAATAGAGAACTATGAATAAGAGTGAACCCTAATTTATCAGTAATTTTTCCCTACAATCTCTAATTATCTAACTTTACAATTGAAATTATAATTGAATAAACAATAAAACGAAGAACAATAATAAGAGAAAATAAAATAAATGTACGAGAATAAATAACAATGGAATTCATTAATATAATAGAATTAAATAAATTTAAAGGGATGCATAATCCTTAGTAAATCTTATATTATTTAGTATTTATTTCTATATAACTTTTCAACCTTAATTGTCATTTTAAACGGTAGAGATTTCTAAAATGAACTAATCGGACTTACATCTCTAATTAATTCCTAACATAGAGTATCTCAAGATTGCATTACAACCTTAAATCCTTCTAATTGGTTTCCCTAATCAGGTGAAACTAAAAAGCTGAACGTCAATCGGATTAATTACTTCTAATTGTATCAGTCAATTATACTATAAGATCTTGCAAACTCTATAGCAAACCCTCTCATTAATGCAATCACCGATAAAACTGAATTAGAGAACAATACGATCCAGTATAATCATATCACAAAACGTAAAATCATATATTGAAATAAGAAAACATCAATAGTCACATTAGAAGTTTGAGTTCAATAAATATTTACTAAGAATGAACACAATAATAACATAATAATAATCAAAAGAAAGAATAAACAAAAGAGAGAAACCCTTTATAAATGTTATCTTACAAGCTCTTCCCAAAAGGGGTTGTCTTTGTAACATAAATCTAAACACCTATTTATAGAGGCTAACCTTATATTTACAAAGAAAACTTGTTAAAAATAGAAGGTTCACAAATGATAGGATTATCATGTCCCTAAGATTACATCTGTAATGGCTAGGCGTAGTCTTTCACTTCACACATAATTACTTTTAATTTAATGAAAACTATTGACAAGAGGTACATAGCCAAGATCATGATTGTGGTAACCATACGTTGTTCTCTCTAAACTTCAATTCTTGCCTAAATTTCTTCATTTCAATTGTCCAATAAATGTAGTCCTTCAATTAAGCTCTGAAACTTTATAAAATTCTCTTAAAATTCATCAAAAACTTCTAAAACTCGTACAAATGAATTATTAACGAATTAAGCTCCAATTCACTATAAAACTAACATAGTTAATAGATATAATAATGTAAAACTTTCCTAAAGTACAAATGTTAAATGAATGTTATCAGTCAACTTCTAAGTTTCTTGAATGCCTTTGAATGACTTTTGTATTTGTCAACAATGCTTTTAAGTTTGCTTCTAATTAACTTGTCCACTTCTCAACAGCTTTTGAACTTCTCAAGGTTGCTTCTAAGTCTTCGATGTTCTTTTGATTAAGTTTTGTTCTTATTTGAATTCCTTCTGAGTTTTCTCTTAAGTCTGTTTAGTTACTTTTTTCTTCAAACTTTAGAAATGTCCTGTAATGCTTCAAGTTTGCTTCTAACTCTTTGTCTCGATTGAACTAAATTAACTTTTTGCTTAAGAATTATAGCTTATAACTATACTTATAAGTTCTCTATCTTCAATCTTTATTCTTGATTCAAATTTCCGATCTTACTTCTATCTGTGCTTCTAAGTTCTTAATTTGTTCCTTAACACTTTCATTAGTGATCTTAGGTATTTGTTATCATCAAAACCTGTTTTTAAGGGATCTAATAAAAATCTTACCTCAATAAAAGCTTATACGTGAAACACCATACAATCCATTATGGGGATCTACAAGACTATCACAAGCTCACACTTTTTCTATTAGAAAACCCTACCAAGAACTCTTAAACAACCCTTAGTAAAAAACTTACCTTACAAATCTCCTTAACACATTGTTTTTCACAATTTCTCTTGTCGAATCAGTGAGAAATCTTTAATTTGAGAGGCGTTTGATGGAGAGGGATGCGAGATTGCCTAAGGTCAAATATGGTAAGAGAATATGTAATGACTTATACTCAGGAAGTTATAAACTGCCATATATCCCTAATCTCTAATGACATGTCAGGCATAAACAAGCACTAAAAATATACAAATACATAAATTTTATCTTCTAATGAATCACATAACAATCCTCCAATTAATTTCAAAATATCCATTGTTGAACCTTCTCAAATTGTGAATAAATTCTACAAATAACCAATCTAACAATTATAGTTAAACAATTTCATCAATCTCATAAACTAACTATAAATCCAAGGATTTGTTTCCATTATGATGATATTCCCTATCTCTATATATATTTTGTTTTTCTTTTCCATTATCATAACCATATACCCAATCATTACTCTTTATCTTGGTCATCTTATTGAACTTTGTTAAGTCCATGGACTCTATAATTACAACTTAAATACCTACATTTGTAAAAATAAGGAATTAGCTAACGCTTAGTATGTGAATACCATAAACATATCCACATGCTATGCAATTTCGTAAGTCACATGCATTAATGTAGAACATATATTGCAACAAATAATATATTGATTCATATATATATATATATATACATATATATATATATATTCAAATTCACAAGCAATAAATGAATACTTATAATTTCGATCTCAATACTCAAATTGGAATGCCACATTGACACTAAACAAAACTATAGGCATAGGTTCGCTACTTAGCCCCGACATCACCTTAATATTACACTCTTTGCCGATAAGGGTTTACCTTTACACAATCTCCATACCTTCTTAGTCCTCAACAATTCTACCGGCAAGGGTTTACTATCTATGGTCTCCATACCTTTCTAACACTAACGTTTACTAGCAGGGTTTCACTATCCATGGTCCCTACACCTTTCTAATTGTTGTAGGTTTACCTCCTCAATCCTGTAACTCTAAATCTACCCCTAATCATATCAAGGAATAACTCCACTAGGGACAACGCCACTTAAAGATCAAATGAGTACCGTGCAGGAAACTATCATTGGATCGAGCTACATACATAAGTAGCAAATACACTATTTAGTAGCTACATACTTGTTAAGTTCTTTTATTTTTCTAATCCTAACAAGCATACCCAATAAGAACTGGTAAATACATACTTGGATTCTAAGCATGATATTGCTAAATCATAGTTCCTTTCAATATAAAAACTTGAAGCATAATGAAAATATATTTCTTAAAGTTTCTGTAAATCCATCTTATCCTTGCTTACTTGATTTTATTAGGTTTATATGTCTTTCTAATGGCTTATTCTAGGGTTTAAAACTCATTTTAATTCCTTGAAAGTATTTAAGAAATGATAGAACATGACTTGAGAATAGAGGGATTGAAGAACAACGAAACAAGGGAAAAGAACAAGATCATAATCATGGTTTACGTCTATGATCTCGAACATGAAACTCTTTGACCACAAAATCCCACTTTACACTCTTAATAATGAAATGACTAAAGGGTATCACAAGTAGGATCTCACTTATAATCTTACCTATGATAAGGGTGTAGACCTCTCTGGCCAAAAAATCCCACTTCACATTCCAACAATGAAAAACTGAGAGGGGATTATGCGATTGGATCTTACCTTTCTTGCTCGTGATTCTCTCGTTCGACAACCACTTCACAATCTTTTGATTTTCAACACTTTGAATCCATTTGATTCAATCCTAGATCATCCCACATAAGTCAATTAAGTACCTTAGTAGCTAAACTAACCAATCTAAGTTATGACATTCAAGGCATTCAGAACGATGTAGGGCCTTCGGATAACTTTGCCCAAATTAAACAAAATTTTAATATAAGGACATAAAAGTTAGACAAAGAGTCTTCGTGGGGTCAATTTCTCAAAATAATATATATAATTTTAAATTTCAATACAACATATTTTTATCAAGTATATTTGTTAATTATCAGGAGTTCGATGTTTGAGTCTTGAAATATAATGTGCCATTAGAGATAAATTATTTAAGTTATAAAAATAACATTTAGGGGTTAAATGACATATAATATGATTATATAGTCATGTAGTATAAATATAGTGTTAAATATACCAAATAATTACTAAAAATTTGTAATTAATTAATAGAAAATTAAAAAAAAATTACTATAACCAGCTAGACTTCATAAGAAAGGGCGTGGCATCTCTCAAATGAAGTAAGACATCTACTAATGTGACTTGGATTCCACAAATCCAACTATAACTGACCTAAGATCTAAGAAAGGAGATTGAGGGTTCATTTAGCATCATTTCAATAGAACAAACATACAAAAATCCTCTCTAGAAAATTACTAAATAAATTTAGAAAAAAATTGGAAAATTCAAAGTAAAAATAAGAGATTAAAGGTTCCTATAGCTACACTTAACTTGACATTGTATTGCTTGAAACTTAAGCATTTGAGGAAAAGAGTGGCTGGGCCGACACGCCTTGGTAGTCAGAGCATTGTACGTTGGTGAGTACTTGATTTTTCATTCAATTTTTATTTATTTTCTAAAAATATCAAATCATCTTAGAAAAATATTAAATTTGGTTTCTCTTAATTATTTTACATTTACTTTCATCTGCTAATTTTATTTTCTTAAATAATATCGATTTAGGATACATGCTTAAGAACATGCCCTGTTTTTAAGAATTTTGATGAAATTTTATAAAATATTAAATGATGTTTTTTCAAGCTAAAAATTTTTATATAACACTCTTATAACATATACTAAATTATGGTAATAAGAATTTTTGAAAAATATTATGGTTACTATTTATGGTAATTTATTTAGTAGTTGTTAACAAGTTTGCTAATCATAGGAAATAAGAGGATTTTAATTTATTTTGTGTGTAAAATCAATTTAGTCTAACTTTTGGTGATTATTAATATTGAGATATGTATAATATTATGAATTCAAATTTAAGTATAATTATTTCCCTATTTTTAGTCATTTATTGAAGAAATAGAGTTTAAATATGTATTATTGAGTGTATTATATAATACGCAATTTTAGTATTTTTCTAGACTAGAATATGATCACTATAATTTTTTGAATATAATGTGCATTTCCTGAATTTTGTAAAGTACAAATCATAAGTAATATATATATATATATATATATTCCTACTATTTATATATATTTTGCTCCATATGTTGACTAAGGGTAAAATTGATATAATGGTGATATAGTATGGGAGAGTTTTAGGTGATGTTGTATCTAGAGTAGTTTACAATAATCTTAAGTTGGTTCATTTGGAAAGTGAAAATTGGATAAGTGAACGTGATATTTTAGGCGAGTTAAAACCTAATTCAGAACCAGACTCATAAGTTATGATACCTAAGTATTTTCAGGTAAATTGAATCTAGATGATTGAATTAGATATAATATTGAGAGATTTATGCTAATAAATTGTAGATGTAAGTTAACTGATACCTACCTAAGAATTTTTAAATATGCTGATTTGGAGAGTAATTCAGAAGCTGTTTTAGAAGCTAAGTCAGAATCAAAATCAGAGACTGAATAAGAACTAGCTTACGATGAATTAACAACTAACAAGCAAGTATTAACTGGAATATATGTATATATATACTTATGACCTGTAATTGACCTTAAAAGTACTTACTCTTGCTAGTTGAAGTTGTAGAGGAGGAAGTAGGTAAGTGGATTGTATTATAGGGTATAGATTTATATATGAATAGTAGATGATGAAAGTCCTTGCTTGTAATTGCAGTGATTGTTTGAATATTATTTGGCTTTGTTATATAAAGTGCTAGATTTACATTTGATTAAGTAGATAAGGAATGTTCTCATTCGTGATTAGGGTGATTGTCTGAATGTTGCTTGTATTCATTGTGTAAGTACTTGGTGATGCTGTACTTTGTGAGTATAATGTTGGCAATGTTTTATATAATGAATTCTAGATTTAGTTGTAAGTAAAATTTATAAAGATTTATGCTATATTGAGTATTCGAATCAAAAGCTAATTCAAAACCTAAAGTAAAGACACGATGAACATGATACGCCTTGTTGTTATACTTGATGTTGATTAAGAATTGGTTAAAGCATTCATAACATGGCACAGAAATAAACTACGTGTCAGTTTTCCTAAAATTTATGGCTTTATTAGGATAAGTTTACAAAACTAAGTTTTCATGCATATGGTTCACATTAACCAAAACTTTAACCATGCTCTATCATTTTGCTAGGCTAAAATAATTTGTTAAGTTGTCGTATATATTCTTTGGATGCTCGGATTTATGGTCGACTAAATTAGATGAGTTGCTAGATTGGCTAGGATATCGATACCGATACATATCAAGTGGATTAACATCGTATACAATTTGCATTATCTTATTTCCTACTTAGATATTAATTAAATATGAAACTTGTATGCCTATATTATGTGCTTTAGTGTATTGTTACTTGTTATCCACCCTTACTTAGCTCAACAATAGCTGAGGTGATAAGTTTTCTCTTATTCTCAAGTTAGGATGTAAATTATGGGGCATCTCTAACAATAGGGATGGGCTTTTGAAGAGCGTTAGATAAAGTTAGCTATTTTGAAAGTGAGAGTGTCGCTAAACAGGTATAATGGAGGCCTAGAAGTTTAGTTGAAGTTTAATGTTCAAGCTTTTTTAAGGTTTGTAAATGATATGCATATTTGTGATCAAAAGCCTATAGTTAAACTCCTTTAAGTGCCAAGTACATAATGAAGTGTTGTTTTGTTAGAATTGAGCTTATTAATAATAAGTTTACTTGTTTGATGGGGCATCATGTGTTATGCCGGGATGTGATATCGCATTACTACAAATCTTCACTTAAATAATCTATTCTCTAACATTCTATAATGGAATACTTAGATGTATTCCCATATCCATGAAATTAATAGCGAAATGATAAATCCTTACACCAATCATAGAGAACTTGGTTTAAGACATCCATACCTTAATCAATCACTTAATTGATTTAAGAGCCATGGCAATTAGCAACAAACCTTATACCTACTCTTTGCAAAACCCTTTAAATCAAAACTTCAATTATTACATTTGGATGGAATACCACATCCTAAATCTAAGAAAGTATTACCTACCCTCACAAATTTTAAGATTCGTTGATTAAGAGATTTGAACGTTCTCCAATATCAAATAGATACAAAACTCTAAATAACCTTTACAGAAAAAACCCTCTATCGTTAGATTTATTGAATTATATAATCTCCACGAGTGAAAATTGATTTACCCCTAAAAAAGTTTTTCGTTCTTGTCATTTCTACCATCTTCTTTATATAGGAGAGGCTATGCTACACTCTATAAAGTGAAGGAAGTAAGTAATAGTGTAAAAGGAAGGTTTTTATATCTAGGGTTTTTTAGACTTCTTAAGTTTCCAGAATTATCCTTGACCCCTTTTAACTATTTATTTAAATACCGTTATTTGATATTCTTGTTTCTTTAACTGAAAATTATGGGTTTTACAAAATAGGATGAGAATAAAATATCGAACGTATGTTAAATTGTGGAGGGATATGGATTTTAAAGGTTAGAAAGTCAAGAGTGCCCTTGGCATCCAAATATATATATATATATATATTCATGAGTGCCATTAAATGTAAAAAGAGTTTTATTGGGATTATTTTATCAAAATTTTAAATAAGACTTAGGTATTTCAGAATGGTTTAAGGATATAAAGCTTTTAAGTAAAATTTAGAGGTTGAAAATATGGTGAAACACATTATATATAACAATATTAACATGTGTCTAACTACTTTGATATGTAACATATTATTGCTATAATTAACTTTTGGTCTAAAGAAATACAAGCAAGATATAAAATCCCAATTAAACATATTGCTAATAGATCAATATTGAACAAGATGCAGATTTTCTTTTTCTGAAGCTTTAGATATAATACTTTATGAATAGCGAAATGTACAATATGATTTTTAGTTAACTTTTACAATAACTATTTATGAGATGAGTACATAATTTTCCTTTTAATGAAATTTTAAAAACAAAAATAGAGAATTTGATTTAAAAATTATTAGAAACTATGGTAGTTGGTGCAACAATAGGACACTGCCACTTTGGTGGAGGATTTTTAAGCTAGTGGGGTTTGATAACGAAAATTTACTATTTTATTAGCATATAGAGTTCTTTACCATAATAAAATAGATATGTTGATGATTTATTAAGAATTATTAATCATGTAGAGATTGTTTAGTAAAATAAAAAAAATTAAAAGAAAGCTTAAAACTCTAAAAACAGCAAAATGAGGCTATTCAATCTAATATTATAGAATAGGTATAGATAATTATAGCTTCCACAAATGGAGAGTATTTTTTACTTTTGGCTATTATACACATATTATGTTTAATTTTGACTATTATATACATATTATGTTTAACTTTAAATATATTATAATAATCAAACTAAATACTAGATGAATTAATCTAAGCATAATGCTTGAATATGTTATCGTCACACATATTTTACGGATTAGTCCAAACAAATAAATGGATTATTCGTCCTGTTCTTGACTTCCAAACACATTTGTCTTTGTTTACTTTTTGGGGCTATTGTTTAAACAGTCTCAAGAATATTTGAGACTAAAAATTTTAAAAGGGTTGCACAATTAAAATCCCTAAAGAAGCAGAAATAATTTGATTTTGCAAGTCATTAGAGCCTTGAATAATTTTTATTAATTATTCATGCCAACATCGATAAAATATAACAAAATTTGAGTTTATATAAGTTGTGAGAAGTATTAAAATAATAAAATTTTCGAACCTTGTAAAGGTATATTTTTATAATATATCAATTCGTAAATTAAATTCATGGATTAAATTTTCATTTACCGAGATGTCTAAAGAGATAAAATATTGCCCGGGCTAAGAAAACACATAAAAGGTAAAAGGGGGAAGAATTAATTACCATTAAAATTGTATATTGATTAAATTGTCGATGTTAGGTACAGAAAGATGAAGAAGGAAAAAGGTGATGGTACGTTAGCTATGTAAGGCGACCCCAAATATTTTGTTGCTTCTTCAACCACCCAAATAATTGACACTGATTCTGTCGTTTTTATATTTTAAGATAATATAAGTTACTAAGTATTGAGATTCGAGACAGTTGTTAAAGATCGCTTTAACCAAAATATCACCTTTCAATCATTTATATGATGTCTTGAATCTAAGATTAAGTTAGGGCCAATTTGTGATCACAACTTTCCCACTCAGATGGAATGTGTCAAATAATTTCAGGGTAAAGTGGAATATATCAAATTTATTTGTAATAGCTTATGTTTTTATAAATCATATTAATGATAAAAATGGATCTTCTAAAATACTTTTGGATAAAATTACAAAATCTATTATGTTATTTCAAGATTTACTGCGTGATAAGCAAGAAAATTGACATGATATAACCATATCGATCCATTCCTAATCATATGGGACATGTCCAGTATAATAGTAATAAATAGTGAAGCTAATGTGTAATTGATGGACAATTTTTGATAAGAAAACCGTCATTTAGGCTTGCACTTGATGACAATCTTCGATTCATTTAAAGAGCTTAGAGGTGCAAGGTTGTGGCAACTGGCAAGCCCATCAGCCCCTAAATACCATTTATAACGTTGATGACCCAATAATAGTAGTTGATAACCAACAAGTGATTAATTAAAAGAATCTAGATAGTGTTGACCGAAAAATTTACTATCTTAATTATTAAATAGAACAGAGAAATAATAGCCAGGAAAGAATACACTCTTTGTCCTCAAGCATTTGATTATTTTTCTATTGGAGTTTGGACTTTTCTAAAATATTTGAATTCTCAACATTATTAAAGGTCATAAAGTTAAACCTTCTTTTTTTTTTTACACAATTAACTTTTGCATCTATATTTGCCACTTAGATTCCTTGATTCATCCATAATTATTTTAGTTAAATAATATAATTACACGTTAATTAAATAATAAAAAATAAAACATAAAATTGCATAATTTTTTTTAAAAACCAATTAACTACCCTAGAATGACTGCAAATGTTCTAAAGGGTTGCAATTGATTTATGAAAGTAAGGGGTTTAACTCATTGATGATGGAGGGTAGCCTCTCACCAATCTAGAGGAGTTGCGACACCTCTTTAAGATAGTAGAGAGTCAACCACAACCAGAAATTTGTTAAAAGAAAAATAGGTAAAACCCCCATCGATTAACAATTGGCTTGCATGATACAGTTAGGTCTATACCCAATTCTCTTTCTCTCTCTTTCTTTTTTTTTTGTTTTTTTTTTTTTGTTTTTTACTTGTGCTAGTGAGTGGCTATCTATCACATTAGGAGGTTATGCGACCTTCTTAAGGTTATAGGTAGTGACCTAGCATACTAGTAAGTTAAGTAACCCACTTTCACATGTAGGTCAAAACCTGTTAGAATTTTTGTATCAGTTCTAACCATCTCACAATTGCGGGTAAAGGTAGACTTAAGTAGTAATTTTTCATAACCTGTTCTCATAGGGTAAGATATGGGTAAGAAATTAAGAAACCTAATGCTTACCTTGAAACTTGTACTTTGAAATATACATGATACAATTAGTGTCCTCACCTTGTACTAGTAATAAATAAAATTAATAAATAAAGGATACAATCTCATTAAAATAAAGCAAAACCTAACCTGTCAGAAACCCTAAACTAAATGCTCATTGGTCCCTTCTTTTCCATCTTTCGTCTTTAGTCTTTACTCTATTATTATTTTCTTTCAACTCCTTTCTCCTCTTATAAATCCATTATCTAGTAAAATTCAAAAAAGGGAATCTGAGTTCTTAACATCGCTTCTAAGCCTCAAGATAAGCCCATTACTTATTTTCTATAATGGAATAATTTCTTTATTTTATATTTAACAAAAGAATTGGTACTATTACCAAAATGAAATTTGATTCTTAGAGTATAGAGAGATTATTTTACTAATATATGTACCTTGAGGAGGAAAAATATTTTAGTTTGAATTTATATTTTGTTCTGTTTTCTATGTTATGTCTTATTTTCTTATGATTAATTATTTGATCCTATATTATTGTCACATCAGTAGTTATTGAATTTTATAATCTTACAAATCTTTTATTCACATTTTAATAAACTTTATAAATCTCGCATTGCGTATAATGCTTATCGCTTTCATTTATCAAAATAGTATGTTTATTCCCTCAAATATCTCTACAATATAATTAGTACAAAATGAATATTTATTTACACAAAATATGTTTTATACAATGCTTCCATAAAAACTCATCCTAATAATGATGATTAAATAACTATTTAAGGAAAAAAGAAAAAGAAACCTTAATAGACTCTTGGAATTATTTAAAAGATTAATTAAATTGAACAAGTGCTTCTAAAGGGAAAAAAAAAGGTTGACTTTATATTATGTTTTGAAGAAAAAATAGCCATATCGAAATTTATAAGGAAAATAAAGAAAAGAATCTACAAGTTTTATAAGGTACAAAGTATATAGTGGTTTCATGATGCCATAGAGGAAGGAACAGGTAGTAAAGTTTTGGAATCTGTAACCATAGAATAACTTATGAATAGGATACGAATAGTAAAGTTTCAAGATTTGTAACCATAGGGTAGGGTATGAGTAGGCTTCATAACCTATTTACTTTGTACCTACTCACCTCTAGTTAGGAGATACTCAACAACTATGTGCAGTAGATGGAGAACCCCCAGGTAGTCATCAACCATCTCCTGGTGTAGGGGCGATTGATTTTTATTTTTTTCAATTTCTTGTTACTTTTCCCTATTTTTCATTTTCATGATATTTTGTCTATTTAGTTAATTTAATTATCTTGTTTATTCAAATTAACATTTAGACCAATGACATATTGCCACATGTCAAACATGAAAAGGTTGAATAGTGTTAAAAAAAATCATAGTTTATTGACGTTTAAAAAATTCAAGATTCAAATATAGAAAACTTTTGCTCATAACTCAAATAAAAAATAGTTAAATATTGAAAATAAAAAAGGTATATTCTTCCCTAATAGTTATTGCCTTATTTAGTTGCATTTGAAATGACATTAATAATATATTAGTATATATTATATATTTGTACCCTATATCAGGACTCACTATTGCTAAGATCTTATTTAAAAATATGGAAGTTTGTTTAAAAAAAAAAAAAAAAAAAAAAAAACAAAAGGAAAGAAAAGGATAAAGGAGTAGCTTTTTCTTTGGCCTTAAGAAAGAAATGGAATTCCTCATCTAATAATAATATGGCTGTGGAACGACTATTTCGCAGAGTAAACGCGTTAGTGCCATGTAAGAAAGGAACTGCATTTTCATTCAACTCTTCTATAAACCAAACATGATGTGGGAATCCTACAGTTAAATATATCAAGTTAGGTAAGGAAGCGGGAGACATAAAAGCTTTCGTTACCTCTCTTTTTCTATAACAATTAGTACAGTGAGCCATTAATTGTATTGCAACTTATGCTTCAGCCACCTATCAAAGATAATCTGGATGGACCAGTGCAATCTTTTTACATAGAGGGGTTTAACCTTCGAATGAGGCCATATCCTTGTCCCCCCGTACGTTAAATTATACATCACCTGACCCGCCCTGTATGGGCACCACACCACCAATTCTGCCTCCAGAAAAAAGACGTGAACAAAATGTTTCTCAAACTTATAACAGGTGCGATCATTACGATGAGCCTTTAGGGCGTGCTTAATTCATACACCATTCAGCTGTATCATCGACTTTTTCTGTTAAGTTATTCTATATATATATATATATATATATAGTTTTTCATCATCTTTAGATATATTCTATTTGATTATGGAAAAGAAAAAGCATGTAGATGATGAATTAAAGATAATTATCGGTACGATCTTGTAATGGATGTATAGATAAGTTTGTCGGTCGGTAGTGAGAGCTTTTCTATGAACGAATCTTTTAATACTTCAGGAGTAGTACCCGTCAAGCTTTATTTTATATATTTTATTCCAGTACTTTTATGACTGCTACAGGCAAAAATTACATTTGCCTATATAAAAAAAACTTGATCTCACCTTTATAATTTAATTACATAAATAATACTAACCTTCTAACATGATAAGACCATACTCTATTTTATTCTATTCTATCCATCCATGAAGTTATACTATATATATCCATAGCATATATCAATAAATTCGTAAATTCACAAATATATTCTTTTATTCTTTTAATGGAATCTGCTGAACAAAAAAAATGAAAAAGTTAGCTGGCAAAGTTGAAAGCACGTGAATAATCTAAACACAAACCACAAACTTGACTTAGAAAATTTAACAACATCTCATCTTTGTACTGAAGTTCACCTACGTGACATTCCTTTATAGTGCAACTTGTTGCCGACATTGACGAAGTCCCGTATTTGAGCAAATCCCTACTGGTCGGAAAGAAGGATCCTATTGTTTCTTAGAAACTGCAATTAGAAAGAGTTGAATATCCATTTTCTTTTTTCCTTTTTTTTTCCTTCAGTTATTTTATTTATAGATGCAAGACTTTAAGTTAGTCAATGAGGTTTTTTCTCTTTAACGAGGTATCATATAAGAAAAAAATTTAATAGTATTAATATAATATATGAATCGATCGGTAGCGTGTAAGTATATTAAAAATTTTTTATACATAATAATGAATATTGTATTTTTTAAAAAAAAATTTATATTTTTATGTATCAAAATTTTATTAATACTTATATAGTACTTATTGATTCATGTGAAATATTATTACCACTTAAACCTTTCTCCTTAAGTAAACGTTTGCTGTGGAATTAAACTACTCCTAATAAACCGGCCAGACTGGTAAAATCACAAGTATGTCTTTTTAAAATAAATAAATAAATATAACGGATTATTCACCTAAAAACGAATCTGTTCCGTAACAAAGGAAGGCACAAATAGAAATAAGGTCGATAAATAGTTACATGAATAATTTAGTTGCATAACATTGGGCTAGAACTCACTCTCGTTCTCTTTTATATTATTATTATTTTTGTTCTCCCTTAAATGTTCCATTTGAAAGGTTGAAGTTGCAGATATGAGGTCGTCAGTATAAGATGTATTAAAGCATATCTCAGTAATTCCACAACTTTTAAATAGTTGCAACGTCCATCTTTAGTAATCCACAGTATAATTAAGAATCTGTCTTGGATTCCGCATGTCCTACCGTGGGATTGAGTAGATTAAAATCAACTAAGTTTAATGCCTATTTTTTAAAAAAAGGGAAACGTAATAAATGATATCAAAACTCTGCAAAAATATTCAATTTACTACTTATACTCTAAAAAATTAATTTTACTATCTAACCTAATTTTAGTAAATCCATTTACTAATATAGATATAAAAATGGATTGAGAATTGAATATTTTGGTCATCCAAATACTTTATTGAGGGCCAGTGGCCACCTATAAAGAATTGTGCAACCCTTTATTTGGTGGCCACCGGCTATCCCTATCCCCAGGGTGATTAGCATAGTCGCATAAAGTGAAGTGGGTCACGCTTTACTTTAAAACATGTGTCATTTAACTCACTAGACATGATTGGTCAATTCTTAATTTATTCTTATATCGCCGTAAGCGAACAAATTTAAGGGAGTTAGTTTAGATGATAAAAATAATCTACGAGAATCTCAATAGATTTGTGAACTATGATACTCATTCCAAACCAAATTGGTAAAATAAAATTTTGTTTGGTCTCATCGTTAATCTCAATATGGTTCGATCTAACAATATTATTACCATTTATAGGCAAGACTATTGGTTTCACCAGACTTATAGTCCAAACCATAACAATAAGAATCATCTCATTTCATTAAATTAAATCAAGAACCATAAGATATATTTCAATGAACTACGAACCAAATCAAATTAAAAAACCTTAATTTTTGTGGATCCTTTGATCAATTCTTTATTTCAATCACTCTTGATATATATTCTTGACTTATGGTTGACCATCAATTTGGTTGTGTGTGATGTGTAAGAAAGGATTCACGATTCCTATAATGGTATTCACAGTCCATTTTCATTGCATGGGTATTAAATGTATTTATATGAAAATGCTAAAAGAGCACACTAATATCATCATCATTGTTTAAGATACATTTATAGCATACCAAGGACTCAAGGAGAGATATAGAGGTAGAATTTAGATTATTTTAAATGGTTGGTAGTTATTATCATACTTAGAACAATTTGGACATACTTGTGACTAACTTTCATTCTCAAACTTTGCTACTTTTTCTAATTGAGTTATCAAATTTTAATTTTTTTCTATTTCAATCATCAAACTTTTTAAAATTTTACACGAAAGTCACTTCTAGTAAATTATTAGTTTTGCCATTAATGAATGATTCTTTTACAAACTTTTGAAATGTTTGAAAACTAAAATTTAAAAAAAAAAAAATTCAAGGAATTAATTAGAAAAAATGCAAAGTTTAAGGACTAAAAATAAAAAGTGCAATTTTTCCCCTTTTCTTTTCCTTTAGGATCTATATTTTTATTTATTTTTTATTTACAACCTTTTTTATATATATGCACATATAAATATTCTTTGAAGACATGATTTTTAATGGCACTTGTAATGCAAAAAGATAACGATTCTAGTTTTGCTCATTTTTAAGAACTTAAGCCTTGAAATGAAGAAAAAAATGAAAAAATAAAATCTTAAATGAAATGGGATGGAAACAAATTTTGGTCTTTTCCATTTCTATTGACAAATACCTTAAACAATCGATGATTGATTTGTCATTTCTTAATAAAACCAAATTGCATTTAATTTTATAATTTTTTAGATTATAAATAATAATAGTTTTTTCTTTGTTTTTTTTCTCACCAACTTTGTTACATATTGCAACAATTTGAGTTTTGAGGAATTCCAACTAGATCCATCCATTTGGGAGATTAGTGTTAAATGAGTAATTGAATAACTTATATGGTAATTATTTTAATTATTAAATTAAATAAACAATAGTGAACACAATTAATTATCATATATAATTTAACGATACTATGAGAAATTAGTTAATATATTATTATACATTTGTAATTTGAAAAATATATATAATGATTATATTTATAATAAGAAATATAATTTTTTATTAATATTCTATCTAATAACACAATTAGTTATTTTGATTCATTAAATTGTAACCTATGATTTTTTGCTAAAAAAATTAACAAAGGATGAAACAAAAAAAAAATAAATCATATCTTTAGTTCTCAAATATTGTCACTTTTTCTAACTGAGTTTTTTAACTTTTATTTTTTCTATTTTAGTTCTTAGACTGTTTAAAAATTTATAAAGGAGTGTTTCATTAACAGAAAAACTAGTAGTTCATTAACAATAATCTTCTTTTATAAACTTTTAGAAAGTTTAAGGATTAAAATAGAAAAAATTAAAGTTTGAGGACTCAATTAGAAAAGAAAAAAATTTAAGGACTAAAAGTGTAATTTTCTTTAAATGTATTCATATTGAAATAACTAAAAGAGTACTGTAACATTATTATCATTGTGTAAAATACATTTACAACATATCATGGACTTAAGGAGAGGTAAAGAGTTAGAATTTAGATTATTTTAAGTTGTTAGACATTATTATCATGCTTGGAAAAATTTGGACATGATTGTAAATTTTAATTCAGAAATTTTGCTACTTTTTCTAATTGAGTTCTCAAACTTTTTTTTTTTATTTTAATCCTCAAACTTTTAAAAAATTTGCAAAAGAGGCATTCATTAGTGAACAATTAGTTTTTTTGTTAATAAATAACTCTTTTACAAACTTTTGAAAAGTTTGAGAATTGAATAAAAAAAAAAATAAAAGTTCTAAGACTCAATTAAAAAAATTACAAAGTTTGTAGGCTAAAAGTAAAAAGTATAATTTTCCCCTTTTCTTTTTCTATATATTTTATTTATTTTTTATTTACAATATATATATATATATACACACACGCACATTCTTTTAGGACATGATATTAATGGCACTTGTAACATGAAAAAATGAAGATTCCAATTTTGCTTATTTTTAAGAACTTAGGTCTCAAAATGAAGAAGAAAATGAAAACATGATATCCCAAAATGAAAAGGTAGGGAAAAAAATTTAGGTCCTTTCAATATACTTTTTCCATTTCGATTGATAAATACATCAAACATTCGATAATTCGATATGGCATTTTTTAATAGAATCAAATTGCATTTAATTTTATAATTTTTTAGATTATAAATAATAATAGTTTCTTTTTTTCTTTTTTCTTTTTCGACCAACTACGTTGTATATTACAACAATTTAGGTTAGGAGGATTCAACGTGATCCATTCATTTAAGAGATTAGTGTTAATTTAAGTACTTGTATAGCTTATTTGATACTTGTTTTAATTGTTAAATTAAATAAACAATAGTGAATGCAATTAATTATCATATTTAATTTAATGGTACTATGTAAAATTAGTTAGTATATTATTATACATTTGTAATTTCAAAAATATAAATAATGATTACATTTATAATAAGATAAAATAATTTTTACTAATATTTTATCTAATAACACAATTAATTATTCTAATTTATTAAGTTGTAACCTATGTTTTTTTGCTAAAAAAAGCAATGAAGGATGAAAAGGAAAAAAAAATAGAAAATTATACTTTTAGTTCTTAAATTTTATTACTTTTTCTAATTGAGTTCTTGAACTTTTATTTAATCTATTTTAGTTTTCAAACTTTTTAAAGTTTGTAAAAGAGTCTTTTGTTGACGAAGAAACTAATGGTCATTAATGGATAAGTATTTTCGAAAATTTTTAGACTAAAATAGAAAAGATAAAAGTTTAATGACTTAACAAAAAAAGTGGCAAAATTTGATAATTAAAAGTGCAATTTTCTCTAATTGTATTTATATTAAAATAACTAAAAGGGAACACGAACGTCATCATCATGTAAAATACATTAACAATATACTAAGGACTCAAAGAGAGGTATAGAGTTAGAAGTTAGATTATTCTAAATGGTTAGGCATTATTATCGTACTTGAAATAATTTGGATATGATTGCGACTAACTTTAGCTACCTTTTCTAATTGAGTTTTTTAACTTTCATTTTCTCTATTTTAATCTTCAAATATTCCAAAAATTTGCAAAAGAGTTATCTATTAGTGAACTATTCGTTTTTCCGTTAATGAATGACTATTTTACAAACTTTTGAAAAGTTTGAGAACTGAAATAAAAAGAAATAAAAGTTCAAGGAATCAATTAAAAAAAGTACAAAGTTTGAGGACTAAAGTAAAAAGTATAACTTCCCCCTTTTTCTTTTCCTTTTAGAATCAATATTTTTGTTTATTCTTTATTTATGACCTATTTTTATATATACGTATATATATGTTCTTTTAGGACATAATTTTTAATGCATTTGTAACAAAAAAAATGAAGATCCCAGTTTTGCTTATTTTAAAAAACTTAGATCTTGAAATGAAGAAAAAAAATGAAAACATAATATCCTGAAATGAAATGTAGGGAAAAAAATTTGGCTCTTTCAATATACTTTTTTCATTTCGATTGACAGACACCTTAAGCAATCGATAATCTGATTTGGCATTTCTTAATGGAATCAACTTGTATTTAAGTTTATAATTGTTTAGATTATATGTAATAATAGTTTTTTTTTTTCCACTTACTACGTTTCATATTACAACAATTTCAATTAGGGGAGATTCCAACTTAATCCATCCATTTGGGAGATTAATGTTAATTAAGCAATTGAATAAATTATTTGATACCTATTTTAATTATTAAATTTAATAAACAATATGAATACAATTAATTATCGTATATAATTTAATGATACTATGTGAAATCAGTTAAGATATTGTTATACATTTATAAGTTGAAAAATATAATTAATGACTACATTTGCAATAAGAAATCTAATTTTTTTACTAATATTTTATCTAATAACAAAATTAGTTATTATGATTCATTAAGTTGTATCTTATTTTTTTTTTTTTTGCTAAAAAAATTAACAAAGGATGAAAAGGAAAAAAAAGAGAACATTATACTTTTAGTTATCAAACTTTGCTACTTTTTTAAATTAAGTTCTTAAACTTTTATCTTTTTATTTTAATTTTCAGACTTTTTAAAAGTTTATAAAAAAGTCTTTTATTAACAGAAAAAGCTAATGGTTCATTAATGGATAACTTTTTAGTAAACTTTTAGAAAGTTTGAGAACTAAAATAGAGAAGATAAGAGATAGAGGACTTAATTCGAAAAAGTGGCAAAATTCGATGACTAAAAATATAATTTTCTCTAAATGAATTTATAATGAAATAACTAAAAGAGCACACTAGCATCATCATCATTGTGTAAAATACATTTAAAGCATACCAAGAACTCAAGGAGAGGAATAGTGTTAGGCCTAATCTTTGAAAATCCTAAGTAAATTGGTACTTAGGAAATATCTTATATTCCGAATACTCTCTTTATCCAAACCTTTCTAAAGACAAGTCTAAAACCTTACTCTCTTCTCTCTCGTATCTACTATTTTAGATATTGAAAAAGCGTGGATGCTAACTTGTTTTTTGATTATTTTGCAATTGGTAAAAGTAATCACTTTAAGCAGACTAGGACTCCAAGAGTGAGGCACTTTGTAATTTTTAGGTCATAATTTGTTTTTCTTTCTTTATTTTTTCACTTTATATATACATTCATACAAATCTATTAATCTAGTTGTATATGTTATTCTATTTTGTTACGATCTGTTATAACTATTAATTGTTAAATATAAACTAATACTTTACATCCGTTATCACCTTGATTGTATAATCTATGCTTTATTATCATTTCATTACAAAATCTCTGTATTTGGTTAATCCTTTAGTTGATCTCTGATGTCCAGTTATAATATCTTTCCTTAGGTCTTGAAAAATGACCTTGTCTACAAGGTCATAATCAGAATAGAGATCCTTAAACGTGTTGAAATCCTCTTACGAAGTGTCTTCTAGTGGCAAACCTCGCTACTATACCAAAACTTAAGGCACTTAATGATCCTGTCTAACAATCCATCATATAACCATAATAGACATAGGTTGAACCAAAGGATGATTGATTAAGGCATCTGGACGAAGTTTTAGAGAAGGAATATGAGAACCCTTATCCAACTTGAGCATAGAGACAAGGAATATATTATGAATCTATGTGTATGAGGGTAACTTTAGTTCATACACACAATCGCCTACTCACTTAACAATAGCAAAAGACTCATAGTATCTTTTGGACAGTTTATGATGTCTATATTGTGCTAATGTTAGTTGTTTGTAAGGTTGCAACTTGACAAAAACGAGATCCCCAACTTCAAACTTATCATCAATCCTAAATTTATCACATAGAGCTTCATATGCTTCTAAGCCTTTTCTAAATTTTTGTTGAGCACCTCAAACACTTCTTATCTAGTAGATAAATCAATGTCTATAGCATCCAAAGAAGAGGTACCCTTAAGATATTGTACCAAAGTAAGAGGTTTACGATCATATACCACTTCAAATGGTGTAAATCATTGATGGTCCCGTATAAAATATCAAGAAGGGAGGTGAATTGACTTTAAACTTTTTGAAACTTTTTCGATATAAGCTAAAAGTACCCTTCTTAATAACTTAATTTGATAAACAGTGGTACTTTAATAATTTAATACAAATAACATAATTAAATAGCGCAAATTATAAAAGATAAGGAAGGAGAATATCAGGCTTAGGATTTATAAAACTTCATCCTTTTGCCTATTACTCTCTTTCAGCTCTACTGCTAGGGATTCGGTTAACTTTACCGGTGTCATTTTACTTGATTCACTATAACAAAATTATAAAAAGTTTACAAGCAACTGCTATACAAAAGCTTCACTACACTCTGCTCTGCTTATCTAGTTTCTATTTATTATATGCTAATAAAGATCTACGAAGTATAATTTAATTTCTCTCAACTCCAAACAACAAACAAATTTTACAAGAAAAACAAGAGAATAAAATAAGAAACTCAAAAAATTTCGAATAAAAAGTAATGATAGATGAGAAATCCACTTTAGTTCAACTTTCTAAAGCTTTCTAAAGAAGTATTTGAAATTTGTTCTGTGTTCTTTTAGATAGTAGGAATTTCCCACGACTTAAGTATAATATATATGTAATCTTTTGCTACTCATATTCGTATTTATAATTTTGAATCACTTTTTTTTTTATATTTAAGTCTACCAACAATTGAAAAATAATGAGAATTATCTCCAAATCATGTTATCCTTTTCAACATCTAAATAATCTATAGATGTCTTTAAGAGGATCTCGGTGATTTGAATTTCTAAATTTGATCCTCTGAGCTTGGTAGGATATGCTTGATTAGCAACTTTCAAATAAGTTTTAGTTTTAAAAAAAATGAAATCCTACAAGATCTAAAACCAACCTTATCCTTATCATTTTTTGTATATATCTTGATTTATCCAAAGATGCATTCGTTTAAAAAATAATTCCCATGGATTCTTAATTCCATCTTTAAGTGAAACAAGATTAAGCATATTGCCTTAATATACCCAATCTAATGGAGTTAGGCCTTGTTTTCTTCGAATCTGATATGAATTAATTTTCAATATTATTCTTCTAGACTAACTATCTGAATAACCTTCTGAAAAATATTATACTTCTTTTCTTCAAAGTCTCTAAACAAGTTTTTGAAATGATGTACCAATTCTTCTTATTAAAACTTCTGAAGTATTTTATGAATATTTTCAGATTTGTCTCTTTTTAAAATCAAATTAGACCTTCTAAATGAGTTTCTGAAACTAACTTAATTTGTAATTTTTAGACTTGTTGAGAAATTGTCTAAATACCTGCATACTTAATGATTCATTAACATTTTTCTCGTTTTGTTATCATCAAAATTCATTAGAGATATCTAACAACCTTATTCTCTAATTAAAAGAAGTGTTATATAATAGCTCTACCTATGGCAAATACTTAACTTATTCCTCTAGTTTATCCATTACAAAGCCATGTAAATACCATTGGATAACTTAGTTCAATACTTTTGTTTGACCATCACTTTAAGAATGGTATGCACTGCTCATGGAAAATTTAGTACCACTCAAAGAAAATAACTCTTGCCAAAACCTACTAAGGAAAATAGTGTCTCCATCTGATACTATTGATCTGGGGAAACCATGATGTTTGACAACCATATTAAAAAACAAATGTGCTACTTTAGTTGCATTAAAATGAGTCTCTAATTCTCCTAAATGACAATATTTAGAAAGCTTATCAACTGCCACCAAAATAACAGTGTAGCCTTAAGATTTACAGAAACATGTGATAAAATCCACAGATATATCCTCCCATACTTGATCTGATATAGGTAATGGATTCAAACGCCCAGCTAAATGCTTAAGAATATGCTTGATTTGCTGACAAATTGAGCATCCATTTATAAAAACCTCCACATCATGCTTCATTCCTTCCTAATGGAAATTTGTAATCAATCTCCTATACATCTTGAGAACTCTAAAATTTCCAATTGTAGGAGTACAATGGTACTTAGTAAGCAATTGAGAAATTAATTGTCATATAGGCACAAAAAAAATCAACGATGGTGATAGAGAAGACTATTATGGCACTTTACTAGCTATTTCAATTCTTTCCCCTTAGATAAGTCTTAAATAACTTTCTGGAAAGCTGAAATTCGATAATAATTTGCCTTCAATTGTTTTACACTGTTAAAACATGGCATAGTAATTGCCAAAATAGGGGCATCATGCTACCTAGACAAAGAATCTACAACTGTGTTATCTTATCCTAACTTATACATAATGGTATAGTCATAGCCTAATAATTTGGTCAAGTATTTATCCTACTTAGATGTTGAAATTACTTGAGTGAGTAACTCTTTGATGTGCTGTCTTGATAATAAAGTATGACCTTAAGAGATATTGTTACCACTTTTTCACTATGTGTACAATTGCATACAACTCCCTAACAGGCTTTGACCATGTTTTTAAGTGGCTTCTTATTAAAGTAAGAAATAAGGTGTCCTTCTTGTAACAGTATAGCATCCACTCCAATCCTAGATGCATCAGTTTCAACTATATTAGAGTAGTGACTAGAATATGCTTAAGTCTCTTGAAAGCTTAAAAAGCTTCATCTGTCCAAACAAACTTATCATGTTGAAGCATATTAGTTAAAGGTGCTACAAGCATTGCATAGCCCTTAACAAAACGATAATAGTACCCAGATAGCCCTAAGAATGCTCATAATTTCTTGGCATTTTGTAGTTTAGGCCATTCTTGCATAACTTATACCTTACTCGGTTATTTTTTTATACCCCATTGGCCAACAATGTGACCTAAATACTCAATAGTAGGTACTCCAAAAGCATATTTGCTTTACTTAAGATACAAAGTATTATTGGCCAAAATCTATAATACTTGAGTCAAATCTACTATATGTAACTCCAATGTAATACTATAAATGAGGATGTCATAAAAAAATAATAATAACAAAGTTCCCCAATTATGATTATAAAATTCTATTCATGATAGCTTGAAAAGTCATTAGTTCATTACTAAGGCCAAAAGGCATCACCAAAAATTCATAGTGACCTTCATGGGTCCTAAATGCTGTCTTCTCAACATCTGAGGGAAACATTCTAATTTGGTGGTAAAAAAATCGAAGATTTAGTTTAAAAAATAAATTATCACCTTTAAGTTCATCCAACAACTCGTTAATGGTGCGAATGGGATGTTCATCCTTCACTATAGCCTCATTTAAAGCCCTATAGTCTATACAAAAAAGCTAACTACCATCTTTTTTCTTTACTAATAACACTAGTGAAGAGAATGGGCTTGTACTATGTTAGATAATACCCTGTTGCAACATTTCTTGTACCTTCTTTTCAATTTCCTATTTCTAAAAGTAAGGATATTGATAGGGCTTAACATTGATATGACCTTTTCCTTCTTTCAAATGTATATGGTGTTGGATTTCCCTAAGTGGAGGCAATGGTGATAGTGCCTCAAATAAATGAGAAAATCTGCCCAATACTTCTAAGAGAGTATTGTTGGTAGTCTTCTCTGAGTTAGAATTGACTATCTGAGCCTTGAGTTGAAAAAATGATGTAATGGCATCTTGAGATATTAACTTTTGTAATTGAAGGTAAGTAATTTGTGAATTATCTACCTTTAACCTATATAAAGTCACCTATTTACTATCTTTCTAAAATGTCATCGTCAATTAGCCATAATTAATCATAATAGGGGTAAGGTCTTGCAACCACTGAACACCCAAAACAACATCAACCCCTTATATAGGCAACAGGTAAAATGTATTAGCAAAAGTGATCCCCTGAATCCCCACTTGCAAATCCAAACATTTGCCTTCACAACATAACTTATGGCTATTCCCAATCATGACTTAAACTTTAGGGATGGAAAGATAGTAATACCTAATGCTTGGCCAATCTACTTTGCATTCCAGTATAAACTAAAATAGTAACATCATGTCCTTTAATGCTTCCTTTAAACTGAAGAGTACGACGTATAAACTCACTTGATAGTACATGGTAGCTAGTAGCTACTAAGTCTTCAAGCATCTCTGTAGGTTTCTCTAGAATCCCCTAATTCTCCTATCTTTCAAAGGAATCCTCTTCCTCTTCTTGCAAAAGCAATAAAAATTTAGCCTTGCATTTGTGCCCTCAATGATATTTCTTATCATAGTTGTAACATAATCCCTTTTCGCAGCTCACATCCATTTCTTCTTGTGTCATTCATTTGATTGGCAATGTGGGTTTCAAACTACCTTCAATAGGTTATTTGAAAGGTTTATCAACATTACTAGGGAAAGTTTTGATAAATTGAACAAAAGAAGATGATTTTGAGCTTGGAAATGATGATGATGACTTGGATGGAAGTTATGAATCACAATGTTTAGCCTTATGCATTTTAGTAAGCCAAATAGCCTCTGAAATAGATGTTAAGCAAACAATCTGAACATCTTTTTGAATATAGGGTTTAAGACCTGAAACAAAGTAACTTATGCAAAAGCTATTAGGTAAACCATGCACCTTATTCGAAAGTTCTTCAAATTGAGTTTGATAATTAGCTATAGTACCTTTTTTAGTTACTTTTTCCAATAAGCTTTGCATATCTTCAAACTCTGATAATCTAAATCTTGATTGCAGGGCTTTGGTAAATTGACTCTAAGAACTCACTTAGTTATCATGATGCATCCATTAATACCAATTCAATGCCTTGTCCTCCATGGCAAAAGAGGCAATGGTGATGTGCTACTCATCAAGCATCATATGAAACTTAAAGAATTGGTTGGTCTTAAAGATCCAACCATTAGGATAATTTCCACTGAACTTCGGTATTTCGAGCTTAATACCTTTGAGCATATTTTTAGACAATGGAGTAAATGAAAGTAATGTGGTATTAGTATCATCCCCTATGGTATTCTGATTTGATTGATTTTCAACCATCATAGTTTGCAACATATAATATTGTTAGACTAACAATTCAAACTTATCATTCACATCTTCCTACAGTTTTTGTTGACTAGTTTGTAGAGACTTAATCTTCTCATCCAATACACCAACTCTAGTAAAGTTAATTATGGTGATAGTAATGCAAATCAAGACAAGAGCACTAAATGTTAGGCCTTAACTTCAAGGCTATAAACCCTAAAAAATCAGTAGTTTGAACCCTAATTTAAGTTTAAGTATCATAAATTATATCATGAGTCGATAAAGTTAATAACGATAAAATTTTTATGAAATTGATAAACCGAACGTAGTATCAATAATAAAAACCCTAGAAATTGATCAAAACCTAAATCGCGTACAAAAACCCTAAATCCGATATATATGCAAATACTTGAAATTGAATCCGAACTTGATTGAAACCCTAAAACTATAACTTTAGGCTTATAAAATAATTAAATATTACTTAATAGTGATATTATCGTAGTCGATTACAATTATCGACTAAATAGTATAATTACATAAAACTTTTAATAGAAACGTTAAAATAACTCGTAAAAATTTTAATTGTAATGGATATCAATTAAATTGAAAAATTTTCATAAAATTCAAAAATTAATTTATAAATGTTATTTTTACTATTTTTATGTTTATAAAAATTACATATATTTATTTTTATTTTCTATTTTCTTCCCTTTTTCTTTCTTTTTCTTTTCATTTTCCTTCTTCTTATTTTTTCCTTTCTTCCATGTGATTCTCCAACTAGTTTTACAGCTGCCCATGTGATTTTTTTATCTTGTACATGTGTCACATAATTAAGAGACAAAGAACTAGATAATTAAAGTATATGTCTTATCCAATTTAATGAAGAGATTTAGGTTAGATTATTTTTTTTCTTTCTTTAATTTAAGTGGTTGGTTGCTCACTTTTGGAAGTGCCAAAAAAAAAAAAAGAACCTGGAAAAAAAACAAAAAGAAAGAAAAGAGAACTAAACCGAAAAAAGAGAAGGAAAAGTAAAGCAAAAAGAACAAAGTAAAGACCAAGAATAAGAAGAAGAAGAAAAAGAAGATGAAGAGGAGGAGGAAAATATTATTTCAATTAATTAAAATTTAGATAAGTATATGTTTAATTTCTTTGTACATATGTATATTATATAGTATGTGTATGTATATACTAAGTATTTTGTTATATGTACATATATATATATATATATGCATGAGTAGATAAATATATATGTGTATCTCTTTCATTTGTGTATAAATATATGTATGTGGACATTTATGTATATATTATTATGTAAAATATACGGTATATGTGTATGTGTATATGTATAAATAAGAATACATGCGGTAGGTATTGAGTATTTTCACTAATTAGGTATTGTATACGTGAATATGTATATATGTACATAATGTTTATTTTCATAAATGATAGATATAGGTATGAGTATACGTATATCATATATATATATATATACATGTGCTCCGTATTATTATATTTATGTATATATGTAAGTTATTTTATATAAATAAATATATATATATAGGTAGCGTGATTATACATATATAAACATAGTATTTTATATTATATATATGTATATGTATACATGTATAAAAGTAGGTATATGTATATAAAATACAAATACATTTATATTATACTTATACGTATAGTATATAGTATATAATTAAAGTCAAAATAATTTCTTACATAAAACATAATATACATATACGTATAAATGTACATATATGATGTAAAAATACACGTATATTTAAATAGTATACATAATATACGATAATATTAATTTAATAAATAAAGTAAGTTAATAAATATGTTTATATATATAAGAGTACCATAAATTAGAACAAATAATTAATAATTAAGTAAATTAGAAAAATTAATCAAATATAATAATAAGTATTTATATATATATGTATATTGTAAAATACAAGAAAAATAATAAAGTAGAAAAAAATTGAATTAATAATTCTAAAATCTCAAAAATAGGTAAAAATAAGTAATTAGGGTAAAATAAGCTTACAATGAGAAAATGATCACTTATACGATTTAAATAATTATTAAATCTTAAATATACTATAAAAAAGCTTAAATTAATATTTTATAACTTTTTAAATTAAACTAATAAATTTTGTGATATTTTTATATCATAATCCAAATAGTGAGTTATAATATTCAAAACAGAGCTCGCTACAAAAAAATATAGTAAAAAAGGATCAAAATGGACTATAAGTTCGTAATGATCTAAGCTAAATTGAAAAAATTGTACGTGATTCGATAAAAAGCTCGAATTGATGATTTCACGTAACTAAGTTATGTAAATAATACGAATTACGATACTAGTTTAATTTTAAATTCATAAACTTACTATTTTCTATATTCTTCATTTTCAGGTGATCTCGACTTTGATTTTGAGTTGCTATCAAACTATTACGACTCTTAAGTTAATTATGGCTGAGTGAGTTTTTCCTAATGATTCCATACTTTCTTGTGTTTGTAATTAGCGAATATAAATTGTAATTAATAATTGAATATTGTGTGGGGCTAGATTATACGTGGGTATGATGCTATTTATTGATAGTGAATTTACTTTAAAGTATGATAATGTATTGATTGTTGTACAGTAGACTCGATAGAAACTGATTGTCTGTGACCTTATTGATTGCTAAGTAATAAGACCTAATCTTACTCGACTTGGAAGAACTAACTCGGAATATGCATAATCATATACTATATAACTAATTTCGGCGATCATATCACATGAAGGTAGTGAGAGACTATATATGGGTTGATTATTTGATTGTTATAGATTTCGTACGGTATACACGTACGATATGACCTTACCTTGGCTTGGGGGATTATTAGGTGTTGGAGACGTCAACCGCCTGACTAGGAGTCGAGTCTAAAGACCTCTGTTTAGGGGTGAGTGAGGGCTGCATGAATTTACTTATAACTATACGTAGAACTCGATTTTGATTAAAACTGAAAATGAATATATCATTATATTTTAAATACGAAACACAGATTTTTATTATGAAATAAGTTCTAGTATGATACCCAGATCTGATTGTGCCGATGTATCTCCAATCTTGACTTCGGATGGCATTATATCTGAGTTGCATGTAGTACCTGGTCATCTGTATGTATTTGTTTAGCATACTGATTGACATGCATTCATTTGATTGAATTTAATTGATGTATGGTTGAAGGGATTATCTCACTAAGTTAGTTAGTTTATACCCTTATAGTTTACACCCTTATAGTTTACTTTTGTAGGTCGAGTTGTTCGTAGAGTTGGATTGCCGTATGCCTAAGGTTAGTTGTATATCAAGGGGTTGATGTGGGAGTAAGATAAGATCGAAGATAGTGTATTTAGATTATAAATCTTATTATGTAATAAAATGATATCAGTTTGAGTTAAGAAGTATTATAGACTTTTGATCTGTAAATTTTTATATAAATATATTATGTTTTATATTTCTTTAGCTTGTTATTATTATTATGAAATGATATTACTTACACTGTGCAACTCTTGGTTGTTAGTTATAGTTGTAGCCTTATGTATCGCATAGAGGATTGTCGATTGTAAGGAAAATCAATGTGTAGTCTTTTATACGGTATACGGTGACTGCCACGACTAGTCTCCTTGGATCGTAAGAGGCCCAGCCCATACGTTGATAGAAAAACCTCAAGTAAACTAGTATTAAGGAAATATTTGATATTTTGAATACTTTCTTTTTATCTTTTTGTCTAGACCCTTCTAAAAATGAGTTTGAAACCTTAACTCTCTTCCCTCTCCTATCTACTATTTCAGATATAAAATAAGAGTAGATGCTAACTTGTTCTTGGCTATTTTGCAAGTGGTAAAAGTAGTCACTTCAAATGGACCAAGGCTTCAAGAGTGAGGCACTCTATAATTTTTAGATTATAACTTGTTTCTCTTTCTTTATTTTTCCACTTTATATATATGTTCATATAGATCTATTATTTTAGTTGGTAGATCTATTAATTTAGTTGTATATGCTATCCTATTTTGTTACAATTTGTTACAACTATTAATTGTTAAATATAAACTATTACTCTACATTCGCTATCACCTTGATTGTACAATCTATGCTTTATTATCATTCCATTACAAAATCTCTGTATTTTGCTAATCTCATAGTTGATCTTTGCCTTCCGATCATAACATATAGAGTTAGAATTTAGATTATTTAAAATGGTTAGTCGCTATTATTATACCTAGAACAATTTCGACACAATTGTAATGAACTTAAGTGAAGTGACACAATAATAAATGGGCTCTTTTGTTTGGATAGAAAACATCGCTAATCAACTCTAAAACTTTCTAAATTGAGAAAATGTTTCATTAGAAGTAATATGTGGTATAGACTATGATATGGTAGATAAATATAAATAAAATTTTTAACACATAGAAATATACATAGTCTTTTATGGTAGTTATTCTAACATAGTGGATAAAGGGTCAAATTTTTATTTTACCTTTATCCATCGTTTAATATTATAATTCCTTCGGCCGGTATTTCTGATTTGCCCTGAGCCCGAGCGTACGATATATCGGCCCAGATAAGAAGACGTACAAAGGCCCAACTTAAAAGGCGAACGGGGAGCCCAATTTCCGGTACCCGACGAAGCAACAAAAAACACACAGCCTACCTTATTTTCCGCGTAAACCCACGGGATTCGAAAGCACCGAAAAACAAACCCTTGTATTCACTGGATACACCCAATACAACATGTAATGCGATAAATCCATTCTCATTCTGTGTCCCCCTCGTGATCGAAAGCGTAAGATCACGCAGGCATAAAATTAACTTAAAATTTGTGTAATGTATTCACGGAAAACATCGTTGGGAGCTCATTTCGTATTTGTCTTATTCAAGGCTTTCAATAGATTAAAATCAAATTATTTCAAGTTGTTTATAAAAATATTGAAACTGATATTTATTTATCTATCTATATAATAATAATATTTTAGATAGATATAATAATTATATAATATCATAAAATTAATTCTATCACTACAAACTAACATTTTACTTCTCCATTATAATAACTACTCATCCATTAATTTTATATACACGAAGTGAACACAAATACTAATTTCTTTTTCAGCCAATTATATTATAATTTTGAGAAAGAAAAGATTTTAACCTATCCAATACAATAGGAGAGCAATGTTCACGCGGGTAAAATATAACGGAGTTAAAGTGTTAATCTTGATAAAGGCATTGACATTGGAAATCGTAATGTATTCATTTTTAAACTACAAGAACATGCTCACCGACTTAGGGCGGTCCATTTTCGCTCCAAGAATCTCGCCCTCTATTTTATCCTACCAGCAATTTCAAACTCAACGGAACAGTAAGAGCACCATGAGATCACATCTTCTCTCTCTAGTCTGCTTTGGCACTCCACTTCTCGCTTTTCAAAGACCCCTTTGCTTCTTCTTCCATTCCATCCATATATTTTTTTTTTTTGGTCTTTTTTATCCGAGAATTCTGCTGTTGCCCCTTTTTTCTTTTCCCCTTTTTGTATATTCCTTTGTTTGACCTTGAAGATTGGCTCGGCATCATGTGCACCTCTGCATTCAGTTTATTTATGGCCTGTTGCAGAATCGCTACTCTGAATCTGCCATTAGTTTCCATAGCTTCATATTACTTTCCCTCTCCCAGCGGTAGATTTCAGTCAGACTGCTTTCATCGGTATGATTTTCTCAAGTTCTTGTTTAAGTATCAGGCCAACTTGGATTTGTTGTTAACCTTTGGTAATGTTGCAGTTTGTCGTCATGCCGTCTGGTTTGAAATTTGATGCCCCCATTCGGCATTGCTATGCGGACTCAGAAGCAGACACTTTTAACTTAGAAGCAGGTGGAAGAGCCAATGGCTACGATAGTCTGGGCGACGTTGAAGAGCAAAAAAGCACCGCGATTAGTAGCATCTCTCCACACAAGGAACGTAGAAGTATCATTGGCAGGTTTGGCGTTTTACCTTTTCTTTCTGTATGTTCTTGTCTAACCTTAGATCTTGGATGTTTCATCATACATCAGACATTATGGGTTTCTTCTATTCAATGTAAGATCAATTACACATGCCACTCATACTAAATTAAGGTGCACGTCAAAATTGATGCTAATTCGACTTGGTGAAATGTAACTCTTAGCCTAACTATGATTGATACCCCTGCTGACAGGGTTTTTTATTAACTTGACACCCTTATGGCAAGTTAACTGCATGATTCTATCAAATAATTTTCTTAATTAAATCAGATATGAAATAGTTTAGGTGTATACATTTGATAGAATTATTAATTTTGATGTATGATTTTATAAATTTACCTTTTAACCGGTTTTGTATAATTCTATCAATTTTATATGTTCAAAGTAACAATAAAATCAAGATTTTGACAATCCATAACGACTTTCTTCTCCCATAATGAATGAAGGACTATTGTATGGCTTACAATCTTCATTATCCATTTCCAAGTTAGTTTTACTGGAAGATTTTAACTTTTCCTTCTTTTAAGCAGGTACTTTAGAATGAACAGAGCAATAGCAGATAACAATACCAGTAATGTGGACATAAAGCGTGATCATGGATTAGGAAGAAGATATGGACCACTGGTATCTGGAGCTGCTTATTGTCTTTCTTCCTGCAGTATGATATTGCTAAACAAAGTAGTTCTCTCGAGTTATAACTTCAATGCAGGAATATCTTTGATGTTTTATCAAGTAGGTGATGACTATCTTTCTTATTTTATTTGCATCAACTATTGCTAATGCATTTTCACAATGAGTCATACAAGTTTCATGACACATAATAGGACTCTTTGCTTTGCTAAGCTAAGATGAAACTGTTGATAGATTTTAGATCCATACCATTTAGGTTAGAATCTTAAACTTATTACATCTGGCGTTACTTTTATATTTATTTTTTAAAACCCTCATTCATTTTTGGGCTGAGACTTCAATTGAAGTGCCAAAAGTGTACCGCTTAAATAGATAAGGGTGAAATGAATGATTAGTTTTTTAAAGTCAAAACTTCCTACTTCAATACCATGATGAATTTAAGTAACATATATAAAAGCATGCCATATATTCAACTTTCATTTGGTTGTGGTACTACATCTATCAGTTGTTGGTTACATATTTCAGCAGGTAATTAATCCTTTACTTTAAAGTCCAAAGAGAAGACCTAATTTTATTTATTATTCCATGACAGAATCTGATTAGTACGGTTGTAGTAGCAGTGCTTGGTCTATGTGGAGCAGTTTCAGTGGAAAGGCTGAACTGGAAGCTTATTAGGGTATGGATCCCTGTGAATGTAATATTTGTTGGCATGCTTGTTTCGGGCATGTACAGGTATGTGGATGACAGAGTAAATATATCATTAAGTACACGGTACCTTGATCTGGCATGTCGAAAAGTTTGCACGTTTTGGTTTTATCAGGATTTTACATGATCAAACACTCATGCACCCACCACGATGGTCTTGTGCTTGATTCTTCCTTCGAGGCTTTAGTATGTTTAGCAGATGTTTTGAGTGATTCCTTTCTGATTCTTCATTTCAGTTTAAAGTACATAAATATTGCGATGGTGACAATTTTGAAGAATGTAACAAATATTCTGACAGCAATCGGAGAACTGTATATATTTAGGAAACGTCAAAATCAGAAAGTATGGACTTCCATGTTTTTAATGGTAAGATCTTCAAGACTTATTCCATATTAAAGGGATGAGCAGATTGCTTCTACCCAGTTTCCTTAATAAACGTGTATCCTAATCTTGGAGGGATTTTATCATTTGGTGAGAAACTTTAAGTTCTTAAGATATGTGTCTTTTCTCTGCAGATAATCTCTGCTATAAGTGGCGGGATAACAGACTTATCCTTTGATGCAATTGGTTACACATGGCAAATTCTGAATTGCATTTTAACAGCAAGCTATTCAGTATGTAATAATTCATGCTTTTATGTGTTTCCACAATCCTTCATCTCGAAAATTTCGAATGAATGCTGACTTTCTACTCTTCTCAGCTTACCCTACGGCGTATCATGGACCAAGCAAAGCTCTGTACAAGATCTCAGTCTCTTAATGAAGCTTCAATGGTGTTGCTGAACAATTTTTTATCTCTACCTTTTGCCATCTTCTTAATTGTGCTTTTCGGGGAGTGGGGATATGTAATGAATGCGTAAATGCCTCTGCCACGATCATGTTTGATTCTGCTTCAATGTGTTGCCCTTGCAAGTGAATTTATCCGGCCCTTATGTTTGTTTTATTAATGTGCAGGGAGGTAATCGAATTGCCCACGTTCTGGATCATTGCTACAGCTAGTGGCTTGATTGGACTTTCCATCAGTTTCACTTCTATGTGGTTTTTGCATCAAACTGGTCCTACCACTTATAGGTATCTGTTTTGCTGGAAGCATAAGTGAAATGAAAAATACAGTTGTGATGCTCTTTGTGATCGTATTTTTGAATTTGTGCTCCATTTTGCAGTCTGGTTGGTTCCTTAAACAAGATTCCTATATCTATTGCTGGCATCTTGGTGTTCAAGGTTCCCCTCAGTCTACCAAATTCTTTCAGTATATTATTCGGTAATGAAATCTTGATATTTTAGATTACTAAGAAGTGCTTATATGCTTGTTTTATCTGTCTCATGATGATAATCTATCTCATTTCCAGGTCTAGTTGCTGGGATATTATTTGCCAAGGCAAAAATGTCTTGATCTGAGAAGTGATACGAGTGGAAACAGTCTCATTCACCTTATCCCATTCCTTCTTGTTTTTGTTAGAGTTCAGGATGCGGATTTCGGATTTTTGTTTTGGTTAATCAATTTTTGGAGTTTGAGACTTCTAGATCCAGCATAATTTTCGTTGGCACAAATGTTTATTATCCACAATATCATAGTTATTCATTTTTATTCTTTTTTCAGTTCCAGTGAAACAAGGAATCCAAGGATGTCTTGTTTTCCAAGAAAATACATGCCGTTGGGCTGAAAGTAGATTTCCCCCTAAGAAACTGAATAACTCTTGCAATTTGCTTGCCCAGTCTAATTAATATTATTAGGCATCCTTATTTATGCTTCATCTTCCTAGAAAAGCCAGCACAAGTTGAGGGCTTTTGCATTACCCTCATTCCCTCTTTCTGCATTGTGTTACTGGTTCGTATCTTCACCACACACAAATTATGTATCTTGTTTGATACTCCAAAGTAATTTTAGTTTTATGAGCTTTTTGAACTGACATTCCATTAATACTTGTATTTATCCATTTCCTCAAGTGGACTAGGAAAATCTAGTTTCCAGGCTATCTTATAAAGTGCTTCATTATGGCACCTGGTGAAGCAAATAATGTCAAGCATAGCAACGACATTCACTGAGGTATATCTCTTTGATAAATGGTGAATTAGCACAAACTTGTTGATTGTGTATTCATTTCACCCCTTTCTTAACTTGATGAGCTTCAAAAAAAGTCTCCACCTACAAGTGAGTGCATTAAAACCAATAAATATAAAACCGCACCTTATCTAGTAGACTTAATCCTTTAGATCAATTGGTTCTAAATCTAAAATTTGGAAACGAAACAGAAAATGTTGCGCTGCTGCAGTGAAAGTCAGCCACGAACGATGAGCTGAGCAGAAAAGTAGCATTATGAGGGAAATTAAAAGAGGAAAACAAACAACGTATCTGTTCAGGAAATCCAAGTATCAGGACCTAGTAAAGAAATGAAAGCTGGGTACCGCTGCTAAAACCATGTGAGGACTGTCAGGTATAGATCAATTATAGGCAGTTGCAAAGTTCAAGCTTTCAAATCCATCTTCTATTCCCCTCAAGATGCGCATTATATGTATATGATGGCGTAGAAGCTTGATCGGGCAATTTTCCTTCCATAATATCACCATGGTCATATCCACTGGCAGTGCAATTGGAAGGTGAAGAATAATTCACTGCCGAGGAGGGTAATACTCCATTCAGCAAGTAATACAAGCAAAGGTCAGACTCAGTAGGAAGTGGAGGATGAGGACCACCAAAATGCTGGCATTGTCTAGACATGTTTGGGTACTGGTGGTCACTACAAGGGGTCGTGTAGCTGAATGAGGTTAAGCTTTCGTTATTAGAGGAAGTATTATTGTCGGCAAAGAGCTGTTGCAAGAACGTCAACTCCTCATCGTGCTGTAATGTTTGAGCAGCCAACAGTGAAGTAGGGGATGAGGACTCAATATGGTCTGGTGTATATTCAGCCATGAAGTTTTTGGTCATTCCGTTTTTCAGGTAATTTTCGCAGGCTGAAAGGGAAGAGGAGTTGGTGTTAGAGGTGGAATTGGTGGCAGTGGATATGAAACTAGCAGTGGTCTTGCTTCTGATGTAATCTTCAAGAATAGTTGAAGATGTGAATGGATTTTGGTTTCTTTGGCTACTGGGTGAGTGCTGGTGGCGCTTGTGGTTCTTTCTTCTAGAGTTTTGCCGCCTTTTGGTGGCGTTCCAGTGGTTTTTAATGGCGTTTTCGGTTCTTCCAGGGATGCATTTTGCAATTTCAGCCCATCTGTTTCCTACCTTCTTATGAGCCTCCACAAGTGCCCTCTCTTCCTCTTCACTCCAGCTATCCTTCTGAAATTACATGATGCACGTAAAGTAAAAATTGCAGTGATTATGGAATTAGACAATTGGGACTACGATCATACTGAAAATAAAAAAATAAAAAAAAAATACAAAAACAAAATTAATGATATAAACACAGCACTCGGGTAAAGTTTTATGGCACACGTTTACCTCTGCAGACAACTCAAGTTGGAGAAAATGTTACTAGAAACTATTATGGACTAAAATAAGATAGATAATAGGTTAATAAATTGTATCTACTTTAGAGTGTATGTCCAACGTATAGAATTTTAAAACGTGTACATTGGAAAATGGTAATTGTTCTATAGGACCAGATAAAGTAGCCGTTCAATTTTCCATGTACTTACTTTTGGTAAAATCTGTAACAAAAATTTCTTTCTAGGGTCCCTAACAGGTGCTCCAATATAATTTAAACGGGACGCCTGCATTTTATCATATCGGCAAAAGGACGAATCGGAATTTAGAAAAGATTTTTAACTAGACAACAATTTTCAATGCTTTAGTACTAAACCATGTGATTTATAAAGATGTAATACTTATTTCTCCTTATATGGCTATTCTAGAGTCTCCTTAATTGAATTGCTCATTCTATTATTTGATTGTTGAAGTCTCAATTGTTTTAGCATACATAGCAATTTTAATAGTCTAATGATAAACTAAACAATCCTACTAATGAAATTGTAGAAATCTCCGTCCTTATAATATCTATATAATTATACTAAAACCCTATATAGGAGAACATATATAGAAATTACAAATATATATATATATATACATATATATGGTTAAATGAACAGCATACAAATGTCTCTTTTAAGAACTCAAGTACTTTTACTTAGTATTGTAACACTTATTTGTAAATACAATAAGCATTAGTGAGAATGGAAAAGAATTATAGTGGTTGTGAATAAAAAAATTAATACATGTTTTATAATAATTAGGATAAGTTGTGGTTTTGAAATGAGTATTGGTTCAAAGAATTTAGAAAGATTACCTTAAGTTTTCTATCAAGGAGGAGAAGATAAAAAGTACTATACTAAAACTTATTTTAGAAAAGTCAAATCTACTATAACGAGAAGGAAAGGAAGCGTCAAAGAGGAATAAGTACCCATTACATGGAGTAGGAACCACAATTCCTATAATTATCATATAATCTTAGTGCTTATTTACTTCATTGAATAAATAGAGAATAGAATTGTTGTTCTCTTTATTTCATAAAAGATATGTTTTATGTTTACTAGATATGAGTAGGTCCAGTGAAGAGAAAAATCTCATCAAATAATGGATAGCTATATAAATTGATCCTTATTAATATTTGACATATTCCTCTATCGCCTTTCTTCATCTTTTTCACCTCGTATAATTATAACCTAACGGCATCGCATAGTAGCTACCATGACTTAAAATAAGCAGATATACCAAAGCCATCTATTGCTTGAACACTATGGATCATACCTACTTGACCCATCATAAATACTTATAGCTTGAACCCATTAGACCTACCACAAACACTATCATTACTCAAAAATATTAAACTCACTATATTTATCATGGCTTGAACTCATCGACCCTACCATAGCCTCTTATCACTTGAACTTACTTGACCTAAACCTCCTCTAGTTAAAACCTACTACGACTTAAACCATTAGACTCTTTAACTACTCGAACCTACCATCTTTAAACCCATTTTTGCTCAATTTTTGACCAAACCCTCTTACTATCAAGCCTAGGATAGCTTAAATCCATCATGGCTCATACATTTGACCAAACTTGCTAAAGACAATTGCCAAGCCAACCTTCATCTTGAACCTACCATGACTTGTGCTCCATCTTCTTCATCTCTTAAGTAGTTTGTTATTAGTTCAACAAAAAGGGTTAAGATGGAGGCTAGGGTATTTAGAAAGATTATGGGTATTATAGTCATTTCTTTTGCATTAAAGTGTCTTTTAATCTAACTAAACAATATAATGGGCTATTATAACCTTATTTCATTACTCATGAATATAGATTCTACTATGTGATTATCACAATCATTATAGTAAACAACGGCTAAAGTTAACTTACAAAGATAAAAATATCCTTTGTATTATACCAAGCCTGAATCTACCAACCACTTCATCACATTACCTTTCTCTTTCCTCCCTCTCACTCACTCTTGTTAAGAAACCACCTCACTCCTTAAATAACCCTCCGACTACCTCCCTACTAGGTGTGAGCACGATTCTTTATGGTTAGGCTTTTCTTTTGATCCAAATCAAAACATAAAATGTGATTCTTGTTCATTACGAACATAACTGCTTGGTTTGTCTTAGGAATTTTTCTAAAGTACCCAAATTCGATTTATTCACAAATTGGACCAACATGCATGATATGAAATATCATATCACAAAGCATTGACATGTATTGACACTATATAAAAAGTTGATTAAGCTAATATTATGCATCGAAGGAATTTCACATTTGTCTCAATAATTAATTCTATTTATAAAACTTAAAAAAAATGTTCCTTTTTTCTTTTCTTTTTTTTTTGAATTAAGCAAAATGATATTTTATTATAAAACGACTTTGCTTAATTTGGTTTGGTTTGCTTGAAAGAAAACACCAGAAAACTAAAAGGGAAAAAAAAAAGAAAGAAAAAAAACACCAAAATTAGGTTTCGTATGTCAACAGGTATGGTATGTGAAGCAATGGGTTGATATATTGCTAAACATGGAGAATTCTGGGAAATGATGTTTCTTAGTTTTTGGTTGAACATATTTCTCTCAGTTACTTTATTGCTCCAGAAACCAATGATTATGCATAGACCCTGATGTTTTCTCCTAGTTGAATGAAATTCTATGGTTTAAACCTAAAACAGGAGCGATACAGGAGAGTTTTTAGGCCAATTAAGAAGTCACTTACTATATCTTTTTACCTTGATGTCAGGACGCAGATGATTATGCCACCTTTCCCGACACTGTTTTCCCGCTCTTCCGTCCAACTTCTCAGCTATCTGTGCCCATTTCCTAACTCCATATTGCTTCACCAAGCTAATCAATTTTCTACTTGCCAAATAAAAAAAAAAAAAGAAAAAGAAAAACAAGAGAATCATTTAAGGTTTTTGAGTTTCATTGAACCAAAACACACACAATCGATTGATCATCCAAAGAAAACAATATTTCCACAGCAACTAAAGAAAATAATATCCATTTAGGGTTTCTTTGCTAGTGCCGCATAAAGGTAACAATTTATATTGGCAGGTCATATATAAATTTTACTTCATTTCAAATTCGTCTTAACACCAAAATGTATATAAAATCCAATAAAGTTAATCAACAAATTATTTATTTCATAATCATTTTCAACTATTCGTGTCACAATTATATTTATCGTGCTGTGTGCGATAATTATTTGTGCTTCATCTCTATTTCGTATCCTTAATCGTATAGTGTTCATTTTTTGTCATCGTGTTATATAAAAAATTATCTGCCCTAATGACATCCTAATCGGGACATGTAATCAAGCAAATAAACCTGTCTTCGTCATCCGTCCACTGGCCTTTGATCAACATCGTCGTTGCACCTGAATTCCTTTTAATCGATCTCTTTCCACCTCCACCTCCCCCTCGAGTGATATTAGCATTTCTCCTAGCAACAACTTCCACTGCTTGATGATCATCTCTCCCATCACCACAGACACTAGAATCAATCCGTTTCTGCTGATACGACGACGATGGCCACTTCATCACCTTCAGGTTCGAGTTCACCAATGGTGTATCGAACAATACTAAGCTCGAATCACTCTGGAGACTCCGCGGCATTGAATTAGAAGAAGAAGACTTTCCGGCAGAGCTTCCTACAATCATGTTATCACAGTTACTGCTAGTCTTGAAGCACTTGTCTTTATTCTTCCCAATCGTGAGACTCATTTCACCCCACAAGAACCTGTCTATGGCGGTCAAAGGTGGAGTACCACGATATGCATGAGGCTTGTTTTCACCTACACAACCACGTCTTCCTAATTCCATGAACAGGGAGAAATAATGAGGGCTAGCTGTAGCAATAATGGAAAGGAGATGTGTTTTCTTCTGCTTGTTATAAAAATGGCAAAGTGCATGCTTAACGTGAAAGCTCATAATTTTCTAGCTAGGGGAAATTGATTAATAAATAACAGCCATTGATCTAGAGGATCATCCAACGGTGGAAATCCCATCAAAAAGTGTAACTCCTCAAATTCCCCTCTCTCCCATACTAAAAATTGGAGACATTAGTGGCTGTGCTGATAAAATATAATTAATGCCTTAATTGTGATTCCTCCATTCAAAATATCAACTTTATGACCGTATTCTTCTTCTTCTTCTTCTTTTTTTTTTTTTTTTCCTTCTTCTTCTTCTTTCACTGATTAGATGACATAATTTCCTTTGTTGAAGCATAATATGATACCAAGCATATATGGTATTGATAAAAAGTAAAACCCAAGAATATGGGAATTAAAATTTCCTTAACATAAAGATAAGAACAATTATGGAGAATAGTTATTCCATTCACCTCTTATTCCATGTAAAATGGTTATTATAATATTTAGTTGCATTTTAAATACGGTATAGCGACTATGTGTAAAATTGTTATCAAGCAAAACATTAGTCCAAAAGGGATTTTTGTGTAATCAAGGAATGGAATTCAAGATTCTAACCGAAAGCTTTATGACCATATTCAGTGGTCCTCTTGAGGGGATTCACACTTAAAACTGCAAGCCAAAAACAAAACAAATGATCCTTGAAAATCAAGTTATGAATTTGGATTATTTAAAAATTACCTATTATATATGTATATATTATTAAAATATATGAATTATTAGTTATAAGTAATTGATAATATTTATTGTCAATATAGAATATCTATGACATATGTTTGACTCTAACGACACACACTTAGATACTATATTTCATTATCTTTTGCTTTTATAACATGCACATATTGTGTGTAGATAATCTTTAGAAGTCTTAATTTGATGATACCTAAAGAAGTATGATTAGAGAGAAGCATGAGGATAGGAACAATTGATTTTGTTAGCCATTTTGATCTTGCTAGAGAAGGCCTCTATATATAGATTTTGAAATCTATTCTCAATCATCATATGATTCTATAGATAAATGAACAAGTCATTTACAACATCACTTGGATCATTCTGATGATATATGGATGAGTTAAAACCTCCTTTAATACATTTGCTAATTCCCTTTAGGTTGGAATGCCAATAAATCGTTTGTTGGAATTTTAATAGTTTAAATCTAAAAATCTTTTAAATAAGCTTTCTAAACTTAATGAATAATCTTAAACCACTAGAAAGACTTGTTAAGCACACAAGTCAACGAGAGGGGCCAAGAGCACTCAAATTGGTCTCACAATCTTTATTTTGTACCTATCACATTAAATCTCTATAAAACAACTATAAATAAATGGTCTAACTCCTAAGACATTACCATTAGCTCAAAAAATTCATCTATTGTATTAAATTGGGCTAAACCCAATTGCTAAATAAGCACTTTGTGATAATTATGTAAAGTGTATGCAATACAGAATATATAACTTGTATTTTCTGACTAAAATATTGAACCCAATTTTTTATAAACTTTGAACGTATGAACTTGTACATTAACGTAAAGCATACAGCGTAATTTCACTTAACATATGTAAGCCATTCGTAATTTATAACATACGGACGTATCCATGCACATACATATACATATATGTAAATGCTCAATCTTGCATAAAATTACAATTACATTGTAACATATGTTATTATTATATGTCACATGTACTTAACTTTGGTAATAACAATATATTTTTTTTTCCAACTACTATATATTACAACTTTAGGAAATGGGAGAATTAAATATGATCCATCTCGTTAAGAGATCGGTATTCATACTACTTCATTACAATTTTCTTGACCTGATAAAAAGTATTTATATGTTACAAATTTACATGGGATAACAACATAGACTAAACATGATATATAGAGTCAAGAGACTCTCATGCCTATTAGACTAGCCTTTTTGGATGGGCTTTTACCTTGAGCTTATGTCGTAATATTTAGTTGTCTCGTTGAGAGCTAACTCTGTGAAAGGGATGACTTGGAAAAGGAGTGACTTGAAAGAAGTTTACTTGGTGAAGCAGAGTGAGAATCGTTTAGAGTAAGAGTTACTTAGAGTAGATAGTTAAGAGCATGCTAACATGTGAATTTACGAGAGTTGTTTAGAGTGAGAGCTACTTAGAGTAGCTGGTTTAAAGTATGCCAATTTGAGCATGAGCTTTCAAAAGCAGTGGTAATGTTACTATATTACATAGGATAATAACATAAACCAATTGTGATATTTAAATGTAAATAGTTTTTCCACTTATTAGACTAGTTTTTTTGGGGTTATACTCTTACGAAGAACACTAAATGTTACAATCTATGCATTAAGGGAAGAACTTAATATAAAAGATTAGTCTGATAGGTAGAACCTATAGGAGTTAAGCACTAAGTTGGCTAAAAAAAAAAAAAAGTACCTCACTTAATCTATATATACTACTATTGCATGTGAGATTGTATCATTATATTTACATAATTACATATATTTACTAGATAACTAACGATAGTGACTCCTCGTTATAAAGTTCCAGTAAGGTATCAAAGGGCTACTACTATGAGGTATGGAGCAATTATGACGCATAGACGATGCATATGCAAAATTTATAGAATTGGTGTATAATTTAAAATATAATACAATTATTGGATCAAGTTGTACACAAATGATAATTAAAGAAAAAATAAAATAAAATAATGCATAAATTAGATAAATGCTTAGAAAAGAAAAAAGAAATAGTTTGTGAGTGTATTTCATAACTGAAAGAAAAAACAAAAAAAAAAAGCGGTAGGCTATTTTAATGACAACTCAACTTATTATAGATATCTTATTTAATTATATATCGTTATATATATGGATCTTTAATATGTTATATTTGTTATTTTCTTTTAAAATGATGCAATTAATACACATTTTCTTGTTTCAAACACCAAATTAAATTTATAAAAAAGGTCTTGAAAACTGTAGGATTTTACTTTTAAGCCTTTGTAAGATTGAGAAAATATTTTTAGTTTAAATGGTACTTGGAAAAATACAGGTAGCAAAAAATTTGTTCTTGAGGTATGGAGTCCTAAATGGGATGAAGTTGCTTAGTAATATAGATACATACACACGTACATATATAATTTTATGTAACATTTCCATGGGGCCTCTAATTAAAAAAACAATATACATATATGTAATTATGTTATAAGTAAAGACCAAACTATACGCATCATAAATTTTATAATAATGTGATTCCGTACTACATGGAACTTATTTTAAACAATGTAAATGGGTTACTCTATTATTATTAACAACTATAACTACAAATTTATTATCTCCTATATTTATATTTATATATTTATGAAAAAAAAGAGAAGTGCTTCATTTATTAACCACCATAAAAAAGAGTACATAAGTAATTTAAACTAACGCCAAAGGGAAAAACACTATCATATAATAGCTTCTAAAGGTTAAATGGGGTGTTTAACTACCAATCATTGACAGATTCCCCTTCTGATGTGCAAAGCTACCTAATCTATAACTCCATAAGCTGTTCTTTGAACAAATATAAAAGACACTAGAACATCATTAAGATAATATAATGTTGATAAGACTTGGTGGAGATAAGATCTAGAATTGTAATGTAGTCGTTGAGGAAAACTAATCAATGTATGGAACAACATCAAACTATCTGTAACAAACACATATCGATGTCTACCCAATCTTTGAGCCACATTTAAGCCTAATACTCTGCTGCTTTAAGTGTAAGGGCCCATATACTATTGGATGCTCCATAAAGTAAGTGTCCTTGATTATTTCGAAGGACACAAGCAAGCCCAGTATTGCCATGCGGTCCAACCCAAGAACCATCAAAATGTACAATGATAGTATCTACATATTGTAGAGACATCCTTGCATCCTGACTATACAAAAACTCTATCGTCCCTATTATCAACCTACAAAGATTTTCAAGAGTATGAACCTTAGATGCTGTCACCATACCATCCTCTTCTCCACTTACATCCATACCACATTGATCCATCTTAAACACATCAGTCTGATCAATACTTGATCCGAACCCTACATTCCAGAGATTACCATCCAAATCCCTTCCTGGTGGATCATTTGAAGCAACATTGTGTAGATCTATGCATGGGTCATCCATTGCAGTACGTTTTCGAATATGCCATCTATAGTTGTCCTATGTATGCCACTACCAACAATGTTTGGGCACAACGTTTTAAGATGGAAAATCTATGATTTGACTAACATTTTGTCAAACAGATTGTAGATATTCTTAATAGTTGAAATAGGGTTTAGCATGTGACAATTGAAAGAAGCTTAGTACATTTCCTCCATATGAACCAAACTATCTCTATCAACCTTAAATCTAAATAAGGAACACTCGACCTGCTAATACTGGGTAGTTATGTATATACCCAGCAATCTCCCAAAGTAGTTACTCTAGCTCTGTTAATCCTCAAATCTATCACCCTAAACCATACATAAACAGCCCAGTCACAACTTAAAATAGCATGTTCAAGAGTCTTAATCTATTAGCAAAAAAGATGGAGTGGTTCCATAACAGCTATTCAACTAAAGAGATTTGCAATGATTAAAAAATAACCCAAGAGGGCCCTCTAAAAGAAATGCCTAATTTTGGGTAAGGTGTCTAAGTTCCATAATTTGTTCCATACCTTCAGTTGTATTATATGTGAGAGGAAGCTTTAATATCTTTATTCTATGATTGTTCATTTTGTACGAAAAAAATACAGACTTAATAGTGAGGTCCCCATTATGCTTATAAGGCCAAACCAATTGATCTTCAACACCTCCCTGCAGGATAGGTAAATTCCTAATAGATCTTATTTCTACATTCAATAGCAAATGCTGTAGTTGAGTGAGCCTCCACCCACCCTCATATATATACATTATGTCACAAACCTTCAAATGAGAGTCAATTTCTACTCCTCTACTAGGAGTTGTCCTTGCCAATCCTTAAATCCAATGGTCCCTCCTTACATAAACTTTCTTTCCATCACCAATCTTCCACATTGCCACTCACATGATTATATCTCTCTCTTCTAATATGCTACTCTAGACCCATGAAGCTTACCTAAACTTGTGCGCAAACTTGAACTCCTCATCGAAGAATTATCTTCCTTTTATGACTCTCGTCCATAAGGCATTTAGTTGTTAGTGTAGTCTCCAAGCGAATTTTCCTAGCAGGTTAAAGTTGAATGAGCTTAGATACCAAAAGCCCATACCATCCATCTCCTTTTGGCATAGTCATATTCTCCTAGTTGAACCAATGGATCTTACACTTGTTAGTTGTATAACCCCACTAGAAATAAACTATAATATAATTAATAGAATTACACCAATTTTTAGTAAATTCAAGAATCCCCATCAAATAAGTAGGGATAGTACATGCTACGCCCTACCAACCTCATTAAGAAGGTAGTGTTTCCAACCTTGTAGCTTTCTAATAATCTTTTCTTTTACAAACCTCATAACTTCGCTCTTAGACCAGCCCCAAATATTGGTAAATCCAAATACTTAACAGGATTTCAATAGTTTGCATATTCAAATTTTTGCCTACTTCACACTTCCTTAACTAAGGCGTGTTTGAGCTATAGAATGCCGCTAACTTGTGAAATTGACTAGTTAACTCGTAGCTTCATAATAAACATCCATAATATATAGAAGATTTACAACATTAAGCTCCTCTACTTCAACGAAGAAAAGAGAGTCATCTACTAAACATAAATAATTATTATCAAACTTAATTCTCTTAAGGACTCCCACTAAGGATGCTTTAGAAAGGCCCTTGGATGGCACATTTGCAACCACAATGAATAAGTAAAGTGAGAGAAGATCACCTTATCTAATTCCCTTTGACAAAAAAACATTGCTAACCTACTTCCCATTTACCATAACACTAAAGCTCATTGTTTAGACACATTCCATCACCCATCCTGCCCATTATTTAGAAAAACCCATTTTAAGTAGAACTACCTTTAGAAAACCTCACTTTGCTTTTTCATATGCCTTACTCATGTCAAGTTTAACTACACACAAAAAATTCTTCCCTCCTCTTTTGTTTTTTGAGAAAATGAAAAGTTTTATGTGCAACTACAATGTTAGCTTAAATTATACATCTTGACACAAGCACGCTCTGATTTTCAATGGTAATGCCATTTAAAGTGGTTTTAAACTATTAACTAGAATTTTTTTAAGTAACATTTTAGTAATTGTAGAATTTGCTTTGTTCGATGGCTTTAAGGGTTTCTTTGACCTAAGGGGGTCAAGAAATTGCCCCTTAACCTTATAAAGTACCTCACCTAAAGGTATTTTATAAAGATTATTACATAAACTAATGAGCCAAAATTGGGTTACATTTTTTAGGTTAAGGACCGTAGGACTAAGAACCAAATCAATATGATTGAGGGATTAAGGAAGTTACTTGTAGTAAAGAAATTCTAAACTATATAGCTCACAAAAGTACCTACCTCGTTCTAATATAACTGATAAAAATCCCTTAAGAAGCCATATAGACCAAGAGCCTTAAGGGCACTAAGTTGAAACGTTATTTCTTTGACCTCATCTATAGTTATAAGAGCATACAACACCATATAATTGTCCATAGAAATTACTGGATCTACCTAACCTAGGCAAATTTTGGTGTTTCTACTTTGCTCTAACTTGAAAACATTGCTAAAATGCTTTACAAATATCTCCTCAACTTCAACTTCTGATGTTGCAACTTTACCCTCTTCATCTTGTAGATGAAATATCCTATTCCTTGATCTTCTAGCAATAGTTTTATCACCATATAAAAGTTAATATATTCTTTCTCTTTACCACTTCTTGATCCTACATCTCATCCAACTTCGCTTGAATTTTTCTTCCTCCTCAAAGGTGTCTTTGATCTCATAAGTTTGCAACTTAGCCAAATTTTCCTTAAGCTGATTAATTCTCTTCCTATTATTAGGGAAAGCTAACTAACTTTAATAACTAGGCCTCTTACGGCAGTGTTGTAATATTTTCATAACATCAACAAGGTTACAGCACTCCATGTCAGTTTCTTACACTTGTTGCACCATTTTTTTGAAAATCTTTAAAGCTATGTCAAAGGTCTACAAAGTGAAACCGCTTCTTCCCCTTGACTTCTTTAAACTTAGAATTGTTTTGCTTCATGATCTGAGGCTAGAATAGTTTCAAGAAGAACTTATATGTTAGGAAAGGATTCAAGCCAATCTTTCGATCCCAAGCACCTATTAATGCACTCTTTAACTAATACCCCATTGCACCTTACACTTTTCCATATATGTTTCTAGCCCACAAAACCTAGGTCGTTTAAGTTTGATGCTAAAATCATTTGTTGAAAAGTTAGCATATGGCATCTCTTACATAGTCTACCTCCAAACTTCTTTGAGTCATCTAAAATCTCATTGAAATCTTCTATACATAACCATAGACTTGTCATTATTACTGAGTAATCAATCAAACATTGCCATAATAACTTCTTATCACTAAAGAAGCAAGGAGCATAGCACCATGTGAATGAAGTATAGAACCATCACCTCACATAACTTTTAAATGATTGAACCACTTGCAACTATCAAGACCATGAACATCCACATCAGTAGTCCATCATAAAGCAAGGCCACTACTTAAACCAATTGGAGGAACATAGAAAATTATAGCATATTTCAATCCATTTGTCACTTGCTCCATCTTATTTTCTCTATTTTTTTATCTTAATCAAGAATATAATGTTGGGAGTGCATTCATGTACCAGGTCATACAGATGACAAATTATTAAGGATATTCCAAATCCATGACAATTCCAAGATATAAATATCATGGCACCCTTATGACTGTTAAGGGCCAGCCACCACTGTCGCTCAAGTTATAATTTGTAGTAGGTAATTTTCCTTCTTTTAATAATTGCTGATATTGTAGGAACTTGGTTTTCTGATGTCTTGAAACTGTATTTGACATTTGCAATACTATTTTTTTTCTTCTTGCCCTCAAAGTCAACATCTCTCTCCCTTTTCAAATTTAAAATGTCAAGGACATAGGAAAGCTCTTAAATTTGCTCATTCTCATTCCTCACCTGTAACTTACCTATATTAGTCATCCTTATCACCTCATCACCATCTAAGTTACCCTCTTGGAAAGTCACATAATAAGCAAGACATTTGTCTTTTTTCATAGACAATAATGTTTGTCCTGACTACTCATTAACATGAATAGGATTTTGTTGAGAAGTTATAATGTTAAGTGGTGAAGGTGTAGCAGTTATGGTAAAAGGTTGGGTTTCATTGGCTATAAATTCTTTGAGCTTCAATAGAAAAATTTTGGATTAGTGATTAAGGGCATGAATATAAGTATTTGTTATGTTTTTCTTTTGAGTTAATGTGGTAAGTAAATTAACCAATGGGGGAGGGTATTTAGGTTTAGATATGGCTTGTGAATCTTTAGGACATTAGTCTATATAGGGGACTCTTCTGTAAATTGGAATGATGTTAGTTGTAGCATAGTTGTGACAAGGAAATGAAACTTTTGTGGGGGAAGCAGGCATTTAAGAAGAGCAAGATGGATGGTGAAAGGGATGGATGGGTTCACTTAGTAAAGGTAAAAGATTCATAGACGAGTGAGAGTATCTTTGGTAAAGGTGCTTCTAAGTCATTTGTAATGTTGCAACATATCTAACTTTAGTTTGAATTAGGTTGGGGAGATGTAAGCCTTGATTGAATATCCATTGAAGCACTTTGTTAATCCTTCTCAACCATAATAATCTGGACATTACTTTCCCATCTTCTTGCAAAATCTCTCATAGAAACGCCCTTAACACTAGCCCATAAATTTTAAGGGACTCCTTAAACAAGCATTGTTTCACAACATATCCTAATTTGCTACAATTAAAACAAAATTTGGATAGCTGTTCATATTTAAACTATTCCCAACACTTAATCCCTTACTTTTAGTTTACCCAAGCTCTTGTTTTAAGTGGTTCCTACCGTTAACCTTCACTTTTACCCTCATAAACTCCTTTGTTAACCCAATTCCAATTTGATTAGATCCTCACCCATATCTAGACTAACCAATTATCCTAATTTATTTGCATTATTTATCAATAAGTGTTCTAAAGGGAGACTATGTATTTGGATCCAAAAGAAAATAGAGTCAAAACATGAATTATGCACATTCATCCCTTGCTTCTATTCTTCCAACACAATGCAATAGCTTGTAACTACCTAGGGATGCTCATTACATATCAATAAAGCCATATCATAACTATTGAAGGCAAGAAGAAAGAGTTTTGTTCCTAAACAAGATATCTTGATTACCCCATATTCACTCCAAATTTATTCAAGGACTTGTTTGAAATAAATTTTCCCACCATCAAATATTCATTTATGTTAATTAACTCGACATTTCCTTCTAAGTGCATATCTATCAAAGATTCATCAGTGTCAATGGAACCTAATGGGGCTTCTTTTGATTCAGTAGACTCAAACATATTAATTCGAAGATGAAGAAAAACTAATGGTCAAAGAATGAAGAAGCAAAATACACAAATGAAATACATACCTACAAAGCTGGAAGATGCTAAGGAAACAAGGAGAAACTTAACAACATAAACTAAGATAGATTGCTAGTTGTTATTGCACAGAATAGTCTATGAGGAACTTAAAAATAAGACATATAGAAAATGCAATGCTATATTAGTTGTATAATTTAGAACATGCAATTTAACAGAAACTATTGTGAACGAAATATACACTATGTATAGAGCAAAGATTCACTCTATTTAGAAGTGAAGTTATGTTACAAAACGATTACTAAATCTATTAAGCAGTAAAGAACTGTTAGTAATAATTGCTATGAAGAACTGGTAACTGACACTAAGATAATGGGAATGCTCTTACGTTAAAGTGGAACTTTTCCTTATCTCTAAAGGGCAAGACCAATTCCATAAAAAATATGAATGGGACTATAGAAAAATCCATATAAGATATCTATATTATTAAAGCTGATCGGGACTTAAGTAAGAGCCATTGGTGTTTTTCCCTTTAAAATTACTATTTAACCCTCTAATCTTATAATATATAACAAAAGAACCTAATACTAAATTAACTATAAATATATTATATTATAAATAAATTTATCAACTTTCTAAATTTTCTTTTTCTCACAATTTCTCTCTCTTTTCCCATTTATTCTCTCTCTCTCTCTCTCTCTCTCCCCCCCCCCCCCCTGCCACTATTACTACATTTCACATTCTACATTCATTATATTATTTCTCTCTTTACTATGATCACATTCCCACTACCTCCCCTCCCCCCTCTCCTCTCTCTCTTTCTCTCTATTAATATCTTTTATTAATATCATAATATATTTGATTTTACTATACAATATGCAATGCGAGTGCGTTGTCCGCTAGTTACATTATATTTGTTTCTACAACTATATAAATTGTATGTCATACATGAATATATGATGTGCATTTTCTTACTATAATATTTAATGCATTTTTCTACAACTTTGAACGTATAACATTGTGAATGCATATATATACATATATAAATCTTGAATACAATAACAATTATATGTTATAGTAACATATCCTATTATTAAGTACTTATGCATACTTAACATTCGATCCTTATATATATATATATACATATATATATATGTTATAGGTGAGGACCAAACTGTACATATAATAAATTTTATAATGATTTTCATATTATTATTAACATACGTATATATATATGTATACATATATTCTCTAAGTTATATACATGAAGTAAAAGATGAAGGGATGTAGATTGATGTATAAATTTCTCATAAAACTATGATTTTCAACTAAAAATTAAATGAATTAATCCAAAATTTTAGGTTCATTTTTTTTTTCCAAAATTTTTGTTTTGGTTTTGAAAATTCCAAATTGAAATTTATGGTTTGATTAAAAAACAATCACCCTACGGAACCTTGGCCTACTCAACTTACAACCTATTTTTATAAGAAAAAGAAAAAAAAAACTTATAACCTTTTTAGAAAACTTTTTCCTTAATTACTTATGTAAATATATACATGTAACGTATTATTCTTTTATGATTAATTGCTTAACTTTTTTTTATATATATATCATTTTTATTATTAATGATATCCTCCAGCTTGAGACTATTAATTCTTCATTTGTTTTAAACACTTTAAGTACATATGGATGACAAAACCATTGATAAGTATAGATGACCTAAATTGTCATAATTTGTCATCTAAATTTAGTATATTCATTTTGAAAAAAAAATAGAGAAAGTAATGTTATAAATTGTAAGTTGGTGATAATAATCGAAACAAGATTGTTTTTTTTTTTGCCAACTTAATTGAAACAAGATTAGTAACGACATTTTGCCCTCTAAATATACAATGAAATAGTGTTTTGGGTTCATTTTAGGTGTTTTTAGCCATCATCTAAACACCTAACATGTGAGTAAAACTAATTAAAAGAAAATATTTTAGGGTAAATTATATTTTGGACACCTATATTTTTGTTCCTTTTCACTTTGGGTGTCTAAGTTTCTTTTATAACACTTAAATGACCTATGTTTTAATAAATAATAAAAACCTAACGTCCATTTCATTCCATTAGTTGTAATGGAAGCTGTGTGGGGATAGGATTTCCTAATAGCTTTTAAGTCCATTTTCTTGAACACTAAACATTTTTTCAAATCAAGGTTGGTTTGTGTTGTTAACCAAACCTTGTTTCATAAGCATGTATCTTGTTACTTTTTGTACAGGGTGCATTTATCATCATTTTATTGAGAATGCCTTAATGGATGCCATCAAATTGACTAATTCCATAGCATGTTTCATTGTATCTATTATTATATTATCTTAAGAGTATCGCAAAAACCATATGCCAAAATAGGAGATATTAGTACTGCGAGTAAAGACAAATCTATAATGAAAAAGAAAGAAAACATAAGTATCTAAAATATAATTTACCTAATATTTTATTATAAGCTATCCATCCGTTAGATTTCTCCAATTAACTTTTCCCAGTCAATTTTACTTTTTATTATAAATAAAATGGTTTGTTGGAGTTCCATGTTGGTGTTGCTTAGACAACTTCCACATAATAATAATGATCTTGAAATGGTCTATCAATAATCTTAGGAAGAATTTCTATTTTATGCAAACTATAGTGAAGTCTGTATAGCTTTAATGCTTTTAAGAACTTTTTAATGATCAACAATAAAGAGGTTTAACTTTGATGTTTATATAATAAACACCATTCCTCAATTACATAAGTCCAAGGTAGTCAAATTTTAAAATAAAAGGCGTGAAAGATCATGAATTTCCTCAAAATAAAAGGTAAAAAGAAGGCTACATGAAAAAATCATGCTTGTGATAGATATTATGCATTTTTCTCATAGGTAGGTTGAAGCAAGGAAAGTGTGAATTATGTAAGCATCAAAAGTGCTACTTTTTTGTATTGCCACAAAAGTAATATGGCTATGGAGGTTATTGTTTCTTTAAGTTATTAACAAAATTACAAATGTGCTCTGGTGAAGTGTTTATAAATTTTCAAAATGTTACTTTGAATTCTAAAAACTTTTATAAATGTGCACATTATTAAAAATTTATCAGAAATGTAGAAAATAACAATGACTCAAGAGACATGTAACAGTTATCCATAAAGAGTTTTTCGTGTCCTATATGTAGTTTGCTAAAAATTGACATAACTCTCCTAAGATACAACTAAGCAATATAAGAATAATAATCTCATGTTCTTAATTACTATATAAAAAATTCATAGGATATTTGTAAGGTTTTCTCAAGTATGCTTGAGAGTAAAAGAGGAATGATATATGTTAAAATTTCATGCAAAAATTTTACAAAAGAAAAGAAATATATACCTAATTACTTTTCTAAACATCACAATGAGTAATAGCATAAGTTGATAAATCTATATAATTTTAGACATCCTCTAAGTCTCCAACACTTCATTTGAAGCAAGCCTCTTTTACAACAATTTCTAGCTCTTGGCATGCCTTTGCTAGATCTCACTAAATAGGATTAAAATGAGATGTTGGTTAAACATTCTCTCTCTTATTTGATATTCATTTGTATCTCACGGAAGAGATTTGAAGCAAGACTCATTTTTCACCAAACTTGAGATTTGAAATTGAAATCACGTTTGATTAATATCCAAACTTAATACCTCTTTGTCACCACTTTTAACCAAGTATTAAGCTCCTACAGGTCCCAAGTATCATGAACACTTTGCTTATAATTTGAATTACATTATTGGGAATCAACTTAGTAGATATACACCACAAACTTTTGCTAAATTTCCAAAAATCAATCATCATTTACGGTCTTTTAGCGATGGTTTTGAGGTTGTAGCAACTTTACGTCTATTTGCTTATATTCCAAAGTTATGGAAGCTAAAGCTACGATTTGGGAGCTTAGGGAGTTTTTCCACGTATGAACAATATTTTATGGAATGTATTATGCAATTATCCCCAAATTCTATGAGTCACGAGATATTAAAAGCAATGGAATTTTAAGGGAACAAGTAGAAAGATCAATATATTAGAAAGTCAATTTTTGTAAATATAATAGAAAGGAAGGAATCACAATGATTTTTGAAAAAAAAAAAAAGAATAAAGAAAAATGTTAGGAAAATTTACTATGTGTCTATATTCTCTCACTTGTCCAATGTGAAACTTGCTTACTTAACCCTTGAATGCTATTATTGGAACAATGAGCCATATCCCAATGTGCCTAAAATGCTTGCAACTCATGATCTTGTAGGGGATCAGCATAACATCGTATCTACTGAAAATAAACAAAGGCTATTTAAAATATTTTCAACTTAACCTATTTTTACTTTCTTGTTTGTCAGCTCAAATTCTCTAAAACATTCAAAAATTTAACCTTACTTTCATAGATCATGTCACTATTCCATATAATTAGTATGAAATATATTTCAATTGATATTCAGTTTAGTTCATAATTATGTATATTTTGCATTTCAACCCATCTTCACATGTCAAGTACCAAATATTTTTAGAAAACGTCTAGTAGAAGCAATTTACTTAAGTTATAAAGGTTCTGAAAGAATTTCACATCAATTGATTTTCTAATGTTTATTATATATCGTTTCAGAGCTTTATTATCATATTTTTAATAATCAATTATATATATATATATATGTGTGTGTGTGTGTGTGTCAGTGTGTGTATTATTGCCATATGGATTTTGATATTATATTTATCTTTTTTTTTTAGCTCACATTATCTATCTTGGTTGCAAATGAAATTTATATCATGTTATTTATTTAGTTAAAATTACTATGAGAAAATTTGGGTTTTAGATTAGGAATTCTGTCTCAAAAGACTTATAGAGACAGAATTTCTGTCTTAAATTTCATTTCAAAAATTATTGTCACCAATTCTATTTAGCAATGGATTTTATTTCTGTCCAAAGTTGTGACAGATATTCTCTCTCTAATTAGAGTAAAATTCGTCAAAAATTAGTTGGGAACATATACAACAAAGGGATTTAGAAACAAGATTTTCTTTGCAAAATAAAATAAAATTTCTCTTTGACACCTTATAAATTGTGATTAAATATGTTTGAACCAATGTTTTCAGTCACAAATATGTCCTTGTTTTATTATTAAAATAAAGAAACTATTATTGTTTTACAAATTCCATTGTAAAAAAGTCTTTACATTGATAGTAATTGTAATTAAATTTTTATTTAGTTTTAATTCCCGTCACAAATTGTCTCTATATTAATAATTATTATTAGAATTTTTTTTTGGCATATAACTGCCGTCGGAGGTCTATCTCAATTCCAATATCATTTGAATCAGCTTTTCGTTTGAAATTTCTTCTGCATGCATGTGCAGGTAAGAACACCCCAATATTATACATCCTTATTACCAAGCATTACAGGCCGACTCATACATATATTAACAAAAGCATTAAAAATGTTAAATTGTTACTATTTTTATTGAAATTAATGTATTTTAAATAAAATTAATAAAAAATTAAATATAAAAAAAAAATGATTTAAGAGTCTCGAATCACCAAGCCTAGTGAACTGGCTTAGAACCGCCAGTTCACGAGATGGTCACAGTTCACCATGTGACCAATCCGTGAACTGGCGATTTAGGGCCGATCTCGAGTCGGTACCCAAGTCAACTTATAATGATTAAAAGTACCATATGGCTATCTAACTTCTTCTAGTGATCTTTGATACTTTCCCAATATTAATACATACTAATACAAGGAAAAAATGTATCCATCTTCATAAAGAAATTGAATACTGGTATAAAATATATAAATTAAGGCATCCTAATCAAATTTAAATAAAGGAGTAGTAGAATGAAGAATTGATATATTGAAAATAAGAGAGTATATTTATATATAGGTTTAAGGTATATGGTTGCATTAATCCATCATCGTATGGAATCTGGCACTTTTAAATGTAATTGGAAATAAAGCCACAAGAGCATATAACCAGTGAATAAAGGGTTAAAATAGAGCATAATAACAAATGATGGTCAATGACCTAAAGTATGTGAATGAATTGAGTTGAGAGAGCTTGAATTCAAGTTTAACTTAAAATTTTAAAACTCTAGCTCAATAAAATATGGTACTTAATAAGTTTAAACTTGATTTAATTAAACTCACTTAGGTTTAATTTATTTTTTAAAAATACTTTTTTAATTACAATAATATTAGTGTCTAAACTTAATTTGAACTCAATTAATATTTTAGTCCACTCAAACTCGATTAATCATTTGAGCTCGAATTAATTAATTACCGAAATAGCTCAAGCTCAAATTGATTAACTATTTAAATAGTTTGAGCTCAACTCAACTTATTTCAAATCAAATTTAAATAAATATCAAGCAAAACTCAAATAATTTACTAAGAAAGTAGGCTTGAGTAGTTTAACTCATTAGCGATTTGCAGAGTTTTTTACCAGTGTGGAGCGGCACTTTGGATCTCTCTAGGAAGGTCGAGAGTGGCGGTCGAAGTGGTTTTGTGAATCTCGAAAGGTTAGCTGGCAATGGTGGAAGCGGGTTTTGAATACGTAGTACAGGGGTGGTGTCGAACTTACTAGATGTCTTGAATGGCCCAAGGGTTCCAGAGAGGCCAAATTTGGTTTTCGCTAGTCTAAGGGGGTCGAGGGTGGTGGCTATGATAGTATGGGATTGACCGCGGATTCAAGCATGTAGATAAGCTCGCTGGAGTCGAAATTTTAGACTCCGGCAATATGTGTCATACTTCGATCGAAGGATTTAAAACCATTAATCCAAGTCGAAAATAAGCCTTGTTTCAGCAAACAAGCTTTCTTCCATATTCTACGAACAAACTCACCTTTTCCATCCAAAAAGATAAAATTGCATTTGAGTCCGTCTTAGTCTACTCGCCAGGCCATTTGGCCTTTTCTCCGTCTTACTTGTATGCATTAATTTTTTGTCCTTTGAGCGGCTTGATTCGACTCTTGAATTCCAAATCCAGTTCAAGTCAAAATCATAATCCGATGACTTCTTTAAGATGCCCTTGTACTTTGGAGAGAGTCCAATGCACATATGTAGATAATAATATTCAAATTAAGCTCAATTTGCCATATTTTTTTTTTATCTCTAGTTGATCCTCTGTCCAATTTATATTAAACTTAATTTAATTGTATATAAACCATGATTTAATTAAACTATTCGAAGATTATATTCTTAAGAATAATTAAATTAGACTAGGGTTTAAAAATGAAATTTTTGAAAAAATTTAAGATTTTCTTTGAGATGCTGATAAATCGTCAAATCACAATGTGTGATATGACTCAATTTTTTTTTTCTTTTAACTTAAAGAAAGCAAATTAACCCAAAATCCTTATTTTGTTGGGGTAAATCATTCCTTTTTATTTTGTGTGGACAAAAATTGGGTGCCTATAAAATATATTGCATATTATGTATATAGTATGTATAATGTATAATAGTCGAAATATATATATATATATATATAGATGTAATATGGTAAATAATATATTCATTTGATATATTATATATAATACTTAAGATATATATTCACTTATTAAATATAATGCTAATTAATATATTGTGTCTTTTATATTATGTAATTTTGTGTTATATATAATATAATATAAATGAATATACTATATTATATGTTTTATATTGTATATGTAATATGCATATAATATGGATTAAATACTATGTGAATAAATATATTATATACGATATGTATTATATATATAATATATATCATTATATTATATGTTAATTATACATTTTCCATATAATAAGTAACTTATCTTTTTAATATGTTATGTTTATACACAATGTATGCAACAGTTATGATAGATAATTTAATATATAACATATGATATTATATAATAAATATTTTCATAAGAAATATATATTATGCATATAATATGTATATTATGAACATTATGTGTACACTATTTATAACATTTATTCATTTGTTAAATATAGCAATAACATATAGAAGGTTATTATTATTATATAAGATTATAATATTATATATAGTCTGCCCAAGTCAAGATTATGTATATTTTATTTTTGCTTTCATGGATAGATTTAATTTAATCTGTCTCCGAATGTCATATATTTTATATTTAGAGATATATTTGCAACAGATTTCCAAAACACATAGGGCCAAAAATTTTACATTCCCGCTGTGGAATTAACAATAAATTTGCAAGAAAGTTTATTCTATCGTAAATTTGTTTATAATCCATCAAAGATTTCGCCACTAAAACTCGTAAATTACAAAAACTTCATGTCAAAAATCTATTGCAAATCCATGGTTGATTGGTATCTTTAGAGTAAAAATGTTTTCTATCGCAAAATTTCTGTCTCTAAAGACCAATTTTCTTGTAATGAAATAATCAGATGATGCTAATATATGTAAATATTATAAAAAAAAAATTGAAACGATCAAACAGTATCCAATATTTGTGTGGGACAGAATGAAAAGAGAAACTATAACGTAAGCTCTTTCTGTATAAATAATTTCCATCATTTGTCCTTTTATATATCTTGGTGATTGAAAATAGGGGTATTCAACTACTTATCAAGCCAAGCAACATAACACAACATTATGTAGAAAAAGATTCTTGCAATGTTTTAAACACTTTGGGGCTTCAAACCCTTTAAAATGGTTTGTGAACAGAAACACATTACTTGGAGGAATCTCTGTTTCACATTCCATAACTTTCATTTATTCAAAACATATTTTTCTCTTGTATTTCCATTGAATCTATACAATCTCAATCTTAAAAAATCTAACATTTAGACCTCTCAATATTTGTTGTTCCTCTAACTGGTTCAGAAAGTAATTGCAGATATTATGTATAATAGGGTATGCTTTGGAAGTAAAAGTTCAGTTTATGAAATGCATATAAGATGTGACAAATTATAACCACAAAGGAGATAGTGAGAGGATAATATATATATATATATATATATTTATTGGACCTTCTCAAACCAAATTGTTTTAAAACAGATGAATTTAATACCTTAAACCGTTTAAGGTAATTTAATTTAAAAGAAGGTTTCAAACTATCATGAAAATTGAAGCGTAGAAAGACTAATGGATGATTGATTTGAGATTCTCAAATCTCTTAGAAAAGAAAGGGTAGGAATGGGTTATCGCGGCACAAAACGACAATAGTAGCAAAATTTGCTGATCAAAGCTTTGGCACTTATGTAAGTCATGCATTCGTTGCCTCAACCCATCTGATGAAACACGAGGAAGTCACACAAGTTCTATAACGGGACAACAATTTTGCGTGCATTTTTTGATTTAAAAGTTTGATTACCTTTGATGTTAACCGAATCATTCATATCAAAGTACAATCCTCTACTATCCTAAAAAAGCACAACCCCCCGGTTTTGGGTTAGCTGAACAATTGAATGATTGACTAAATGTAAGATCGATTGTAATATAGTGCCCAAAGAATATTAGTACAAGATGATTAGAGTTTGTAACTCTAATGTAGCTATTGACACTCATTTGTAGTCGGCTTAAGGCCTAGCTCACAAGAAGGCCCATAACAGTCCAACGGCAAGCATAAGGTAAGCATATGGCGAGCACAAAGCTAAGCATCCTACTCCCCAACCATCCCATGTGAGCATTAGAGCCATAGTTTAGACAAGCTCATTGCCAGGACGTGTACCTTCTTTGCTTGGGTCAAGCACAACAGTAGGTAACATTTCAGTAAGCACTTCTAGAATCTAGCCCAACCTCGAATGAGTGTCCACCTGTTACCTTAAATGCCCTTGCTCCCCTTCTTGTCTCTAGTGCCCATTCATGAACATAGCTCATTAATTACTTTCTGGCAATCATGGTACGACCAGTACACTCAATAGCCCCTAAGGATGTCAAGCTAGTTGGTCACAGATGTGGTTGCTAATGTGGTTGCAGCCGATAGCCCCATAGAGCCCCCTTATCAACCACGTATCACATGTCACTTGACACCTGCCTATATGAACGAACCTCAGACCTCCATGTGTCTAAGTAATCATACCTCTATTATACTATAAATAGTGTAAGAGGTTGCTAGGTAAGGGAACTTGAAAAAAAAAAAAAGCCCTCTAACTCCATCACCTTGTAAATACCCTTATACACATTAACACTCTTAGCGAGCACCTCTCACTTGGGCCTTTAGTGCTTGCCCACCTCACCTTTCCTTTCTCTATCATTCCCTTGTCCTTTCTCACTAACTTGAGTATCGGAAGGCTTTCGTAGATTCACTCATAGAGGAATTTCTTGCAAGTTTCCAAGAGCAAATTACCCATTAAGCCCAACCTTTTTCTAAAGCCTAGTTCAGCATTTTCGAGATCACCCTTAAAGTTGATTACTCACACGATCAACATTTTAGCACTTACCATTTCAAACCACCATACACAATGGCTAGAAGTAAAAATAATAACCCCTAAGCTCTATAGAAAATCCCCATAAACATCACTCTAATGCAAGCCTTAATCCACCTATGGAAGCTCGAATCCACCAGTTTCTGTATGGGCCTACATCAATTATGCCCAACTTTAGAAGAATACTCCCAATTGTTGTGGGCTCTTATAATCACTGATGATGTCTATGTCTTAGACTTGGAAGCTGCAGCACCAAAAATCTTCAGCAAGTTGTTAGGAATCAGAAAAATCGAAATAAACTGGGTTCTAAATCAAGGAAAGACCATTCGATTAGAGGATGTCATGGACTGGTTTTCTACTGAATTGAAGCATAGAGAAAAGTGGGAGGTTTTTTTGTGTAAATTGAAAAGCATGACACTAATACCGAGTCAACGCTTTTATATTGGTAGTCTTCAATACTATCTTGTTCCCTAATGATAGACGCAGAGTCCACTTCAGAATCTTAGAACTCGTAACCCAATTCCTTGAAGGGAAATCATATGTCTCGGCCCTTCTGGCCGAGCAGATCCGATCTTTGAACCATCTCAAGAGAAAGAAATGAGGAGATCTAAAGACTAATATAATCCTACTGGTGGTCTGGTTCGTTAGCCACATGAGAAGTTACCAACTTGATTTCAATTGAACTGAGTTTACTCAGCAATACAATCTCATCAAGTCTTTTGAAGAAAGAATTAAGCTACCAGAAAATATAGCTAGTCGCTACTGGGTCTAATACTTTCAAAGTATGAAAGCGAAAGAGTTGTTGTTGATACCCAGGTAGTTTGCAAGCAAGGAAATGATAAGAGGGTGTGAAGACTTCAAGGCAATCCCTCTGATTGGCTTCAACCTCTGTACCGGATACATCCCAACCAATAGACTCATTGAAGACATGATCCCCAGACCATCATTAGAAGCTGTCTCATTGGACTTCCATAACCTCGGCATGATGGTGGCTAACAAAGTAGCCAAGCTCCTAAGCATCCAAGCTCTTTGGTATACAAGAAAGACCACCCCTACTACTAAAAGGATAGCAGCCAGACCTAGACAACCAAAGGATTTCTCTATCACCAACTAAAAGGGAGAAGTTTAAGTTGAAGCTGAACCCAAGAGAACGAGTTAATGAGAGCAAGAGTTGGAAAACCGTTGCAAGGAATATCATCAAAAGATAAAGGCATTAGAAGCACAACTGAAGAGGACTAAGGGCAAAGAGGAGGAGGCTCCCAAGATCCAAAAGAGGAAAAAGACGCAGGATGAGCTTACTAGCCACTAGAAGATTAGATTTTAGATTTTAGGCTTTTTTAATTTTTTCTTTAGAATTCGTTTTTTGAATAGAATGAGAGATGTAAAGCTTCACAATTACAAAAATTAATAAAAGTTAGTTAGGTTTTGCCATATCAAAGGTCTCTTCCCAATTCTTAATTTTCCATTGCATTCGTGTGACACGCATCCTGCATTTATACAACTAACAACTCTTTCTTATAAAATTGTAATATGTACTAACCTTTTATTGAGTTAGCACCATGCTCATGTAAAATTTTAAGATAGCTCCCAAACGTCAAGTCTTTTAGAGAAGTCCGATTAGAATACGTTTCCAGACCAGGATAGCCACTACTCAAGGAAATGACGGAGACCCCGATATCAATGATCCCTCTGAGCTGAGGTTTCATTCCATAGAAAGGGCTATGGAGAAGATGGGAGAACAAATGAGCTTCCTAGCAAACAGCATTGCTTTGCTGTGAGCCACAACACCGGCTAATGAAGAAAGCTCTAAGACCCGTTATGGGAAGAATATATAGGCTCTTGAAGCAGAGCATGAATATCCAAAAGATCCATTTGAATCAGAAGCAGTCTATCCGAAAGACAACCTGACCTTCGAACCTAATACGTATGCAGCCTTGAGATCGGTTGACCAAGGGCTTAGTACGGATGGCTTGAAAGAATTGGAAAGGAAACTGACACAACAAATAATTGAGAAAACGAAAGCATTTGTCGGGTATGATGGATTTGAATAGGTGGGGATCACTGAGTTTTTCGTGTACGACATCGAATCATACCTTGAGAAGTTTAAGGTACCAGAGTTCAAAAAGTATAACAGGACGGGTTGCCTCAAGATCCACACCAAGTTGTACGTTAGGAAGATGGGTAAATATGTCCAGTATGATCCACTTGTGGTACAGACATTCCAAGATAGTCTAACCGGATCGGCCCTAACTTCGTATGCCCAGCTTGATTTGAACTAGATAAATACATGAGAGAAACTTGCTAAAGCATTTATGAACAATATAAATTCAACGTAGAAATAGCCCCAACAATGATGGACTTAGTCGCCCTACGGAAGAAGAATAACGAATCGTTCAAAGAATACGCTCAAAGGTGGAGGTCCTTAGCTGCAAGAATCTCTACTCCTACTACCAAGAAGGAGCTTACATCAACTTTCATTAACACCTTGGAAAGGCCCTACTTCTCCCATCTCATTGGGCAAGCCTCGTCCAGTTTTGTTGAAGTAGTAGTAGCAGGGTGCAGGATTGAAAGAGCTGTCTTTTCTGGTAATCTTCAAGAGCCAGCAGATAGAAGACCATCAGTGTCATCGTCTGGTCCTAGACCAGTCGGCAGCAAGCTTAAAGAATCTACGGTCGGTATGGTAAATTCAAATGCCAGACCAAATGCTCAAGTTGCTTTTAGGACGAATCCTCCTTTGACTCAACAGCAATTCAAAGACTAGCCTCAAGCTAACAGGACTTATAGACGATTTACCAAGATACCGGTCCCTTTAAGTCCAGTCTTCGAGAAGTTGCGAAGGGATAATTTGATACGGTACGAACTTCCTAACGATAGATACCGAGCGAGAATCTTTTACCCCACAGTAAAGTATGAATACCATTGTGGACAAATGAGGCATTCAACTAATACATGTTAGAGACTGAGGAACAAGATTCAAGACTTGATAGATGAAGGGATAGTGCAGTTAGATTTTGTGGAAGCCCTAGTTCCTAACGTTAATAATAATCCCTTACCTAACTACGGGCCGATGATTGGTATGATTTTTCATGACTGCGCTGTCAACGTCATTGATTCAGATAAGAGGCCTAAGGTATTTGAGTTTTACACTAGCAACCAGACTCCAGAAGTGAAGAGGTACACATTTCATGTACCGTTGGTACCATAAAATTATAAGGCTGCTCTATTTAACTATCACCTGGTAAATCAGGAAAAACTAGGTCCTCTGGAAAAGGGTATTACTCGATCGGGAAAGATTTACCACCTAAGAGAGGAGCATGGGAGGAAGGTCATACTAGGAGAATCAAACGATAAGACGGTAGCCAAACACGTTGAAGGGCTATTGGCCTTTACCAAGATGATCAAGTCGAGTGAGTATAAGATCATGGATCAACTCAGTAAGACTCGTGCACAAATATCGTTTATGAGCTTGTTAATCATATTTGAACCATACAGGGAGGCTTTATTTCATACTTTACAGGAGGTGAAGGTCCCTCGTAAAATTCCAACTGAGAAGATGGGACTGGTTACTAATTCTGTCCTCGCAATGGATCAAATTTCTTTTTTCAGCTGAAGAATTAGGTGAAGAAGGGAACAAACATACAAAGCCACTCTTTATCATGGTAAGGAGTAACGACATAATCATCACCAAGGTGCTCATCGACAATGAATCATCGCTAAATGTCTACCCACTCGCTACCTTAGATTTGCTGGGCATCGACACGTCTGCAATTAGGCCTTCTTCCACAATAGTTGGGGCCTTTGATGGTTCTAGAAGGGAGATTATATGGGAGATTGACTTATCTGTAAGTATTGGCTCTCAACACTTTACTATTCGATTCCAAGTCATGGATATTCTAAGATCTTTCAATCTACTCTTAGGAAGACCTTAGATTCATATAACAGGGACTATACCCTTGAGCTTGGACCAAAAGTTGAAGTTTATCTCAAATGGCCAGGTGATTGCAATTCTGGGTGATCAAGAGTATGAAATTTACAAGGAAATGGCTATAGTCTACATAGGAAGTGAGGGACAAGAAGAGTTGGGATTACAAATGTTTGAAGAAGTGAGCATGATTATCAGTCCTGATAGAGAAGAAGATAAAAGAATAGAATTTAAGGAAGGCTAAATCGGCACCTACAGCCTTAGCTACAATCCTACCCCAGCAAAAGAATTCTAGAAGAAATAAGCGAGGGGCAAGAGAGGTAACAGATTATACCATGCCCGGATAACCTTTCCACTGCTGCCTGAGACATTCATACAGGAAGAGACTCAAGCCCGGGAATTTGGAAAAGAAGGATCAATAAGCTCACCACATAAGTTCCAGCATCATTTGAATAACTGGCTCTCCATCCCTGTGAATGGCAACAGGTCTTCCCTAGGGTAAAGGGTAACCCGTAGTTAGTATTTTCTGAATTTTTATTTTCAATAGTCATCATTTCAAATGTATCGTCGAACCTTTCGTTCAAAATTAGTTAGGCCTTTATCTTATTTAAGATTCACTTCCATTTATTCAATAAAATCTTAGTTTGTTTCTTTCCTATGTTGCATTTTAGTTCTCTTTTGCTTACATACACTTTTCTTTATGCATTTTCATTCAAATCCAATGAACCAAGCGAAAACTAGGAATACCTCACGCAAGTAGAAAATGAGAATATCGATATTGTTTCCAGCCCTACTGGGTTAGTCATGGGGAGCAATGTTAATGACCACAGTAATATACAAGAGGAATGGCAAAAACATGAACTGGGTAGAATCACTATTAATGAACTAATTGAGACAATTAATGTGGGGAATGAAGAAAATCCTAAGAATCTAAAAATTAAGGCAAGTTTAAAAGAGAAACAAAAAACAGAAATGATTACATTATTAGCCGAATACCAAGACGTGTTCACTTGGTCGTATGAAGATATGCCTGGGTTGGACTCGTCGATTGTAGTCTACTGTTTACCCACACAAGAAGATACCAAACCAAAAAAGAAAAAGTTGAGGAGATTTCGACTTGATGTCTTGCTAAAAATTAAAGAAGAAGTGAAGAAACTACTGGAAGTTGGATTCTTTGAGGTATCGGATTACTTGAAATGGGTATCTAATATTGTTCCAGTAATGAAGAAAAATGGGAAAGTCAAAGTATGTGTAAACTTTCAAGATCTCAACTAGGCGACACCTAAAGACAATTTTCCATTGCCTCACATTGATGTCTTAGTGGATAACACGGGCGGAAATCATCTATTCTCTTTCATGGATGGTTTTTCGAGATACAATCAGATTCAAATGTCCGAAGAAGATAAGACAAAGACGACTTTTATTATAACTTGGGGAACATTTTGCTACAAGGTGATGCCGTTTGGGATTAAGAATGCAGGGGCAACATATCAGAAAGCCATGGTTGCAATTTTTCATGATATGATGCATAAAGAAATAGAAGTGTATGTTAATGATATGATTACAAAATCCAACGAAGAGGAAGATCACTTAGAAAACCTGAGAAAGCTATTTGATAGACTGAGGAAATACTACTTGAAGTTGAATTCGGAGAAAAGTACCTTTGGCATGACATCAGGAAAATTGTTGGAATTCATAGTCAACTAAAGAGATATTGAAGTCGATCTTGGTAAAGACAAAGCCATAATTGACATGCCTCCTCTATAAACACTCAAGGAAGTACGAGGATTGCTGGGGCGTTTAAATTACATAGCCTGATTCATATTACAGCTAACAAACAAATGCCACCCTCTTTTTAAGCTATTAAAGAAGAATGCAAAGATCAATTGGAATAAGGAATGCAAAGAGGCTTTCACTAAAATAAAAAAATACCTCATGAAACCTCCAGTGTTAGTAGCTCCTAAGCCTGGAAAGCTGTTATTTTTGTCCCTGACCATAATGACTGAATCCATGGGATCCATGCTTGGTTAGAAGGATAAAGAAGGGAAAGAGCGGGTTGTTACCATCTAAGCAAGAAGTTCATAGAAGGGGACTAGAAATTCTCAGAAGCCGAAAGAACTTGTTGTGCATTAGTCTGGGTCTTGCATCGACTCAAACAATATGTACTTTACTATCAAATTAAGTTGATAACACAATACGATCCTTTGAAATACTTAGCTGAAAAACCGGCTCTCATTGGTAAAGTTTCAAAGTCACAGATGTTGCCGACAGAATTTGATATTAAGTATGTGAGCCAAAATTTAGTCAAGAGGTAAGCCTTGGCAGATCAATTAGCGGAGAATCCCTCTGAGGATACCCCTCAAGAAGCATGGGTTAAGTATCCTGATGAAAGTATCCTAGTAGCAGGAAATGATTTTGATTGTAAAGCAGTTGAAAAATCTTCAGGGTGTAAAATGTTGTTTAACGGAGCAGCTAATGTGTCCGGATGTGGAGTCGGGGCAATTCTTGTATTGCTTGAAAGTATACAATTTCCAATGGCTGTGAGACTGACTTTCCTATGTACTAATAATATTGCAGAATACGAGGTGTATATTTTGGGACTCAAAATCACATTGTTTAAGGAGATACAGGAATTACAGGTGTATGGAGATTCTTCGTTGATCATAGGCCAAGCTCGGGGTGAGTATAAGACGAAAGATCCCAAATTAGTACCTTACCGCCAATACCTGGCCGAGTTGATAACCAAGTTTAAAAAGATTACATTCGTATACATACTAAGGGTTCAGAACCAATTTACTGATGCTCTTGTTACTTTGGCATCAATGATCCAGATATCGAGAGGAGTGGAGATTCAGCCACTTAAAATTGAAATTGAAGAAAAGCTCGCTTTTTGTTTGGCAATGGAAAGTTCATGTGACGAAAAGCCTTAGTATCATGATATCAAAACGTTTTTACAACATGGAACGTACCCTGAAGAAGTAGAGACGAAAGATAAAAAATTAATTAGAAGATTGGCAGCTCAGTACTTGATAAGCGATTCTACGCTATACCGATGATTATTTGACGGTACGCTTTTACATTGTGTACATGAGAAAGAGGCAGAGATGCTAATGAAAGAAGTGCACGAGGGAGTATGTGGCCCCTCACATGAATGGCTATATGCTTGCCAAGAAAATCATGAGGATGGGATATTACTGGTTAACTATAGAAGCAGATTGTATCAGATATGTTAGACACTGCCATTTGTTCCAGATCTATGCAAACAAGATAAATGCTCCACCTCAAGAATTGCATACACTATTAGCACCATGGCCTTTTTTGATGTAGGGAATAGATATCATTGTCTTGATCACTCCAAAGGTGTCTAACAGGCACCAATTTATATTGGTACTTATTGATTATTTCACTAAGTGAGTTGAAGCCTCATCCTACTTTATTGTAATGAAGGGAGTAGTAGTCAAGTTCATTAGGAGAGACATACTGGCTCGGTATGGTACGCTAGAGACAATTATTATTAACAATGGTACAAACCTGAATAATAAATTGATGTTAGAGTTATGCCAACACTTCAGGATCATTCATAGAAATTCTACTCCTTATCGGCCCCAAATGAATAGAGTCGTGGAAGCGGCCAATAAGAACATAAAAATAATTATTGAGAAGATGGCCATTATGTATCAAGATTGGCATGAGATGTTACCATTTGCACTAATGGCCTAGCGAACTTCTATTAGAACATCAACAGGGGCAACCCCTTACTTGTTGGTATACGGAATGGAGGTTGTATTGCCAGTAGAGGTCAAGATCCCATCTCTCAGAATATTGTTGGAAACTCAGTTAGATGAGGCTCATTGGATAAAGAAGTGAGTCGAGCAGTTGAATCTAATTGGTGAGAGGAGGTTAGCAGCTTTGTACCACAACATTTGCTATCAGCAACAAATGGTTAGGGCTTTCAATAAAAAAAGTACGACCTTGAAGTTTTGAGCAAGGAGACATGGTGTTGAGGAAGACTTTACCTAACACAATTGATTCAAGAAGGAAGTTTGCTCTAAACTATAAGGGGGCTTACATTGTGAAGAAAGTATCGCTTAGGGGAGCTATTATCTTGTCTCAAATGGATGGTCCAGACTTGAAGGACCCAGTAAACGCTAATGTATTGAAGATGTATTATCCTTGAACATCAATGGAATTTTGTTCAGATTATGAAATGCAAACAATTTTACTATTACTATGGTCTCATTTTCATTTTCTGCATGTAAAGTTGGTATTCCCAGTAGTCGTTAGCATTGGGTAATATCTTTAGCCCCTTTTCTCATTCCACTAAAAGTCCCCATTTCTCGTTCTATCATCTATCCAAATAAACCCTACACACAAGAAGTACAAGAAAAAATAAATACTTAACTTGAAGTGATGCCTATTGATAAAAATTCTTTTAATACTTTGTTATGGTTAACCCCCTAGGAAAGGGAGACCTGTTTCCTATATTTCAGGATAGGGCCATGTTCAGAAAGAGTAACGTGTGGCACATAAGTAGAAACTCGCTTAAGAATAGACATTTACATAAAAAGCTGATGTTTAAACCAGAAATTCAAGATAGGACATCGTTGTTCGAGAGATGAATATGTTTTACATTTGTTTCAGGCTTAAGTTGCTTTAAAAAAAAAAGAAAAAAAAGAAAAAAATAATAATAAAAAAGAGAGAGAAAAGAAAAAGAAGAAAAAAAAAGTTAGAAAGAGATGGAAGAAGAGTAAGAACAAGAAAAGGCAATGGTAAGGGTTAAGACCGTTGGTTCTAATCGGACTACTCAATAAGATATTTGACTGCTTGGGAACTATCACTCGAACTAGGTAAGTGGTTCTAAGCCTGATAAAACATTGCATTTGTATTTGGTTTCCTCCTAATGATGACAGCTTGTTTTCCAAAAGCAATTAATTATTGGGATGGCTGGTTCTTAAAGCATAGTCCCAATTTATAATCTCCTAGCGAGCTAACCAGCTAATAGAGCGTGGTCCCAATCCAGAGTTCTTTAGACTCCCAGTTATCCAACTCATAGAACGTTACCCCGCTCAAAATTTCTTCAAGGGATTTAGCAAGCTTAGGAAGCGCTACCCCAATTTAGGTTTCCTCATTTTAGGTCTTAGCCAGCTCAAAGGGCACTTTGACCACTTTGGTTAGTCAACTCATTAGAGCACAATCAAGTTTTCCTCATTTTTAGATCTTAGCCAGCTCAAAGAGCGCTTTGACTGCCTTGGTTAGTCAGCTCATTAGGGCAAGACCAAGTTTCCTCATTTTTAGGTTTTAACCAGCTTAAAGAGTACTTTGACCGACTTGGTTAGTCAGCTCATTAGGGCACGACCAAGTTTCTTCTTATCTTTAGGTTTTAGCTAGCTCAAAGGGTGCTTTGATCGCTTTGGTTAGTCAGCTAATTGGGGTACGACTAAGTTTTCCTGTTTTTTTTTAGGTCTTAGCCAGCTCAAAGAGCGCTTTGACTGCCTTGGTTAGTCAGCTCATTAGGGTACGACTAAGTTTCCTTATTTTTAGGTCTTAGCTAACTTAAAGGGTACTTTGACTGCCTTGGGTAGTTAGCTCATTAGGCTACGATCAAGTTTCTTCTTATCTTTAGATCTTGGCCAGCTTAAAGGGCGCTTTGACCGCCTTAGTTAGTCAGCTCATCAAGACTTGATCAAGTTTCCCCATTTTTAGGTCTTAACTAGCTCAAAGGGTGCTTTGATCACCTTAGTTAGTCAGCTCATTAGGGCACAGCCAAGTTTCCTCATTCTTTAGGTCTTAGCTAGCTCAAAGGGCACTTTGACCACCTTGGTTAGTTAGCTCATTAGAGTACGACTAAGTTTCCTCATTCTTTAGGTCTTAACCAGCTCAAAGGGCGCTTTGACCGCCTTGGTTAATTAACTCATTAGGGTGCGATCAAGTTCTCTCGTTTTTAGGGTTTAGCCAACTTTAGGAGCACTTACCCATTTTCATCTAGTTTAGGGTTTTATCCAACATAAAGAGCACTTCACTAGCCTTGGTTAGTCAGCCCATAGGGGGCATGACCAAGTTCTCATTATTATTTTTAGGGATTTTCGCTAACCCACAAGGGCGTTATCTTTGCTATTCTTCGTTCCTCAAGATAAAGTTGTCTCGAGGCAAAAGACGGCGTCTCTTTTGTCTTTGTGGCAAAATTTTGCTCAAATTTCACCACATAGAGGGGCAGCTGTAGATACCTAATTTTTGCTTGTCCGTAGTCCTAATTTTTAATTTTTTTTTTAAAGAAAAAGGGTTCTAATTTAAAGAAAATAATAATAAAAAATAAAAATTAATAAAAGATAAAAATAATAAAAATTAACAAATGATGAAAATACAAAAAAATAATAAATAATAAAATACCAAAAATAATAATAATAAAATAAAAATAAAGAAAATAAAATAAAATAAAATAAGAAAAGAAAAAATTATAAAATTTTCGTAGATTTTTAGGAAGTAACTTCTAGGGCCAATCGTTTTAGTTTTAGCTTTGTTAAAAAAAAAAATTTCTATTTTAGAGAGTTATGTGCTTTAAGTAGAATTCAATTGTGCTAAAATCAAGACATAGGCTAATTGCTTAACGGATAAGCATTAAAATATTTTATATGGAGTTAGTTTGAGGTCACGGGTTTAAATCTCGCAAGACACTTACATGTCTTTTATTTTTCTATCTTTTACAAAAAGCGAGATAAATAAGCGGGATCATATTTAATCAAATCTTCTCTGTTTGAATTTGAATAGTTAGAGAATATTCGAATCTAGTTTGATTTGATTAAATCGGATCTGAATTAATTTAAATTTAGTTTAATTATTATCAAATCAGATATATTCGATTCGATACGATACGATTTGGTTTGGGTTTATAAATACACACTAGCCAAAAAAGGAAAATTAGATTTCATCTTCAACAAATTACCCTCGCCAAAGTTGAGCAAGAATTCTGAACCAAACATCCTCAATCCCACAACCCTGATCTTCCATTCATTCATGAATGACCCCTCTCTCTCTAACTACTGCACTATAAACCCGCCATCGATCCAAGCTAATCCCAAATCACTTACCAACCAACACTCAACAGTAGCTGCAATTCCGAATCGGTGAGATGAACACACTACTACACTACTGAAATTCCAAAATCGTACTACACTCCACAATAGCAACTAGACGCCACTGTCTGTCCACAACTCAACTCCCATGTACGGATCCAATTTTCGATCAGCACTAACTCCACCGAATTCCAAGTATACAGATTAACAAGCCACCTGTCATCCACGGGATCGCCGTCCTCAACTACTGTCCAGTGCTTTACCTTCGCATCGCATGCAAGTCTTTAACTCGACGCAAGCCCAACTCCATTATCAATCCCACATAAGCTATTGTCTTCCTCAATAAGCAGTTCCATATAAACACACACCTAAATCACAATCATCTTACACTACTGCAATACCTTTTGCCGAGTACACCAACGTGGCAACTTACTCACCCATCAAGCAGTAGTACCGATCAGCCCATTGCTGTACCATTACAACTGCAGTATATGAATTAGTGACCAGCGTATGCCCACAGTACATGCCAATGACATCGCCACGCCGCTGTACAACACACAACGCACCCTCAACTGCAACGGTCAGAACACCTATGACGACTTCGACATGTAGCACTCCTCCTCTTCGCAACTACTGCACCGTCTACCACAAGCGCCAGTTACAGCAGCAATACTAACCTCCTACCGTGAGTAGCAATCGTGGACCCAACTCAACCGAGCCTCATCCTCTCTGATCACCATTGTACGCACAATTCCGAAGTCCATTGCGTTGCAATTTTCGCGTGCAACTCCAGTAGACTCCATCACAGATACACAATTACTATACTACGCAAGAACCAAATCAGGTTTGGCTGATTTTTTAAAATTTTTTTTGGTAGTATATTACATGATTTTATTAAATTGGTTAGATAACTTAGGTATGTATATATATCCATAAGTATTAGTTTTGGATTTTTTCAGATTTTTTTTTAAATCATCACATAGGAAAGGTTTTTTTTTTTTTTTTTTTAATCACTTACGAGTTAGGACTCCTTTAGATTTAAACAAAAAATAATAAGCCGAATCAATTAAAACGTAAATTCGGTCAGTTTTTAAAAATTAAAATCAACCAACATAATAAAGATTTTTGGAAAAAATTACTATCGTTTGATCACGGCTAGCGATTACGTAGGCACCTTCAGGGCGACGATATAATATGTAGAAATTTAGGTTCTTTTTCATTTGATTTTTATTTTTTTTAAATATTATAATTAGAAGATTAATCCTAATTTCAGTAAATAAATAGTAATACCCGTTAGGGTTTAATAGGTTAGCCCCCGAACTTAGAACCTCCTGGTTCTTCATTTAAATTAAAATTAAAGACAGGTAATCAAATCGTAATCAATCTACCCAATTGATTACGGTTTCTTTTTTTTTTTTCCTAACTTCGGTCGGGTGGCGACTTCAAAAATTATTTTCAATAAAAAATCGAAATTTCTCAATCTTTAGTCAATGATTAATATTAAATGGGTTAAGGTTTAATATTAATCGAAAAATGAGAAATTAATTTTAACTTGGAAACTGAAAAATTAGGCGAAACTGAAAAATTAGGCTCAACAGATACTAATAGGGATGTCCCCTACCATACCATGCACCACCTCAAGGATAGTTGGTTGTTGACCATCCCCCTTCTTCTTCTTCGTCTTCTTAGAGAGGGAATGCGAGCTCTCCTCCTCCCTTTCAATAGTAGGCTACTTTCTCTTCTACCTAGCAGTTACCTCTTTCACCATGAGCCTATCCTGGATAATAAGCAACTTTGCTTTCACCTTGTCTAGGGCCTACTTTATAGTTGCAAAACAAAATAGCATGTTAGTCTAAAAAACACAACAATAATAAACAACACTTACTAAGCGAAAGACGAGCAACCCCGAGATCCCCCACAACGAAGATGAAGCGATGTGACAGATACCCAACCATTGCCCATCAGTAAGGAACAGGAGATATCGATCTCGAACCTAAACAGCTCCCTACCTTTAGAATACTTCCAGTAGATGGACACTAGATACAACTTCTTCTAACCCACCAAGTTCAACAACTTTACGTTCGCCACACTCACCTCAACCTCAAGGCGATCCAATTTTTCGCCCTAAATGGGCATTGCCTAACCTGTCTAGAAGTTAGGCGCTCTGCTACCCTCATGTAAAAGAGATACTCCTTCTAATTGTCTATCTTATTTGGCAGCCCGTAGAAGATCTCCATGTCCCCACCATGGTTGGTAGCATATACCCAATTGTTAGACGACCTCTTTACATAGAAGAAGTACTTGAACAAGCATGCCATTGGTCGATGCAGCATTTAAAGGCATAAAGCCTCAAAGGCAAGTAGTTGCACCTATGTATTCCCACTAAAGTTCCCAATGCAAATCTTAAAACATCTACCAAGAACTCAAAAAAGGGCAACCATAAACCAAGCTCAAACGGCTTTGTATAGATGCAAAATGACTATTTGTTCCTTATTTCAAAGGCTCTCTCTCTTCACCCATAGGCATCTCTACCCACTACCTAAGCATATTGCCCTACTCTTTGGCTTACTAAACTTAACTTCCTTGTATCCTCCTTGAAAGAAAATGCAAGCACATGCCTTTTCATTGGTGTTCGTTACGTATAGTAAACCACCTTCCTTACCTTCTTCTCTAATTGAACGATACGCATCAAGAGGCATTACCTCCAGACACTCCCTCCTCTCATCCTATGACAAAATCACTCCATTAGCATCCACTACTGCAATCACTTTAGGGAAGTAAGGTTACCACCCCTTCCTCGGACTCCCTACTCATAGTCCTCATCTACCTATCTAGAAATTGACATGTGAGAGTACTCACTATGAGCATTTGAAGCACTCCGATTAGCTATCCTCGGTCATGATTAAGAAAAATAGAGGGCTAGCTTTTAAGAGAGGAGTTTGGCAGGGTTTTGACTAAGTAAACGAGTGAAAGTGAAAATCGAAGCCTTATGGTCCCTATTTATACAGATGATTCGGAAGTAAGCCAAACAGTTTTTCCTACTTTCAGAGCACATATCCACTATAGAGGTGTACCGCACATCACGGTCGTACATGTATCCAACTTCGTAAACTAAGGGCCCTAACCAACCAACTCATACGTATCATTGACATGGCTAGGCATGATGGCATACCATACATGCAACCTTCTAAGAGAAGTCATCAATATGCAGCACTCTTCCTAAAAAATCATCATGACACCTCGAGCAATCCAATTGCCACATCAGTCACATAGATGTCACTACATGACGTAAGTGATGCCACCAAACATGTTTAACGGCGTACCATTAAGTGACGAGTTATGCCTCCTTGCTTATAACCTATATAGTCTTACATCGGATCGATAGCTTCATCCTACCTACTCTCCTCGTGCTCTCATACTGATGAAGGTTAGGGGTGAAGGTGCAAGTGTTGACAGTAATCTCTAACCCACTCATCTCTGGCTGGCTGAAGGCTTAGCTCACAAGAAGGCCCATAACAGCCCAATGGCGAGCACTAGCCGAGTAACTTACTCCCTAACCATCCTATGCGAGTGTCTAGGCCACAGTTTGAATGAACTCATAGCTAAGACCCATACCTTCTCCGCTTTGGTTGAGCATAATAGTAGGTAGCATCCCAATGAGCACTCTTATAGTCTAACTTGCCCTCCAAATGAACGCCTACCTACTCCTTCATATGCCATCACTCCCCTTCTTATCTTTAACACTAGTGTCCCAATAAAGCTCATTAATTACTCTCTAACATCCGTGGTATGATCAACACGTCCAACAGCTCCTAAAGATGTCAAGCCAACAAATTATAGACATAGTTGCCAATGTAGCCGCAGTCAACAGCCCCATAAAACCACCCTATCAACCACGCATTGCATTTCATCTAACACTTGCTTGTAAGAACAAACCTCAAACCTCTATGTGTTTAGATAACCATATCTTTGTTGCACTACAAATAGTATAAAAGGTTGCGAGGTAAGGAATCCCTAAAAAAAGCCCTCGAACTCCATCACCTTGTAAACACCCTCATAGACATTAACACTGCCTTCCACTTAGGCTTTAGTGCTTGCCTACCTCACATATCCTTTCTCTATCCTTCCTTTCTCCTTCCTCACTAACGTGAGCGTTAAAGGGCTCTCGTGAATTCACCCATAAGGGCTTTTCTTGCAAGTTTTTAAAGGCGAGAATCCCTTTAAGCTTAGCCTTTTCCAAAGCCTAATTTAGCATTTTCGAGATAATCCTTAAAGTGGATTACTCACACAATCGATAGTAGTGAAAAATAATTACATAATATATACATGTCTACCCCTCATAAGATGCAAGTATTGGTACAATATTAGAATATTGCTTAAGAAATTTTAAGCAGAAAAGTTCCTAATGAGAATATTTGTGTGTTGATGATGTACAAGGACATAAAAAACCAAAACCTGATCAGTAAAAACTATTTCATACATAATATCAAAATCTTTAACATAATCAAGTTGAATGGGATTGCCAATTTATAAAACACAGAAAAAGTTGGTTAAGACCTTAAATTTAGCTATTTACTCTCCTTTCAATCATACCCAAGGCTTAAGGGATCTACAGTGTATCTCACTAGAGTCACTTGCCTAATAAGGTCGTATACTCAATTTCTTACGAAATACAAAAATATATAGAGGGATGAGTACTCATTATTGCTCAATGAGATGAGAGTCACACAGATTCTCAATAGAGGTAGGTCATGAACCATTAGCAGTTGTTGGTGGTTGCTTATGGCCACCATATTTTTTTGAAAGAAAAAAAAAAAAGAAAACTTGATCAAGTTAAGATTAGATTGTGTAAGCCGATCAAGATTTCTTACTCTTTTCCTTTTTCTTCTTTTCAATTTAAGTGGCGGCCCACTTTTTATAGTGGGCAAAATGGCCCACTTTTTATAGTAGGCCATGACCTACATCCATTGAGGTGGCCATTCCGACCACCCCATATCCTTGGACTAGTTACAACAAATTTCTTCTCCGATTTCCAATTTTTTTCTTTTTTTCCAATTTTGTTATTTTTTAATAATATACCCAAATAATATATATATATATATGTATATATCCAACATAAGTAATTGTACATGGCATCATGTGCCTTGCTTTCCTTCAAAATTTCAGCATTTTTAGGGACTCTAAGAATGTATTATATCTGTAAACTTTATCACCTAACCATTGCCTTAGGAACACAAATCGTATGGGAGAGTGGTAGCTCTTTTCTTTTAACTGTAAGGCGTACAGAATGATATGTACCATGTTTGACGTATGCAATACCTAGCATAGATTTTTATGACTAAAAAACTAAAAGAAAAGTAATTATTCATAATGTAAATTACAATAAAGTTCAATATTGTGATTAATAAATTTAGTATAGGGGTATATTTCAAACTATAAAGACAAACTTACTTTGTATCATGTGAAATATATTTTTCTATTATCAAATATATGATATAAAATTTTGATTTTTTTTTTCATGTACTTCAGAACCTCTTTATCCAATATTATAACCAACTATAGAAATCAAATAAAAAATAAAAAAATTTGTTGAATTCAATATTATAAAATTACAACAATAAAATGATACCTAAAGTATAATACCAATTCCCTTTCGTTGATCGATGGTGTTGAATCTCCAATTGGCTTTGGAATAATGAAACGAAGACTATCAGGAGTAGTTTTGAAGTGGTTAAACATCTCTAGTATGTGTATGGTTAAAATAGATCTCTTGAAAGAGTAATGTATGTCTAGACTTAAGCAAGGGTCGGTTTCAAACTGTGAACTGACCTGGCCCGGACGTGGACAGGCCGAACCGCCTTGGCGAACCACCGGGCTTTAAGGGCTTAGGTGACTCAAGAGGGTGAAATCGCCCGAACTGGTAAGTTGCAAACCATAGGATCGATTTGCCATTGAACTGATGGATCGGTTCGACTGATTTACTCCTTTAAAAAAAATAAAAGAAAAGAAAGAGAGAGAAAAAAGAGGCCATTAAATCAGAGTTACTTTGTTTACGATAATGAATTACCATTTTTTTTAAAATAATATCATCAAACTAATTATAGATAATTAATTATAAGTTAATTATGTATTAGAGATAGATAGAAAATTCAATTTCAATTAATGTAAATAATTTTTGTAAAACATATCAAATGTCAAGGACTTTAATATGAGAAAATAAAATAAAATAAAATTTGAGGGAAAAAACAAAAAAGTTGAAATCACATTAAGTCGGAAATTAATAAAAAAAATTATAAATTATTAATGAATTAGTACATTAAAAAAGGGCAATCATATTATTATAAATTATTAATGTATTAAAAATTAAAAAATTAATTAAAAAAATTAAATACTAAAAAAAAAACAGTTCAAGGGTCTTAACCGACTCTTGAATTACCAAGCCTAGTAAACTGACTCGAAACTGCCAACTCATGGATCAATTACAGTTCACCGTACCCTTAACCACTGAATTGATGGTTCAGAGCCGATTCTGCCTGATGCTCAATATTACATATGTCCACTCACATAAGGCAAGATAGACGATACGTGTCCGTTGCAATGCATCATCAATAAGTTTTTTTTTTTTTTTGTCTTTTTAGAACAATTCATCTCTGTTTGTTTCATCTTTATTTGGATTCACTCAATTTAATATTTTTTTGGTTTCACACCATTTATAAATTAATTATTGAGATTATTTAAATATCCTATGATATATCATAACATTTTCATCTTTCTTGTAATCTCAACAGCATTACACATGATAAAATTTCAAAAGAGTAAATTAAAAGAAATTAAGGATTCGGGACACCGCAATAATTATGAGAAGTTGATCAGAGGTGAATAAAGTCTTTAAGTCAAAAGTACCGTTTGGAGTATGACAAAGCTAGTAGCGAAAAAGCCAAAATACACGAACCATCTAAAATCACATTGGGATATGACGAAGAAATTATCCAATGTGAAGGATGTCTGAAGGGGTTATCGATTCTTTACAGCTGTTTTACCGTTCACCGCTGCTCTCGGGCGAGAGGCTTTCAGAATTTTGTAAGTGAAAGTTCATCTGCTTTTTACAAACTGTTAACTAAAAAGCAAAATTACGAACATACGAACTAGAAAGGATTCATAAACTTTTAGCAGGTTTTACGAACATCTGAGTGTATTTACGGTACTTAAAGCAAGATTACATACATCGACTGATTTTACAAAATATATAATAATTCTACGAACATTTGAGTTTGAGTAATTGTTTGAATGTTTGTAACAAGTTAAATGTTGAACATTCGAGTAAAGTCGCTTTTTTTAAGTATTCTTATCAACATCGTGTGATATTGCAAATATTGGAGCGGAATTAAAATAAAAAGAGTGATATTACAAACAATAAGAGCTTTTATGACATAGGGAGTTTTTAGGTTAAGGTTATTTTACCCTAACATCATAATAAATTATATTTTATTTCAATAAGTCATACTCATTAACAATAAAACTAAAAACTATTGATAATTTTTATTTTACTATTTATAATATGATTTACTAAATTCTTGTAAAAATAAAACTATTGATAGATTTCATTTTATCGTTTCTAACATAATATGCTAAAATCGTGTATAATTTATTATGACGTTACGGTAATACGATATCACCATAGAAAAAACCCTACCACATGCATTGAGATTTTACACAAAAAAGAAAATAAAAGTTGCTTCACACATTTAAATGAATTTATGAACGTGATTAAAATTACCAACTATAAAGCAATATCATGAATATAGACTTCGTTTATGAACTTATGCAGAGTTACAAACTATAGAATTCAATTACAAACTATTTTTTATGAACTTTATAAGATTTTATGAATTTATAGCCCTTTGCCAAGCTGTAAATAAGATTTACAAAATATAAGATGATTTATGCATTTTTAAGGCATTTTACGAACTAATTTGAAATTATGAACTTTTAAGTGTTTTTATGAAAAATTTAACTGTAAGACTGTTGTATAGATTTGCGGACATCTAAATAATTTTACAAACGCTCAAGGCAATTTATGAATATTAAATTTTTCTTGTGAACTAAAGTCGATTATCGAACTTAAATATATTTTACCCTCAATTGAGTAAACGTACCAACTCAAGATATTTTACGAAATTAAGCAAAATCACAATATTTAAGGGGCACGCACTGCAAATACTAATGACAGTCACTCTTTATTCTTATTGCCTTTTTTTGGATAACTTAATAAAAAGTGCTATGAATGTAACAAGACCTTTTACCAACTAGGCAGCAAAGGTACAATTGTTAATTTGTTATAGCGAAAGAAGGAAAAGGAGAAAAATAATCTAACCATGGTCACCACCGCGTAGCCAAACTTAGGCCATTTTCATAGTATGTTAAGAGTCGTGGCTAGTGGATGGTGTGTAATCTACCTACCACCTTGGAAAGAAAATGATTTTTTTGTGAAAAAACTCAAAAAGGTTCTTAGTCAAACGTGTGATCCTACTATGATCCCACGGGCTTTTCGTACAGCTTTTGTTTTTATTTTTAGATTTTAGGAGGTACACACCATCGTATCTGGGGCATGGCACAATTCATCTGTAGTTTTGGGTCTTAAGCCATGTTGAAACACTTTTAATCCTTCCCTTAAACTTATTTTAAAAAAGGGTTAAATTTGACTTGTGAACTAGATCGATATCAGTTTAAACCCGTGAGTTATTAGTTTGAAGAATAGCTTGATCCATTGAGCTTGGTAACTCGGAATGGTTTAATGTATTGGACCTATCAAATGAGTGGATCTAAGCCCAAGTAAAAGTAACCGACACTTGAATTTATCAGTTTCGACTCATAAATTAAAAAGAAAAAGAATTTTTTTTATAAATTAAATATAAGTATTTGCTTTAATTAAAATATAAAATAAAATTTTATATTGATTATTACTTATATTTAGAAGTTGATATGGAGATTGAATAATATGAATGAGTTTATAAAAAAAAATCATTAAAATCCATATATTTTAATGATGGTAAAAGTAGATAGTTATAATGTAAAATATATTACTTTAATCAACATATAAGTTTTTCAACCAAAGAAAAAAAAAACCACTAAAAAAGCCTGAGACATAAGATATCACAAGTTTTTTACAATTTTACTTAATTTTTGAGAGAATAACTACTTTTATAAATAATATATTTTAATGATTTATAAAAAGGTAAGTATATTTATAATTTAATACCATTAAAAGTAATAAGAAACGTATTTATGACATATATAAAATGGTAAGTGTATTATAAATATTATATAGATGTTGTTTTCTTTACAATATTAGTTTAACTCTCATATAGATTATATCTTTTTTTTAAATTTCCTTTAAAGTAATAAAAAAGCACAGTAAGCATAGTCCATCACAAATTAAGTCCTATGTTGATTATATTAACAAGTTTTTCTTGAGATATTGCTCATAAAAAGAAATTTTGTCACTCAATTTATTAATTGTGGGTATAAATAATAATTATGCATTGTTGAAAATGTAAATAATAAATATTGTGCCAACAATTAATATAATGAAATAATCAAAAATTTAAATTCTTGTGATTTATTAGTTTATTTCTTTCAAATTAAAAATAAAGATAAAATAATATATATTTTTCCCAATTAAAAATAATTTTCTAAAAAAAAATTAGCTAATTCATAAGCAAAAAACAGGCTTAAAATCGACGTAAGCTACGTTAGTCCTGGTTCAAAGGGAGCCAAGCCCTTTACTCGGCGAGTCTAGGCTGATTTCAGGCCGCGTTTGACCTAGCCTTTACTTTACCTTCCCTTTGATAGAAATTTTTTTCTCTTTTTCTCTTTTTTTTCCTTATTTTTTATTTTTTTTCTACACATTCTTAATTATTTTTATTATTGATAAAATAAAAAATACAATACAAATAAACAAAATCTCGACCATACTCAAAAATTAAAAAAAAAAAAAAGATGAAAGCATAGATGTTCCATGCATGTGTTTTTATAATTTTCTTACTGGTGGTTGGTTACTGCCATTGATCATGCTTTTACTATTGATGATATTGTTGTTTACTACTGTTACCAATCATTACTTCCTCTGATAGCTGTTGCTGTATATTGCACATCTATAGTTGAATAAAATAACACGACAACCTGCTGCTGATCATCTCAAGAAACTAATACATTATGTATTTTTATTATTGGTTGAAAAATATCAATAATATTTACATTATGTTTGGTGTGAGAAGAGGAATTAGGGAGACAAAAAAGTGGGAGGAACCAATATGAAGGGAAAGAGTCATGGGAGGTTTGATTTCTTCCATTAGGTGTGGATAATAGAGAGAAGGAAAATGAAAGAAATATTAATGATTAGTAAAAACAAAATAAGATAAAATGTAAATTTACTAACCTATCCTTAAAAAACAATAACACCATATATTGATTAGATTAACTATTACAAAGGTTAAATTAGTAATTTTACAAACTTTTCTCTCATTTCCTTGGATTCTTTCCACTTTTGAAAGGAAAAAATTTGTGTGGGCATAAGTATTTGTTTCCCTTGATTTTCCTTCTATTCTTCCATTTTCCTCTAAACCAAGCAAGGAAAAGGAAATAACTAACTACCTTTCCATTCTTTCCTCCTACATTCCCCCTTCCTAAACACAGTGTTAAATACATACTAATAAAAGTTGGTTCATATTTTTTAAATATTAGAATTTGGCTGGTACTTACTACTAATAAAAAAAAGGTGTTAGTACAAGTAAATTTTTTCTCATGCTTGACAGTTACCATTCAACGTGTTCGATCGTTAGAGTTACATATTTACCTATTAGCAATCATCAGGTGTCTATTGCTGTGAATATTCCAAACAAGCTTGCCCCTTAGCTTTTGTATCCGAATTAAAGCAGCAGATTGGAGGAACTGGAGTCAAACATGTAGTTCTGCTGATTTGGCAATAAAGAGTGTCTGGTCAATTGCCCTATTGTGGGTATATAAATGATGAGGAGTGTTACAGGTGGAGTTTTTACGGATTCATTTCAATAGAACTAAACCGAGTTAATATTAAGGAAATCAACTCAACAAAATAGCTAATGAGAAGTGAAACACTTCAACCGAGTCGGGCGGCAGATTTAATTGATGTCGTCTTGACAATAGAGCAACATGAATTTTTTTCACGACTTTTAGGTAGTGCACCTTGCAAGCATTTAAATCATGCCACAAGCAATGAATTGTGCAACCAATAAATAGCAATACAGATGCTAAATGATAATCTACAATTTTTTTGAGTAACAAATTGCACGGGTCCAGTAAGAACCAATATAGCATAGCACCTTTACCGCTTGTGTGCTATAGATAGCAACCTAAGTGCTTATGACACTCAACAAATGCTCAAAAGTCTCTTTCACTCAATCCAAAAGAAATCTTAATAAGAGGCAAAGCACAGAGGGGCTGAAATGCAAGTATAATAAAAGAGAGATGATAGTTGGGCCGACTTCACGAAATCAGGCCGAAAGTCACGGCAATGTGTGCGAGAATAAGACAAAAAATATAACATGTATCATTCGGCTAACATGTTCGGTCTATTAGTGATTTTCTATTTTAAAATGGATTGACTCTCATAATGATTTGAACGAGGTTAAAGTGCATAGCATATTAAATAGATTGATTCGATGGTTTAAACTAATCATTTGAATATCCAAATAATTAGGCCCATATTAGGAATTATTTAGGGGAGCCTTGGATTGGTAAACTTAGATATTATTATTATTATTATTATTGATGCATTACTTAGCAAATATGTACAAAAACAGCTATCACAAGTCTAGCTACAAAAGTTGGACCTAAAAGCTCCCTGAGTTTCGCCTAACCCGGATGTCCAACAACTAGGAAGAGAAATAGCAAGAGGAGTTCTTTTCTTCTGGTACCAACCTAAGGAAACATTGTCTTCTTTTCAAAAAAGATAAACAAAAAGGAGGAGGATAAGGAAAGATAGCATCGACATGATTTTCATCTTGAACCCAACCAACAAGGGCATCCACAACAAAGTTAAGCTCCCTTGAAATAAATTCAATTTTTCACTTTCAAAGGTGGCAATTCTTTCCCTTTCAAGCATCTATAACATTGTGATATCAAAACTGTTGATTAGCATGATCCTTTATTAAGCTAGCTACTGTATTTAGGGCTATAAATAAGTTGAGTCGAGCTTTTGAAAGCTTAAACTCGACTTGTTTCAAAAGTATTAAGCTTAAACTGAACCTTTTATTGAGTTTGCAATTGAGACTCGAGATCAGCTTGGTTCGTTTACTAATCAAGTTCGAGCTAAGTTGAGTATAAAGTGAGCTGATTTTGAGCCTACTCATGAGATTAAGTATATTAAAAGAAAAAAAATATATAAATAAATAGATTAACAAATAGTGGATAAGGTTTAGATTATATGTCATATATTATACTGTAACATGTTATATGTTTATATATATTATGTAGATATTAGCTTTAGGATTTTAATAATATATAGTATATAATATATAATATATGTAATATTCATATAAGTATACAAGTGGATTAAACGGGCTAACTCTTCTTGGCTCACTTTGACCTGCGGGTTAATGAAATAAGCTCATTTGACTTACTTTTTAAATAGGCAAAAAAATCTTAGCTCTAACCTATTGAAGAAGCAAATTAACAGGCTATCCTACGACTCAAAAGCGTAAATATATCAAATGGGTTAACCTAAACCAACCAACTTTGGCCTATGGGTTAAATGGGCTAAGTTCCTTTGGCCCACATTTTAAATGGGTGGGCTAAAAAACCTTGGCCTATACTTGTTTTAAAAGTGAGTTAAATGGATCGGCTTGCAATCTAAAGCCTACTTGCACACTTTAAATATTTGTAATATATATATAAAGCTTGTAAGTCTACTCATAAACTTAAATGAGTTGGCTCAAGAGCTTAAATGAGTAGAGTCGTGAGCTTAAACTAGAGTTTAAGCTCAGCTCGTTTAGATGAATAAGTCTCATCTTAAGATCAAGCTTGGCTCAAATTAGAGTAATCAAGCTCGGACTTAAGTAGTTCGTGAGTAGCTCGATTCATTTGTAGCCCTATTGCAAATGAATTAAGTTACTCACGAACTACTCAAGTCCAAGCTTAATTACTCTAGTTCAAGTTGAGCTCGATCCTAAGATGAAGATGAATCAAGTTAGATTATGCTCAAAGTTCTATCGATAAAATATCAATGGAACCAAGTTTTTTTTCTTTTTTGCAAAACCATATAACCATTTGCCATTGGAATCCCTTAAGGCTCCTCCAATTGTTACTTGATTTTTAGACGCTAAGAAGGATCTATCCAAGTTTAATTTGATCCATTCCTTGGTTAGGGAGCTCCAAATGTGATTTAAATTCTCAATTTTATGAAGCCTCCTTAAAGCTTTTAGGTATGCTTAGTATTCATAAGCAGTTGCTCAAATAAATTGATTTAAGTTCTCCTGGACTTTACTGTAATTAAACAAAATTTGATCCTTTGATGATATATTTTCCATAAAATGATAGCATAGTTAAAAGGGGCTAGGAGATGTAGATTGACCAATTTTAATTCATTGTATAGTTTGCATATTAACAAAAATTATTATACAATGGAGCCTTAAGGTACTAGACAAAAGTTAAAAAATTTGTACCATATGTTTAGGGTATAAGAATCTATTTCATATAGTAAAAAAAAATAAATATACCTTTAAAATTCCAAAAGTAACTTTACACCAAGTTCTCAAATTACGATACTGAAATTTATTGTAATTTATAATGCAAATAATTAATTTATTTTTCTTTTTTCAAAATTTTCACTAAAAAAAAATCCATATTTAGTCTTGCTCGCACCAAACATGATACAAGAGGATTATACCATCTCATCCTTCTTATATGGTGCTATTCAATTCTTCTCATATTATCTAATCTTGATAGTCAAACGCTAACTTAGAATAGTGTTAATTAAGGCTAGTCTTTCTACTCTTTCTTTGTAAGCTCATGAATTTGTTAAGTTCCTTAAAAGGCTAGGGTTTATGTATATTGCCTCTATGTAACGCCTTAGGCCAAAAATAGTAAATAAGCTAAGGTAAGCTAACAAATACTAATAAACCCATTTCAACCACTTTACCCAATAGTTTTAAGCTTGTGTAGATAAAGTACTCACAACCATGGCCTTATAAATTGGTACTACAACTTCCTACAATCCATGTGAGACACTTATCCATGGGTTTTCACAATCTCCCTCCCTTAAATGCAAAACGTCTTCGTCACGAGACTTTACAATTAGGTTCAGATCTTCTTGTTCTTTCAATATATAATTTGGGCCACTCACTACCTATATGTCATCCTAGAAGCATGGAAGGATCACATCTTGGTGACACTCCTCACTTCCCTCAAACCTCTTCTCTAAACTGGAGCCAAACCCAAATGATCCACCTATTAACACGAGATCCACTCTGATACCATTTGTAATGCCCTGAGTCAAATATAGTGAATAGATAAGCTAACAAACACTAATGGGCCCGTTTTAACCATTTGGCTCAAAAGTTTCCAATTTGTATTAAGTAGGCGTTCACAACTATAATTTTATAAACTAGTACTACAACTTCCTACAATCCAAGTAAGATACTCAACCATGGGGTTTTACTCTCTAGAAGTTCATGAAGGACTCCATAAGACCTAATTAATCTTGTTCATTAATTATTAGAATGATCTAATAGTGGTTATTGATGATCAAACTTTATAAATACTAGTTTTTCTTTAAATAGGCATGTCATCTCAAATGTCAAATCACAATAAAGGTTCAAACTTATTGTATTTAAGTTACTATTGCTTTAGAGATCAAACATGGCAAATTGAAGCACTCTAGTTCCTCAATTTATCACACTTATATGCAAGCTTTTTGAGGTAGCTGATCTCTTTGTTAGACATCCTTGCTTACTTACCATCTACAGGTGAAAAAATTATCCTAAATTTTTTTTTATGTTAAAGGATAATTTTCTTTTGCTTAGATCCTGAGGACCCTACCAAAGGTTATAGTGAATTACATCAATTTGGAAAGTTTGAAAAGGACATCATATCAAAATTGTACAATTAAGAATTTGATATGGTTTGATTTTCTTAACTATATTGGAGGTTATGTTTATCTACGTTTGATTTAGAAATCAAACATGGAATTGACCAATTAAGAGAAGATTCTACATATGAAAGCATAACATTGACAATAGACTCTCATATAATAACAAACCAACATGTTTATGCAAGAAATTTGAGGTAGGGAAGGAAAGCTAACTACATGAGTTAAGCCCTTAAGCTAGACATTAATAATGGATTATCATAGCCATTGATAATGGACTTATCATGACTCTAAAGGAGGCCTAGTAAGATTGTCTAAAATTTTCATATTATGTGTGTACCTATAATACAAAAATTGTCTTGCAAGCTAGAGATTGCAAGACTTTGAACAATTAGTCACTAAGGTTTCGATTTTTAATTTACTGAACTTATTATAACATATAAATAACTATGGATATTCAATAAGTTACAGTCCATCAGAACCGCAAAGAATCAGTATCTCTTACCAAATACTAAGATAAGGTAAAACAACTTACTAATTTACAAGAAATACTACATAATCTTATTACATGAATATACTTGACATAAATTATTTTGTATTATTATACACTTTTCAATCACCTTTAACATTGACAAACCTCTCTCTAATTTGTACTCTAGTCTTAAGTTTATCCCAATCTTTGCTTATGAAAAACTTGCAAAAGAAACTATAAGGGAATGAGCAAACCATAACTCAGTGAATTTGTTTTTCACCACTACCGTCAAGCGAATTATTAAACATTATTAACACACATGTAAGCTATCTACATACGAATAAATGCAAGCATGATAAATGGAAGTAATACATCCATAGGAGTTTAGAACTATGGAAGGTGTAGATTTATATCGTTTACACGTTGATTTTTCCTTCGTACTAAACCGCACGAAGCACCTCACCTTAACCGCATGAGGCTGCTTAGGGATACTGTCCTACCAGGCGTTACTCGACTATTACCTTAGTCCGAGAATCAACAATCAATATAGGTGGACCCCAACTAGGGTTGTCTACCAAATACATCAAAGGTCCCTCGAGCACAAATAGCAAATACATCTCGCTATCCATAAATATCCAAGCCCTCATGGGCATAAATATGCTAGTCCTCTAGTAAACAATTGGAGATACTATGCTAGTTTTGCCTTAACGATAAAATATCATTCATGTCTACTACAAGCCCTCACAAAAACATATAAAATATATTTAAAGCAAAACTAATACTCTCCATTAGTATACCAAATGAGTCACAGACATACGACAGATATAACCAGTGATTTTAGTCGAATAGTTATATTTACTAGTTTAAGAAAGTAATCACATGGATAACAACACACAAAGCAATCAGTCATTCAATCAAGCAATCGGTATCAATTAATAAGCAGCATCATAAGAACTCCTTTACCTAAGTTAAGGCTCACTTTCCTAACCTTTAAGAATTCTAAAGCTCAATAATCGAATACCTAAAAGATGAGAAAACTTATAAGTATTCTAAAAAACTAGGTTTCCCTATTAACTAAACAATTATCATTATTTGCCTAATTTCTAACTATAATCCAAATATAGTGTAAACATAGTTTAACTTAAATCTTTTACTTAGATTATCTTACATTTTTCGATTGTGTATAACTTTTTTGATTTAACTTGAATTTTTACTTATAATCTATTTTGATAATTTTCGAGCGTACTTTCTCGCAGTGAGATCCATTTTGGACGTTGTAACTCGCAATTTAAACCGTGATATAAAAATATCACAAAATTTATTATTTTAACTTAAAAATTTATAAAATATCAATTTGAGCTTTTTATTAATATATTTACGATTTAATAATTATTTAAATGGAATAGTCGATAATTTTCTTATTTTAAACCTATTTTACTATAATTATCATTTTTTACTTATTCTTGAGATTTTAGAGTTATTAATTCAAATTTTTTTCTACTTTATTATTTTTCTACTTAATTAATCATTTATTATTATTATAAATTACGAAAATTAATTATTTTATTATAAATAGTGACGTGGCAATACATGAGAGTATTACGTGTTAAGCTTGTACCATTTTCTAAATTTTTCATTATTTTCTATTTTATGATATAATTATATATATATAAATACTTATGATTGTATTTAATCAAATCTTTCAATTTACTTAATTATTAAAATTTTTCTCTAAATTATGATATTCTTATATATATATATATATTTATTATCTTACTTTATTTATTAAATTATTATTATAGTATATTGTATACACTATTTACATGTACTCGTATTTTCACATATAAGTCACTATTCACATATGTACATTTATACGCATACTACATGTTATATAATAACTTATTCTAACTTTATTTTTACATTATGTACATGTATAATATATACTTATTTATACTTTATATACTTATATACATATATAGATGTATTATATACGTGTACTATATGTGTATACATACATATGGTATATACTAAAATACTAAATATATATATATATATATATAATACACATGCATACATATGTACAAACATACATGTATAGGAAAATACATATTATATGTATCGCCATTTATACCTATATACATATACTGTATATTACACATAATAATACATATACTCATGCCTACATACATATGTATATAAAAAAATACATAATACATATATATATATATATATATTTATCTATTCACGTATACATATGTATACATGTAAATAAATAAATAAACAAATACTTAGTATACATGATCATACTATATGATATATATATATGTACAAAAGTTAAATAAATACTTACCTAATTATTTTAGTAAAAAAAAAAAATTCCTTGATCTTCTTCTCCTTCTTCTTCTTCTTCTTAGCTTTTGGTCTTTGGTCTTTTTTTTTTCCCTTTCGGTTTGTGTGTGTGCTTTGGGTATTTGCTTTTGTTTCTTTTTCTAACTTATAGGTTTTTCTCCAAGCTTCTAGGCGAAAAGAAATAGCAAAATGAGGGCTTAAAAACAAAAGAAAGAAAAAAAGAAAATCTTAGCTTAATCTTGAAATTAACTAGAAGAGACATCTACTTTATGGAGTTGTCCTTTTTCTCATAATCCTTCAACATTGTACATGGAAAAAAAAAATCACATGGCTTGCTGGAATTTGCTAGAAGCCAATGTGGAGCAAAGGAAAAAATAGAAGAAAGAAAACAAAAGAAAGAAAAAAAAATAAAAATAATTGTATGTAATTTTTATAAACATAAAAATAATAAAAATAACATTTATAAATTAATTTTGGAATTTTATAAAAATTTATCAATTGGTACCCATTACAACATAATTTTTATGAGTTATTTCAATAATTGTAATCAACTTCGATAATTGTAATCAACTACGATTATATCACTATTAAGTGATATTTATTCATTTTATAAGCTTAGTGTTATAATTTTAGGGTTTTGATCAAGTTTGAGTTTGATTTCGAGTATTTACACACACATTGGATTTAAAGTTTTTATGTGCGATTTAGGTCTCGATTAAAATTTTAGGTCTTTTGTTACTTATAATATATTCAAATTTACAACTTAATAAAATCCTTATGTTACTCGGTCTTATCAACTCCTAAAATTATTTGCAGTATTCGAGCTTAATCCTACACTCAAATGACTAAATTTGTGGGGGTTTATAGGACTGCATACTCAACCTCACATAATTTATTTCTTGACTAATTACCATGCATGTGATTAGGACTATTCCTTTGTAAGCTAACCATTCACATGCATCTCATGTGATCTCTCATTTTAGATGACCTTAAAAAGGATTGAGTCACATGACATATGAGGGGATCTGATTGAGAAGATTCATGGGAAAAGAAATGGTCAATTTTCAATAGCCCTCAAGGGCATATCATATTGCAATTAGATGCTTTGATCTTCCAAAGTAGAACATTGAAAATATTACAATATTTCTCTGAAGTCTTGTCATGCAAATAAGGAGCAAAGAGCATACATATACATTAAAGTAACATATAAAAGATATGACAAAATGTATAGCTTTAAGATTTTAAATAAGCATACCAACAATTAAGAAAAAAATACCAAGACTTTTAAAACTCGAAAATTTTGACAAAAATAATCATTTAAGTAGTAAAATTTGTATATTCTACAGTATCATAAAAATAAGACAAAAAGTAAAAGCTAATAGCATAAATTACAATTTTATATGATATTTTGAGTAGAAGTCATAAGGTAAAGAATGAACATTTCTTACCATTGTTCGTTTCATGCTATACCTTTCTCTATAGAACTTAGTTGGTTTGACTAACTAGATTAAGCAAAGAATTATTTCAAATTTGAGAGAAGACTTAAAATTTATCTCGATTTGACAAGCATAGACATTGCGCTTAAACTATTAGACAAATCTAATATGTTTGCAAGAACCATATATTTGTAGAAGGGGAAGGCACTTTGACAAGGGACCAAAAGAGGAGAGTAGTAAAATCTAGTTAGTCAAAAGGTTTTAAGAAGCCATTTAAAGTAAGGGTATTTCAATCCAACTAAAAGTTCAAAATACCTTACATAGAAGAAAATAAGATAAAGTTGATTCTTCTTCCTTTTTTCTTATCTCTCCTCCATGTGTTCTTCTCTTTAAATTAGTTTTCTATGATCAAATTCATACAAGGTTAAGGATTGATTAGAATTTGCAAGATTAATAGAAAAAAATAGAATAAAAAATTGGTAAACAAATTATAGGTAAGCTTTTATGCAAAACTTGAGGAAATTTTGATTTTCTTTAGGGCTTAATGAGAAAATAGTGATTTTGTGTCTTTCAACAATCAAAGTGTGGGAATACGATCCAGTATTGATTCTTGTAAGTTATAGGTGGGCCATATCTCTTAAACTTTTGATTCTATGATTAAATATTGATTATCGTTGAGATTATTATTGTTGGGATGAGTTTATGATGCAAGAAGTTGTTGAACTTGTATTAACTGGTTATGGAATAATCGGGATATTAAGTAGGTTAGTGATGTACCTAGGAGATTAGTTATCATTAGGATTTATCGTAGCAGGTTAAAACCAATGAGTCCATCGAAATATCGAAGGAACTTAGACTGAATGGGTCGACAAACTAGCTATAGTAGCTGGCATGAAGCTGGTTGAAGGATATGACCTACCTACGAACACAACACAACTTGATACTTTACTTGATATGACACAAAAGCTAATGTCAAGGTTTACTCGCCACTACCTTTGAGTTACTCGGTAAGATTAGATAAGAGTATATGAAAATGAACTTGGAGAGGGTATCTTGCAAGAATAAAATATTCAATGTATATTTATCCTGTCAGATGATTTCGACTTACAAGAAGAAGAGACTATTTATAATAAGTTTTTATGGCAACATTATAAATAAAAAATTATAAAAAGGGGATCTTTAGTACATACGAAAAAGGGTAAAAGAGACAAAAGACAAAAAACAAAAGATAAAAAAAGGAAAAATAGTACAATATCAAATGAAAAAAACAGGCGATAGTACAATACTGGTTTCGTACAAAGATTCTTTAAGTACAGTAGGTAAGGGGAATCAAGACGTAGTGACAAAAAGATGGAGACATGAAGGGATGCCGTGAGAGTTGAAAGGAGGCGAAGAGATAAGTACCCAGCTAGGGGCTAACTCTCTTTACTCAGCAGGAGACTTTCGATAGTTGCAAGTCTGATCACTTGGCATAGAGCTCTTGGCCAAAAGATAGTTAGCATTGGCACATGATAACAAATAGAACATAGTATAACCACCTGGAGCTCTTAGGGAATTCAGCCATCCTCCTTTAGTATATTGTTTCCCGTTATTGGCGGGGTGACGAGAGAGAAACCTTCGAGTGATGGATTAAAGGTCTTCGAGGTGCACGTGAGTAATTGAGCTAGTAGTTGGTAACCTATCAGTTAAGGCATTAATAAATGAATTTGAAGTGGAAAATTCAAGATACTTTGGGGTTTGTGTCGAAAGAAAAGGAAAAATTAGAAGTTATAATTATGGGGGTGACATAACTAATAAAATGGAGCATGTCGCATGGCTATGTGAAATTGTGGAAGGATCAGAAAGTGATACAACCATCGAATACGATCGTATTGGTTGGTCATGTCGAATAAGGGGGAGATAAGAAAGTTGCATAACTAAGGGACACAACCCTATCAAATGGTCTTGTTAAGCTTATGCAACACAACCATTTAACACAATTATGTTCATTTGTTATCCTTTTTCCTTATTCTTTTTCCTTCCTTTTCTTAGTCAAAAGTTACATGGACCTTAAGTGTTATTATTCATATTTTGTACCTTTTCTTAAACACTCTTTTTCTTCCATTTTCAAGCTCTTTTACCTCAACGCATCTCCAATTTTATAAATACTTGCTTAAAATCATTCTACTACTAGTAAATCCTTTTTAAACAACAAAACAAGTATTTTCTAATCCTATCACAAGCTAAAATTTGTTGTGACACTTCCTTCAAACTCAATAAGTGTTATTAAGAGGGTTAGTGATGAAGATAGGTGGAAGGGTGTGAAGATGTAAGAAATTAGGATAAGTTTAAGTCTACTATGAGATTAAGTGAGTCACTTGAGCAAGATATGGGATACTTATTTGTTGTATATGCTTGTTAGTTAGCAATAATGTGACCGGACTTATTGACCTTAATTGTATTGTGTTGCATGTGCTTGGCTACGAATAAGGGATTAGGAGGACAGGTGTTCTTGGTGTTGCATCTCGATGATTAATGCGCAACAATTGTCCAAAAAGGAGTTTCACAAGGAATGATCCAAGTAGATTTAAGTGTGACTTGTATACTTGAATACTTAGTTATTTGGATATTAGAGATGGCCAAGCATCATACTATATGGTATCTATTTATAACTGTCGGAGTTGTAATTACTCCAAGTTCAGAGTTAGATACATATGATTCTAAATTGTACTGTATGTAAGCCTAAGCAAAAGATATTAAATTGGTATTTATTGCATGTTAGATGCTTGTTTTACATGTATGTGATGTGATTATCATTGCTTGAGCATGCACATTTGATTATCGTATTTTGTATTAGGCTTTAGCTCATCGTGCATTAATTTTTTATATGTAAATGAATTTATAAAGTTATCAATTTGGATACAACAATCAAGATTTCCAGGTTAGGGAGAGCCCATTAGAAATTCAAATATGAGAAAGATATTTGAGTTAGAACAATTAGTGTTTCACATCACAACTAATAATTTCTTATTTAGAAATTCAAGAAATTTACCTGTAGTTATTTTCATCTTACTTAAGGAATTAAATTTTACTGGAATTATTTAGAGGTTTTTCAATAGGTAATTTTAAAGATTTTGGTAGACATTTACACTTAATATGTTAATAAATCATAGAGACACAATGTAGGCTATGATACTCTAGAATTTGGAGCATTAAATGTAAGTAGCTAAATTTTTTATACACTATAACATCATCAAAATAAGATAAAAAGCAAAAGCTAATAGCATAGATTACAATTTTAGAGGGTATTTTGAGTATGAATTATAAGGTAAGGAATGAGCATTTCTTACCATAGTGGCATTATGAGATGGCCTAGTGTGCATGAAAATGTCATTTCAAATATATTTTACTCATATAATTACGTAAACTTTTAAAATTTTTTCAATTTCATTTTAGTTTTCAAACCAATTAAATTGCATCGTTTTGAGAGATTTGTTAGTGGGATTGCAGACACACGTTGCTATTGCTAATGTGGAATAAATGAAATAAAAAGAAGCAAAAAGAATTGATGTTGTAGTTTAAGGCAATTGTAGGAATGATACACCATCATTAAATTTCGATTGAGATCGCAAAATCAAGCACTGATTACAAAACCAATCTCCATCAGGAATGCCTTTTACAAGAGGATTTCCATAGCAAGTGTTGTGTACCATTAAATCGCAACCATCACAAAACATTATCGGATCTTTTCGATCTCCATTTTTACTTTGACATATTGCATACAGAATTCCATCGTCCTCTTCTTCTAAATCCACCTCTCCTTCATTAGATTCTTCAGGTTTTCCTTCATTTCCATCGGCATAAAATAAAAAGAAAGCACCTTTTTCCTTTTGTATAACCGAAGATATAGACTTTTCAATTTGGTTCTCTTTTTCTCCTTCTTCTCCTTGGGACTCTTCAGGCCTGCTTTCAGGTTTTTCAACATTTCCAGAAACAAAATCTGAAGCTGAGCTTGAAAAGGAAACACCTTTTTCCTTCTTCATATTTAAAGACTAGGACTTTTCGGTTGGATCATCCCGCTGTTCTTCTTTTGCATCTCTTTTGGGTCCTTCTTCGTGTTTCGCTTCACGTTTTTCAGCTTTGTTTGCATACGCATAAACCGAAATCGAAGCAGAAACTAAAAGGGAAGTATGTTTTTCCTCTAGTACTTCCAAAGACTTGAACTTTTCAATCGGATCGCCTTCGATTAATGAATTGACTCTTTCTTCTTTGAAGTTTTCCTCAAAAGACGATGGGTCATAAGCAAGTTAAGATCTATATTGGAAAAGGGTTTAGTAGGTACAATGGGTTTGACATATTGATTCTAACCTGTTGACATGATTTGTTGTTAAATTAAACATGTTTTGATTGTGGTTTCTGATGTTTTACTATTGCGTATTTGTGTGTAATGTGTGATTTTATTATGGCATTAAATGTTTTTCTTTTTTCCTTTCTATTAAAAGAAGGAGCTTGGTAGCCATTTTAATGGAGATGTAATGTGCAACGGGTGAGCATATGTCTTGTATCTCGTGGTATTAAAATCAAATTGTACTTATAATGAGTTGCAAGAATGGCCCCTTCTGATGACTTGTCCTTGTAATAATTGGGATTGGATTTAATATTCTTTTATTTCTATATTTTAGGATTGCTGGTGGATGAAAATTAAAAATAGCTGTGATGTTCAGAAATTTCTATTGAATTAAAGTTCATGCTAGCACCAAGTAAGACACAGAGAAGCTTAGGATAACACTAACTAGGATACAGAGATGCCATCTTAGCTAACACTGACATTTGTTACTATTGAAACTAACAGATGTCTCAAAGTGATGCAATTTAATTGGTTCAAGGATTAAATAGAAAATCGAAAAATCCAAGTATTAAGATGAAAATTTAAAAAAGTTCAGATATCTATACAAGCATTATCCCATTTTGCTACTCTATTTTCTATGAAACTTATCATTGGTTTGACTCAATAGATCAAGTAAGGAATTATTTCAAATATAAGAGAAGTATTAAAAGTTATTTGGATTTGACAAGCATATACATTATGCTTGAATTGTTAGGCAAACCTAATATATTTGCATAAACCATATATAAAAAGAAAAATTAAGGAAAAAAATAATATATATCTATACATACATATATATATATATAGATAAATGCACATTTTTCGAAACTTAATTGGCTTAAGAAATTGTCCATTTTGATGCGACTTTGTTTTCCTTTACTATAAGTACAAACAACATTCACAACATTTACTGATCATTAATTTATAGTAATTTTCTTGAGATCCTATTAACTACACAAGCTATAGCTAAAATGCGTTTCGTTTTACATTAAAGTTTCATTTTTCACTTTCCTATTAATAACTTAATTCTTTATTTAAATGTCACCTATTCTAATTAACTATGCAAAAACTATAGAGGAAAACAATATACATTGAGAAATTTGAATTATTTGAACATTTATGTAAACATCAATTTAAAAAATAGTCACTACGTACATTTATTTTTCATCAAGAAGGTGAGAGGATGAAAATGATATAAAATACTTCCTTTCTTGTATGTCCTTTCCTTTTTCCCCTATCCAACTATATTTGCAAGAACCTAATCAAAGATTGGAATGAGATTATCATCCTTTAGTTAAACCAAACCAATTTTTTCTTTTAATTAAGGGCTAGTTGAAGTTTAAGCCAATCATATTCTATTTTATGATATTTAAATTGTGTGTAACAAAACTTTAGTATTATATTTTAAATTAGGGAAAGGGTGGAAAAAATGGGACGAAAGGAAATGGGATGGAAAAATTCCAAATCCATTACTTAGAGAATAAAAGTGGGGAAAAGACATGAATAGAAAATTTTCCCTAAGTTGCACTTCTTTTTGTTCCCCTACGATAGGAGAGAAAGAGGAATGAAATGGAAACGAACACATAAATTCCCTAATCTATGTGTGGCCCTCAAGTTATAGTTAGGAAAACCGCACATAGATTAAGAGCCTTCAAAGAAACTTCTTCAATTGAGTTCAAATTTTACAATTAGTTTAGAAAAACTAGTAGAAGTGACTCTATAAAGTTAGATTTTAAAAATAGTTTAATAAAATCATTTATAAAAATATAGTTATTCTATAAAGTATAAAACTTGTCAAAATCTTTAAGATTGAGCCCTGAATTATAACAAGGCTCTAAAGATAAATTATTTAAGCTATACAAGTAAATAATATTACATAAAATAATATTTGAGTATATATAAACACTTATGAATATACTGGATATATATAATAAATATACTCGTAAAATAAATTGAAAATCTACAATTATATAAAATAAGCAATAAATTCACAAAATTAAAAAGTGAATATATTTTAAATATTAATAACATGAGTAAAACACAATTACATGAAAATGATTATTCATTACATGTATCAATTACATGGGTTATATACACGTATATTAGTAAAATTACTAAATATTAATAACCTATACCTTAAATACCTAAATTTCACTAAAATAATACCTAAACCTTCTGAATGCTTGGAAAAGATATGGATCTCACCATGGCATCTCAGGAACAGATTAGGTGATGAAACAAAAGTAAGTATTTTAGAAAATTACTACCTCTTACTATGCTTTTTGAACCCAAAATAATAAACAATTAAGATATTTAAATCTTAAGGAAATTTGGCCGATCCAAACAAGTTCAAATAGAACTTAGGAATTCACTTTAGACATTTTAGACACTTAAGACACTTAAAGAAAAATCGAGAAAAAATATAAAACATTAAGAAAATATTTAGAAAAACAGAGCAGTCTACTACTCTACAACGATTCTACAACCAAATGACTACCTGACATAGAACCCATTTGGACAGTAGTAGAGCCACTCGTGCCTAAGTCGTTTGACATACCCTCATCAGTTAATGGTAGCCGAAGCTCTAATGAATAAGTAGGTTCAATTTTTACCCTGTTTTTCAATTATTTTCTAAAAATAGTAAATTAATTAGGAAATTTTTGAGAAAAAATTATTCCCAAACTTTTTTTTAGATGTACTTTCATGTGGCATAATTACTTTGATAAAATTTTAAGTATTTTATATACTTCCTTAAGAATTGCATTGTTCACTCAAATTTTCAAATAAAAAATAAATATATTAAATGATGTTGTTTTGAACTCAAATTTTTTTTTTTTAAGATTCCTATTACATGTAGTTTAATGATATATAGCCTAATTTTAATTTCATATGTTTTTAATATTTATTGTATTTTTTACCCTAAAAATGGATAAAACAAGCATTTTCTGAAATAAATTTATTTTTATAAAAATAATTAATGAAATTGACATATGATGAACTCTAGACACTTGTAATAATATCAAGACATATTGGAATTTATTTTGTATAAAAATGATATTGTTTGCTTAATTAATCAAAATTTAGGGGTAAAAATATAATTTTACATATACAAGCAATAAACCCAATAGCCTAAAACAAGTGGGTGGTTAAATTCCATATATTTTTTTGAGTTTGCAAATTTTTTTGTGGATTTATTGGATAATCTTAGCTATTTATTATGAATTTTCCTAATTAAATGGCTTAATTTACTAATTAAGACATGTTTTTAGCAACATTACGCTAAAATATGATAATTATTTGACTAAATCATAAATACATCTAATCTAGTCAAATGTGATTAGGAGTTATTTTTGTTATATTTTGTAATATTATATAGTGCGGATTATGATATAAAATATGTGTTTTATCATATTTTACTTAAGATTTTACACCTTATTAGATAATATGATATTAATGCGATATTACCTATTGCATGAACATATATATGTATATTAGGATTAAAACTCCTTTAGAAGTTATCCTTTAAAATAGAATGCATATTATGTATCGTAAAGATCATATATGCTCAACCATACTAATTTTATTAAAATTAGAAAATTCCAAGTAATGAAATAGGTATCTTTATAATAAACTATCATAGTATGATGACTATTCAATAGTTGAAACATAATGTGATTGATTAAAAATATATTTCAATACAATCGAAGTAATATGGTATAAGTAATAGTATAATTACATATAACCTTTAATATTAGCTAAATTAATATAACTTATATAATAAAACTATAATAATTAAATACATGTATAAACATATTATATCTATATTTCATAATATATAAATAAATTAAGTATATATATGTATAAGTATACTTTATTAGAATAACTATCTAAATAATATTTCAATTAAGCCATACAATAATATATAAAGTTAGATAAAACTCTAATGTTTTCGTGAACTTTATGAAAAATTTAGATTTGATGATGAAGACCTACTAAAGTGAGCATCAATACAAATACATTGGATCGCGGTTTTACCGCTTATTAAGATATTATATCAAAATATCTAGAGATTTAAAAGCACTTTTGTTTGTGATTGTAAATTTACTATTTGCGCGCATGCTACACATATGATTGATACTCTATTTTATGATAAGAATTGAACTCCTTAGCGTGCTATTCTATATGATTTTATTGTATTATATTGTGTGATCTTATTTGGCTACCCTTAAATAAAACTAATAGGAATCTAACCATTAACTTAATTAGACATGTGTAGTAACCTGTTAGGGGAATGATTAGATGCATCAAACTAAATACTGACCCCTTCAATGAGGATAACTGAAGTGGTCTTTTTCCTATCCTTAGTTGAACTAAATGATAGGTAAAGAGGTCATGATAAGGTTGAGAGCCATGGTTTTAAGGTAGTTTTAAGAGGAGGGTATTTTCTATTGGATAAGTCTAGGTTTGATCTAGTTTAAGTTATGATAAACTCATTGATCTAAGTTAGAGCAGATGTAATTTTTTTTATCTCACAATGGATCAAACAACATTGTATGATGTTGCAAATGAATTATTGCATTGCATTTTATTATAATTTATAACCGTATTTATATTTGCATGGTATTCTTTTATCTCCGTCCTATTTACTGAGCTAGTTGTGTTTACATCTCTATAAATTTTGTTGTAGGTGCTAACTAAAAGATTATAGATGCAGGGATATAATCAATTGCAGGTTAGTTTACAAGGGACTAGGAGTAAGGAAAAGTATGAGGACTATTGGAACCTGATCACTTTTGATATTTTGGTCTTTTGAGAAAACTAGCTGGTCACCCTAAGTGGCCACTAGTTTTCCAATGATGTTTGTAAATATGTGTTAGGACTTCTAACTCCTGAAACTTTCTTATAAAAATGTACTCTTTTAATGTAAATACTAATTTACAATCTAAGAACTTAAGTTGTGTACTACAGGATTTCTGGTAAATATTTTAAAGAAATATCACAAGTTTTACTTAAAATAGGTATACTATTGGATGCTTCAGGTTGGTTGATGTTACGCCCCGAAGTCACAGAATCACAACAGTCCCGCCGTGTAAACCATTCTAAAATAGTAACTGGCCTCATCGTACCTACCATAGACATAATTTACACAAGGCGTCGACGACTCCTCGCTTTGAAGTAAACAATCTAATTAAATGTTTAACTACAATTATGGTAAATTTCACAAATTTTGAATAAACCTATATAATTATATGTAAAGTCTACAGAACTTCCTAAGAAATTTTATATATACACAACAATTCACTAATTTACATAATAATTATCAGTCTTTTATCCTCAAACTACAAATGGCATTCTCGCTACACATCACTACTAAGTAAATTAATCCTCATATCCCTGGCTTCAAAAGAACTAACCTCTGGATAATTGTAAGGCGGTATAATACTTGAAATATTCAGAGATTAAGACCTGCAAAATGATCAATAGGAGTATGAGCAACTACAGCTTAGTAAATTGAATTGGATACTCATGAGAGTATTCAAACACAAACAAGATTATCAAGTAATTATTTTAATGCAATGCAACAATCAAATGTCATCGCACAACGTAGTCTGGTCTGTTGCGAAATAAGAGAAATTTCACCTATTTTAATCCGGGTTAAGGAGTTTCCATGTTATGCAGTAGCTCACAATCAAACCCAAGCTTGTGCAATGGAGACCTTGCTCCTCCCGCGACTATCTTCGAATTATTGACTTTACCCTCGCCATGACCTTCTCTCCTGTCACTTAGTTCGACTAAGGATGAAGAAAGGATCATTTTGTAATTTTGCGCTATCCTTTTCGAAAGAGTCGGTATTTGGTTGGAGAATCCTACGATCTCCTAACGGGTTGCAATGCATGACATTTTTGGTTATTAGAGTCGAAGAAGATTAAATTTCATTTAAGGTGTTCAAACAATTTCACACCAATCAAATCAATCACAAAATCAATCACATTACAAATTTCAACACGTAATCAGATACATCAACCACATGCGTAAACTACTTACAATCACAACCATATACAATCCTAAGTCTCTGAATATCATAAAATAGCACTCTAATATAGTAAGTAATAACCCAACTTACTTGGACTCTTTCAGTTGCCCAATCACTCAATTACAAATTGATTCGTCTCTAAATATCCTATAATACAAATAGTTTTCTTTCTTTTTTTTTTTTAGTTCTTATACTTTAATGATTCACATTCTAAGTTATGATTTCGCTTATTTTTTCCATGTATAACTATTATTTACTAATGATTCATTCTACCTTATTTCGAGGTTTGGTTCCTAAATTAGTTGTAGTTTTGATTCTGAAATCTTAAATATGCTCAAATCCTAATGTAAAATTAATCACATTAAGTTCGAGTATTCTAATATCCTATTGGGTTTTAATTTAATATTCTAAACTATTTGGTATACGTTAATCCTAATTGGGGTATCGAATTTATTCCCGATGTGAGAAAATCTTACAATTTTTTATACAATTACTTAAAATTAAATTTTATTTCAGATTTATTATATTCTCATTTCTATTATTATATTATCTAATTAAACCTAATTTTTTATAATATTCCTAATTTTCTATAATTAGCACATAATGCCTTCATTACTTATGCTTAACACTCCAAAGGCTAAGATTAGGTTTCTACATTAGAGATTAACATCCCTAAACATCTAATTACCATCTAATTCAGTAATTAGTGTCTTGATCACCTAATTAACCTAAAATTATCCAAATTTTCCATTATTTTAGGGCTAAAAATTAACTTAAAAATTTCAAAAATTAATTTAAAAAAATGGCTTCATAACACTGTTTTATATCCCTTAAGCATTCTACAGAAAAATTTTGAGCTCCAAACTACACTCCTAAGTTTATTTATTTTTAATTTCAATTATGCTCAGTTTTGCTTAATTTGTTAAGAACCCTATATTTTCAGACGTAATTAAACTAAATTACTATTTCCCCCTAAATCTACATACAATAAAACCTCAGAATAACAAGTTTTATAATTTTCTGGGCAAAATAACTAATTTTAATAAATTATACAAAACCAGAACAAATTAAAGGCTCACCTGGTTCGATGGCTTTTGGCCTTCCAACACTGGTCCAGTGTGTCAGCTGGTCCAGGCTGTAGGTCTAGAGTGGGGTGGTGGTGGTGGTTCGGTCCCAGATGATAGTGGTGTGTAGGTTTGGCTCACTAGCCCTAACTACATAGTTTTCCTTTTCTTTTTTTTTTCTATGGTTTTTTTTTTCTTGAATTTTCGAAGCTCTCTATTTTTTTCTAATTCCTAACTGTCCAAAGGAGTTCTCTGAATTTTTTTCCTACTTATAGAAGTTTTTGGTAATTAATATGTATTAAATTAGACATGACATTGCCTAATTCTCTTGATTTTTGGCTTTTGTGTTACTTAATTCTAATTGGATAATTTTTCTTCTTCAGCTCTTGACTTGCCATGACTAGATTTTCATCATTCTCTATCCCTCTGATTTTTTTTTCTCAATTAATTAATAATTTTCTTTAATATTTACTAAGTTTTTAGCCAATTTAAGTAATTTCGCGTATTTTTACCTACACGTAAATACACGTGGGGTACATGTGATCATTTCTAATTATTATTTAGGTTATTCTATGATTTTTAGTATACATATAATCTATTTCTAGTAATTTATCAGTTATTAGATTACACTTTTTGCCTTTTTGATAATTAACAATTATTATGTTTAAAATTTGAAAATTTTATAGTCTCCTATTTTATTACTTATTTTCTTAAATTCAAGTTTACGGGATCGTTTTTACTAATTTTTCTATCAATAGTTTATAATTTGGGTTTGATCGGATCTTATAACCGATCATCCTAAACCTTGTGTCCTAAGTTCAATCCTATAATTACTTGGCTTAACTTTAAGGTTTACAGTTGAGTCATGTACACTTTGTATAAGCTATATTTATGATAGCAACTATAAGATTAGCTTTTATCTTAGAGCAATTTACATGGTAGGATTATTGCAACTCTTCTTATTCAGCACGTAACAATGTACCCCTCCTTTACTCATCATTTCTTCATCTTTCCATTAAATGTTATTATTTTTGAAGGGTATATTATTGAATTTACATTGCACCTTATTTTACCTTAAGATTGTTTTCATATCCACTCACGTTATTATTTAAACACATGAGAAAGAATCAAATATCCTTAGAATTCCTTTCTTATGCTCTTTCCTCTAATATTCATTCCTTCTATTAACTAAACACATGAGAAAGAATCAAATATCCTTAGAGTTCCTTTCTTGAATTCTTTCCTCTAATATTTTCTTTTCTTTCTAATTCTTCCCCCTATACCGAACATAGTATAAATATTGAGGCATACTTTGGTATACTAACTTGTAGTTTATGGAAACTCAAAGTTAAGTGTGCTCAATGAAAAGTACTATTAGAATAGATGATCTCTTGAAAGTAGCTCTTGCTAAGATTAAAGGGAAAATTACGAATTTACTATTCAAAGTTTTGTAAAATGGAAAATTCGCTACCTAATCTTTTAAAGGACCAATTTCATACTTAATAAAAGTTTCCTTTGCATTTGTACTAGCTCCCTTAACTCTATTTACTTGTGTTGATTAATAAACTATTATGAAGTGACATGTGTCTTTTCTATTATTTTAACAATAAAGTAGGCCAAATATATACCACATAGAAAAAAAAAGGGAAAAGAATGAAACATAAAAAACTTTAACTTTCTTTTCCAAATCAATTTAAAGTCTAAAATAAATCCCTTTTTCTAAATAAAAATCACATTTTTCATAATTATTTGCTTGTCAAAATGAAAACTCTCTCTCTCTCTCCATTAAAAAATAGAACTTTCTTTTTCTTTTTCTTTTTTTTTTTTAAATATATTAGAACAACATCCACGCACATATACACAAGTACTTTTATCGTTTCACCTTTATCTCTCTCTCTCTATGATAAGCCAACAATAAATACTATGTTGGTAAAAGATTCCTACTATATCTTTTATAGTTTCTCTTTCTTCTTGCTCCTAATTTATTTATTTATTATTTATTTTTTTGGAAACAAACACACTTCCCTTCCTCCTCCACCACATAAATACTCTTTAAGATTTTACTAGACAAAATGAACCGTAGAATTGAATTTCTCCAAATAAACTCATACAGTCCAATTCTTTAGTTGATTTTTCCAAAAGTTTTCAACTTTACATAAAAAAACTTATCACTATATTTTATGGGTTGTGCGAGTTCAAAAGTTGATGATGTTCCGATAGTTACTTTATGCAAGGAGAGATGTACGCATTAAGATGAAGCTATATGACAAGGATACAGTCTAACCAATTTGGTGATGTTATTTTGATTTGGAAAAATGGGGTTTATTTGGCATGTATATGGTTAAGATAAAAAAAGAGACGTGTCACTTCATAATAGGTCATTAATCCAACTCAACAAACGACAAATTAACAAAGTTAAAAAGAGGTAGTACAAATATCAAAAGAAAATTTTATTAGGTGCAAAATTGGTTTTTAGAAAGATTAGGTAGTAAATTTGACATTTTGTAAAATTTTGGATTGTAAATTATGCTAAAGTGGATAATATTTTCGATATAAGAAGTTTAGATTATTACAAATGGTATCAAAACAGTCAACTACATGAGAGAAGAGGATCAAGTGCTACTTAAGACAATGAATTTTCATTTGTATGAATGGTATAATAGTCTAAGGATTTTATCTAATAAAGTTTATTTAAATCAAACCATATTAAAATTATTCTTGTGATGTTCTAGGGCATAAATTATCAATTGCCAAGTTAACAGACCTTTTCAATCATCCTAACTTATAAACCAACGTTCCTAATGTTCCTAGGCAAAAGTTTATTCATTACCAATTTCTTTTTTTTTCTTTTTTTTTCTTTTGCTCAATACCATATTATTACTATTGATTCTCTCCTACGTATGTATCTCGGTTACTTGGGCACCATAGGGTTGCAAGACATTCTCACCCCAAACCTGCCTAAACCTGTTTGGTTTGGTGGCACTGAAGTGCAACGGGCACTTTGATTTATGTTAAACCATTTCGTGGGACCTTCTGGGACAATTTGGAGGAGCTCCGCGCGAAAACGATGTATTGAATCTTGTGATGTGACTATATTATAGAAGCATTTAATTATATAATTTTTATAATATTAAATTAAATAAAATATTTTATTTAATATTTTATTTATAAATTTATTTAATAATTAGATAAAAATTAAGTTGATGAATTAAATAAAACATCTAAATTTTGTTCTATCTGTGTGATAATATAAAAATAAAATTTACTAGATAAAAATAAAAAATATCTTATTATATTATAATATTAAGTTAATAAATATTATTTTTATTAAATATATATAAATAATTAATTTTTTATTATAAATTTTATATATAATATTATATAAATTAAATATAATATAATAAATTTATATGATCTAATTCATGCTAGCTGAATGTTTGCCACGAATTTTATTATAAACCTACGTACAGAAAACGCCAAAGTTCTAAATAATTAATACGGTTTGCTCATTATTTTACCGTCCAACTTCCCAACACCGGAAGTCTAGCCATTATGATTTAGCATGCTCATCACATCCGGGTCCCATAACCCTTGCTTTTCACTAAACTAATAGTTACGCATCCATCATTACGAATTAGGGGATGACTTGTCCAGTTCTCAATGGAATGTAGATGCTCAGTTTATCGTAGGCCGATGATATAAAAAACCTTGCAACCAAATGGGTCAGTTTCATATATCTTTTAATAGTTCTAATACGGATAGTAATTGAAAGGTGACTTCTTTATAATTTAATAATATAAATATTAAATTTTTAAATGTATAATTTAATGGAGTGATGAGAAGATAATAAAAAAAATTTTAGGAAAAATTACACAAAATCTCTATAAATTTTGATTTTCATACTGATTATCTAGTAAAATTTCAAAATTTGATTTTTTATTTTTAAAATTTTATAAATTAATAAATAACCTTTAAATTAAAAATAACCCTTTAAACATGTAAATATCTCCCCTAAAATATGAGGTATTTAGGAAGATATTTATATACCAAAATCAATATTTAAGATACTTACATACTAAAATTGAATTGAAGTTAAAAGTGATTATAGTGATTATTTATTAATTTATAAAAGTTTAAGGATAAAAACCATAATCTATATTAAAATTTAAATTAAAATTTAAAGGTGTTATTTGAATTTTCTTCCCCAAATTTTATCCTTAATTGAAGTTCTAATTGGGTCTGGAGTTTGCTTTAGCTTTATCAAGTCAATATTCCTTTAGCAAGTCAGTCTGGTACTGCCCCATGGGAAATATCTCAATGTTATAGGTGTGATAGCATCGGAAAATTCGTCCAATCTTCTTCATACTTGCATACATACACATAAATACATACCATCTCAAAAGAAATCAGTAAGAGCTAGGCTGTGCCCGTCCCTCTGTTTACCAAAAGATGGAGAAAGAGAAAGCGGAGCTGATCTTCATTCCAGTTCCTGGTGTTGGTCACATAATCTCAACTCTTGAATTCGCTATCCGCTTGCTAGATCACAACGACAGGTTTCTGATCACCGTCCTTGTCATGAAATCTCCATTCGACCAAACTCTTGGATCGTACGTCAATTCATTAGCTGCTTCACATCCTAGTATCACTCTCCTCGATCTACCCCAGGTACAGCTTCCTAGTCCTGAGCTTCTCAAGTCCGTGGAGTTCTACGTAACATCCTACATAGAAAGCTACGTGCCTCATGTCAAAGAAATGGTGAGACATCTTTTATTGAAGCAATCGCGTTCACGTGTTGTTGGAATGGTTCTGGATCTCTTTTGTACTTGCATGATTGATGTAGGGAACGAGTTTGGTCTTCCTTCGTATATTTACTTGGCTTGCAATGCTGGTTTTCTTGATTTAATGCTTTATCTGCCTACTTATCATGAAAATTTTGAAAGAGCAGTTCAGGATTCAGATCCTGACTTCATACTTCCTGGTATTGCAAAGCCTTTTCCTGTCTCTGTCTTGCCTGGAGCTTGCTTTGACGGTAAGCATGGTGGGTATGATTCATATCTTAAGTTGGCTCGGAGATTTAGGGATGCTAAAGGTATTATAGTCAATACATCTGAAGAGTTGGAGCCTCATGCTCTCAAATCATTACGTGATGATGAACGTAACCCTGCTATTTATGCGACTGGACCAATTATCCATCTAAAGGGCGGGAATCATCCTGCAGTAGAACAATCCATCTGGGACGGTATCTGGAAATGGCTGGACGATCAGCCAGCGGCTTCAGTGGTGTTCTTGTGCTTTGGAAGTATGGGGTCTTTTGAGGAACCACAACTGAAAGAGATGGCAATTGGACTTGAGCTATCCGGGCATAGGTTTTTATGGTCGCTGCGAAGGCCTAAGAGGGAAGTTAATGCTTCGAGTAGTGTAGATCCTGCAACCATCCTCCCAGAAGGATTCTTGGAGAGAACTGAAGGAAGAGGGGTTGTATGTGGATGGGCTCCACAGGTGGCTGTATTGAATCACAAAGCTATCGGAGGTTTTGTGTCTCACTGCGGGTGGAATTCTACACTGGAGAGCTTGTGGCATGGGGTGCCAATCGCGACATGGCCTATCTATGCAGAGCAGCAGATGAATGCATTTAGGATGGTCAAGGAATTGGAATTATCGGTGGAATTGAGTTTAGATTACAGAGCGGGTGATAGATTGGTGACTGCAGAAGAGATCAATAGAGCGATTAGATGTCTGATGGATAGCGAGAACAATGTTCGAAAAAAAGTGTTGGAGATGAAGGAGCAGACTAGGAAGAGTATGATGATTGGTGGATCATCCTTTAATAGTTTCCGAAGGCTGATTGAAGACATCATGAATAACGGAGTGTGATAGAATGGTCAGGATTGAAGCCGTTAAGCATGTCTACATTGTCAGAATATGCTTCTATGAAATTGCTTGTTAACTGTTTATGAATTTGTCTCTCTTTTTTTCTTTTTTTTTTTTTTTCGTTTTTTCAAATTTTATCTTTTGAGACTTTAGAGTTTTCCAGTTTGGATTAATCTCTGCATGACATTTTGCAATATCTGTAGAACCCACACCAGTGTCTTCATATCAGAGAACCATATAAAGTAACTTTGAATGTAATTTCAATTTTATGACAATGGCCAACTTATTCTTGAGAAAATGAGAGGGAGAAACTGCTATCATGTAATAGAAGAGGAGAAATGAAAAGAGAAAGAAATACAATTGAAGCTTGAAGAGAAAGGCGCTGTGAATCCTTTAGTTTTTGCCTTGTTAATGAGAGATTTTAACCACCATTCTGTCATTAGGAAGTTTGGCAGTGCCCGCAATTCCAATCCTGAGTATACAACCAAGAGATTCATCAAAATTGACAATGCTGGCTCCTGTATACATCGAATGCCTGCAGCCGTTTGGATTTTATGAAGGATCGATAATTTTTGTAGCTCTTTCTGATAGAGCCATCGTGACATGTTCATGCAGAGTCAATCCTTCTTTAAGCATGTCGTCAGTTGGTCACTTGCCTACTGATATCTCCAACAGTAGAATACCGAAGCTGTATAAATCTCCTGACTTGGATGATTTACCACTGATCCCATATTTTAACGACAAAAACAAACTCCAGTTTCAATTTTTTAATATGCAAGAATATTCTAAAAAATAAGGAATATATCTGATAGGACATCAGAAGCAATGACTATGGCTTCTCTAGTTCAAGATGTAAATTTAAGAAAGTTATTATACCTGGAGGTTCACAGCCAACAGTTCCTTTTACGATAGTGGAGCTTTTTGAGGGGCATCTCCCTGTGTGTTCCTTGGTGAAAATCTGGCCAGCTCAAAATCACCAACATGAGCTACCATTTGATGGTCAAGCAGAATGTTGCTCGGTTTTAGATCTCCATGGAAAGTTGACACCTTGCAATGGTGATGAAGATAGTCTATTGCAGAAGTGGTGTCACTTAATAAATTCATTCTTTGAGTAAGGTTGAGTTTTATCGAGTTCTGTTGATCAACACTGGGATTTAACCAATCCTCCAAGCTACCATTTTGCATTATTTCGTAGACTAATGCCTTAAAGCCTGGCCCTCTAGAGTCAATGCTAGAACAAAAGTAATGATATTTACATCATTTCATTGCCTTGCGTTCCTCAAAGCTTTGCATTCTGCCATGAAACTTTTGGAAGCCCCTCCTCATTCAAGGTTGAGAAAATTTTAAGGCCAGTGGCTGCATACCCCAGCATGCCTCTGTACATCAGAGCCATAGCCTTCCTGCACCGATCAAATTGGATTGTGAAAAACCATTAATTGCTGCTTGTAACTCTCCATAAGAAACTTTCCTGAAGGGATCAACTGGAGATAACAATCTAGAAGGCTTCCTTGCTGAAACCAATTTGTTCGGTGCATGTTACTGGGGCAAAAAAACCAGCAATACTTGCTGAAACCATTACTTTTGAGTAGTGGAGACCTTCCATGCTTCGATTTTTGAATAAGACATGCAGGAAGTCCAAGTTCCCTGATTCCACCACAAAGTTTCATGTACCCAATGACCGACACATTCAGCAACTCCGTAGATGGTACCTGGCCTTCAAGATTATTGAAGGACAAATTAACTTTTTCAAGGAGAGTAAAATCCTCAAAGTAGTTGGGAATTTGACCAGACAGTTGAAAAGATCAAGGAGTAGGAGGCTAGTGAGAGTACTGAGAGACGCGGGCATGCTACCTCCAAATGCATTGCCCTGCATTTGCAAGGTATCCAACGAGAAGCGCCCGGACAAAGTGTGCAGTATTTCTCCAGATAAGTGAATGTCAGAAACATCCAGAAATACAAAATTGCCGATGTTACCCACTTCTACTGGTAATGGTCTTGTAAAGGAGTTTTTAAATAGGTTGAGCTCAAGAAATGCAGAAAAAGAGCCTATCATTTCTTTGGGAATTCCACCATTTGCTTGATAGCATCTGCTGACAATGTTTGCAGCTGTTGGACATGTCCCAAACTAGAATGTATGTTACCTTCTAGACTATTTTCATTTATATTTAAGTTGATTGACAGGGAAGGATTTCCAAGAGAAGAAGGAATTTCCCTATGCCATTTGAAATTTTCCCAGTGATGAAGTTGTACTCCACCTTCAACATGCTCAAACCAGTTAACATCTTTATTGCTGAGGGGATATTATCTGATGTTTTGTTATTCTTGTGCTAAGGAATCTACGAGCTGTCAAGTTGCTACATGATGAGGGTAATTCACCATGAAAACTGTTCCAGTTTATGTCTAAGTAACTTGGGTAGGTAACGTTAGCCAAAATAAAAAAAAAAAAAAAAAAAAATATCAAGCCTTTGGTACCTGCGCTTTCTAACTGGCTTTCAGAAAAAGTTGCCATGAAAAGATTTCTCGAAGTACCTATGTTAGGGGGTATACTTCCCCTAAAATTCTTGCAAAAAGCTAAGATTTGAAGTGCGGTTGGTTGGGCAAAGGTGGTACTGGCCCTGAAAACTGGTTCATAGGTAAAGCCCTTGGAGATCTGGCAGAAAAGTGTGGATTTTGGGCATGATTTTACCCTACAGATTGTTAAGTCCATGGTCTAGGATGACAAGTGAGGCGAGATTGTATAAAGTTTGAGGGATTTCCAGATACGTTGTTCCTAATTTACTCCAAAACTATGAAATTGGGCATTTGTCCTAGCTCAGCTGGAATCTGACCATACATGTTCTATCCAATGGACATCTTTTATAGAGAGGGTCCATTCCCTAGCCGCTTAGGAATGGTGTATAGGATGTTGAGTTCATTTTCTACTAGATGCTGGAACTCATCTGGTATTTGCCCTTCGGGATGATTACTAATCAAGTGTAAAGCACGTAAGCTTGTGAAAGAAGATATATGTAAACTGAAATCTTCCCCTGGGATTCATTAAAATTAAGAACGAGCATTTCTAGTATGTTTAACTTGCTAATTCCTTGTGGCATGTGGCATTGGATTCTATTACTTTGTAGATTGATATGTCTCATGAGACTTAGATTGCCTATGTGGGAGGGAAGTGTGCCAACTAGCCGTTGATTCCATAGGTTCAACCCTGTCGTTCTTCCAGCATGGTGGTGACTGCATGAGACTCCTGGACAGTTGCAATAATAAGAAAGACTCGTTCCATAAATTCAATATCCCCAAAGGATCTTGAGTTTTTGAGTTCTTGAAAGCAAGAAATGCCAGCTGTGCAGTGACATTTTTGTTGATGCCTCTGATAGCTGCTGCTCTATGGCATTTCACGAACCCTGAAAGACATAGGCATGAGAAACATGGGACAACCGGCAAGTAGATCTAATAGACATTCTGCAATATTTGTGCTATTTCTACAGAAAATGCATGTATTCATTGATGTTCGAATCAGGCAAATTGTGAGAACACATGTAGTGTTGTAAGATTAGTGCACAAAGATACTCCGGTCAATTCCGATGGCTTTCTCTTAGTGGTGCTTTGAGGCCCATGCTCCAACTTGGAGATTCATCTAGTGCATGACTTACAGTCAAAAGAGTCTCTTCAGGCCTTTCTTCTATAAGCACTGCACATGTCCTTTCAACATGATCTTGCACCACTATCTGATATGTCAAGCACATTGCTTCCCAAGTTGTTTGCAACAGTCAGGGGGCTGCATCTTAATTTCCTTTCGTCAGTCGGAGAGGTTGGCCCTCGTGCTGAATTGACTTCACCTTTTGGTGGGGCTGTGTTATTTAGAAGATGGATAGTTCAGCTGTCGGTAATATATGCTCTAATGTAAGAAATTTATTCCTAGAGAAGACGTATACGTATTCATGATGCTGCTGTTTTGGGAGATTTGTCGTATACATGCCACTTGGTTGCATGAGAACAAAGAGAAGATCGACATTGATATGAGTTTATCCACAGGCAAAGAGGAGGGGAAGCTTGCTTTTCTCTTTATATGAAACATCGTTAATAAGGTCATAGGAGCAAAGAAACAATAACCGATGATGGAAACCTTTTGAGTGAAAAGAAAGCAAATAAGGAAACATAATACGTATACTTGATAGTGCATGATATCGAGTGTTTTGGAATCAAACGAGAATACGAAGGTCCAAGCTCACTTCTTATTTCCATTTTATCGTATCCTGTTGTGTGTTAACAAATTTTGCAAGGCTCGGCTAAAATGCCATAAAATAATTTCAGTGCTTAGTTTGGCTTGATTCTGGTTCACCAATATGTTAAAGATGTTACATAATTACCAAAGATCAACTTGTGTAATTGAATATGAATGTTGTTCATCCTTTTAGGTGTTCTTGGGAACTCTTTATGAGCTTGAAAGAAAGTTTCCGTGCTTCCAACATTAATTCCACACTTTACAAGAAAGCACGCGCATGAACATGAGAAAAGTTTCTTTATCTATTATTTTAACTAGTGTTATCAAGACACTCATTAACATTTTTCTTTTATCTAATTGCATGTTCATAAATAGATAGGTCAAAGAGATGGTAGAGTATATAAAACCTTCATATTTTTCGGAGTCTAAGTGATAAGATCTAGAACTTGAGGGTGCTGCAGATTTGGCCAGAAACTCCATGAGTACCACTTTTACAAAGAATTATCGTAGAATCTTCAAATTTTCCAGAATACGAAAGCTTTTGGAATATTGCCACTATAATAGCTATCTGAAATCTAAGTCATGTTAAAGTTTGCAGCTCTGAATAGTAAATCTGAAATTGGAACCGAGAATTAGGTGTATGGGAGAAAGAGTTGCAAGTAACTGGCGGGTGGAAACTCTCCAAAGCAGTGATTTTGTACCTGCAAACAGGCAAACTTTGTTCGATTCTCAATAGAAAAAGAATGTTTGCAAGGTTTAAAGGCTCAAGGAGGATTCTCTACATGAAGATAGAAACACTTTTTACTGAATTATCACTTCATTGAGACTCGAAGTCCAATATAGCCGGTTTGTCGGTCTCACTTCCAAGAATGGCGACTATCGAATGTGAGGATCAGCGTGTATTGTCTAAATATTTCCACTGAATGTGAATAAGAATATGAATGATTCTCATGAAGTTCATTTGTATTAGTGATTTCCACATTCGTAAAGGAGAAATCAATGTTTAAAGTAACATCAGAATCCAGTAATCTAGCACACTTGTATAATGTAAATTTCCTATTGTAAGATTCAACAATGGTAAGAAAAGAAACTAGATCACAGAGAATGCAAAACCGTAAACTGGATCGAACATGGTTGTCTGTCAAGACAGGCAATGAAGAATTAAACTGTCTGTTTATACTGTGAGAATGAGCTAACTATGATGAAAACCAACTGTTGGTGCATGAGTATGATATACATGTATGGGAATAAAGCGGAAAATACAGAAGCCATAAAAGACCAATGCCACTGGTGCTAAATTCTACAAACATGACTGCTAACAACAATGCAGTAACCTTTTGCATACCCTCAAAACATCCAACAAGTGACTAATCTTGTCATCAATTTTTCACTAAGTTCCAAGTTCCAACATTCTGAAAAAGGGCTGGAAACTCGCTCGTCTTTTTTATAGATGCAAACAGTGTGGTATCCACATTTATAGGACAGCGTATATCGAACAAATAATTTGATAGAATAGTATATTAATAAGGAAAATAAAGATATAATATACCAATAACCTGTACACAAGAATAAATTCAACAAATCTCATTTTTCAAAATAATAATAGAGAGTTGAATTATGATCGTGTTAAGTAGAAGCAAATATCTGCATTAAATCACGAACTGGATTTTATCATGCTAAAAGCAGAGACTCCAATCTTTTGATTTCCTGAAATCAAAGCCAATCTATAATGTAACAACATGAATAGGCTACAATTACAAGACGATGCTGCTCCAAGTTAGACCAGACAAAGCAATGCCTTCTAAGCCATGTCTTCTCCCAACTAAATTCAAGGATTGGCAACAAGTTGTACAGCCTCACATAGAGATTAGTGGGCAATGAGAAAGGAACAAAAACGAACTGATAGCAGACCTTTCCCATAATATACACGAATCAAATCTAAAGAATAGCAGTGCAATATCTCCACATACAGAAAACTGGTGTGAGAATTAATCCTCCGATGTATCAAGAAAATGAATTCTTTGGATGTTGCATGTCAATTTCTTCACACGCAGTTGATACTGGTGTACAAGAAACATCTATATAGCAACCTGATAGGGGGTCAGTACCTGAATTTTCAACTTACACATTATGCGTGAAATAATCAGGTGCATGATAATCCCAGCAAGCAAACCAAATAAATTTTGTGCCATCTTGAAAAAGGTGGGTGTAATCTTATCTGATCAGTACTTTCAAGAATCCCGTGCACCATATCTTCTCTGCCTCTTCTGGAAAGAAAACAAGGATTCTACAAATTCAGCCTTTCCAAAATCAGGCCATGGAGCTTCTACAAAGAAAAGTTCTGTGTATGCCAGTTGCCACAACAAGAAGTTGCTCACTCTAAGCTCGCCACTGGTTCGTATAAGTAAATCAGGATATGGAAACTCAGTACAGCTGGTCTGTAATTCATTTTCAATGAGCTTCTCATCAATTTCCTCCAATTGTATGGCACCATCCTTCACCTTGTGAGCAATACTTTTGCATGCCTGTAAAATATCATGCTTCCCGGTGTAACTAATGGCTACTATTAGTTGAAGTCTATGGTTTTCCCGTGTATTCTCCTCTACATCAGCAATTGCTCTCTGTAAAGACAATGGAAGGTTCAAGGGATCACCCATTACAGATACTCTAATCCCTTCCCTGCAAAAATATGGGGAAAGAATACATACTTTTCAGACCACCTTCCTACTTGTATCTTGTCCTTTGAAAAGAAGTACATAGCAATGTTACATAGACTGCTGCAATTGGTGACAGATATAATTGACAAGCTCAGATGTAAACAGGTAAATGGTATCTTCATAGTCATCTATTACGTCCTAGACCATGTCTGTTTCTTTGAGCAAGCTGGACATTTGGTTCAACAGAAACGTAGTTTCTTGAATTCAAAGAGTAAAATAAAGAATTTAAGGAAAATGCAGTGCTCAACGAGAAAAATTCAGTGAAATGAAGTTAGCCTAATGGAAATGAGAAACATATTCCATTTTCTAAAATGATAATATAAAAAGGAAAAACATTTTCCAATTATACCTTTAGTTTTATCTATTCTGCAAACATTTTAACACCATCCCTACCCCAGGCCCTATAGCCGCTTCCCATCTTCTCCTATCATTTAGCTGCCAGCATTTAGCATCACTGCTAGTGCTAGGGTGTACATACATTGTCATATACATAGGTTGAAACCTCATTGAATGAAACACTACATGCTCACAAGTTGCAAGTGATAGAATATCAACACGAAAAAACACTACCACAACTTTGACTCTTAGACATACCTCATGAAATTCTGCAACTCGGATACAATAACTCTTTCGAACAAACCCATTAAAAACTCAACCTCCACCTAAACCATACCAATATTTATCAAAGTAGAAAATCATAAGTACTTAAACATGAATATGACTCACATGATAGCCCTAGAAATAATCAAAATCACATCACTCAGAATTCTCAAAATAACTCGCTGACACCCTCGAAAAATTAACAGAGTAACAGACCAACCATCTATTTGCAACTGTAATTTTTTTTTTTTTTTAATTATCCAAGAAAGGCAATTTTTGATACAAAGCATTTCGCCAGGGTGTAAGCGGGCTACCATGGAAATTCGGACTATGGCCGCGAATGTGAATGTAATTCACCCAAATGATACTGAACAATGATTGGGACTGACCTTTGGACGAATCCAATTATCAATAGAGAAAGCAAAAACAGTAAGAACCCTAATCCCCCAACTGCAACAAAGCCGAATGAGCTCTCTTAATGACCTCACACCAGCCTCGTGACCAGATGACGGAGGCAGGCCACGTCGTCGGGCCCACCGGACATTACCGTCCATGATAATGGCGACATGGTTGGGCAATGACTCCCTCCGAAGGCCGGGGGGCAACGGCTCCGTGGCCTCGGTGGTCGGTCCGAGGAGTGAAGGGTCGTCCTCTTCTTCTCTAGGAGCCACATCCGTAACAGTTGCGGGAGTAGTACGGAGTCTAGCGAGACGAAGGCAGGAGGGTGAGAGCGGGAGTGTTTGGTTACGGGAATAAAGGGTTTTCAGTTTAGGAGGGAGAGACTTGTCTGAGGGTGAGACCAAAGGGGTGCGGAAGGATAGCATCTTCATATGGGCATGCATTGTCTTGTTGGTTATTTGTTATGTTCGTGACTTGGTCGGAATCTGGAGGTGCTGCTTCTGTGTGGCTGAACTGGTTTTTTGTGTTTGAAAGGTCGTTGGAACTTCCAAGTGTCCCATGATGCTAGTAGCTAATGAATGGACAAGCAGCAGTACTAGTAAGAAACTAAGACGGAGAGGAACAAGACAGGTACAGTACGATACGAGGTACAACGATGTCGTTTCATGTGGAGATTTATCTGTTCTGACTGGGAATAATTGAAACTCTCACTTTGTTAAGGAAATGGTTAAGAGAAAGTGGTCGTGATAATAATAATCTTCGGGTGCCTTTATATAATAATCATTCGATTAAAAAGCATAAAAAATTTTCCTTTTTCCTTTAAGTGCAATATGTTGCTTAGATTGGTGAAATAATGTTTCCATTATCTTTCTTTCCTCTATATCTTATTTGTGTATAATTGATATTTATTTAAAATTTAATATTTAAAAAATTATCATATTAGTATTTTATCTGTTTATATTTTATAATTATTATGAAACTAGTGATTGAAGTATTAGAATTAAAAAAAAATAAAAATTCACATACTTTTAAGAAAAAATATTTAAATATATATATATTTTATACATTAGGAATTATTATATTAATTATTATTTTTATAAATATAAATAAAGAAAATGGTAAATAAAAAAGGATATATATGAAATATATTTTCATCTCTTTTTTTTTTTTGTGTTTTATTCTCATCAAATCAAAACAAGTAGATACCAATAAAATGAAAAAAAAAAAGATAAAGCAAGCAAAGCAAAAAAAGAAAGGTTAGCTGAGTAAATTTATTACAATGCATAATTAATAATTTTTCATCAATTCATTAAAAAAGATTGCATTAACCAATGCTTTTATGAAGTGATGACCTGAGTTCCTCCCCCCTCCCCTCCCAACTTTTTACAAACAAATAACTTGAGTTTCTTAATTTTGTGTTAGTTTTATATAGAGACACTTGGCACATTTCCATTGGTTCATAAGTTATTAAATAATATAACTAAATAAAATTAACATATTTTATCGAAAATAGAAAAAATAATAAAAGGAAAAGAAAGGGAAATGAAAAAAAAAATAAATAAAGAGCAGCCATATTCAACTACCCTAAATTAGGAGTTTATAAATAAATGGTCACAAAACATTGATAATGACCTACTATGGGTTGTACGACCCATGTAGGACCCTTTTTAAGTGGTAAGTGGCTACCCATTACCTCAAAAGCTAAAAAACAAAAATCTTAATGAGTCGAAATCATGTTACCTAACCTAATTTCAACCACCCATGACCTACTTTTATTAATAGGTCATTATTGGAAGTAGCTCCCCACCATTACTATTTCTTTATTTTAATTTTTTTTAATTTAATTTATGTAATTTTTAACCATTTTTAGTCATAAGATTACTATAAAATATTTAAAAAGAGAACCAATTAATAAAGTATAATCATGTGCCCTTTATATATGATTAACAAAAAATAAAAAAAAGAATGTCATGTCTTTATAAAAAAAAATAAAAATCATAGGTCAACTCATTTCAAAAGTATTAAAACATTGATCATATATTTATAATTTATCTAAAATGATTTAACTAGGTACGAAACCACAATGCTTATTCAATTGAATGAACTAATAATAATAATAGCAGCAACAATAAATCTAATATATTTACTTACTTGGTCATACCCTCATCAATTATTAAACATCGTGATTGAGCATAATCAAGTTATTAAGCGATTACCATCATAATAATTATTAAGAAAAATTATATAAATATTATTTACAGTTTTTTAGGCTTTTGCTAATAAGTAACCGACAAAGACAAACATAATTCACATCTCATAACTACTTATCGATTTTAATAAGGAACAAGTGTCAACTTCTAGTTGGTTTGTCTATAATTAATTAATTAAATAATGTATTATCTTTAAACATATTTATTTATATAAATCAATAAGAGAAAATTAAAGAATGACAAAGAAAACTAACAACAAAGCCTACCATGAAACCCTCTAAGGCTCCTTGCTAGCTATCTAAAGTTAGGAGGTAGCCGCAACTACCTTTGGGGATTGTTGAGCATTTTTCATAATAGATATTCATTCTTTTTTGTTTTTTAGTTTTCATATTTTACTTATTTCTATTTCCTATAAAATTCTTTTATATTTTATTTAATTATATAAATAAGTATATTTAACAATATTATATTAACAAACCATTCAAAAGTTGATATACGTCACTAATTAAAATAAATAAATAGTTTTTGAGGAGAAGAGAAAAATAAATGAAAAAAAGAAGTAAATAAACCAATCGATTATGATAAATTATATTGGATTTTATAGGGAAAATATATCTTTGTTAGGGTTGTGCAACAAAAACACAATTCATGTGCATGTAATAATAATAATAAAACACATCACTTGTTTACAAAGAACCACATGTATAGATGATGTATATGTAATCTTCCCTACTTATTATTTATAATCTTTATTAAGACTTTTTTTTTGTATTGTTTTAGACCGTTTTTAAGTTGTACCTTTGTTAAAATAAGATATAAAAAAAATGATCATATAAGGGAATATATGTATACATATATATATATATATGTTTATGTCCCTTTTACAAAATCAAGTGAATGAAAAATTTCTATAATCTTAGACTTATTTAATTTTACAACATAGAAATGATTGAGATTTCTTTTTTCAATAAATATAATATGTTCTTAAACCTCCCATTCTCTATTATTATTCCTCAATTACCATCTTCACTATGGTTATTGTGACAAGATTGGAAAAAAAAAATTATCTAAACATCAAGCTTGAAAAGAACAGATAAAGTACAAATAAAATTTTTTTCAAAGACTAAAATTTGAACATATATAGACTAGACATTAGATGTAAGCGTATAACCTTGTTGTACAAAGCATTTACTCATACTTTGCATGACCTCTTAGGTTCACAAGGTAGATTTCAAGTATTAATTTTTTTAAACTTACTTCTATAGGGTAGAGTACAGGTACAATGTTTGTACATACTGTACTTATCCCAAAACTTATATTCTAAGGTATATAAGGTATAAGTTTTAGGTACCCTATAACCACAATTTCAAATTTGTGAAATAATACAATACATATTAATGAGTGAAAAAGGAAATTATATTTCCTTTAGTGAAGAAGACAAAAAGGAAAAAAATAATATTAGATTGATGCTATAAAGAAACAGCTTAAACCTAATATACGCCTTAAACCTAAAGCTAAGAATAAAAAACTAAAAATAATAACTCTACACTTTATGTGATAATATTTGTTACAAGTTCTAATAAACTTGTATCTTTTTTTCTTTTATATATGTGCCCTTACACTCTTGTTGTTTATTTGTTTTGTGAATAAAGAATGTTATTTAACATTCAAACTCTATGTAATGTTTATAAAGCAATCTTATGGCATGGAAAAGAAAAAAATATATAACAAAAAATTGCTATTAACAAACATGTGAAGTTTAATTTTAAGGGAAGATAAAAATAATTTACAGATTTTACAGGGTACCTTGTACCCTTTAAGTTCTATAGGAAACATGTTCTATGATAGTTCTAGTTTTCTCTTTGGTAAGTCCGATTCAAAACATATGAGAATCTATACTTACAAGATATAGCTTATACCCTAGTTACTCTATATCTACTTACCTTACCCAAATCTAGAATTGATACAAATAAAGTGTATAAGAAGAAAGTGAAACAAAAAGGGCTAAGTATTTTATTGCCTATTGTTATAATTTCCATACCTTTTGATCACTAATGTGCAAATATCTTTGAAATATAACTTATTAAATTTCATTCATGAGTTTATTTTGATAACTGATTTGATGTGTAAATTATTAAGTAGCATAATGTGCCATTAACATTTAAAATTTCTAAGAAATTTATTAATGTCCTCATATGATGTTAAAAAATGTAAAGCCTAAATATCATTTTACATATAGAAATTTTCGGTTTTTGATATTTTTCATATTGATGCTTTTGTTTTAGACACTTTATATACATGTTTTATATATCTATCAATCATAATTAAAGAGCATATACATATCATCTTCTTATTGATACAACGGTTATTAGTTTACTAACATAGTATTATTAAATATATTTAATTAAATAAATAATTAAAAACACAAAAAATAAAATGTAAAAGGTTGTTAGAAAGAAAAAGCTTTAGAACTTATGGTGGCCAAAACTAGCCTATCGATGGTGATCAGTGGCTTGCTACTATGTAGTAACAATGTGATGTGTCTTGGGTTGGAACACATGAGAGTGCACCATAATGGGTTTAATCAAACAAGAAAAAAAATCTACCAAAACGCAAACTACTTAAAGGATATGATGTATCAACAAGTCTTACATGGCCTAATTTTTAATTGACGTACAAATATCAATTAACGAAACTCACCATTATTCCTTACCAAAAGGAATAGATAAAAGTTAAGAAAGGATAAAGAATTTTACTCTTAATGGAATTCTATATTCAATAATGTAAGAAGTGTTGTCTATTGTTACAAAAAATGAGGCTTATATGCTTAACCTCTAGGGTTACACAAATGGTGGTTTAATGCCGCAAAAGAAGGCTCAGTAAAATTGCTTAAAATCTTCATATCACATATGTGCCCATTATATAAACACTGCTTTACAAGTTACAGGTTGCAAGACTCTAAGTTTTTTATTACATGTAATCTTATTACATATTTTTGTTTAATGTAAAATATCTATTAGTGACTAATAAATCACGGTTCACTAAAATCGTAAAAGTTAAAATCACCAACCAAATAATAAGAAAGGATATTTGAATTCCAACAATCACAAAGCCACTGGACACTTTAAGAGTTTAATTTGACTATTCTACTTACTTTTCTAAACTTATCCTTCTACTTAGACCAATAGAGCACTCTATACTCAAATTCTATCCCAACCTCAACTTTATAAAACCTATAAAGGAACTATTGAAGGGTAAGCTGTATCTAGTTTAGTAAGTAACATTCCTATCTTATCAACAAACAATTTTAAGTAAGTTAATTAAATAAATATATGAATGCATGCACAAACATATGATATACAAATATCGTATACAGCCTACCGACAACTGTGTAAAGCACAGTTTCATGTTGATCATTGCTAAGGTTGGGAATTATTTAGGCATGTCAGGATATAAGTATCTACATCTAATTTCCAATATAAGTTTTCTTAACTGTGCAAGCATCTTCAATAGTAGAGATGGCTGAGCCTCAAGCAGTGGGTGACACTCCTTTAAGCCACTTAGTTCCCAAAAGGTTAAGGTAAGAACGTGTAACATGAATACATCGTATGAAAATAACAGCACATCATATAATATAGAATGGATCTAAATATGCATGATCTCTGGCTATATTACATAGTGCTAATATCCTTACTCTTTAATGCAGTAGGATACAATGTATGACCGATTTATCCATAGTTATCGAAATCGCGATTTCACTCATGTTACTCTATAAGTATACGATTTTAGATGACTATTTTAAGTTAACTCGAGTGTAAAATCATTTTTCTTATAGAAACTTACATTTTTAATCAAGTTTACATATAAACTCAATAGAAACTTATGTTTTGTACCGAATTTACCGATTCTATATATTTGAGTTGAATGAACTAAAAAATTAAAGAAAAAATAATAGAATTAGACTTTTACAAGCAATTAACTATTAAGGTATTATAATATCTATCATATCCTATTTCAATTTTTTTTCCTCTTTCTTTCTCTCCCAATTTCTTATTTTATGTTTATAGCCTTTATACATGTTTTAGCTCCAATAATAAAGTTTATAAGGAAAGTTGTATACTTTATTTTATGCCATTAATAACTTAAATGGGCTGAAATATTTAATTCTCTTTAATTTATAGCTTTTTTTTTTTAAAAAAAAATGGGAAGTTTGGTTTCAACTCAATTTGTCCTTTTTTTCGCACATGTTAAATTACATATCAAGAATTTTTATGAAAAAAAGTTAATTTCTTTTTTTTTTATCATGTATTTCGTGCTTGTAATAATTATTATAAGTATATCCATAATTTTTTAAAGTTATTTTATATAAGTTGTAAAACTTTACATTTTTACGTTTCGATTTTATATACTCTCTAGACATTATAGGTAAAATTGCGAGTTTAATAACCTTATATTTATCAAAAGTCAGATAATTATTAAGTCTAGCTTACAAGTGACCAACAATATATAAGCAGACACTCTAAGATCTTACCAACTAATGTAACATTCAATTTAGGTTCCAATAGATTATAATGTCTTGTCACACAATTGCATCCAAATCTAAGCACATACAAGTTTCCTATATACCCTAAGCAAGTTAATTTATATTAACAGATAATTTAGTAGTTCATTAAAATATAAGCAACCACAAGAAAATACCGGGGTTGGTATACTCACTTAGCCATTGATGTGCCTAAGATCTCATTTATCATTTGGACTTACCATAGGAGATGTGAACCAAATGGGTCCTTTGAAGTATAAAAGAAAATTGTATGGTAAGATCAATAAACTGAATACAGTAGCTGATGTAAAGTTGCCTAGAGGATATAACTCACTTATGAATACTACACGACTTAGTACTTCACTTGATGTAACGTACAAGCTAATGCCAAGGTCCACCCACCACTATCTTGGGCTACTCAACAAAACTAGGTACGAGTGTATGGAAATTGACTTAGAGAGGAATGTCTCATAAGGACTAAGGATAATCAAAATGTTTGTTAGGAATGTAAGATAATTCTTGCTATAAAGAGAAGAAACTATTTATAGTAAGTCCTAGGATGGCATTATAAACAAAGAAAATTACAAAAAGGCATTCATGAAAAGAGATTCCTAATATATATGAAAAGGGGTAAATAGGACAAATAACAAAAAGGAAAAAATAGTACAGTGTTAAGTGAAAGGATAAGTGGTAGTGAGATATTGGTTCTGTACTGATAGCAAATGTAAGCGTTGTTGTATATAAGTAGCAGAGATAGTAGGCTGAAGAGCAGGAGTTGACGTGAAGGGGATCTCATCACTTAATAAGTAGGCCTTGGCACTCGGTACCTCAGCCTCAACATAAAAGGGTTCCAGGTGATAAGGGCAATGTTGTATGACTAAGGTTCTCGGCCTCAACACTTAACTTCTAGGCCTCGACATTCGACGAATAATGTTTAGTACTTAAAGCCTGACAAAGTAAGGTATGGCTAAGATGAGCCCTCAAGGAATCCTTCTACCATTTTCCTATAGATTATGCCTCGTTCTTGGTAAGCTGATTAGAGAGAATTCTTCTAACAAATGATTGAAGGCCTTAGAAGCATGCGCAGGTGAGAGGAGCAACCCATCAGTTCCCTAGAGTTGTTGAAGATTTGGCCTCAAATATTGGCTCTCTTCTTCATTGGGTATATAGGGTATCAGGTTAGCCATATTAAAAGTAGTAGATACATCGTATCCATTGAGCAGCTCAAGCTCATATGCATTGTCATTGATGCACATAAGGATCTTAAAAGGTCTATTTGATTTGGGAGAAAGCTTGCTCAACCTCTTCCTAAGGAAACTCTCCTTACTAAGGTAGACCCAAACAAGGTCTCCGAGGCTATAAACCACTTGTTTCCTTCCTCAACTTCCTTACTCATTTTGTCGGGCTATAGTCTATGCCAATTATTTGGCAACCTTTTGATGCAACTTTTGGAATTCCTCGGCATGCTGTAGGTCGGATTGACTTTCCCATTGAATGGTCAGGTTGATAGCCATATCCAGGGGTTAGTTCGGGTTAAGTCTATGGATGACCCCAAAAAGTAACCTTCCTATTGAGCTATGAATTGATTGGTTGTAAGTGAACTCAATGACAGGTAGGTATAGGTCCCAATCATGTAAGTTCTTCCTAACAGCTGTTCATAGGAGGTTGCCAACTATCCTGTTTACTACTTCAGTCTGGCTATTTGTCTGAGGATGGTAAGAAGTTCTATACATAAGCTTAGTGTCTAGCTTCTTCCATAGGGTCCTCTAGAAGAAGCTAGTAAACTTCGAGTCACGATCAAATACAATACTTTTTGCTATTCTGTGTAGTTGCATGATCTCCTATAAAAAGAGATTAGCAATAAATAAAGCATTATTGGTCCGATGGTAAGGAATAAAGTAGCTCATCTTGCTAAACTAATTGATCACCACCATAATGAAGTTATGTCTTCTTGGGGTTCGAGGTAGGCTAAGCATAAAATCCATGCTTAATGTCCATAGACGCTCAGGTATGGGTAGAGGTGCGTACTCTCCATATGACTCCTTCGTCCCCTTCAAATATTTACGCATCTCATATCATTCAATAATTTTGTGTACATCCTCCATCATCCCAGATTAGTAAAAATGTTCTTTCAACATTTCAGCTCCCCGAAATGGCTGGCTAATCTTCCAGCATAGGCTTTTCGGATAAGTAGTTCTTTAGCTAAACCACTCGGCATACAAACCTGCTTCCCCTTCATTAGAAACCCTTAGCTCAAGGAAAACCCATCTACAACTCCTTTAACATTGCACTTAGCTACTAAAGGCCTAAAATATAGATCATGCTCATAATGATCAGGTAGGATGCTAAATCTAAGCACCTTTGCTTACATTGTAGTAATGAGGGTATGAGGACGAGAAAGAGCGTCAGTTGTAGTGTTTATGCTCCCCTTCTTATAATGGATGATGTAGTAGAAAGACTCTAAGAACTTGACCCATTTGGCATGATGCTAAGAAATTTTTTGTTGCTCTCAAAGATGTTTAAGAGATTCATGATCTGAGTAGACGATGAATTCTCTTGACCACAAGTAATGCTGCTAATTTTGCAATGTTTAGACAAGGGCATAGAACTCCTTATTATATACTGATTAATTCAAGGCATCTCCTTTAAGTTTCTCATTGAAATAAGCAATAGGTAGGTATTCTTACATATGGACAACACCAATGCCGACTTTAGATGCATCACATTCTACCTCAAAAACTTTCTCAAAATCTAATAGGGTGAGTACTAGGGTTGATGTGAATTTGGACTTTATCTCTTCAAAACTATTCTAAGCTTTTTCTGACCACTTAAACTTAAAGTTCTTCTTAGTCAGCTCGGTGAATGGTGCCATTATGGAACTAAAGTTTTAAATGAATCTCTGATAGAACGAAGCTAAACCATGGAAGCTACAGACTTCAGCACCATTAGTCAGCATGGGCCATTTAAGAATAACTTTGGCTTTCTCGTCATCAACTCAGATTCTTCCTTCTAAAACAACATATCCAAGGAATACAACTTTGTTTTGGTAGAACACGCATTTCTTTATGTTGCCGAATAACCTCTTAGCATGGAGAATGTCAAATACTGATCTTTAATGCTTAATATGGGAGATGAGATTGGCATTGTAGATTAGAATATTATCAAAATAAACCACAACACATTTGCCAATTAGTGACCTCAGTATATGATTCATGAGTCATATAAAAATACGCGGGACATTCGTCGGACTAAATAGCATCACCAACTACTTGAATACACCATCCTTTGTTTTGAAAGTAGTTTTCTGTTCATCGCTAGGCCTCATTTGTATCTAATGATAGCTACTTTTTAGGTCAATCTTTGGAAAGATGCGAGCATCATGTAACTCATCAATTATGTCATCAATTCATGGGATTAAGTATTGGTATTTAATAGTAATCTTATTAATGGCTCCACTATCAATGTACATTCTCCATAACCCATCCTTCTTTGACATTAGTAAAGCCAGTACGGTATAAGCGCTCATACTCTCACAAACATATCCACGATCTACTAACTTGTCCACTTATTTCTTTAGCTTAGTCGCTTGCTTGAGATTAAGCCTATAGGTAGGTTAGTTCAACAGCACAATTCCTAGTTATAGGTCAATGTAATGTTCAATGACTCTTAAAGGTGGTGAGCCTTTTGGCATCTCAGTATGGAATAGGTTAGCATACTCCTGTAGTATTATTTGCACTTCGACAGGTAATCTCTTGGCTTCTCTTAACTCTAAAAGTTTCTTGACTAAAAGGAGCATATACTCCTTGGCTTTAACTTCATGGGAAAATTGAGCTCATGAAATCACTAAGCACTTTCGCTGTAGTGATCTAGCAACCTTATTTTATGCCTCCTGCACTTTCTTAGGACTCATAGGGGTCAACATAACCTTTTTCCCATGTTCCTAGAATATGTAAGTATTCCTATACCTATCATATGATACCCTCAAATCAAACAAATAGGGTTAATTGAGTAAGATGTGCGAAGCGCACATAGGAAGGACGTTATACAATACCTCGTCCTTGTACTTATCACTAATGGCAACCGGTACTTTAACTTGCTCAACATTGGGTAAGCCTCCCTTCTCATTAAACCAGTGAATCTTATATGGTTTTGGATATTGAGGGGTTAGCAACTTCATGGCCTTGACTATTCCTTGTGATATAAACATTGGTATAACTTCCTCCATCTATGATCAAGGCACATAACTTTCCATTTACTCAGCAATTGATGTAGAAGAGATTCTCCCTTTGTGCATTCTCATCATCCACAAAAGTACTAAGAGATCGACGTACAACAAAACAATACTTAACACCTACTTCAAGAACTATATGGGCATTGAGATCTTCTTGAAACTCTTATAGCATTAAGCCCACTTTTACTTCCTCCTCTCCTTTACTAGCACTCTTTACTTCAAATTGAGACTTGTCTCCCTTGATCGTTATGATACGTCGGTTTGGACATTGATTAACTACGTATCCATAACCGAGACATTTAAAGCATTCGATCTCTTGGATCTTCCTTCCTAAGCTCTGACCTTGGTCTCTTCAAACCTTAGGTTCCTTAGCCTTGCCTTTACTTCAGCCTTCTTTAGGTCGGCTCAGCACTTGCCTTCGGTGGTCCACTTCAGAATTGTTTGGTGCTCGGCTATAGTTTGATCGGCTCGGCATGCTACTTCAGCTTGGTAATCTAGGTTAGCTAATCTGGCTCTACCTCTACCTCTTAACCCTTTATGCCATTCAAATGGCTTCATTTAGACTCTCAAGTTTTTGCAACTGTACGATATGACCAATCTCAGTCTTAAGCCCAAAATGAATTGAGCTATGGTTTAGGTTTCGAGTTTGTAGACATCACATCGAATCATTAGCAATTGGAATTCTCGTCCATATTCGTCTACTGAATTGCCGCCTTATTTCAAATCTTAGAGGTGTTGGAAGGTGTCTTTTTCATAGTATTTTCGAATAAACCGGTTTCTCAGAACTCTCTTCATTCCATTCCATGTTCGAATCTTACGGCGTACTCTTAGGTGTATGTTCTGCAACTCTTTCCACTACATTACTGCATATCCAGAAAACTCTAATGCAACTAGTTTAATACGAACAACATCCTCATAATCAGAAGTCAAATATCTTTTCGATCTTTTCCTCTCCATCTAACTAGTCATCTATACTACTAGATCCATCAAAGCTTAGAATCTATACTTTGAGATGGTTGGTTTTGAGGGGTACCTTCAGGTTATACTGGTCAACAACATTATATTGTTCCTCCTCATCAAACTCCTTGACTTCATCCAACTTAAGTCTCCTTCTCGCAACCTTATCGGTACGTTAAGGTAAAGCTTAGTTTACATGAATTGGCTTTAGAGCTTGCTGTTCATCCATTTACCTTCTCAGCCTATCCCTTACCTTTCAACCCTATTTAACAATAACTCTCTTTCACGGCTTAGTCTCTATGACTCTTTGTACTAAGACAGCTAAATTGGCCTCAATAGTAATAAGGTCTTGTATTTGCTCATTATTAATATGTAGTATTTATTGGGTAACATAACCATGACCATGAGCATTACTCTTAACATTGTTAATCTCCCTTTAAATGTTAGGATTCGACATTTCAACTATAAAACTTTTAGGAAACACTCCACTTAAGTTTTTTCCACACATATCATAGAAAATTACCAAACAATAGTAACTATAGACTTATTCTGTTCTTCTAATGTAAAATAGTGTGAGACAGAATAATATGCTAACAGTAATCGGTCTATATAGCCTTTGGTCATAACCTCAAGCTTTGATACCATGAATTATATGAAGTAGTTAGGAGCTCAGTTATCACTAGGACTTACCATAAGAGATGAGAACCAAATGGGTCCTTTGAAGTATTGAAGAAAATAGGATGGTAAGGTCGGCGAACTAAATGTAGTAGCTGACGTAAGGTTGCTTAGAGGATATGACTCACCTACGAACACAATATGACTTGATACTTTATTTGATGTAATGCATAAGCTAATGCGAAGGTTTACCCACCACTAATCTTGAGCTACTTAGCAAGACTATATAAGAGTGTATGAAAATGGACTTAGTGATGAATGTCTCATAAGGACTAAGTATCTTCAAAATGTCTATTAGGATTATAAGATAATTCTAACAACTAGGAGAAGGGACTATTTATAGTAAGTCCTTAGGGTTACATTATAAATAAATAAAATTACAAAAAGGCATTTACAAAAAGAGATTCCTAATACATACGAAAATGGGTAAATAGGACCAATGACAAAAAGGGAAAGATAGTATAATATCAGGCAAAAGGACAGGTGGCAATGAGATATTAATTCCCTACTGGTAGCAAATGTAAGCATCGCCGTATATGATGCGTCTCCAAGGTTGGACACACAGAGAGGCACTACAACAAAGCGAACACAAAAGAAGAAACAAGAAAAAAAAAAACTAGTAAAGTTTGGGTAGTTACAGAATGGATATAACACACTATCCGATCCTACTTTGCTAACAATCCGTTGGATATGATACACCGGTTTGAATTGAAGGGTCACTGATCACTATTCCTTGCTAAAGGTAATAGATAAGAGTTGAATGATAACGAAAATACGGATTGCTTAAAGTAAATAATTCTGTGTTGAAAGTTGGATATCTACATATAAGGAAAGTGAGGTTTATATATTTACCTACTAAGATTATTTTACATGTATGAAAAGACAAAAAGGGTATTTTACAATTATGTTACATAAATCATGCTTAAAAGGGGTAAAATGGACAAAGAATATTCAGTAAGAAAAAGAAAGAATCATTCTAGGATGTTATGTCAAAAGGTACGTATCACTTGATGGCTGTATGTTAGGAGTAAGATACAACATAGGTAAAAACAGGAAGTACCAATAGTCAGGGGTCGTCCTGATCTAATCAAGTCGGGAACCAATCAGTTTAGTTAGGAAGTCAGTTGAATTAGAGTTAAGCACCAGTGGACGGTTGGAGAGCTCGGCTCATCTAGCCTTTCTTGGGTTACCTACTAGGTTAAGGCTTCATAGTTGGGCAGGAGCATGTTGCACACATATGAAGATTTGACAAGCAAGTCAACTAGGGGTTAGATTGGGATATGAGTCCCCATCTTGGATATGGCCTAGAGTTAATATTTTCTGTGTGAGCCCTTGAAGTCCTTTAACTCGACTTCTTGTAATCTATCTCGGCTTCTTGTAATCTATCTCGGCTTCTTGTGATCTATCTAGGGGGTTGATTCTTATCAGTGTATAAGTAACAAAGATAATAGGCTAAAGAGTAGGGGCGACATGAAGGGGATCTTATTACTTGGCAAGTAGGCCTCGACACTTGGCACCTTGGCCTCTGTACAAAAGGGGTCTGGGTGATAGGTGCAACGCCATATGACTAAGGTTCTTAACTTTGGTACTCAGTTGGTCGACTTTGGCACTTGGCATTAAGGCCTTAACATTCGGTGGATGATGTTCGGCACTTGGAGCCTGATAAAGCAAGGTATGGCTAAGATGAGCCCTTAAGGAGTTGTTGCACCAATCTCTTGTAAATTGCGCCTCGTCCTTGGTAAGTTGATTTGAGAGAATTCTTCTGGCAAGTAACTGAAGGCCTTAGAAGTGTGCGTGGGTGAGAGGACCAATGGTTGGTAGTCCATCAGCCATGAAGTCTAGTTATTACAGTAGTCTTCAATAGTCTTAACTCGATTTTCTAATCACCTGAGTATGATAATTAAAGTAAATAGAACTCATCTTAGACTTAATCTATTTACTAGCCTTGTTATAGTTCTCCATTTCTACTTAATTCATATTTCTGTTATAATTTTCTCATTTGAAGCCATAATTTCGAGGTGTCTTCTAGTCAATTTTCTTCGTTTTCAAGTATTCTTTCATTTGATGAGGTCTACTTAAGGAGTTTAGGTTCACAATGCTTCAGTTTGGGTCAAAATTTCTTTAGCCAAAGGTTTTGGTTTAATCGCTTTAAGTTTTAGGTCTAGTTTTGGGCTTTAGGCTTAATTTTAGGTATTATACCTTACACTTGGGCTTTAGGCTTTACTTAAGTGTTTTTAAGATGAATTTTTAGTTCATTTCCTAAATTTTTTAATTGGACTTCAATTTTACCCTTGTGGGCCTAAATGAGCCTTTTTTACTTTTTTTTTTTAAGTCTAATTTCACTAAGGGGCTTATTGGAGATGATCCTAATGGACATTTGGACTGAATAGGTCTTAAATATAATATTATATAAGTGCATTAACTTAGGGGGTTAGATTTGGTCCTATAGTTATAGGGACTTATTTTTAGTCCTTTTAGGGGGTTTTGGGCCCACTCCACTTCTTAAGGCCCTAAACTCAATCTTTTTTGTTGTTTTGGGCTTAAGCTCACTAAAAACTTGAAGATAAGTCTATTTTCGATTAGGTCCCAAATCCATTTCCTTTCATTTATTAGGTTTCTAATCATACTTATAAGACTTTGTAGACATACAGGGGTTCGATTAGAGTAGTTACGTGCATATTGAGTGAGTAATACGTTATACATGGCTTTAAAGAAGTGAAGCGAGACTATTATTTGAAGGGATGATTAGGTGAGAATAAGGTAGGGGGGAGGAGCAGGCAATCTCAGTGTTTCAAATGCACAAGTGATAGACATGACAGTCTTAGGGAACTTCAAGTGTTTATCTTGTAATTGGAGTGAATGAGATCAATTCTTTACCTGAATGCTATTTGATCTTAAAGAGTAAAGTTTTTATAGTGGAACACTTTTTTTTTTTCGGATATCTCTAAGAGTTCTAAATGATGAGGAAATACTGGATATTTATAGGCTCTTAGGCATGATGGCATCCATCGGATCATTAAGGTGATCAATGGATAAGATAGAGCTTACTTGTTTATGGTTATCCAGAATGAGTTAGCTAATGATAGCCTTCCTCATAAGTGCATGAGCCTCCCTAAGAAAGGTTGGAGGTGGATAGACCGGTCCAATGATCCCTGTTTCGAGCCTACCAAGCTAAATCTACTTGAATCATCCAAATATGGACTATTCTTCCTAAGCCTTGTCACCTAACCCAAGGAGTCAAGCCTAAATAAATAATGAGCTTAACTCAATAACTAATATAATAATTTTTAGCTCTCCATAGACTCTAATCACTAATTAAGTTAGTTTAGGCCGTTAACTTAACATTACATAACTTTACTTGATTAATTACATCACAAGTTACACTTTACGCTAATTAGTAAGAATTCACAGCTTATTAACTCCATTAACAACGGTGGTTAAGTAGGGTTCTTCTAAGGTTTCCTTCAACTTCTTCCATCTAACACTTATTCTTGCATTTTTCTTACTTTAATTACATTTCTACTTGTCCTAAGCTAATAATATTACGTAATATGATGAAAAGAAGATAGGACTCACTAAGGAAGGGGCAATGTGCATGGGGCAGCATGCATAGAACTTAAGGTTTTGTAGTGTTTTGTCAACTTCTTTTCAAGTTATTTACATAGATTATCTCCTATATTTCTAGAATGTTAAGTGATAAAGTAACTAAGTACATGAATGAATGTCCGATTATATGGCTAAAAAATGTTATGTACATGATTATAACATGTCTATTTAGTATTTGTAGTCCTAAACTCTAAAGATATCATAAGTACGACTTATGTGAATAAGAAACTCAAGTTGGGTAGGTTTTACCTTAAGCTAGTTTGCACAAGTTCTAATTTTTCCACTTAAAAACAAAGTCAAAACGTATCTCTTTAGTTTCAAATGTTTGTCAATAGGATACTAGGGTGTGTATTTGACCTTTAGGTGGTTGTGGTTTATGATTTAAAGCCCTATTGTGGTGGTAATGGCTATCAAGTGGACAAGGGCTTCTGATGGCTCCTCTTATTTTTCTTCCTTTTTTTTTCTTTGGTTTTTATTTACATTTCTAGAAAGTATTTCCTAAGGCTTTCTAAGAATAAAGAACAAAGTTAAATGAGGTTTTTAGTAGGATGAAATGGTAGATTATGAAGGTAAGATAAAGGGAATAAGATATTTCTTTAATTGGTTAAGAGGATACAAAGATCAAGGGGATGCTACTCGTACCTTGACCTTTTACTTAATTTGGCAAGGGTTTATCTCACAATATCATAATTGTCTAACTAACCTTTTGTTTTGTCTCTTCAATTGATCTTTCTCAATTAAGAAGACTAGGGTCAGTAAATGGATCAAAGGATAATTAATCTAATTAATTATGATTATACTTAATTAAGCAATTTAGGCCTAATTAGTCTTTAATCAAGACTCATTAGAATTTTTCAACCACATACGAGATTAATGATTTAAAGTTTTCTAGCGATTAGAGAAATTATTTGGGATTAGCGAATGGTTTAGAAATATACTAGGGTTTATTAGTTGAATTAGGGTTTTATACCTCCAGTTAGAGTTTTAGTTAGTCTATCGATGTTTTATAGTTGTTTTAAGGTTTCCTATATGTTAGGGTTTTTAAGGTTTTATACATACAATTAGGGTTTTAAGGTTTTGTTCCCTTTAAGGTTTCTAACTTATTATTTAGGGTTTATGACCTAATATTTAGTATTCATTCTTTTTATTTAAAGGTTTTATCATTGTATCTTGAACAATTCTAGGGGTTATCGATTGACTCTAGTATCTATCCTTGAGTCTGGATTTGAAAGTTCATTGGATTTACATTATCTGCTTAAGTATAATGTTGGCATTATTAAGGAGATATTTTCATACATTGCTTTAGTTTCATATAGTCAATCACTCTTGATTAATAGTTAATTATGATGTAAAACTTGATTAGTAAATTAAGGTGTGATTCAATTTCTTAATCTTAATTATTAGTAAACTTAACATTATTTAGGTGAAGTTTGGGGCTTAACATGTCAAATTAAGTTAGTTTAACCCATTGGCTCATCTTGCCTAATTAGTTTAAGGAATTGGGACCAATTATTATTACTTTTATAGGGTAGATTAGGGTTTTAGAGCAATTAAGAGATTAGTCTACATTTAATGAATAGTTTTACTATTTAATTAGAGTTCAATAGTTGGGTTAAGGTTTTCGATACTAGATTTAGGTTTTAAAATAATTTTAAGGGTTTACGTGTATTAAGGTCTTAGGAGTTTGAGTTAGGGTTTTTTAGCATAGTCTCTCAAGTTTTAGATTAGTTATATTGCTAACACTAAAGGTATCTTTTTTGAAATTTATTAACTTCCAAGCCCCTATTTCGAAAATTTGTGGGGTTTATTAGGGGTGGGTGGGGAAAGATGAATTGGTAAAAGACAAATAGGACTCCTAGTGCACATAAAAAAGGATGAAAATGTCAAATAAATAAATAGTTTCTATCAGCGAATGTCCACGGGACCATGAAGGAAAAAATAGACACGTATTAGCCTCTGTTTGGATGCTTTAACAAAAAGAGAAAGGAAAGATGTTCAGCTACTCCTAGAAAAATGAAGACCTCAACAATTGGGATTGCTTAAAATCTAGGAAGAATAGCTCAGTATAGAACAAAGAAGAGTGTTGGGTGGATCAACCAACTCGATTTAGGTTAAGTTATGTAAGCAGGTTGATCAACTTGACATTAGGTGTCAAGAATTTATTGAGTAGAGTAAAGTCGTCTAGTGACCATGGTATTACTAGCTTCTCTTGAAGTAGGTTGAAGAACATCCTAGCTATGACCATTGTTTGATGTTCAAGTTAAGTAAAGTGTAGGAGGCCTTGGATGGTAATGGAATCTTTGTCCTTTAAAGGCTTTTATCCTAAGACACCTTAGGTTAGCCCTTGTAGTCCTCTAGCTTAACTTTTGGTGATTAGGCCATCGAGTTGATTCCCATCATCTTTCTCAAGGTTAGAAGGATTTTTCCTCAATTATGTAAGGTCTTCTTCAACTGTTTCTTTCTCTTGTTGTCCCTCTATTGGCTAATGAGGAATTGGGTTAGATATGTTGAAATTTGAAGAAACACTATAGTCTTTTATTAGTTCACTCTATTGGGCATTACAGTTGACTTTCTTTAGTGCCTTAAATGGTCCATCAGCTTGAAGAGACAACTTGCTCTTCATTAATTGCGGAAATCTTTCTCTTTTAAGGTAGATCTAAACTAAGTCACCTAATTAAAAGAAATAGCTTGGTGGCCATGACTACCAATTTGATGTTGTCACTTGTTAAACTTGGAGATCTGCTTGTATAAATGTTGATGTAGTTGGTATATGTCCTGGGCTCGGTCAACTTCTAACTAAATCTCCTCAGAAGCTACTAAGATGTTGACCAAATCAAATGGGATGGTTAGGTTAAGGCTATAGACAACCTCAAATGGAGTTTTTTCCTATAGTATTATGGATGGTTTAGTTATAGATGAACTCCACAATTGGCAAGCATAAGTCCCAATCCCCTAAGTTCTTGTCCACAACAACTTAAAGTAAACTGCCTAAAGTCCTATTCACTACCTCAGTTTATCTATCAATTTGATGATGGCTATTGGAGCTGAAAACAAGCTTAGTACCAAGTCTCATCTACAGTGTCTTCTAAGAATGGTTTAGAAACTTAGTATCATGATCTAAAATGATGGAGTTAGAGACCCCATGTAATTGGATGATATCATACAAAAACAAATCAACAATGTATAGTTCAGTGGCACGCAATGGAACATGCCATTTTGCTAAAACGGTCAACAACCATAAGGATAGAATCTCATTCTTTAGATGTCTTGGTGACCCTCAGACAAAGTTCATGTTGAGGTCAGCCTAAGGTGAGGTTGGTGTAGGCAAGGGCATATGTTCTCCATGCGTTTCCCTTCTTCCCTTCACCTTCTTGCAAATTTCACAACTACCAACAACTTTGCATACATCCCTTGATCTACCAACTTAGTAAAAATTTTATTTCAAAAGGTTAGTGGTTTTGGTTTCACCGAAATGTTCAAATAAGCCTCTATTGTAAGCCTCTTGAACTAATAGTTCGCAAGTGGAATAGCTTAAAATGCATAACTTTCTATCCTTGAATAGATTTCCATCCTTTACATAGTATCTTCCAACTACAATTCCCTCCTTATACCTTTCAACTGTTAGACTAAAATGGGGATGTTGAGCTTACTGCTTAGTAATGAGAGAAGCTAAGTAACTTCGATTGTAGGGTCGTAAATAGAGCTTATCAATGAGAAAGGGCATTTGCTACTACATTGGCATTGCCTTTCATTTGTTTGATAACATAAGAGAATCCCTTTATGAATTCTAGCCACTTGGCTTACCTCTTCAAGAGTTTATTTTGACTTTTGAGGTGTTTTAAGGAGTCACAATTTGTATAGATGACAAAATCTTAAGGTAATAAGTAGTACTACTTGATAATCTCCTAATTGCCTGTATTTTAAAAAGTAATTTCTAACCACTTTTCCTTAAAATTTAAGTTTATTTTAAGAAAATGATACCTAATTGAGTAAAATCTTGTTTTCTAGGTTTTGGAATGATCTATGGAAGAAAAAAAGAAAATAAAAACAAGTTTCACTCAAATTAGAGCTACAATGAGAAAGTTATGAAGTTTTAAAGATTGATATGAGCAAACAATATGACCATATCGTTTCCAGTAATGAATTTGAGCAATTTTAAGGCATGATTAGATGGTGAAATGACCCAAGGACACAACTACATCCCTAGGTCTTATTGTACCTAGACTTAGTGATGGCATATAAAAAATTGAAAAACATAGGAAGTGACATGACCAAGTAACATAGTCGTGTCACTAGGTCATGTTAAATGCCATGTTACCCTAATTTTGCATCACTTATTTAAGGCTTAAGGACTTTTTGTCCAATGAAGAGAGTAGACTTTTAAGATACTTCAAGGGAAAAATACTTAAGAGAGCAAGGAGCTTCAAGACATTAAGATTCAAGGCTTTACACTGATTTTGTGATCTATTTTTCTACTTTTCTTTTAGATCTCATTCAAGATTATTGCTTTATCATGAATAAGGAGTAGATCCTTTGTATTTATGTTTTGTGGAACTTAGATCTATCATGTCACATTAGTTTTTATTAGTTATAATGAATTTCTTTAATTTTTCTTGATTCAATTATGTGTACTTAATTGTATAGATTAGTATTTCCACGAGTATTAGTCTAAAATTCTAATATTGTATAAGAGAATCGAGAAATTTCTTATATGATTAAATCTAAGCATAGATGATAAAGATTCTTACAAATTTAGAGATAAATTGCAAAATCCTTCTAGATCTTTATCATTATCTTTAAGAGAATTTGTTCAGCTTTAGTGTGATCTTAGGTTATGTTATTAAGAAAAGATTCTAATAAGTGCTAAAGATTTGGGTTAATAGACTTAAGAAAGTTATTGGCCTTGATAGAGAATTCTCCTGATTAAGAAAAATAAAGATTGAATTACATTATCTTTCATGAAAGTCGCATGTATAAGTTTAGGGGAAACAGAGATCTAGGTACTTAATTGAATCTTGAAAATCTTAAATCGATTGCCCTCTTGTTTAGTTTCTTACTTAGTTGTTAAATTTATTAATTACTACAATTTATTTTAATTTCTTTAAGTTTCTTGAATCTAAATTTGTCAATTAGATAATAAAGAATCAGTTACAATTAGTAATCATAGTTTCTGTGAGACAACATCTATTATTCGAACTATATTACTAAACGATAGGTGCACTTGCTTGTTTTCACACATCACTACCATATAGATAGAGGTCGGAAAAGGGAGTAAAGCTCTTTCTCATACATAGAGTAGTTTAAGGTAGCATTATTAAGCATTTCACAATGATAAGCAATAAGTTAGCATTCTTACATCAAGACTATATCAATGCCAATGCCTGAGTCACCACATTCTAACTCAAAGGCTTATCAAAATCAAGTAAGGCTAAGACTAAGGTAGTTGTTAACATCTCCTTCATCTCTTTAAATCTCTTCTTAGCCACTTTAGTCCATTGGAACCCATCACCCTTCTTGGTGAGCTCGATCAAGGGGGTCGTTATATTATTAAGTCCTTAATGAACCACCTATGGAAAGAAGCCAGTCTATGGAAACTTCTAGCTAGAATAATATTCTTTAGGGTCAACGACTTTAGAATAGATTGGATTTTCTCCTCATTAGCTCAAAGTTCATCACTATATATGACATATCTTAAGAAGATAACCTCGTGTTGGCAAAATCTGCACTTCTTCAAATTTCCAAACAATTTCTTAACACGAAGTATGTCAAAAACAACTTGGAGATGTTCAACATGGTTTGCCAAGTTGACAATGTAGACCAAGATATCATAAAAGTATATTGTCACTCATCTTCCAACCAATAATTGCATCACATGGTTAGCTAGTCTTATGAATGTGCTTGACACATTAGTTAGCCTAAAAGGCATAACCAACCACTCATAAAGACTATGTCATGTCTTAAATGTAGTTTTTACTCATCTCTAAGCTTCATATGGACCCAATGATAGTTACCCCTTGGATTAATCTTAGAAAATATCTTAAAACCATGAAGCTCATCCAACATATCATCAAGCCTCGGTATATGGTACCTCTACTTCATAGTAATGCGATTAATAGTTCTTAGGTACAATTAGAGCAAGTACAACACATGGGCTTATACTTTCTCTTACATAACTACGCTCAATGAGCTCGTTCACTTATCTCTTCAGCTCGGCAGTTGAATTTGAATTCATCCTGTATACAGGTCAGTTTAGTGGGGTAGTGTCGGGCTGTAGATCAATACAGTGTTTAGTTCCTTAAAGTTAAGGCAACCCTTTAAGTAGTTCCTCAAGGAATAAGTTGAAAAACTTATCAATCAATCTCCCGACTTCTTCTAGCATGCTATCTAGGTCTCTTAGTTTCAACAATCTACAAACTAATAAGAATGTAGGCTCCTTATCCTTCTCAACAGCTTGTGACTCCTTATGAAATAATATTAACGCCTTCTTCTTAGTAGCTTGGATGAGCTAATTATGTTCATTCAATTAGCTAGGAGTCATAAGTTCAATACGATCCTCTTCCCATCCTTGGTAAGGGCATAAATGTTCTTATATCCATCATGCATCACACATCAGTTAAGCAACAATAGTCTTCCCAATAATAAATGCGAAACACCCTTAAGGATGACATCACAAGTCACTTCATGCCTATATATGTTGCCCACAAAAGATGTTATAGTCACTTGCTTGGTAACATGAAAAGTACCCTTGTCATGGAACTGGTGTAACTTATAAGGTTAAGGATCTTTAGAGGTCGGTGGACCCAACCTCTATACAAATGTCTAAGCAACAACATTAGTATTACTCCCTCCATCCACTTTAATAGTACATAACTAACCCTTGATAGTACACTTCATATGGAATAAGTTCTCTCTCTAGTCTTCCTTAAAGCTTAGCATTGAGTTCAACACTTGCCTCAAAACTAAGGTCATAGCCTCTCCCTAATCGACATATTCATAAGTCTCTTCATTAGACTCCACTTCAACTCTTCTAACTTAATTCTCATCTTTCTTAAGCTTACTCTCATCAATTCAGTCTATGTCATCACCATAGCAAGTTGGTTAGGATACTACGTAGCCATGCGCCAATAACCCAAGCACTTGAAGTATTTAATTTCACTAGTCTTCCTTCTAGAGGATTGGCCCTTTTCAAATTTTCTTTTGATAAGCTTATAAATAGTTCGGCCCTTTAAATCACCTAGGCCATCAATAAGTCGGTTATGTGCTTCATCCACCTTCACTGAACTTCAATGTTCGAAATGACTAAGTCGACTTGAAATAGTAACTTGGCTTAAGCTAGGTCAAAGTGGAGTATTTCGGCTCTGCTTCTCCACTTTCTAGGTGATCTTAATAGCTTCTTCTAGAGTATAGAATCTTTGGACCTCCACTACATAATGGAGTTCATGATTAAGTCCATAAATGAATCTTGAAACAATACAAGCTTCTGGCTCATCAACATAAGCTTGGATCATTAACATTTGGAATTCTTTGACATAGTTGCCAATAGATCAACTATATTAGCAAAGCTCTTGTGACTTAGCAAAGGTGTTTTAAAAATATGACTTAAGAATAAACCTTTCCTTAAGTAACCTCTTCATATCTTCGTAAGTGTACACACTATGTTAGCCATCTCTTCTTTTAGCGATATTCAAACTTTTCCACTACTTAATGGCATAACCGAAGAATTCAAGGGTAGTTAGATAGACCTTAACATCCTTGGCATATTGATAACAATCAAACACCTTCTTTGCATTTTCCTTCCACTTTAGGTGCTCATCTACATCTCTATTACCTAAAAAAGGTTAGAATTTAGACTTTGACATTGTTAAGTCTTTGTAGAGCTTGGCTTCCTTGTGTTTCCTCTTCAAAATATTCCTAGTCATCTTCCTTAACCTCCTCTTCCACTTCTTCAATCTCATCCAACATTGGCCTTCGTCAAGCAAGTTTGTCTACTCCTTTAGTTCGAGCATTTCGAGCAAGTTGATTAGGTTGGCCAATGTGGCTATAACCTCTATCTTGTTGTTCATCAACTTGTCCTTAGTTCTATCATATTTGATTGCTGCCTATCATTTCCTATGGCAATAACTAAGCTCTCAACTAGGTTAGTAAGCCTATTAAGTCGGTCTTCCATAGACCTTTGAGTATTGCTCCCTAATTGACCATAGCCATGAGTTCTTCTCTCATTGTCTTCAATAGTAGCTCAAACACTTGAATTTAACATTTTCACCTTAGAGAAACCCCCTTCTTAGCTAAAACAAATTTCAAGACTACAAACCTTGCTCCCAAGCCACAACCAATAGCTACTTCACTAAACCTGGTAACCCTAATGATACCCCACTAAAATAGTAAATCTATGCATGTATTAGCACAAACATTGCGAGTTTTACCATAAAAACCAATGAAATACATGTCTTGGATCAATTATTTGAAAAGTAAGAAAAAGGATCAAAACAAGGCCTAATTGACTTCCATGGATTAACATGATTGCATATGGATCTCACACTTTCCAATTGTTGAGTCTTTGAACTTAAAGAAGGAAGATTTAAATGTTAACTTTGTCACTTAGTCATGTTGAGAATAAAAGAGCTGTTGTATGTCTAATCCATGTCTAATGTCTATTGTGAAAGTGAGCAAGATGTTTAGCAACTTGAAAGAGTTACACAATAGTTATCGTAACTAGAGTATGGCAGACCTCAATACTAGCCGATGTACAGCTCTTGCTAAGCAAAGTTGAGAGTAGTTCGATCCATGATAGCTAATTGATGCCTTTCCAAGTGACGACTTGATGCTCTTCAAATTACACTAAAATAGAGTAGCTCACTTGGAGAAATGAAGCAGCAACCGTTTATTGTTAGTTATAGTAGCAACTTGCAGCCAATCAACTAGGCTATAGCGCAGACAACAACTTTAATCACTTATGAAGGTTACATTTGGACTATCAGAAGCATGAATAGCAGATTTAGGAAATAAGCCGACTCGAGGCTTTAAGTGAAGGAGCAAGAACCAAGCACTCTAGCCAAGCAATGCCCTTGTCCAATCCGAGTAGCTATTGAACTTCAATCTCAATGGCTCAATTGCTCCTTGAACCAGTCTTCCATTTAAGCCTCAGGAGAGGACGCATTGGTCCACTGAGGGTCACTAGAACATCCAAGGGCGTGGACTTTCATCACAGCAAGCCCCTATGCTAGTTCTTGCAGCAGCATCTCATAGAAATCTAATCAACAGATCACAGCAGCTCATGTGAGCTTCAAAATCAAGCTGAAACTGAGCTCCAGTATTTGCTGTAATTGCAACTTGAACAAAACAAACCGAGCTGGCCTGTTAACACCAACAGATGCTAAATTTAGCAAACTTGAGCAGCCCCTTCAAGATAGCTCACTAGCAGGCCATGGTGCTCTGTAGCAGCCACTGAACAACAATGAGCTTGAGAAACTACAACTGCAACAACTAAACAGCAGGATAACTTGCCAAGCTTTGCCGAGCACCTCAAGTGGCTGATGTGATTGTCTCCTCAAGTACCCGAGCTGTAGACACGAAGGAACAAAACGAGCAACAATTGATAATAGAAATAATACGCCTCGAAATTTAATTTATAAACTGATATACATTTTGTTTTTATTATTGAGTTGAGTTTGAAAAAACTTCACTGTCATTAATTTTTAATTGCAGGTTGTGTACTGTAATTTGCAGAAGAACATTCGATTTAGACAGTAGCAAGTAGCACCCAATTGGCGCTCCAAACAAGTTGAATTAAGAGACACGAGCAGCAGCTGATCCAAGCATGCCTAGATTTACACTTAAGCTGCAGCATGCGCCCTAATGACTCATGATGGCACGGACCAAGCAGGGGCTGCATGGAACATGGAAGATCCAAGTTAAAAAATCCAAGCAACAGCTCAAGCACCTCACGAAAGGCTTATCCTCACACTGTCTTCATGACAACAGTCGAGAGCATCAACTTGTTCAGAGCAGCTCTTTTTGAAAATGATAGCAGCTTCTTCACTTGACACAAGCTATACTTTTAATAGCCAACTGATGTCTTGTGCACTCCTTAAATCGAGTAATTCATTCGAAAAGCTACAACAGGCGGTGTACTTCAACTTTTAGCAGTCGAACTCAGCTGCATTTGTCAACTGCATTAGACTAGGTCGTGGCCTTCAATTTGTGCAACTCCGGTCATTTCCACCGGGCCATATGGTAGCTATAACATTTATCAACCGGAGCCCCAGCTTGTACCAGCAACTAATGGCAAAAAGCAGCAGCCATGGCACTTTAATTTTGGAAAGTTCAGCAACTAGCCGAACAAGCACTGAGCCTCTCTAAAGAGCAGTCCACGCTCCAAACTGAACAGTTGTATAAGAATAAATGGGGCCCTTCTTGCGACGTTAGTGGGGCTACACGTGGAAAGAGTATAAAAAGCAGCCCATCGAGGAGTTTATTTGCGCCAGGGAGAGAAGCCATATGCTATATTTGGCAATAAAAGCCCACGTCACTTTGATTTGGGATACTAATAGAAATTACTGTCTTTGAGAAATGGAGACAGCATTGCTTTATTTAGTTCTTCCAAGTGGCCACGTTAAAGGGGAATTTAGAATTTCAATTGCAAAAGAGAGTTGACATGTAGGCCTAGGTCCATTTCTCGTTGATCCCACTTGATTAAATGAGAATATTTAGTGGGAGAAAGGAAGGGGTCCTGATGAGAGTAACGATAGAGAGGAGTCGAAGAGTAGACAGTGGCTTAGAATTAGAAAAATAGTAGCATTGTGTAGTGAAGATAAAACAAAAACTTCTTTTCTTATTGATTTTATTATGTTTTCTTTAATTTTAGGATACTAAAACCTTTGTTCTAACATACTTGAAAGCAATCCCAGATTTCGGGATATTTCAAGATATATCTATTTATTATGAGAAGATGGAATCAAAGATACCTGTGAAATTGATTATAAGTGTTTTCTATTCCTTTATAGTTTTATTTGTCTTGTATCTTAAGAAATTGATGTTATGAAATGAAATTGAGTTTATACTTGTTGAGTTTTGCATTGATAAATTCAATGAATTGATGTGTTAAATGTATCGTTTCGATATCGTTATTGAGAAATAGGAGATTTATCTATTATGCTTATTGCCTATTTGATTTGTATTTGGCCATCACCTTTTAATTAGGTAGGGTTAAGAATACTGGAGAGGGGATTTGATAGCTTGTAATAAGTATGACTTGAATTTTTAAAAGAGCTTGTCATAGATACACTTAATGCAGTTGAAAATATAGTGCAGGTTATAGAGACAAGCTTGAACAATATTATTTAACTAAAGTAGTGATTCCGATATAAGTAGATCACTATTTATCTAATGATTATAGATAAATCGCTTTAATAAAATGATTTATGCTATAATTGAAATTTCGCTACTAAAAAAAGTAGGCAAGTTCTAATGAGTTTAGTCAATCCCATTTAGTCAATTTCGAATGTCGCATCAAGGCATCGTATTGATTCAAATGAAATTATATTTTTAAATCCCAATTTGATCCTTTTTATCTCCAAGACTTAGGACTCTTATAGTATAGCTAGGACATTTGGTTTAGTGTTCATTTTGTTAATTAGTTTACTCTCTTTTAGTTTAACTTTTGATAGCTTAGCTAAAGGAAAAACTCAATTGGTTTAGTACTTAGCATCTACCTACCTATAGAATATGATTTTGACTCATCGTTTAAACTATTTCTACAACTCGATTCACTTATTGATGCTTACTCACATCAAGTCAACTACACTTTACAACTACAACTGTGCAACACCACACTCCAATAACCATCAGTTATACCTTTAACACAGTGAATTCACTCATTATGTTTTCAATGTCAAAAATAAGGGAGGATAGAACAGTTATTGGTAGCTAGACTCATAGCCACGAAACCACCACCTTACTACTTAGTGCTCAACCATAAGGACACTATAACCACTCACTAACAACTCCTATACACCACTTACTGATACTGCAGTAACTATGGAAAGGACACAACAACTACTAACAACAAACACGAACAAGAACTTCACTATAACTTTATACACTTCCTTAGTCGGAATTGTGTTTTGATATTAGTAAAGTTGATGTGTCTCGAAATTGAACACACGAGAGCACACCACAATGAGGTTAAACAGAAGGAAATTTTTTTTAGCAAAATCACAAGCTACTTGATAGATACGATACACTAACAAGTCCTACGTAGCCTAATTTCTATGTGATATGATGTATAAGCATCAATTAAGGGCATTCACTACTATTCCTCGCTAAGAGAATAGATAAAAGCCAAGAAGGAGTAGAGAAATTTACTCTCCATGAAACTCTGTATTTAATAATACAAAAGTGCTATATATTATTACAAGAAATGAGGCTTATATACCCAGCTTCTAGGGTTACACAAATGGGGGAAAAGATGAAAGGATAAAATACAAATAAGATTCCTAGTAAATGTCAAAAAGGGTAGAAATGATAGAGAAATAAATAGTATCTACCAGAGAATGTTCATAGGATCATGAGTCGAACAAGCACATGTCATCTTCTACTCGGATGCTTTAACTAAAAGAGAAAGGAAACATGTTCAACTGCTCTTAGAAAAATGAAGACCTTAGATGGATTAGTCAACCTGATTTGGATCAAGTCAGGTAGGCAAGTTGATCAGCTTAGCATTAGGTTTCAAGACTTCATTGAGTGGAGTAGAGTCGTCTAGTGACCTCAGTATTACTGGCTTCTCTTGAAGCAAGTAAGGGAACATCCTGGCCATGACCATTGTTTAGCATTTAGGTCAAGTAAAGTATAAGAGGCCTTGGATGTTGATGGAATCTTAGTTTTTCAAAGGATCTCAACTAAGACGTATTAGGTTAACCTTTGTAGTCCTCTAATACGGCTTTTGGTGACTAGGCCATGGAGTTGATTCCTATCATAACGTAACCTTCCTAGAGTTACGGATCACTGCCTATCCACTAGGGTAAGCAAGTATAGTGTTGTAACCTCCATAACAAGGTGTTTTGATGATAAGGAAATATAAGTACTTATTACCTAATGTTACTAATCAAGTTATTGATTATGCGAAAAAGACGGTTCTTATGAAACTCCAATAAGTAATAAAAACCAAAAAGAAAGCTAAATCACAAGTATCCATCAAAACCTAAAAGTGGAACCAATATGAGAAGATAAGAGATATGATACCAAAAATACAAGCAAAACAAATAGATGAAGGAAGAAAAGAAAAGTTTGAACAAAACAAGAAGATGAAAATTTTAGAAACGAAAGGAATATTTGAAGCAACGTAGTAACAAAGTTGAACAAAGAAGCTTTAAGTACAAGACAAGCTAAAGACAAATTCATAAGATAGACAAGAAAGCCAAGAAATGTCAAAAGCTAGAAAATATTAGAAGACAAAAAAGAAGCTAAAATAGCATAGAAAATAGACAAAATGTCAAAAGCAAAGAGAATCATAAGCAACTTTAAATGGATGAGAAGACAACTTATTACAAGTTAGGACCCAGCATTCAGGAGAAGATTTATTTGGATAATATATCTTATATGCTAAGAATATCAAAATGAAATTCAAATACTGAAGCTCAAATAAAATCAAAGAATCATTGGAATGAGAGAAGGAACATTTTCTAAAGGCAATAAAAGAGAAAAGTAAGGATCATTGATAGCTAAACTAAGATTAATCACTGCAAAGATTTTGAAGATAATGTCTATTACCGATGATATAACATTTGGATGTTGTAAATAAGCATATTTAAAGGACTGAAGACACAAGAATAAAAAGAGACTTTATCCTTAAGAGAACAACTAGACTCTTTAAACTTATCTATTATCTATTATTTAAATTGGGAACACAAGCTAAGGTGAGAGGAATTCTACTATTATCCTCAAGAGGACAACCAAATTCTTTAAACTTAGTAAAGTGCTATTTGAGAAAATAGTGGGAGATAACTTTTTAAGCTTTGTAATCTTATAGTATGGATTGGGAGGTAAGGTAGAATTGGGAAAATTGTATACCTCATTATGATGTCTTTTAAATAATGGATATTTAAATGTGGAGGATCTAATCCCTAACATTGGGTGCTACAAGAGTAGAATAACTACAAGGAGGAACCACTATATATCGATTGTCTAATCTACTAAACCTTTATCTTTTTATATTTTAATATTTTATGCATTGATTGAATGATTGCATATTCAATACCATAAGTAATTAGAAGCATATATAATACATTAAGGACTAAAGTGTAATTGGACTTAAAGTTAAGAAATAACAGAAAGATAACATTAAGAAATAAAGTTTTGCTTTCTAGCATAGATCCTTGATCTAAATTTGTTAGATTTCTGATACATTAGGAAGTGAAAGCAAGTTTAATGATACATATATTAATGTTGAATATTAAGAAATGAGACTAATAGTTTAGAGCTAAAATATGGAGTAACAATCATTTCAAAACCTTCTTGCCTTATCTACTATAAGCCTAATGAATTAATTGTGCTATCACAGGATTCTCTTATAAGTATCCCTATAAGTTTTTGTTGATAACAAAGCATTGAGTCAAATGTTAACAAAAAGTTTATTTAGTGTACAACTAAAATTATAAAAATATTATTGTGATGCAATAGTTATTAAAAGTCATAAGCTTAGGAAATGAGAAATTAGCATAATAGAGGCTTGTCAACAAAAAACCACAAGTAACAAATTCATGGAAGAAGTTAGAAGCTACTTCAAAGTTATAAGTAGAAGTTTAAGGTGCAAACATAAATTAGAAGCTAGTTGCACAACTTAAGAACCATAAAACTAGAAGCTAATCAAAAGTGCAAATCAGAAGTTGAATCAAAAGCACAAACAAAAGCAAAGGAAAAAGCTCAAAATGTAAAGAAGAATTTTAATATATCGAAGACCTAGCATCGTAAGTTAAATGTATTTAGGTAATACATTTAACTAAACATTTATTATCCATGAGAGTTCCACCATTATTAAGATGTTCAAAATATAAAGCATAACATCTTTTATGGAAGGAAGCATAAAGCAAGGGACAAATGAAGTGTCTTTGGAAAGTCATTAAGAGAATATTATGGATTCTAGAATGAAGAAGATAAAATTGGACAGTTTATTATGTTGACCATGAAGCAGTAGAGAAAAAGAAACTAATCTGGAAGATTATTCAAATTAGCAATGGATATGGAGATATTCATGGAAGTAAATATTGAAAACTCATGAAGAAGAGTTCTTCATGGAAGCCTAAGAAGAATAAGGTACAATGGAAAAAATATTTATGAAGGAAAATCTCATATAACTATAAATTTCTTATGAAGGCTACTCACCTAATAAAGAAAATTATATTTTTAGACTCTAAGCCTATACAAAGGGCACTGCATAAGACAAAAAGACTAGCAGGATGTAGAAAGAAAGAAAAAGAAATACTCGGCGCTAAAAATTTTATACAATTTTACTCTATAAGATTATTATGCTAAGTTGTTGAGAAAAATTAGTAGTATTCAGTGATGGAATTTTCTCTTCCCTTGAAAGTATGGTGAGACTATTTGAGAAAGGTTGTGGGTGTAGATTTTGTAGACCTGTATATTCTTAGGAGGGTGTGTGAGATAGGGTAGATTCATTGTGATTTGTAGTTTTACATGATCTTTAGAGGACTGTAAGGAAAAGTAGGTTAACGTTTATACTCTTTATTGATTTCTCAAAAGTGGAATGAGCATATGCAGAACTTGGTAGTGAGTTCAAAGAATGGAATGACACACAAGGTATAACTACTGTATATTGATATGTCTAATCTTTACAATCCCTACTCTTTTTATATTTCCAAGCATATTTATATTTTTGCTATATATAGTTGCATACTTTGTGCTTTATATCATGACTCTCATAATGTTAAAAGATTAGTTCTAATAATTTTAAAAAACGAATAATAAAGAAGTAGTTCTAGAAATATATTCTACAAAAAAATTTTAAGTTTAAAAATAATCAATTCAATCCTCCTTATTGATTGTTATTGGGACCAACATTTTTCACAACCTTCGTGAAATGCTTACTATCAACAATAGCTTTAAGCATGAGGAAGGAAAAAAAGGCTTCACATCAAGACACCCAAATCTTCCATCGGTCATTGCTTTCTTTTTTTTTTATTTATTTACTTAATATTACAATTAAGGACAATTAAATGATAAGCTAGAAGGAAAGAAACTCATTTACACCTTATTTTATTATTCAACGCAAAAGCATAAGCTCACTTGAGCAAGAAAGCAACCTAACTACCCAATCATACCTTAACGGTTTATTAGGACTGAAATATAAGACAAATAAGGTAGGTGCAAAATCAAAGTTTTTGAATCACAACCTACTTTATGACATCCAAAAGCCACTTTGGAATTTATATCCTGTAGGATACAATGTGGCCTATGGGTTTGTAAAATATTTTTATACATTCTTATGGCATTAAGGTTTTTAGGTGAATTTCCCAATAACCTATTGATGTTTCCATCTTGTTGTAGTACATTCATCGATTTATCATGTGGTACTATCATAAGATTTTAACATACCTAAAATCTAAGTCAACTTATTTAAAAATAATAATACTGAATTCATTCCAAATCTTGAAATTTTTTAATCACACTATAGAAAGTATAGAGGACTCAAGAAAAAGTATAAAGTTGACATAAAAAACCATAAAATCTTAATTACCACTACGTAAACTATATTGATGAAAGTAATTAATCTATATATTTCACCTACTCAGTTGAAGATGGCTATTATTGATAACGTAAATATGAGAAAAAGCAGGGCTCCCATATTAAGGAAAAAAAAATGGCAAAGATTTATTACTGTGGATAAAATTGTTTGGACTACGACAAGGGTGAGAATGTAAATAAGATTCAATCTATATTCACATCCTTACCTCATGAAATTACTAAATTTCAATTCTTTTATGATGCTCCAAAAATAGGTAAGCGAATAAGTTTTATAATATGGACATAATGGAAAGTAGCTTCTACAAGATGGGATAATTTTGGAATTTTGCACCTCACTACGCTACCTTACCCGTCCCTACCTTTACCCTAAAAAAAATTATATATATATATATATATATTATAACATGGATAAATGATAGTAATAACAAAGCTTATAGAAGCTTAAATAAAATCGAGGATTTCTAGAAGTTAATGATGATATTATAAGTGTTTGATTTTATTCTTGTGGTTAACTGTGATTATTTACCTATTTTAAGATGATTTCTAGCGAATTAGAGCTAAAAATAATATTTTTTGAAAATCTTATGTAATATGTTAATTTGATACTTTTCATGGCTAGTACTTAAAACACATATTTTTGTGAGTTCACGGTATTTTTCTAGAAATTAATTGGTGATGTTTACTAATTATCATGTAATTTCTCATTATTTACTTATATAATGGTTACATGATGAATAGGGTAACTTGTAATAATAACACTAGTGTGAGATAGGTATTGGCTAACTATACCGTGATATATTCTTACTAGCTTTAACTTAATAAGAAGTAGGAATTTTATAAGTAATATAGTAACTTAGCTAAATTAGAGGAAAGATTAGAGAAATAATCAAATTATGCATTTAGCTGCTTTTATCTAAAAATGGGTTTAAAGACTAAATAAATTCTTAGTTAGTATGGACTAGTAATATACATTAGGGACATTTCATTTAGGAACTTTGCAGTTAACTTGATTTAGAAGATGAATTGGAAACTAAATTAGAATCTAAATGAGAGAATGTTTAAGACGAATACTTCCTTAAAGAAAAACCTTAATCTTTAAACCTTTATTGTAAATAAGAATAAATAAAGTTCATATTCAACATGTAGTTAACTTTAGTGTTATATACATCTTTTTTAGGTGACATAGGTGAAGGGGAATGCAACCTAGAAGTACAGACTTGTGATCACCACCAAAAACTAGGTAAGTAGGTTTAACTTATGCTTGTAGTATATTTGTGTTTACTCATAAATTGTGTACTATTTGATATACTTGCTGGTTGAATTTGACTATGAATATTGGTTGGACTGTTATGATGTAGTGTTTATTGTTGATGTGATGCTTGATGAATATTATACTCACTCAGAGAGAAAAGTGGGAACTAACATTATCTTCTAGGTGTTCGCTTAAGTGAACCTTAAGCAAGGTAATAAGCTTTACTGGGGAGAAGACAAAAGCTTAACTTGGTTAACTAGGTTGAATGTAGTATCAAATGGGATGTTGTGAATAACTTATTTCATTTGCTACATATATAACATAGCAAGGATCGATATGACATGAAAAGAGATCTATGGGTTAGGATTATCAAAATAAATAATTTTTGATAATTAAGAAACATTGGTTTTTATAAACTTGGTTTTGAAGGCTTATAGACTTACATTGCTTAAGTAACATGGTTATTTATTACAATTTAACTTCATAGAATTAGGCATTTTAGGGTCTTACTGTAAGCTTTAAAGTTAAGCCAATTGATCGTAGGATTAAACCTAGAACTTAAGGTTTTGGACGATCGGTTAAGAAATCCGATCAAACCCCAAATTATAAACTAACCAGAGAAATATTAGCAAAACTGACCCCGTAAACATAAATTTAAGAAAATAAGTAATAAAATAGGAGACTATAAAATTTTCAAAATTTAAGCATAATAAGTATTAATTACTGAAAATGCGAAAAGTGTAATCTAATAACTAATAAATTAATAGAGATAGATTATATGTATACTAAAAATTTTAGAATGACTAAAATAATAATTAGGAATGTTCACGTATACCCTACATGTATTTACGTGTAGATAAAAATACGCAAAATTACCTAAATTGGCCAAAAACTAAGTAAATAATTAAAGAAAATTATAAAGTAATTATGGAAAAATCAGCAAAAATTAGAAGAGGATAAGATTAATCAAAATCAGGTCGTGGCAAGTCCAAAGCTGCAAAAGAAAAATTAGCCAATGAAAATTTGATAACCTAAAAGCCAAAAATTAAGCAAAATGGCCAAAATCTTATCAAATTAATGTATATTAATTACAGCAAATGCCTATAAATAGTGGGAAAAATCCAGGAACTCATTTGGACAGTTAGAAATCAGAAAAAATTAGAGAGAGGCAAAAATTGAGAGGAAAATTCGATTTAGAAAAAAATTAGCAAAAACAGTGCAGTTAGGGCCTTTAACGGTAACCCCCACCAGACAAGCAGTTGAGAGTGGAAGGCCACCACCACCACACGGTGGTGGTAGCGCCCAAGCTAGACGACAAGGCCATGGCGGCCGGCAGTAGCCGAAGCCACCCAGATCGGTGAGTCCGATTTCCAGCCCGATTTTGTGTAATTTTGTAAAAATAGTAAATATTATCACAAAATTATGAATTTTGTTATTGTATGATATTTTTGTATGTAGTTTGTAGCAAAAATATTAGTTTGATGAAAACATGCCCCGTAATATATGGTCATTAAGAAATCATGCAAAACCGAGCACATTTCGGTTTAGAAATAAATGACCTTAGAAGTGTAGTTTAGAGCTCAATTTTTCTCTTTAGGATGCCCATGTGATATAGAATAGTGCTATGAAGCCATTTTTTTAAAATTAATTTTCGAAATTTTTAAGTTAATTTTTAGCCCTAAAATGATGGAAAAATTGGGTAATTTGGAGTTAATTAGGTGATTAGGATATTAATTACTGATTTAGATAGTAATTAGATGTTTAGGGATGTTAATCTCTGATGTGAAAACCTAATCCTAGTCTATGGAGTGTTAAATGTAAGTAATGAAGGTGTTATGTGGTAAATGTAAAAAATTAGGAATATGTAGAATTAAAAATTAATAACTATGGAAAAATTAGGTTTAATTAGATAATAAAATAATGAAAATCAGAACATAACAAATCTGAAACAAAATTCAATTTTAGGTAATTATATGAAAAACGTAAAAATTTCTCACAACATGAGTAAATTCGGTACACTAATACGGATTTAAGTGTACCGGATGGAATAAAATGCTGACTAGGGGTAGTGATCGTATTTAAGATATCTGGAAATAATGTGGTTAGTTTCATATTATGAGTTGAAACAAATTTCTAGGGTCCGGGTACAAAACATTACCTAGAAATCGAACTAGAATCTAATCTAGAAATCGATGCGGAACCTGAACCTAAACCCAAACCTAGAATAATTATAAAAGACTTAAGACTTAGATAATTAGGTATATTAAACCCTAAGCAACACATAACAATAAGCGTTATAGGATAAAAAAAAACTTATAATAGTTATATGAAAAGCCGAAACCACGTTTGTGTTATAGGGATGATCGACGATGGCCTGAGCAAATCGGACCTCGAGTGAGTGAGCGGGGAGTCGAGATAAGTTGGGATTAATACAATGCTGTATTTTGGGAGGCTTGAGATTATGCTTTGTTGTGCTTGTTAGATAGTTGGATGTACGCATGTGCTTGATTATGGGTGATGTTATGATTCTGTTTGTTGCTATAGCATGTATTGTATGATTTGCATGAAATGATTGATCACCCTAAACCGGACTTAATCAAATATATAACCAGTAATCATAATCGGACATGCATGGCAACCCGTTAGGGGAACTTAGGACTCTCCGGTCAAATACCGACCCCTTCGAAAGGGATAGCGCAGGATTGCAAAATGGTCCCTTCTTTATCCTCAGTCGAACTAAGTGACAGGAGAGGAGGTCGCGGCGAGGGTGAAGACAGTGGTTCGAAGGTAGTCGCGGGAGGAGCAAGGTCTCCATTACACAAGCCTGGGTTTGGTCATGAGCTGTTGCATTAATGGAAACTCCTCAACCCGGATTAGAGCGGGCACAATTTCTCTAATCTCACGACGGGCTGGACAACGTCGTGCGATGGCATTTGCTTGTACATGCATTGTACCTAATAAGTGATTGAAAACCTTGTTGTGTATATGGTATAGTTTTAAGTCCTTCGTCCTAACTTACTGAGCTGTGGTTGCTCACATCCCTATAGACGTCGTGCAGGTGCTGGTTAAGAAGCGACAACAACTACTCTAAAGCTAGCAACTGCTGGATTCTAGGTAGTGAGGAAAAACATTGAAGAATTAACACATATGTTATTACTTTTCATTTCTGAATAATGTAATAACTGAATTATAGTGATTATATATAACTTTTCTCACTTTCTTAGGTAAATGAATTATTTAAATTACAAATTATTTACTTCAAAGCGGGTTAGTTGTGGACGCCTTGTGTAGATTAGGTCTAAGATAGCGGTTGTAAGAGCAACTTCTATCTTAGGATGGTTTACACGGTAGGGCTGTTACGACTCTGTCGCTTCGGGGCGTGACAGTTCTAAATTGGTATCAGAGCAAAGTTTTAGTGAACTCGCTTTGAAATGAACAATTAAAAGAGTTAGACATCTTAGGAGTACATTGAGAGTGGGTAGAAATAAAGGGATATTAAAATATCATACTACAAATTATAGGATAAGTAGTGACTATAACTCTACATTGAGATAGGCGTTAATCAAATTTAGTTCTAGTGATGAGATCATATGGAGAACAATATTATAATTGGTTAGTTAGGATATGTTAATATTATGAAGGGAATTACTGAGGAGTTTGTTAATGGAGTTGTGTGGAAATTGATGAGAAGTGATGAGACTTATGGTCAATAACGGAGATTAATCTGAGTTTCATCATCATGGAGATCATGTGATATGTCTTGTTGAATGACAATGGTTTAGAAGTGAAAGATTGTAACTCAAGTGACACTAGTAAGATATGTGTAGTAACGATAGAAGAGAGATACCCTATTCTGCTAATATGATTTGTACTACAACTAGCACATCATATTTCTTTAGATGATTAACCCCAAAAGTTTATTGAGTGTCTTTTACATTCTCCTGGATCAGTTGAAGTAGGTTAAAATTATATTTAGCATGAGAATACAGTATATGAGGAGATAGTTGATTTGAATGATGAAGACAATTATTAGTTGGTTATATTTTGTCGGGAGTTAGGATTGATCATATGATTAGCCATTCATATAAGTTAAGATCCTATTGATCTTTTAATGGATATAGTTATACTCCTTGATGGATGTATATTCTTTAGATATGTACATATGCTATGATGTAATATACCCTTGTGAGTAAAATACAAAAGGAGATTGGATGCATCTTAGGTGATCGATTTTGGAAGTGCTTTATAAGAATTGGTGGTTTATTGAAGTGATTTAAGTTGAATGAAGAAGAATTTTGAGTTAATATAAAGTTGAGATGTGAAGAATATTGGTAGAACTAAATAGTGGGATACGTTAATATTGTAGATGAAATTCTTAATAAATTTGTTGATGAAATTGTGTTGTAATCGGTAGGTGTGATGAAGTGACGAGACTCATGAATAATAGTGAAAATCAATTTGAGTTATGGAATGAGAGAGATATGGCGATATGTATAGAAAATTAAGGTGAATCCGAGACTTATAGGATTTCTGAGATGATCTCAGCTTGATGCCTAGTATGAATATGAGGTAGTATAATTTGGAGTGAAATAAAGCATGGTATAGAAGTGGATTCTAGAAAGACAAAACATTGAGAGAGAAAAGTTAGAAATCGATTCAGAAATGAATCAGAACCTATACTAGAGGTATAATCAACACCTAATTTAGGAGTAAATCTTGAATCGAATGAGAATGCGATATAGGAGATGATAAATGATGACAATAATGAGTTTGATAATGATAAGGTATATGAAGTGATCGTTATTTCTGAATTTTTCTATGGAAGTGTAAAGTAAACAAATGTAGTGGAATTCTTTTGAATGAATAGTTGTTGTAAGTAATTTGAATTATGGATATGGTATGATAGCTGATCATGTTTTTAGGAGAATTAGAATTGATTCTACGTTAGTTATTCATATATGTGGATACCCTGACGATCTTTTAATAAATGTAATTGTGCTTTTAACGAAAGTGTAAACTTTTGGACATGTACAAATGTAATGACGATTGACATATTTGTAGTTGGAAGTGTAACAAAGATCAAATATATTTTGGTGATCAATTTTGGAAATCCTTTATATGTGTAAGAATAGTAAAATGAATAGTGCTATAGGGCTACAATCAGATCAAGAATTCTTAAGCCTTTAGTGAATCATGAATTAGAGAATTGTAGTTTGGAGTGATAATTAAGTGTAAGTGAAGCCAAATGAATATGAAATGGGTCATGAGAATTTTTATGTAGTTCTGACGCAAGTAAAAAATTATATCATTATATAATACTTATAATTGGTAAATAAGATAGATAGCTATTAAATGATACATAAGAAATGAAGTAAGATTGCTAAGTAAACTGCCACCGAATATGTATCCAAACACCCTAAAATAGTAGTAGGATGAGTAATAAGTGACGGTAGAGATGGAATTAAAGTAACAAGTCGGAGATGATTAGGACTTTTGATCAACACTTGCTTAGTTATTTTAAGGATCAATCTGGAAAGGTACAACTCTCTAGAAAGTAAATTTTATGAGATAGTTATCTATTAGTAAACTAGTTATGATAAGGAATATTGATTATAGATAGTATTCAAGGATCTAAGCTCAAAGGGATTAGAAGATAAGTAGTGATTTCATTGAAAGACTTTTCCTTGATCTTAGTTGAATAATAATAAATATGAACAAAAGGATTGGTTGATGAGTACCCTAACTGTAGAATATACAAATGGATGAAATGCAAGTATAATAATGATATTAAGGTATTCATTCCCTACAAGTTAGAAACTAGTGAACGGAAAAGGATTTAAGGTAATTGAGATTATCATTTCCGATCAGTTTAGAATTTATATTGGAGGAAGGATATTAATCCATAGAATCGTAGGATATGATGGAAATGGAATTTAAAAGGAAAGTTACTGATAGTAAATTATGAAAAGTTTATTCATATCTATAAAGAAGAGACTAAAGAAAATATCAATAAGTATTGAATCTACTAGTAACATATAAGGGTTCAAATGTATTTCCAAAGATTATTTTATGAATAGTTGAATTTCATGACTAAGTCAATCAAGAATCAAACCTATGATCGAAACTCTGTACTGGATGTTGTAAAAGAGATTTTAAGAGTTAGAAGGGTAACTATCAAGTTTTAGAGTAATATTATATTGGGATGATATCAAGATAGGATCCGTGTATAAATTGCATTTACAGAATTGGGAGAATAGAAGTGCATGCCAACTATATATGGAAACGCTTGTAGTGTTATCCATCAATAGTATTTTGATATACAAAGTATTTGTGGATAGCATTATTGAAGTTGAGTGATCATAAGTGGTATATTGAAATGGAAGACATGTGATTTTCAGATGAGAGAATACGTTTTCATCAAGCTTGTTATATTTAGAGAAGAGATTTTGGTGGATATTAAAGTGGTGAATTGGTGATTAGAAGAAAAATCCATTGAGGTATCCAGTATACGAAGAAGCTATACAGCTATAATGTACTTCATATTAGCAATTGCAATAGGTAATCCAACAGGGACATGGCAAATCCGAAATTATCAAATTGTCGTTGTTAAGTCTCATGTCATGTCAATCTGGTCAGTGTCTCCTGTTATGTCATGTTTCGTCAAGTATTCAGTCCTTCTTAATACTGTCTCTTTTACTAAGTCTGTCAGTCAATAGTCGTATTTATCCTTCTCAAGTCAAGACAAGTCAAGTCGAGTCGAGTCAAGTCAATTTGAGTCGTTAACCATCTCATTTGAATTCGAGATGGAGAAGGGTCGAGATTTGCCAAATTTGCTTCTGTTGATCCTATGCTAAGCTGTATGAAGAACAAATGAGAAGCTACGACAGTGATATAATCATTTGAGTGGAAGATTTTGGATGAAAGGAAAGGTGATGATATGAAGTGAATTTAGAACCACTAATGAACATAACTAAAATTTAAGAAACAATCAAACAAGGAATAAATGAAAAATAAACCAATAAGAAAATTTGCAAGATTGTAAAGCTAAGATATAAGATAATACGATATGACTAGGAGACTATAGCGATGAAATAAACCTTGATCAGGAATGCAAAGAAAGGAAGATTAAGAGATCGAGCAAAGGTCTAAGTAGAGAAGGAATAGAATGTTACTTAGAAAGCAATTCAGGAACTTAATCAGTAGATTACACAGAAGTTTAATTTGATGATAACTCAGTAGAATGGAAGATGGGAGTTAAGGTTATGAAGTAACCTCTAAAAATACTGGATAATCAGATTCAGAAGTTCAAGAGTTGAGACACGGAGTAGGTAAAGATACGACCTGATGAAGGTCTAGACTTAGAAATTTAAGTAGAGCTAAATGTAGTGAAGACAAAGTATTACTTATAGGTTGTTCGATTTTTAGAATAGTAATAATATATAAACTATCAATCCTAGCAAGTAAGCAATACATCAATATACAGTAGTTTCGAGGACGAAACTATTTTAAAGAGGAGTAGAATGTAAGCTCCAAAGCTAAGCCAATTGACCGTAGGATTGAACCTAGAACTTAAGGTTTTGGACGATCGGTTAAGGAATCCGATCAAACCCCAAATTATAAACTAACTAGAGAAATATTAGTAAAACTGACCCCGTAAACATGAATTTAAGAAAATAAGTAATAAAATAGAAGACTATAAAATTTTCAAAATTTAAGCATAATAAGTATTAATTACTGAAAATGCGAAAAGTGTAATCTAATAACTAATAAATTAATAGAGATAGATTATATGTATACTAAAAATTTTAGAATGACCAAAATAATAATTAGGAATGTTCACGTATACCTTACATGTATTAACGTGTAGATAAAAATACGCAAAATTACCTAAATTGGCCAATAACTAAGTAAATAATTAAAGAAAATTATAAAATAATTATTGAAAAATAAAAAAAAATCAAAAGAGGATAAGATTAATCAAAATCAGGTCGTGGCAAGTCCAAAGCTGCAAAAGAAAAATTAGCCAATGAAAATTTGATAACTTAAAAGCCAAAAATTAAGCAAAATGGGCAAAATCTTATCAAATTGATGTATATTAATTACAGCAAATGCCTATAAATAGCAGGAAAAATTCAGGAACTCATTTGGACAGTTAGAAATCAGAAAAAATTAGAGAGAGGCAAAAATTGAGAGGAAAATTCGATTTAGAAAAAAATTAGCAAAAATAGTGCAGTTAGGGCCTTTAACGGTAACCCCCACCAGACGAGCAGTTGGGAGTGGAAGGCCACCACCACCACACGGTGGTGGTAGCGTCCAGGCTAGACGACAAGGCCATGGCGGCCGGCAGTGGCCGAAGCCACCCAGATCGGTGAGTCCGATTTCCAGCCCGATTTTGTGTAATTTTGTAAAAATAGTAAATATTATCATAAAATTATGAATTTTGTTATTGTATGATATTTTTGTATGTAGTTTGTAGCAAAAATATTAGTTTGATGAAAACATGCCCCGTAATATATGGTCATTAAGAAATCATGCAAAACCGAGCACATTTCGGTTTAGAAATAAATGACCTTAGAAGTGTAGTTTAGAGCTCAATTTTTATCTTTAGGATGCTCATGTGATATAGAATAGTGCTATGAAGCCATTTTTTTAAAATTAATTTTCAAAATTTTTAAGTTAATTTTTAGCCCTAAAATGATGGAAAAATTGGGTAATTTGGAGTTAATTAGGTGATTAGGATATTAATTACTGATTTAGATAGTAATTAGATGTTTAGGGATGTTAATCTCTGATGTATAAACCTAATCCTAGTCTATGGAGTGTTAAGTGTAAGTAATGAAGGTGTTATGTGGTAAATGTAGAAAATTAGGAATATGTAGAATTAAAAATTAATAAATATGGAAAAATTAGGTTTAATTAGATAATAAAATAATGAAAATCAGAACATAACAAATCTGAAACAAAATTCAATTTTAGGTAATTATATGAAAAGTGTAAAAATTTCTCACAACATGAGTAAATTCGGTACACTAATACGGATTTAAGTGTACCAGATGGAATAAAATGCTGACTAGGGGTAATAATCGTATTTAGGATATTTGGAAATAATATGGTTAGTTTCACATTATGAGTTGAAACAAATTTCTAGGGTCCAGGTACAAAACAGTACCTAGAAATCAAATTAGAATCTAATCTAGAAATCAAACTAGAAATCGATGCGGAACCCGAACCTAAACCCAAACCTAGAATAATTATAAAAGACTTAAGACTTAGATAATTAGGTATATTAAACCATAAACAACACATAACAATAAGCGTTATAGGATAAAACAAACTTATAATAGTTATATGAAAAGCTGAAACCACGTTTGTGTTATAGGGATGATCGGCGATGGCCTGAGCAAATCGGACCTCGAGTAAATGAGCGAGGAGTCGAGGTAAGTTGGGATTAATACAATGCTGTATTTTGGGAGGCTTGAGATTATGCTTTGTTATGCTTGTTAGATAGTTGGATGTACGCATGCGCTTGATTATGGGTGATGTTATGATTCTGTTTGTTGCTATAGCATGTATTGTATGATTTACATGAACTGATTGATCACCCTAAACCGGACTTAATCAAATATATAACCAGTAATCATAATCGGACATGCATGGCAACCCGTTAGGGGAACTTAGGACTCTCCGGCCAAATACCGACCCCTTCGAAAAGGATGGCGCAGGATTGCAAAATGGTCCCTTCTTTATCCTTAGTCGAACTAAGCGATAGGAGAGGAGGTCTCGGTGAGGGTGAAGACAGTGGTTCGAAGGTAGTCGCAGGAGGAGCAAGGTCTCCATTACACAAGCCTGGGTTTGGTCGTGAGCTGTTGCATTAATGGCAACTCCTCATCCCGGATTAGAGCGGGCGCAATTTCTCTAATCTCACGACGGGCCGGACAACGTCGTGCGATGGCATTTACTTGCACATGCATTGTACCTAATAAGTGATTGAAAACCTTATTGTGTGTATGGTATAGTTTTAAGTCCTCCGTCCTAACTTGCTGAGCTGTGGTTGCTTACATCCCTATAGACGTCGTGCAGGTGCTGGTTAAGCAGCGGCAACAACTACTCTGAAGCTAGCAACTGCTGGATCTTGGGTAGTGAGGAAAAATATTGAAGAATTAACACATATGTTATTACTTTTCATTTCTGAATAATGTAATAACTGAATTATAGTGATTATATATAACTTTTCTCACTTTCTTAGGTAAATGAATTATTTAAATTACAAACTGTTTACTTTAAAGCGGGTTAGTCGTGGACGCCTTGTGTAGATTGGGTTTAAGATAGCGATTGTAAGGGCAACTTCTATCTTAGGATGGTTTACACGGTGGGACTGTTATGACTCTACCGCTTCGGGGTGTGACACTTACTTCTAAGCTTCTCCTTGTAGCCCTCTAGGTTCTTGGATATTTCGTCCAAATGCTTGAGTATATTAATCAACTGAAAGTATGAGCCAGGTAAAGTTAAGATATCAATACCGATGCATGTCACATATATAAGGATAACATACCTTTCTTTAGCATTAACTACTTAGCTTGGTTACCATAATATGAGATTAATTTAGCTGCTTATAATAGATGTGTTATATGCTTTAAGACTTTTGCTTATATTATGTTGTTGTAATCTACTCTAACTGAACTTACAAAAGCTAAGGAGATAAAGTATTTTGTCCTCAAGTTAAGAAGAATTTTAGAAGGACACCATCACTAAGGGGATACCTTTTGAGAGAACTAAATGGAGATAGCTTTTTTTTCAAAGGAATACACTATGATCGAAGTTTATACTACAATGGGCTCGTAGCTAGAATGAAAAAAAAAAAATTAATGTTTTGTCATTGTAAAGAGTGAAGTGTAGTTATAAGCTATAATCAAAGCTTAAGCTGAACTCCAATGTAGCATCCTTTTGTTATATATAAGATTATCTCTTGTAAAGTAAGCAAGTTAGTATTTGTGATGTTACATTTTATGCTATGTTGAGATGTGGCATTTAGGGTAATTTATATAATTTTACAAAATGGACATGCATAAGCTATTATTATATTCACATAATACTTTTGATAAAGATCATAATGGTATATGGAGCATTAAAAATGGATAAGAAACGAGAAAACAGTACATATTTGAAGTTAACCAAACAGAATAAAAGCATGGTTGGTGTTAGATGATATACTTTGACTAATAGTTGTAGTTTAGTGACTTATTAAAGTGCATTTAGATAATCTTAGGCATGATAATTAATCATTAGTGGTCCATTACTACTTTGTGAATTATTGCTTATTTAGGTGAATAACTTTTTCAACTTGATTAGTTATTTGCGTTTGTGGCTGATAATGTAAATTGCTTACTTATTGGATGTTAACCTTATATAATTACTTATTTTTTACTATGACAAGAGGATTTAAAATAATACTTAGGATCTATTGATAAGGTTTAATATTATCGTGGCTATATTTGTGGTTTGAATGATTAATTGAGTCCTAAATACTGAATTGCTAAAGCATAATAGTATTACTAATGTATAGAATAAGAGTGGGAACTTGATGTTTTCTATTAGCTTAGAATGCAAGTTATAAACATATGATTGCTTATATGTAATAATTTGATGATGGGATAGATTTTATGGCTGCTTTGCTTAATGTGCAACTAAATAAAAAAGATGATTAAACCGATTGCTTGGCCATTCGCATAAGCTTGGTTTTCATATTGCATAAGCTGCATATTAACTATAATAAGTTGAGTATTGACAAAAGCTACTTAAGTAAATAAAGTCATCTTCATTTCTTGGTAAGTCTGTCATATGATCCTTAAATTGATTTGTTAAGTTTATGGCATGATCGTTGGATTAGCATAGTAATAAGAGTGATATACTAGGACTGGTCCCCCAAATTTATTTATGGTTAGTGAAAGGTAAAAAAAGAAATAGGTATTGACTCGATATGTTGCTAAGTAGAGTGTTGAGCTTCAAAATTATGAGTTAAGGCTATTGGATTAACGGAGTAAATAGTCTAAAGTTAGAGTGGATATCTTAAGTAAATTCAACATCTCTTGGAGACTTGAACTTAAGTAGGCAGGAGTAGGGATGGATTTAAGGGCACCCTTTCAAACCAAACACATACACATACACACATATACATATAGGAGGCATGCACGAATGCATACACAACTCGAGAAAAAGTTAAAATTTTAAAATAAAAAACTGTAATTACATATATTTTAAGGAGTAAGTTTTCATATAATATTAGGCATAGTTAAATAGCTAAGTATTTATTTTACTAAACATGATGTTTTTAGTTCAAATCTCATAAGTGTCATTTTACTTTTTTAAGATACATTTATCATAACAACTAGTAATTTTACATTCATTCATTACAAAACCATATTTAACTAAATAAAATTTCCTACTTTGGTATTTCATTGTAGCACATCATTACATAGCCTATATTGCAATTATCTTAGTTTTGTAGCATAGATTAGCAAAATAACACCAATCATATAACTTGATTTTGTGTATTTTCTTTTTACAATTAATATTATGAAAAAAGAAATGTAGTTTACTGAATGATTAATTGCATAACAATTTATAATTCAAAATGATTTTTTTTCATTACTATAAAACAATTTTGCAATATTATCGTGAAAAGAAATCATAGAACACCTATATTTATGTCAAATTGCTCTTTTTTGTTGTACTTGCAATATCCATTCAAATATATTTTATGATGCATTTTTTAATATAAAACTCGCATGATTTTCTTACATTAATTTTTTTTTCTTTTTCTATAAATCAATAGTTAGATTTTAAGTAGTATACATAATATTGAAAAGCTTATTTTATACTAAGCACCTCTAATCGATTCATGAAAGAACATTTCCATGTTATAAAGTTTTAGAAAATGTTTTAGGTGCAATTACTAATAAGATCTTTTTACATATAAAAAATATAATAAAATTGCAATAAATAGTGGATATTTTCCTATTATTGATTCTAATACTGACATAATTAATAAAAATCTACAAAACCTTCTCTCCTTTTTCACCAAGAAAAAAAAAAAAAAAAAAAAAAAAACACACACACACATACATAACAGTCATATTTTTCTAGGTCTGGTTAAGCTTTTAAGGAAATCTTGAATGACAGGTGATGATAATGCCGATTATGCAAATGGTTTGTAAAGATTCATTACAGGTTATGCGCTCTACAAGCATCCATGACATGAATGAATAAATGAATTCTTAAAGTAAAGAGATATTATGAATTGCTTTTGTAATAGGTTCTGGTTGGTGTTTTAGTAAGTTTATTCCTATCACGGTCTCGGGAATCGTATAACGATTCGACTTCCATATACTGTGATTAATGTTTATAGATCAATGAGCAAGTTAAAATAGACACTTTGAAAACGGAACGTTACAAGATATAGGTTTTGCTGGAGTTACGGCGTCTACAACTATCGAGTGGTGCATGTCATAATCATTATCTTCGGATGTCTAGGAAAACATCTTTCGAGTTGTGTTTCTCTTGTACCTGTGGTATCTGGGTCTTACCTTATTTTTACAAGCGTTTGAGATATAAAAGACTAAAACTAGACACTGATACAGAAAAAAAGGACATGTGCTCTGAAAAGGCCAAATCATCGTTATCAAAGGACGATGTAGACCGCCACGATTATTATTTAAGTGTTACACGTTTTCTAGGAAGACGAAAGATACATGTGTTCATGTGTGCTTTTGCTATTTCGTGTAGCGTGGAAATTGGTTCGCATGGAAGCCGTAAAACATACTAGTTCCGAGCTATTACTGCAAACTGGCTTCTCTTCGAAAGAACAGCCTACCTTACCATATCTTCCAAATGCTTGTCTCGTACCTGGAGAACATGTCGAATGGGGTACGTAGAAATTATCGTGAATGAGCACATGTCACTTAACAACTTCTTTTGAAAAAAATGCTGTATGGATCGGATTTCTGACTATTTATATACTTAATATGAAGTTTTAAGATTGAATTGGCCAATTGGATATAGATGTATCGATAGATCTTGAACCAGAACGGGGCCGAAAAACTTTGAAAAATAAAATGACTCATGTGCAAATATATATCCAATACATATTTAATTGTAACTGTATCTAACTTCACAATTAATTGTACTCTATACCTCTAATACGTATGTTGTTAGTTTCGATAAATTTCAATAATTAAGTTTCTTTTTTTTTTCCCCCGATCTTGGGATATATCTTGTGTATGTAGTTAGCATCAACCGACGGAAATGGTGCTACACGTCAAATTAGAAGAATTAGTTGAGTGGTTTTGATCTAAATCATGTCTCGGTGGTGAATGGTCACGTATTCCAATTGAAGTATGCTTCGACAGGACAAAAGGGTCTAAGTAGATGCCCATAATATGACCCTTAACCAAGCAATATCCTTCGGTCAGTCGAACGGAATCCTCCAAAAGAATGATAGAGTTCATGAAAGTTGGATTGAAGTGAACCAACGGAAGGGGTGGTAAGATTTCGAATGTTTAGAAGCTTCACATTGATTCTAAAAATTCTACCATTTTGTTATCTTCTTTTTTTTTTTTTCTTTTTTTTTTCAGTGAAGTGTGGTTGGAAATTTCCTAAACTAAGGTTTTCTTCCCCTCTTTCATTAGCCATGTTATAGCTTGTGAGATAGCTAATCGAGTGTAGGTATGAATCACTTTCTTTTCCTTACTTTTTACATTATTGTTGTATCCTAATTCACACTTCTAAAACTTTCAAGAGGCAATTTATTTTGATGTTATTAATAGGATATTTTGAATATATGTCTCTTAAACTCATATCGATCCATTTAGACCTTAGGTTAACATAACTAAGCCTAAGACTACGGTGATACACTAATGTCAGACATAATTTGCTTAGTGACCAACCTATTTGAAGGATCTTCAAACAAGTCAATACCCTCGTACAACCAGCTTAACAACAAGATGGCCATAACGGTTATAAGACATGTGGATAAGGCTTTAAGACCTAGTCAAAGACCACATCCCTATAATTCTAAAACATGTTGGAATGCACATTCTCACTACACAGATCATGTAGAGTGCCAACATGTTAAACATGCTCCAAGATCTGTAGCTGCCTTCTTCTATAAATAGCCTTAAGTGCTCCAACGATAAACAACTTTCACTTCTTTGTGCATTAGGCCTTCTTCACATACTCTAAACTTACTTGCTTACTTTCCTACGATAAAACACTAACTTAAGCATCGAAGTGACCATGGTAGATAACCCCCTAGGTCATCTCACTGTGTTCTCTTTTGCAAGCTCATTACTTACTTGTACAAAGCCCAACTCTCTACTTTACCGTTAGAATCCTCATACGACATTTGGTATCATCTACGAGAACCCAACTCATTGCATTTCTCAAACCACTAAACACCTTTTCTTTTAGCACATACTCCCCATTCTATTTATCATGTTGTGAACTATGAACCTAAATGATAACCAACCCCTAATCAAGCGTACTATTGAGCAATGCAAATTGGAGCAACTTAAGAAGATTCTTAAAGTGCTCTTGGATAAGAACACCCAAATGGAAGCCCAAAAGAAGGAACTTTAAGCTAAGCTGGGCAAGGTTGAAAGGGAAAGCAAGTTGCCTTCCCATGCTAATGCCTCGGATGCTTAAAGCGGCCAAAATCATCGCCCTTAGCAGGAAGATAATAGGGTACCTTAACTATATCCTCTAGCATGAAATCAATAAGCACAATCTGCGGCCACTTGTGGTCGTACCCTTGTTGGCATTGAGTAAGTGGTTGATCACATGGGGGTACTACTTACTCTACCACACACAGATGCCATAAAGCTGATAACACCAACTTAAATGAGCTCCATGAAATGGTAAAGAAGCTCTCTAAGAAGAAAGAGAGTACGATTGTTGAAGGCGCTAGCCAGGTCACCAACAACAAAAACCCCTTCACTAGGGGTGTCTTAGATGAAATCCTTCCTCTAAACTCTAAGCTTCCAACCTTGGACTAGTACAATAAAATTAGTAACCCAGACGGCCACCTACTCCATTTCCATACCTTCATGAACCTCTATGGTCATAGGGATACCATCATGTGTGAGGCCTTCCCAAGTATGTTAAGAAAGGCAACTCAAACATGGTTTAACCACCTACTTAGAAATTCAATTTCTTCATTTGACGAGTTTGCTCATTTTTTTAGTTTACACTTTCGAGCTAGTAAGCCTTCATCTAAGGACATGTCATCCTTGTACTTGATCCAATAGAAAGAAAGGGAAACCTTTAGTGAATTTGTTGCATAGTTTAATAATGTTGTGGTGGAGATCCCTTAATTGGATGATGGAATTGCTATTTATGTTACTCAACTTGGCATAAGGCCATCTAAGGACTTCTTTCGCTCTATTTACAAGAGCAAACCTAAGACCCTAGTCAAGTTTTGACAAAAGGCTTAGAAATATATGGACCAAGAGGATAATATTTGTACTATACACGAAGCTGACCTGGAGAGGTAGGGAGGAAAAAAAGATAAGGATAATGGGTCTATTAAAGACAGCCTAAGCAGCAAGGTGCCTAGCCAACCTAATGAGGGAAACCTTAAAGATAGGAGGCACCTACCACCCGTTCTGACGTACTCTCTACATACACCCCTCAACTAACCTCTTAGCCATATACATATGGAGGTCTGTAGAAGGGATTTGCTCTAGAAACCTCTTAAAATGAGGGGCGACCCTAGCCATAGAAATTCAGATAAATACTATCAATTCCATGTAGACTGCAACCATACAATGAACGAATGATTCTAACTAAAGAATGTCGTAGAGTACGCCATCTAAAGAGTCTACTTTAAGGAATATGTCGTTAATAACCATGACGGTAATCTAAGGACACTTGAGAAGAAAACAAGAACAACCATCATAACAATCAAGCCCTTGACGATGTCATCATCATCATAGTTGGGGGACCTTACCCTAGGAGCTGGTTAAGCTATAGCAGCTTGGCGAATGCCCCCTCTAAAGTGATCTTAATAAGGGAGAAGAGGTAGAGGCAGGATACCTCTATTTCCTTTTCTTACGAAGATCTTAAGGGGGTCAACACTGTAAGCCCCAAAGTTAAGCCAATTGACCGTAGGATTGAACTTAGAACATAAGTTTTGGACGATCGGTTAAGGAATCCGATTAAACCCTAAATTATAAACTATTGAGAGAAATATTTGTAAAAATGACCTCGTAAACTTGAATTTAAGAAAATAAGTAATAAAATAAGAGACTATAAAATTTTCAAATTTTAAGCATAATAATTACTAATTATTGAAATGGCAAAAAGTGTAATCTAATAACTAATAAATTACTAGAGATAGATTATATGTATACTAAAAATAATAGAATGACTTAAATAATATTTAAGAATATTTATTTGTACTATATATGAATTTACATGTAAGTATAAATACGCGTAATTACTTAAAATACGCAAAATGTGCTAAAATAATATTAAATGCTTAAAGAAAATTAATAATTAATTAATAAAAAATCAAGAAAAATCAGGAAAAATCATGAATCATCCAGAATTGGGTCGTGGCAGCTGGAAAAAATAAGAAAAAATTCGGCCATTTAGAATAAGCCAACATAAAAGCCAAAAATCAAGGGATAAGGCAATTGTCTTGTCCCATTTAATGCACAATAAATCCCCTAAAGCCCTATAAATAGCAGGAAAAATTAAGGAACTCATTTGGACAGTTAGAAATCAGAAAAAATTAGGGAGAGATGAAAATTGAGAGAAAAATTCAGTTTAGAAAAAAAATTAGAAAAACTGTGCAATTAGAGCTTTCAAAGGGAACCCACACCAGACGAGGAGCTGGGAGTGGACGGCCACCACCACCACACGGTGGTGGCAGCACCCAGGCCGAACGATAAGGCCACGGCGAACGGCAGTAGCCGGAACCACCCAGATCGGTGAGTCCGATTTCCAGCCCGATTTTGTGTAATTTTGTAAAAATAGTAAATATTATTAGAAAATTATGAATTTTTTTATTCTAAGATATTTTTGTATGTAGTTTGTAGGAAAAATATTAGTTTGATGAAAACATTCCTTGTAATATATGGTCCTTAAGAAATCATGTAAAACCGAGCATATTTCAGTTTAGAAATAAATAACCTTAAGAGTGTAGTTTAGAGCTCAATTTTTTTCTGTAGGATAATCATGTGATATAAAATAGTGCTATGAAGCCATTTTTTAAAAATTAATTTTTGAAATTTTTAAGTTAATTTTTAGCCCTAAAATGATGGAAAAATTGGGTAATTTGGAGTTAATTAAGTAATTAAATTAGTAATTATTGACTTAGTGAATAAGTAGATGTTTAGGGATGTTGAAATCTGATGGAGAATGATACTTGTAGCATTTAGGGTGTTAGATGTAATTATTAGGTTAATTATGTAGTAAATAAGTAATATGGAAAAATAGTACATTTTAAGTTAATTTTGTAAATTAGGGTAATTAGGAGTAAAATCTGATTTAGGATGAATTTAGACATTTTGAAATGATAATTGATGTTTAGAGATGATAATTAGAGTGTTATAAATATTAGAAGTGTAATATATACATAAAAGGTAATAATACATAATAGGTAATTATTGGAAATATAATAAATAGGAAATATTATAATAAAAATTGATATTGTGATAATAATAAAAATATACAATAAATCTGATAGGAAATTTGAATTTATGTAATTATATGAAAAATGTAAAAATTTCTCATATTAGGAGTGAATTCGGTACACTAATAAAGATATAAGTGTATCGGGTGAAATAAAATATTGACTAGGGGTAATGATGGTATTTAGGAGATCGGGAAATAATGTGATTAATTTCACATTATGGGTTGAAACGAATTTCTAGGGTTAAAGTATAAAACACTACTTAGAAATCGAACTAGAACCTAATTTAGAAATCGATGCGAAAACCAAACCCTAACCTAACCCCAAACCTAAATAATTGTAAAAGACGTAAGACCTAGATAATTAAGTATATTAAACCCTAAACAAAACGTAATAATAAGTGTTATAGGATAAAATGAACCTATAATAGTTATATGAAAAGCTGAAACTACGTTTGTGTTATAAGGATGATCGGCGGTGGCCTGATCAAATCGGACCTCGAGTAAATGAGCGAGGAATCGAGGTAAGTTGGGATTCATACAATGCTGTATTTTGGGAGGCTTGAGATTATGCTTGGTTGTGCTTGTTAGATAGTTGGATGTGCGCATGTGCTTGATTATAGGTGATGCTATGATTCTGTTTGTTGCTCTAGCATGTATTGTATGATTTGCATGAAATGATTGATCACCCTAAATTGGACTTAATCAAATATATGACCAGTAATCATAATCGGACATGCATGGCAACCCGTTAGGGGAACTTAGGACTCTCCGACCAAATACTGACCCCTTCGAAAGGGATAGCACAGAATTGCAAAATGGTCCCTTCTTTATCCTCAGTCGAACTAAGTGACAAGAGAGGAGGTCGTGGCGAGGGTGAAGACAGTGGTTCGAAGGTAGTCGCGGGAGGAGCAAGGTCTCCATTACACAAGCCTAGGTTTGGTCGTGAGCTGTTGCATTAACGACAACTCCTCAACCCGGATTAGAGCGGGCGTAATTTCTCTAATCTCACGACGGGCCGGACAACGTCGTGCGATGGCATTTGCTTGCACATGCATTGCACTTAATAAGTGATTGAAAACCTTGTTGTGTGTATGGTATAGTTTTAAGTCCTCCGTCCTAACTTACTGAGCTGTGGTTGCTCACATCCCTATAGACATCGTGTAGGTGCTGGCTAAGAAGCAGCCACAACTACTTTGAAGCTACCAACTGTTGGATCCTGGGGAGTGAGGAAAAATATTGAAGAACGAACATATATTTTTAAGGTTTAAGCTTTTATTTTAGAACTTCTCGTTTTTTTTAATAATGTAATAACTAGGAAATATATTTCGGAGAAACATTGCAAACGATAATTGTAATCACTAAATTATCGTGAATATATGTATTTCCTCACTTTCTTAGAGGAATGATTTATTTAAATTACAAACTGTTTACTTCAAAGCGGGTTAGTCGTTGACGCCTTGTGTAGATCAGGTCTAAGATAGCGGTTGTAAGGCCAACTTCTATCTTAGGGTGGTTTACACGGCGGAGCTATTACGACTCTGCCGCTTCGGGGCATGACAAACACCCCTCACCAAGATACCCTCATAATAAGGGCAAGGATCTCAAGATTTGAGATCTTAAAGATTATGGTAGATATAAGCAGCTCTATCGATTTCTTCTTTAAACATACTTATGATAAGATGTAGAAGAAGCTGCTTGTATACATGAAGCCATACCATAATAACCTAATCAACTTCAATGGGGGGACCGTTCGACCTAAGGGTATCATCACCCTCAATATGGAATTTGGTGATGACGATAACATTACCATGTAGCTAGTAGAGTTCGTGGTGATAGACTGCCTGTCTTCCTATAGCGCAAATTTTGGGACGATTGAGTCTCATAACTTTTAAAGTCATTACACCATCCCTTCATCTCAAGGCTAAATTCCCAACCCCAATTGGGATGAGAATTTTCTAGGGTAGTCAGAAGCTCTCAAGGGAGCTTTATGTAAAGGCAACTAAAGGAGATGATGTCTTTGCGTTGGAGACTAGACCATAGGAGAAGTTAACAGAGAGAGGCTAGCAAAGTGTGAAGATAGAGGAGGCATAGATTGGCATCAACCTTGATTAGACCACTAAGGCTGAGTCAAGACATTTCCTGAGCTAAAAGAGGCTATTTTTCAGCTCCTGTGGTCCAATGCAGATAGGTTCACCTAGTTGCCATCAGACATGCCTAACATATCACCCAACCTAGTAACTCATAACCTCAAAATTGATGATAAGATTCGACCTATTAAGCAAAAAAAGAGGCATTTTGCCCCTAAATGAAAAGTCGTAATCGAAGAGGAAGTACAAAAGTTGCTAAAGATTAGATTCATTCAAGAAGAAAAGTACTCGTCTTGGTTAGCAAACGCCATGTTAGTAAAAAAGAAGAATGAAAAGTAGTGCATGTGTGTTGACTGTACCAACCTAAATAAAGCCTACTCGAAAGATTGTTTCCCCCTCTTAAGAATAGATCAATTGGTAGACCTCACATCGAACATGCCTTACGAAGTCTACTCCTCCTTCATCACAAACTTCTACACATATTGCTATACAATAATGCCCTACGGCCTTAAAAAAGCTAAGGCAACATACCAACGAATGTTAACCAACTTGTTCAATCCGCAGCTTAGGTGGAACATGGAGTTTTACATTGACGACATGATTGTCAAAAGCAAGTAACCTAATGACCATATAAAAGACTTATAGGAAGCCTACAATAGGATGAGAAGGTACAGCATGAAATTGAATCCCAAAATTGCATGCTTGCAATGGCCTTCGGCAAATTTGTAGGCTTCATAATCATTTAACGTGACATCAAAGCAAATCTTAAGAAGATCACTGCCATAAGAGACATGAAACCCCTTACTACAGTGAAGGAAGTACAAAAGCTCGCGGCATGATAGCTAAGCTGAGTAAGTTTGTCTCTAGAGATATGGACCGATGTGCAAAGTTCTTCAAAATCCTCAAGAATCCTAAAAGATTTGAATAGACTCCCTAATGCTAGGTCACCTTCCTAGAGCTATAGAAATTCCTAAAGTACCCACTAATATTGTTGAAGCCTATACTAAGGGAAGACTTATACATCTACTTAGCCATCAGCAACAGGGCACTATCATTCATCCTAGTTTAAACTAAAGGAAGGGAGCATAGTCCCATATACTATGTTAGCCACATCCTCCAAAGGCTTGAGGTCAAGTATTCTAAAATTGGAAATTTACCTTAGTCATAGTGAACTCAACATGGTAGCTTAGACCTTACTTCCAAGTGTTCTAAATCATCATGGTAATCAACTAGCCTTTACGCTTAGTGCTTCAAAAACCTAATGTATCTGGGCGGATGGTAATATTAGCCATGAATGGCTTACAAGGTATAAGTCTTGGTTAACTTCATCATGGAGTATACTGGATAGGAGGAAGCGCCATTAGGGGACAATAAACTAATGTAGACTCTTTAAGTCAACGATTCATCCTTTCTAGAGGAGGAGGTATAGATTTAGTACTTACAAGACCACATAAGATGACATGATATTATGCCCTCAAGTTCGGATTCGACACAAGTAATAATGAATTTGAGTATGAGGCTTTAATCTCTAATCTCAAGTTAACTAAAGAGATTGGCGCTGGTACTTAGAAGTTTTCTCCGATTCCATGCATGTTGTCTAGTAGGTCTAAGGTAAATATGAATCTAAAGATGACACCATGATACGATACCTAAAGAAGGTAAAGACCCTCTTAGCCAAGTTCGCTTCGTAGAATATCATGAAAATTCCTCAAACTAAGAACTCAACGGCCGACTAGTTATCTACACTTGCTTTAATAGGAATATAGAAACCCGAAGTGAAGGACAAGATGATACATATCTAATACCTGCTAAAAAAGAGCACTAGCCTAGATAGAGCCGAGGTCCTAGAGGTTAATCCAATACCAACTTGGTCGAGTTGGATTGACCCTATTAAGAAATACTTAGAGCAAGGCACCTCACTAGCCGACAAGAGGGAAGCTAAGAAATTGATATATCACGCTACTGACTATACCTTGGTGAACGGTATTCTTTACTGAAGAGGGGTTAGCCTTTCCCTCTTAAGATGCCTTCATCTTAAAGAAACAATGCATGTCATGGAGGAATTGCACGCTAGCGTATATAGTAACCACAAACAATCTCAAGCCCTCTACTTTCGAGCACTTGGGTTCAGATATTACTAGTCGATGATGAGGCAAGATGCAAAAGCAGTGGCTTAGAAGCGCTTGTAGTGCTAGAAGCACGCTTCAAGCATTCATGCCCCCCAACTCCAACCTTTAACTATTAACTAGTCCTTACCCTTTCACCTAATGGAGCATTGACATTTTCGGTGCCTTCCCAAAAGCATTAAGAAGATGGTAATTTATAAAAGTGGCAGTCAACTACTTTACAAAGTGGGTCGAGGCCAAGGCCAAAGTTGTTGGCAAAATCACAAAGAGGAGTATGGAATCCTTTGTCTGCAATAACATCTTCTCTAGATTCGGGGTCCCCTATTCCTTTATAATGGATAATGGGCATTAATTCCATAACTCGAAGTTTAAGGAGTTATATGCCAAATACCACATTAATCCTTATTTTACCTCAGTTGCATACCCCTAATCTAACGACCAAGTCAAGGTAACCAATCGAATTATTCTTGACAACATCAAGAAGAAGGTAGACTGAGCATAGAAAAGATGGGTAGATAAGCTTCTAAACATCCTATGGGGCTATAAGACTACCTACCGCACATCGACTAGTGAGACTCCATTCCACTTAACCTTCCATTTAGAAGTTGCCTTGCCTATAGAGTTAAAACTTCCCAATCTCAAAACTCAGTCCTTTAATGCAGTCACAAGTAAGTCTATTCTACAAGCTAACGTACACAAAATAGAAGAGATTCAAGACATTGTCGTGGTTAAGGTAGTTTCCTACCAACATAGGGTAGCTAGATATTATGACAAAAGGGTAAAATATAAGGAGTTTAAAGTAAGATTCCTGGTCTACAAAAGGCTAGAAGCTATAGGTTCTCACAAAGGATAAGCAAAATTAGCCCTTAATTGGGAAGATTTGGTCAAGACAAGGGAAAATTTAGGGAATGGCACCTATCAACTTGAGAAGCTAGATGGAGAGCTTACCTTATGCACATAGAACGCCAACACCTGAAGGTTATATTTAGATAATTTTTGTAATTATGATCAATGTGCCCAGCCATTATCAGTAATTAAATCTGATTCCCTAATCACTCTATGCTAATCTTTACTTAAATGTTAATATTTATCTTAGTTTTTGTTATCTAAGCCCATAACAGGTAAATGGATGAATAAGTATCAGGTCCATATAACGACTTTTGATCATTATGCCTCTTCAAACCAAGACAAGTTAGAACACCATTACCTTGACCTGTCATGCCCCAAAGCGGCAAAGTTATAACAGCCTCGCCATATAAATCATTCTAAGATAGAAGTTGGCCTTACAACCGCTATCTTAGACCTGATCTACACAAGGCGTCCACGACTAACCCCCTTTGAAGTAAACAGTTTGTAATTTAAATAAATCATTTACCTAAGAAAGTGAGAATGTATATATACATACACTATAATTTAGTTATTCCATTATTCAAAAATGAAAAAAATTCTAAAATAAAAGGTTAGACTTTAAGAATATATGTTTGTTTTTCAAATATTTTTCCTCACTCCCCAAGATTCAGTAGTTGCTAACTTCAGAGTAGTTATATCCCGCTTCTTAGTCAACACCTGCACGACGTCTATAGGGATGTGAGCAACCATAACTCAGTAAGTTAGGAAGGAGGACTTAAAACTATACCATAAACACAACAAGGTTATCAATCAACTTATTAGGTGCAATGCATATTCAAGCAAATGTCATCACATGACGTTGTGCAGCCCGTCTTAAGATTAGAAAAATTTCGCCCGCTCTAATCCAGGTTGAGGAGTTACCATTAATGCAACAACCCATGACCAAACCCAAGCTTGTGTAATGGAGACCTCGCTCCTCCCACGATTACCTTCGAACCATTGACTTCACTCTCGCTACGACCTCCTCTCCTGTCACTTAGTTTGACTACGGATGAAGAAGGGACCATTATGCAATCCTGCGCTATCACTTTCGAAGGGGTCGATATTTCGCTGAAGAGTCCTAAGTTCCCCTAATAGGTTGCCATGTAAGTCCGATTATGATTATAGGTCGTGTATTTGGTTAGGTCCAGTTTAGGATGATCAATCATTTCATACAAATCATACAATACAAGCCAGAACAACAAACAGAATCATAGCATCACTCATAATCAAGCACATGTACACAACCAACTATCTAACAAGCACAACCAAGCATAATCTTAAGCCTCGAAAATACAACAACGTATTAATCGCAACTTATCTCAACTCCTCGCTCACTCACTCGAGGTCCGACTCACTCAGGCCATCGCCAATCATCCCTACAACACAAACGTGGTTCCAATTTTTCATATAACTATTATAGGTTTGTTTTATCCTATAACGCTTGTTGTTATATTTTGTTTAGGGTTTAATATATCTAATTAACTAAGTCTTAAGTCTTTTACAATTATTCTAGGTTTAGGGTTAGGTTCGGGTTCGGTTTTGGTTTCCGTTTCCGCATCGATTTCTAAATTAGATTCTAGTTTTGATTCTGGAATCTTAAATATGCTCGAATCCTAATGTGAAATTAATCACATTAAGCTCGAGTATTCTATTATCCTATTAGGTCTTAATTTAGTATTCTAAACTGTTCGGTACACGCTAATCCTAATTGGGGTACTGAATTTATTCTTGATGTGAGAAAATCTTACATTTTTTTTATACAATTACCTAAAATTAAATTTTGTTTCAGATTTATTATATTCTGATTTTTATTATTATATTATCTAATCAAACCTAATTTTTTTTATAATATTCCTAATTTTCTATAATTAGTACATAATTCCTTCATTAATTACACTTAACACTCCAAAGATTAGGATTAGGTTTCCACAGTATAGATTAAGATCCTTAAACATTTAATTACTATCTAAATTAGTAATTAGTATCTTAATCACCTAATTGACCCAAAATTACCCAATTTTTCCATCATTTTAGTGCAAAGAATTAACTTAAAAATTTTGAAAATTAATTTTTAAAAAATAGCTTCATGGCATTGTTCTATATCACTTAAGCATTCTACGAAAAGAAATTTGAGCTCCAAACTACACTCCTAAGCCTATTTATTTCTAATTCTAATCATATTCGGTTTTGCTTAATTTGTTAAGAACCTTATATTTTCAGACGTGATTAAACTAAATCACTATTTTCCCCTAAATCTAAATACAATAAAACCTTAGAATAACAAGTTTTATAATTTTATAGGAAAAATAACTAATTTTAAGAAATTATACAAAACCAGAGTAGATAAGGGACTCACCCGGTTCGATGCCTTTTGGCCGTCCAACTCCGGTCTAAGTGTGTTGGCTGGCCTAAGCGGTGGGCCTGGAGTGGGGTGGTGGTGGTGGCTCGGTCCCAGGTGGTGGTGGTGTATAGGTTTGGCTCTCTAGCTCTAACTGCATAGTTTTCCTTTTCTTTAGTTTTTATCTTGAATTTTCGGAGCTCTCTATTTTCTCTGATTCCTAACTATCTAAAGGAGTTCTGTGAATTTTTTTCCCTATTTATAGAGCTTGGTGATAATTAATATGCATTAAATTAGATAAGACATTGTCTAAATCCCTTAACTTTTAGCTTTTATGTTGCTTGATTCGAATTAGCTGATTTTTCTTCTTCAGCTCCTGACTTGCCACGATTAGATATTCATCATTCCTTATCCGTCTGATTTTTTTTCCTCAATTAAGTAATAATTTTCTTTAATTATTTACTAAGTTTTTTGCCAATTTAGGTAATTTTGTATATTTTTATCTACACGTAAATACATGTGAGGTACATATGAACATTCCTAATTATTAGTTAGGCTATTTTATGATTTTTAGTATACATATAATTTATCTCTAGCAATTTATTAATTATTGGAATGCATTTTACGCATTTTTGATAAATAATGAGTTATATACTTAAAATTTGGAATTTTTATATTCTTTTATTTTATTGCTTATTTTCTTAAATTCAAACTTACGGGATCATTTTACTAATATTTCTAGCTTTACTTATAATTTAGGCTCGATCGGATCTTTCAGTTGATCGAAACCCTAAGTGACTGGTTATGGGGTTTACATGACCCCTATGGGCTAACCTTGGTAATGGGGTGTAACCTTAGTCTATGTTATGACACCCATTAAGCTAATTGGAACATCACTGGCCTAACCTTCGAGATGACCAAAACTAAACACCGCCGAATAGTCTTACTAAGTAGTAACCCTAACTCTTTAACAAAACAAATCGAACCAAAGTTAGCTCTACAGAAATGCATTAAGTACTAAAAGCATAACAATAAGGAGAACAAAAAGGAAGAAGGAAAAGCTTTTCATTACATTTGAAGGATTGTAAACAAAGCAAAGCTAGCATACCAACCCATAAAAATTCTTACAAAGTTCACTTCTTGACAAGGAAAAAAAAAGAGAGGGAAAGAAAAATGCTACAAAGAAATGCAAAAAACCCTACTAGGCCTTACTTTAAATCAACCAACTCGACAACCCTCGAAAAACCTAATGCTTCCATCACTGGCTCAAATGGTTGATTTGTGTTTGCTAGCTAGTAGATCGTTTTGGAAGGAGGGTAAGAGGATCAATCCCACTTTAATTACCCGTCGCAGTACCTAACAACACATCTAAATCCTGGCCCTTAGCCAAGCATAAAGGAGATTGTTGATAAGAGGGTTAAGGAGAATTTGTTGAGGCATTAATCATTGGTAGATCAAAAATCGAAGCTACGGCCTGAGTAGTTGCCATACCTCTCTTCACTTCAACATGGGTTAGCCCATTAAGGAAGTATAAGAAGCTTAAATCTAAGCCTCAATAAGTCTTTACCACTTTGTCCCTGATCTTTCAACCTGTCTCCACCATAAAATCTTCACACATCAATCCATTCCTAGCTGGAAAAGAAGTCTTCACAAAATTTTTCCTAAGCTTCTCCTTCACTATAAGGTGGATGATGTCTCTAATTTCCAGACTCATGATGTACTCCTTTACATCATTCAACCCTTTCTCAAGGTCCTTGACCTTCCCCTCTAACTTCCCTTTCTACCTAGCTAAGCTTATAGAGAAGTCTACGGTAGATGCATATTGTTGCTCCTTTATGCCCAACTCAACCTTCACCTTCACCACCTTGGTGTTGAGCTCATTATTATAGGAGTCAAACTCAACCTAGGCCTCCCTTTCTTTATCAAGCTCCTTCTACGGCTTAGCCCTGACCTTCTACTCAACCTCTAACTGTCTTTGGAGCTTAGCATTCTCGACGATCACCCTCTAATAAGCCTTCCTTCCTCCTTTCAAACTTTCTCCAACTCAGCTTCCATCTCTTTGGCCTTCCAACAAAAGCTTATATTTGTTAGATTTACACATATACTTAAACTTTGCATCTTTCCAACGAGCCTTCTCAGCTTTAAGGTTTGCCTTTAGGCCTTTTACCTTCTCTGCCCTGATATCGAAGTGGTTAAACCACATCAGCATTAAGTCGTACTAGAAAAATAACAATAACGTTACTCAAAATACTCACACTGACAAGATTACAGTTGACAAACTCCAAAAGCATAGCACTCACCTGATGACTTAAGGTATACAAAAGTTTCACCAAGTTCAACATATCGAGGAAACTCTCAAAATTCTTCTATAGGGTAGAACCTAACATGGCCTAGTAACTGAGGTCTCTATGAGAAGACATCCTTGGCATAGACATTCCACATTGGCCATAGTAGCTTCCCCCTTTCCTTCGAGGCGGCCATCTCACTATCTTTAGTAGGGGGATATCATGAGAAGTGTACGATACATAGAACTTCTCTAGACACACCCCCAACTGAAGGCCATACTCGAATTCATCTTGAAGGGCATCACCCATCTAGTTAGTTGCTTTGTATAGATGCACCCTTGGGAGGTCATAAACTTTCATATTGCAAACCTACTTTATTGATTTAGAGGTCCCTTGGAGGACGAAGAACTCATCCCAAACCGTCTTAGATCGCTCTTTCCTTGCTTCGGGCTCTAAAACTTCCTTACATTTTAAGTTAGTATGGCTCTCACCAGAAGTAAGCCAGGCTACTTTGGGAGTAGAAGTAGTAGACGAGGAAAGAGGAGCAATAGAGGAAGAAGTCTCTTGAACTCCCTATGGCTCAGTGGACTACCTAAGACACTAGTCCCTAATGGTGTGGATGTCGTTATCTTTATAGTCGACGGTTCGATAATAGATGTAGTCAAGGGATTACGTCTAAAACTATCAACTCCCCCTGACTATACCCAGTAAAGCACTTGTTCTTAACAATCTAGACCTTCTCCAATGCCTCTAAACGTTGGGGCTTCACCCTAGCCTCCCCTAAGGAGGTCGCCTTTACCAGGATGAGAAAGTCTCTCACCTACAGCAAAGTAACACATTAGCACTATGGCAAAGATCATAAAAAATTCATAAACTATGTTGTGTCTAACACAGGCCAGATGGAATCCTTATTACTTAATAATAACAGATGAAGAACAACTTCCAGCAAGCCTATACTAGCATGAAAAAAGAATAAAACATGTCAAGTCTTAAGCTCATACCTACTAGCATAGCTTTGAGACTGAATCGAAAAATTACTTCTCCTTAGTCTCCTTCACATTGTTCAACTCTTTATTCCTCAAGGGCATAAAAGCTTTTGTCTCCATCATAGCCTTAGTATCACTCGTACTGAGCTTCTTTATAATATTGGTAAGGATCTGTAAAGTCTAACCAAGACTATGAACTTATTCTTGACGGAAGAATCCAAACCAAAACAATTTCTTTTTTTGTGTAGTTTTGCAAATATACCCACCCCTTGCCATTCTTCCATAAATTAAAGTACCTAAATAATTACAAGGTCGCTCGGACTATGGGTACTCTCATCATGGCCTAAAATGACCCTAATATTCTTTATCTTGTTGGGAGGGATCTGAGTAGGACAAAACCAATGGTAATTGAAGAGTTCCTTTTGGAACTCAATGAAGGGGAGATACATGTCAAACTCAAAACATCTCTTATAAATAGTGAAACACCTCCCAAAGAGAAGAGTAACTGTCTCGTTTATAGTTAGCACTCAAGTACCATTCCCCACAAAGTAATTTTTTACATAATAATTTACCTCGGATGGCTTACGATTGCTAACACGCCTCTTCAGCCCTGTAATGATCTCTAGATTCTTAAATAAATTAACAATAGCATCTTCATCTACCTTATCAAGGGGATACACAACACAAAGGATGGCATTAATAAGCATTACCTTATCAATCTTCATTTCTACATCCCTCATACCCCCGTCCTCTACCTAAGGCAGTATTAAAGATGACTTACCCACCATTATTGAAGGGGGAATAGACTCCTTACCCGCTCTAGACTCAAAAGATGTAAAATCCTAATGGGTCGAACCTAAGTGACCAGAGTTGCTGAATTACAACATGGCTGCAATTAATAAAAGTAACTAAAGAAAGTAGAGAAGAGAGAAAGAATATAGAAGAACAAAGCAATTTGCAAGAGTAGAAAGTAAGGAATGCATAAAGTATGAAAATGGTCAACTTTAAGGTTATTTATAGGATTTACACATTAGGAAAGCCCCTGATGATTATCGGGATCCAAAGTGGTGCAGTTACTTTAGGGCACTGAGATCTTCCCACGTAGATATGATTTAAATCAAACAACTATGATCTACGAAACAAAACAAATTTAACTGCATGTGCAACTGTACGAATGTGATAGTTGTTAAATCGTATTTATGATGCTTTAAGAATATGCTTTGAATTCAGAATTCAAAATATTTAGTTTTACCAATGACTCTTCACCTCCTCAACTACTATGACACCTTGCTAACCAAATAGCTTGGGTAGTCTATTTACCCAACATGAGAAACTTAAACCTGCTTGACACTTATTGCATAACATCAACCATAAACAACTCCATAACTCAATACTTACCCATACTCAATGAGCTCGGTACCTCACATCTTGAGCCTAGCATGTAACCTTTCTAGGCTTTGGGATAGATAGAATATGAACAGTTCAACTGGCTTAAGACAACTCCTCACCTTAGATGGAATTAAGGCAAAACACAGTGACCTTCCTACTTATGGACATCAAGATGGTTTCCTACCAAATCAATTCAGTTGATATATTAGATATCTCCAGCCATCCTTCTCATAGGATATGAAGTTTCTTAATATAAGAACAACTCAGTTGTGTGCCTAAGGAACCAGTTGACTACTTTCTCTCCTTGTTACCTTATTGGTAATGAGACTGAGATGCAGCGTGAAGGTAAGTGTTGATAGGATATTTTGGACATTAGTCCCTTAGGCTTATACTAACTTATGTGGACCTAAGGGATAACATAACTAAGCCCAAGATCAAAGTGATCCACTAGTGTCTAACTTAATCTACTTAGTGACTGACCTACTTGAAAGATCTCTAGACGAGTCGAATCCTTCAAACGACCGACCTGGTAGTTGATGGCCATAACGGTTACAAGATATGTGGATAAGGCTTTAACGTCTAGTCAATAACCTTATCCCTATAATTCCAAACATAGTAGAATGCAAGTTCCCACTATACAGATCATGTAGATGTACCAACATAGCAAACATGCTCTAAGATTTATGATAGCCCTTCTCTATAAATAGCCCCAAGTGCTCCAATAGTAAACCACTTTCACTTCTTTGTGCATTAGGCCTTCTTTACATAGTGTAAGCTTACTTGATTACTTTCTTACGATCATACACTAATTTAAGTATCAAAGTGGCCACATTAGACAACTCTTCAATACCCCTTACCGTATTCTTTTTTATAGGCCTACTACTCACTTACACAAAGCCTAATCACTCTCTACTCTATCAATAGAATCCTCAAACGATAGATGTAAAAATTCATTTATAGATTTGAAGAAAATTTTTTAGAGTGAGAAAAACATACCTCTTAGGTTTAACAGTATTATTTTATAAAAATTTAATTTTTTTGAGCCCGATCTAGTTTATTCATTCTAAAATTGTAAAATAAAATTAACTTAAGTAAATTGCGGCTTCAAACAGTATCTCATTTGCATTTAAATTGATTATTTAATTCAATAATAAATTTTAGTGCGAGTTGGACGAAGAGAGGCTCAAAATTCAATTTTGAAATTTCATTTTTGCATTTGCACACTTCACATATTGATTGCATAGGGGAGATTTTATTCTTTAAGAACTAATGGGTTTAGGTCAATTAATGGTCCAAAACTAAGTTTGGCTAAATTAACCTAAGCTAAACCAAAATACTCAAAACCTATTTGTGCTCCAATGAAATTACAATTAAGACTATAGGCTCAACAGTTAATTAAGCACCCAATCTCTCTCCCTCTCTCTCTTACTTATGGTCTGAAGTTTGAATCTCCTAAGAGCCTTGTAGCCCCCATTGTATGCATACCTTTAGATGTATCTTCTTCCTCATGTAAATAGTTACAAGCCTTAGAGAAAAAGGAAAGGAAAACTAAAGTTTCTAAGTCAGTTTTTATTTTTTATTTTTTTTAGAAAATTAGCTCTTACTTTAATTTCAAGTAAGGACTCACTTTAAAGCATAATCTATATCTAGCACCAAAATCAAATAAATTTGAATTTATATAAAACTTTTAGAAAAGGAAACTTGCATCTAAAACCGATAAGCTCTAGGTTGGTTAAATTAACATGAGTCCAAGTAATCTTGAACTTAAAATTTTGTTTCTTTCACTTTTTTAAAAATAAAGACTTAGATTTAGTGGCTAATTAGATCAAAATATCCAAAACATTAAAGAAATTGGAATTTTCTCTCTTTAACCCAATACCAATTAAACCCTAAGTTCTCTATCTCGAATTTACCCTTACTACTTAAAAATTTCTTTGGTTTCATTATATTCTGTATATGCTTGTCATGATCAAATAGTGCAATCACGTAGATGTTTGCGTTTTTATCCATTAGGCACTCCTTTAGCTTAAGTGATTTTGATAGAGGCACCCATTTATCTTCCCATACTTTAACTATTTCCCCTTTATTTACACCAATAGAACCCTTAAAAGAGTATGTCTTCAACTTCTACTATAATGCTCCACACCTAAGATGCCTTCTACCCACTCGTTAGATGCTACCTTAAAGTCTTATGTGGAATATAAATCTCCTTTGTAACTTAGCCCATAATGCATAAGGATTAGTTTATAATATTCATGCTAACTCAATGAATAGAGCAAGATTAAAGCTATGTAAACCCTTAAAACCCCTCCTACTTTAGTGGTTGCTAGAGTTAGTGGTACTTGGTTTAGCGTGAAATCAAACATTTGTGATAATTTCCATTTGTGATAATTACCAAGGTAAGCCACAATTTTTAAAAGATGTCTTAAGATATAATAAAATTCCACAAATTCCCCCCGAAAATTAAAAGCTAACATAATGATAACTCTAATTTTAAACATATTTCATAAGGTGATTTTATAGTATTTTCCGCACATTTTTTGTTTTCTTTAAAGAATTTGATACTTAATTGAGTAAAATGTTGATTTCAGGGTTTAAACGCATTCTAGGCTCGAAAACGAAGAAAAGGAATCAAGTTTCACTCAATTCCGAGTTCAAACGAAGAAGTTATGAATTTTTGAAGTTGTACAGAAAATTTACCTAAGTGCAGAAAGTTACACGACCTGGGGATACGGTCATGTTCCAGGCCGTGTCGGGTGACGAAAACAGAATCTTTGCGATACACTATAAAAAGACATCTTAGGGTTTCAAAAAGAAGAGACATTACAGAAACAAGAGACACAAGAGAAGAGAGGAGATTGGAGAAGAACATTAATCAAGAAGCAAGAACGACATCGATTTCAAGATTAGAGAGATTGTTCATCAAATCAAGAGGGGTTTTTATGCTTTATTTTACGTTTTTGATGAAACTCGTTCTTAGATTCATTATGATAGCTTAGAATTTGAGTATTTAGGATTATGGAACCTAGGGTTTCATGTAACCCTTGGATTGAATTATAATTTCAATAAAGTTTCTACCTTTTCTTGATTCAATTATGTCGTTAATTATGGATTGATAATTCTAGAGTGTCAATATATGATATTATGCATGTTAATTGAGAAATTGCATGTATAATTAGATCTAGGCATAATTGAAGAGAATTACACGTATACTTAGAGATAAGATACATGTTTCTTCCGGAAAGTTGATTGTTTGCATGGGAATTCATTACACGTTAATGCGATTCTAAATTATATTACTAAGTGAAGAGATTCCAGTAAATAATTTAGGATCAGGGTTAATATGCTTGAGAAAGATATTAGCTTTAATTGTGAATCCCTCCGGTCAAGAATAATAGAAATTGAATTGGATATATTTTAAAAAGGTTACATGTTAAACACTAGAGGAAATAATTCCTAAATACATTATTGCATACTTGAAGTCGTTTGTAATTTATTGCTTTCTAATTTGCATAATTAAGTCTCATAAGTAGTTTAGTTGTTAATTTTATTATTTTTAATTAATTCAAACTTTCACAATTTTTCGGTTAGATAATAAAGCTAAAGTTAATATTAGTACTCAAAATCTCTGAGGGATCGACTCGGTCTCACATCCGCTATATTAAAACTGATAGGTGCACTTGCCCCATATCAAGTTTTGGTGCCGTTGCCGGGGATTTTTGATATTAAGAACACTAGTTGCTTTATTAATTTAACCATTTTTTTTTGTTTTCATTGTTTATTTTCATTAGTTAGAGATGCAATTGATTTTATATTTCTTATCCTTACAATGCATGACTCAAAGTAACCTGGAAGATTTGGTAGAACTTGATCCTGAAATTGAGAGAACTGCCCTTCAAAATTTTAAATCACGACCTAGACAAAGTGTGACGACCATTGACGACGAGTCAATCGTTGAAATCAAGGAAGAAGGTGAAGAGACCAACACTCAATTCATCGAGCAGGAAGATCCACCACACATGGCTAACAACGGGAATGAAGCAAATCGGACCATGTCCGATTATTTAAGGCCTACACTTATTGGAGCTGACTTTAGCATCGCAAGACCAACCATCGCAGCTAACAACTTCCAAATTGCACCTAACATTATACAAATGGTGCAACAATATGTTCAGTTTGACGGTCTCCAAAATGAAGATCCTAATGCCCACATCTCTAGCTTTCTAGAGATTGGTGATACTTTTAAAATCAACGGAGCCACGGATGATGCCATCCGACTGCGGCTATTCCCTTTCTCCTTGAGGGGTAGAGCAAAACAATGGTTGAACTCTCTACCACGAAATTCAATCACAACCTGGAATGAATTGGTAGAGAAATTTTTGGAGAAGTATTTCCCACCTGCAAAGACCGCTAAACTTCAGAATGATATTTCTTGTTTTGCTCAATTGGAAGTGGAGACGCTATATGATACATGGGAGCGATTTAAGGACTTGCTCAGGAGGTGCCCACATCATGGCCTCCCACTATGGATGCAGATTCAGACCTTTTACAATGGTCTCAATTTATCCACTAGACAGATGATTGATGCATCCGTAGGAGGTACTTTGAACATAAAGACACCCGAGCAAGCACAAAACCTGATCGAAGGAATAGCGATGAACAATTATCAGTGGGAAAGCACCAGAGCTAAGCAAAAGGCCATGGGAATTTATGATGTGGACTTGACCACTGCTCTGGCAGCCAAGGTGGACTTATTGAGTAAAAAGATTGATGCACTCTCAGTTAGCCCTCAACAAGTGCAATCGGATGTAAGTGATTTTGGTATACAGGGGTATGGAGGACAAGAACAATCGGAACAGGTGGATTATCTAAGAAATCCACCCATGCAACAAAATAACCCTTACAGCAATACTTATAATCCAGGTTGGAGGAATCATCCTAATTTCTCATGGGGAAATCAAAACCAAGGCCAGCAGAAGACTAACTTTGGCCTACCTGGATTTCAAAGACCATTCCCGCCTCCTTTTCCTTAAGAAAAGAAGCCCAGTGTAGAAGAACTTCTCACAAAATATATTCAAGGCAATGAAGCTCACTTATCCAACATTGAATCATCGCTAAGGAATCAAGAGGCTTCAAATCGCAACCTTGAGAATCAAATTGGTCAACTTTCAAAAATGATCTCCGAAAGGCAACAAGGGACACTTCCAGGGAATACCGAGGTCAATCCCAGGGAACATGTTAATGTAGTGACCTTGAGAAGTGATAGAAAACTGCAAGTAGAGAAGAAAGATTGTGAGGAAGTAGTTGAGAAAGAAGTGGAAGTCAACCGTAAGGAAGATGCAAAGCCATTAAAATCGAAAGAAAATATGGAATCACCAAAAGTGAAGGAGTACAAGCCTCCCATCCCTTACCCACAGCGCCTTAAGCAAAGTTACACTGATCATAATAAGGAACTCGGTAAATTGCTTAATGTTTTCAAACAATTACACATTAACTTACCTCTTGTTGATGTCATCTTGCAGATGCCAAAGTATGCAAAATTTCTAAAAGATTTTCTAATGAACAAGAAGAAGTTGGAGGAGCTTACAACAGTCACATTGAACGAGGAATGCTCGGCACTTCTCCAGAAAAGGCTGCCACAAAAATTAAAAGATCCAGGGAGTTTCACTATTCTTTGTATGCTTGGTAATTTGTTAGTAGATAATGCTTTGGCAGACTTAGGAGCCAGTACAAATTTGATGCCGTATAAATTGTTCAAAAAGCTAGGGTTAGGAGAACCTAAATTAACGGGCATGAGTCTTCAATTAGCCAATAGGTCTATCACATACCCTAGAGGCATCATAGAGGATGTTTTAGTGCAAGTAGACAAATTCATCTTTCCGGTGGATTTTGTTATACTTGATATAGATGAAGATATTGAGGTGCCAATCATTTTAGGTCGACCCTTCCTAGCCACTACTAAGGCTGTTTTTGATGTTAATGAGCATAAGTTGATATTACGGGTCGGGGATGATGAAATAGTTTTTAAAACTCTAGAGGCAACGGACAAATTTCTTGACTCAGAGGACATAAGTCACAATGTTAATGCCACTAATGTCATTACATCTACATGTATGCAGGAAACACTTGCCAAAGATTCCTCAAGCTATTGCTTGCAAAAGGGAGATGAAAATTTGGTGATTAAGCCCAATTGTGCAGAAGTGGCAGCTCAAACAGAAGTTCATGAATCCAATATGGACAAGAAGGGAATTAATCCACTCCACAAGCCAAAGGATCTTAGGTTAAAATCTTTCAAAGAGAAGCCACCAATTTTGGAACCAAAACTGTCAGGAAATCATTTGGAACATGTCTTTGCGGTGAAAAGTTCAAAACTTCCAATGAAAACCGGATCAAAGTTAAAAGCGGACAAAATGAAGAAGTTTAAGCTACATGAATTTGATGAGTGGCTTGATAAGAAGAGAAACTATGGAAGTTATGCACCAATGAAATGGAATTGGCAAGGTCGATGGCCGAAGGGTAAATCTACACTCGTATGGAGAGTTCGAAAGTGAGATACATGAGGAGTTCTATTTCCACCTGGATGAAGAATCATGAATTAGAAGACGTATCCCGTCGAGCTATCGACGTTAATTAAAGCGCTTCTTGGGAGGCAACCTATTTTTAACTTTGCTTACACTTTAGTTCTTTAAGTTTATTTCATTTTATTTTTCTTTTATCTAACTTTGCCTTTCTTCTTTTATTTGTTTTAATTTTAGTCATAGGCTTTTCCCTTTTAATTTCATTTTTATTCTTCTCTTTAGTTTTCTTTTTCTTATTTTTCTAGTTTCATTACTTTTATTTCTTTAAGTTTCCTTTATCTTTATTTTTACTAAAAAAAAAAAATTAACACGGGCAAAGGACACGGTCGTGTCCTAGCCCGTGTCCATCCAGACCTTCACAACTGCCCACCCACAGAAAGTTACACGGGCGTGGGACACGGTCGTGTCCCAGCCCGTGTTCGCCCAGTTATACTCTAAGCAAACAGAAAGTTACATGGGCGAGGGACACGATCGTGTCCCTAGCTCGTGTGCGCCCAGAATTTTCCACCCGTACACAGAGAGTTACACGGGCGAGGGACACGGTCGTATCCCAGCCGTGTGCGTTCAGATTTCATGATAGGCCCCAGAGAGTTACACGGGCATGGGACACGGTCGTGTCCTAGCCCGTGTCCATCCAGTTTTCACGCACGGGCACAGAGAGTTACACGGGCGTGGGACACGGTCGTGTCCCCAGCCCGTGTCCATCCAGACTCCACACGACATACACAGAATTTTACACGGGCAAGGGACACGGTCGTGTCCCAGCCCGTGTTGACCCAAACTCATACGATTTTTGCACACGCTCGTTTTATTTAAATTAAACATACACCCTCTCACACACTCCCAATCAAACATTTCTCTCTCATATTCTCTCTTATTCTCCCTCTTCTCTCTACAATTCTTGCATTCCGCATTTTGATCCAAGTAAGTTTCCTACTTAATTTTGCTTTCTCTTCCTTATGATTAGGCTGGCGAATGTGATGAGGATGTCGAGGCCAGTGATGACGATGATGATGCTATGATGGCTGAGGCATCGTCTGATGAGGCACATGAAGAGGCAGATTCCGATCCCTCTTCTTAGTTCTTCATTTTTTATGTTGACTTTTGTTGTTCAAGGCTTGTGAACTCTGCAATATAATGATGATGCTTCTTCATTTTGTGCTTCTGTTCGACAGCAGGGAAGTATTAGTTTTCTTTTCAATACATATGTTTTCTTTTTCCCTATGCTGCTTTTTCGTACTGTTATGATTTTTTGTCGTACATTGGGGACAATGTACATTATTAAGTGTGGGGAAGGGATATATATGAATTTATTACTGTTTAGGAGACCAATTATTCATATTTGACCCAATTAATTTTTAAGTTAACTTGCAATAGGTGATTAACTGGTATTAAGCCAAATTAACTGTTTCATCTTGATTATTATTGATCTTATGATACTTTACTAGAATTGATTAGTCAAATTTTTGGAAGGCAATGTTACGAGTTATTTAGTTTAGGATTTTAAGACTTGAGATTAGAGCAACATCACTAGTTGAGAGTTAATCATGATTATTTTTAAAATTTACTTTTATGTATACTTTTCTCTTAGAAATTTTTAAGAGTCCTATAATTTTTAGCAAACAAACAAATGAAATTCTTCTTTTGAGAAACCCCTGAAAAATCACAATGATTGGAGGTCAAAAGTAATAACAAGCGTAAGAATAGAAAAAATTGGTAAGGATTCGTCTTGGTCCATTAGAAGAGCGAGATTGAGTCCCAATGCCAATTCAAATGAAAAAAAAAATGAAAAAATTGATATGGATCGGCCTTGGTCCGTCAGAAGAGCAAGGTTCTTTCCCGTTATCGATATAAGGAATAAGTTGGTATGGATCGGTCTTAGTCCGTCAGAAGAGTGAGATTCTTTCCCGCTACCAACACAATTGTGCTTAAATAAGGTAGATTTAAAAAGACCTCTCAACAAAAGCATGAACTAAGGGGATGATCAGAGGAAGAGTGGATGTAAAATGTGTTTGTTTTAGATTATGGTGCTTGGTGAGATGGAAGAGAGAATTGTATACACTTTAGTCAAATAGATAAAATTTTTATGACTTTTTCTTGGTTGGTGAGATGTTAAATCTAATTTTTAGTTTAAGAATCCTTGGTTAAATGTCTTGAGTAAATTTTTATTTTTATAAATTAACTAGTGAACTCTAGTATTAAGTATTGTTGGAGCATTCGAATATGGTCAGATGAAATTGGTTGACTTTATTATTGCAAGTTGATTGAGAATAGTTTTCTTACTTTTCTAAGGGTCAAGTGTATTCGTTCACAGGTTTCCTAAATAGTGATAAATTTTGTCTAGCATTTCTTGTCCTGAAAGTTCTGTTTTGATTTATTTGCTTGAGGACAAGCAAATGCTCAAGTGTGGGGAAATTTGATAACTCTAATTTTAAACATATTTCATAAGGTGATTTTATAGTATTTTCCGCACATTTTTGGTTTTCTTTAAAGAATTTGATACTTAATTGAGTAAAATATTGATTTTAGGGTTTAAAAGTATTCTAGGCTCGAAAACAAAGAAAAGGAATCAAGTTTCACTCAATTCCGAGTTCAAACGAAGAAGTTATGAATTTTTAAAGTTGTACAGAAAATTTACCTAAGTTCAGAAAGTTACACGACCTAGGGACACGGTCATGTCCCAGGCCGTGTCGGATGACGAAAACAGAATCTTTGAGATATACTATAAAAAGACATCTTAGGGTTTCAAAAAGAAGAGACATTACAGAAACAAGAGACACAAGAGAAGAGAGGAGATTGGAGAAGAACATTAATCAAGAAGCAAGAACGACATCGATTTCAAGATTAGAGAGATTGTTCATCAAATCAAGAGGGGTTTTTATGCTTTATTTTACGTTTTTGATGAAACTCGTTCTTAGATTCATTATGATAGCTTAGAATTTGAGTATTTAGGATTATGGAACCTAGGGTTTCATGTAACCCTTGGATTGAATTATAATTTCAATAAAGTTTCTACCTTTTCTTGATTCAATTATGTCGTTAATTATGGATTGATAATTCTAGAGTGTCAATATATGATATTATGCATGTTAATTGAGAAATTGCATGTATAATTAGATCTAGGCATAATTGAAGAGAATTACACGTATACTTAGAGATAAGATACATGTTTCTTCCGGAAAGTTGATTGTTTGCATGGGAATTCATTACACGTTAATGCGATTCTAAATTATATTACTAAGTGAAGAGATTCCAGTAAATAATTTAGGATCAGGGTTAATATGCTTGAGAAAGATATTAGCTTTAATTGTGAATCCCTCCGGTCAAGAATAATAGAAATTGAATTGGATATATTTTAAAAAGGTTACATGTTAAACACTAGAGGAAATAATTCCTAAATACATTATTGCATACTTGAAGTCGTTTGTAATTTATTGCTTTCTAATTTGCATAATTAAGTCTCATAAGTAGTTTAGTTGTTAATTTTATTATTTTTAATTAATTCAAACTTTCACAATTTTTCGGTTAGATAATAAAGCTAAAGTTAATATTAGTACTCAAAATCTCTGAGGGATCGACTCGGACTCACATTCGCTATATTAAAACTGATAGATGCACTTGCCTTATATCACATAACATAAAAATTCCTATGGACCTCTATTGGGGGGAAGAAAACAACTAAAAGAATCTTTCCAAAACCATCATAGCAATTGCTATGGTTGGCTATTGCTTGGCTTAGGGCAAAATTATTTAACACATTTAAAAATGCACTTGAAACACTTTAGTACCCTAAAATTTAAACCTTCATGACAATATTGCCAAGGTAAGCCATGATTTAAAGAGGGAAAAAAGATCGCCTTCAAATATAGTAAATTCCAATAATGTTCCCTAAAAATTTGAAAGTTAACATAGTAAAAAAATTCATATTTCAACATATGGATGGTGCTTTTTCAATCGAAAAATAACAAAAATAATCATAAATGATTGCAATTGACTTTTATTTATTTATTCATATTTGTATAGCCATGACATCAATGAATTTTAAAAGTTTTTTTTTATTAGGTAAGAGATAGGATTTCATTAATAATAAAAACAAAGTTTAATAACAAACTACAAGACATATACATAAAAGAAAACACATTAGCTACATATCAACCATGATCAAAACACTCCTTAATATTTACAAGAGGATTGATATCCTCATTCAAAATTTGGAGTACACACTATGACAACTGAAGAACAAACATATCGTCCATTTGCATGTAGCAACCAAAATTAGCTTGCATATTCGTAAGCTTATTAATCTCCCTTGGTTGATAAAACACTTAAATGTCCTTAAATTAGGTTGACGAGTCCCTGCACATAGATAAAATGTTAGTGAGCTTCCACTGATGATTTCTCAATGAGTTATTAAACAATCTAACAACTATCATGGAATCTGAATTAAGCTCAATATAATTTAAATACATTTGTTTTTCATATAATAGTGCATAGAAAACTGCCTAAATTCTTGCTAACAGCATATAAGCATTGCCAATTTTCATAATAAGGCCTATTATCCACAACCCAAATTCATTATAGAAAATAATTGAGATTGCTATTTGCTCTAGTGTAGGGTATAATAAAGCATCAATATTTATTTTGACATAACCTTCTCTTAGAGTATGCCATTTGATCCATTGAACTAATACATGCTTAGTCAATACGCTTTTGGTTAATTTCCCAAAACTTAGAAGCCTTGGCTCGTTTATCATGTACTAAATTGCAATGTCTGCTTTGGAATCTACTGATAAGATTTCGATCAAACCAAAACATCCACGGTGCAAAAGAAAATAAAACTCGTCTAGGTAGCTCAACTTGTTCTTGTACATGCCTATTTTTCTTGGTGAGTTGCACAATCTAATCATAGAAAGAGAGATCATTAAACTAACTAGTGTATTCATGAGCTTTAGATCATGCCAAACATGTTTGATTTTTGGATAAGTCCTTAGAGCATATTTAGGTGTCTCTAACTAGTTATATCACCTAGGACATAACTGAGGAAATTCTGTATATCCAATTCTCACTTTTGTTGCTGTAAGGATTCCATCATTTACGACTCTCCAGAGGAAAAGTTTCACTTTGGGAATTAGTACTACACTCCACAACCACCTTTTGTTTTCTTTAGTGTTTACTTGAGAAGACTTGATGTATTTATAAATTTCCTAAATTGAAGGTTCTATGTGCATATTCATGCCAACAATTGCTTTGTCCTCCTTGTCTAACATTAATAGTGTGGGACCAATTGATTTCCTTAATAGTAATGTGGCATCGAAACCAATTAACTCATCCCTCCAATAAAGATTAGAATTCCAAGCTTGTTGAATTGTCAATTTCTCATAACTCTCTTACAGTAGATCCTCAACTAGCTGTTGTATTGTGCTTCCAACTGACCAATAGTCAAACTAAAAACTGGTGTTAGCACCATTTCCTAACACTACTACCCCTTGATCCTTTCCAACTATGAGTCGTAATTAGCTCTTTGCATGTTGGCGATGCTACACTACTACTATACATTCTATCTCCTTATATGAATTTCTTATACCTTTAACTACGCAATGTAGTCTACATAGAATTTCCTATGTGAAAACGAGTACATCTTTATATTAAGTGTGGCATATATTATTTGCATTGACTGCTTGGCTGGGAAATGATAAATTGATATAATTTGACTAATTATTTGCTTAAGGTATTAGCTATGCTTGTTGTTGCTTGTTTATCCAATTCACTCAACTCATAGTAGCCAAGGAGATAAGTTGTCTCATCCTTAGGTTAAAGATGAGTTAGACAAAGCATCCTATCATAGTGTTAAGACGAAGAGACTTCAAAATACTAGCTGGAGATTACCTCTTGGAAAATGTCCTTGGCTTCAAGATACGACTTAAGCATACGAAGGAAGCTTTTCAAGGAAGAAGTTGGTGTTACCTTACAAAAGTTTTAGTGCAGCGGTTGTAATCAAAAGTATGTACTTATAAAGGATTTTTGTATTGTATAAAAGTGTACAACTGTAATACTCTAAGTATAACTCATTTTTATAAAAACTTCCACTGTTGATCATTATGTTGAATTAGAAGTGACTTGGGAACAAATATTTTATGAAGTGAAAGAGTAGGTTGAATATTGATTTTACCTTATCCCTAACTCAAGGATAGCATAACGAACCGTCTTCAAGCATCAAAATTTGGGAAAAAAAATTTAAGGAGATTCCGAAAAGGTGGGGCATTACAGTTAATCTTCATCGAACTTGAAATTTTAATCTCAAGCTTAGCTTGAAGTGGCATACAATAAACATTTGCTTAACTTGATCAAATTTAATATATTTAAAAAACAAATGTTTTCTAATTGAAATAACATTGACATATAAAATCAAGTAATATTTAAACTTGATTTGAATTCGATTAGACTCACAAGTTAAATATTATGAAGCTCAAATTTGAACTCGACTCAATAACTTACTTAATAGCTTGTATAGAAACTTGACTTAACATATCAAACCAAATTCAAGTAAATATTTAGTTGAATCTAAGTAGATTGCAAATAAGCTTAACTTATTCATCACCTAAGGATGGAAAGTTTTGCTTCTATGCATCAAGCTAAGATGAATAATGGGATAGCCATGGAATAGAAGTGAAACTTGCAGTGATGACACATGGGATAATGTAAGGGCAAGGGTAAGGATATATTTACCCATCTAGATTGAGAGAATAGGATGCATAGTGATATATTATAATTAAATGAAAGAAAAGGCATGCTCTTGAATTTAAGGCTCTTCATCAAACCAACTTAAATAGAATTGAGAGCTCAATCGAATTGCATCTAACTATAAAATGTGGTTCTTCTATATTTCAATTCGATTAATAGTTTGACTTAAAGATGCTCTAAATGGTTTGTACTATGATTCAAGATATCAAATTACTTGAACACCAACCTAGGAACTTCTTATTGAATTTTTTTCTTTAAAAAAAAAGAGATATTTTTCAATTTTAAAACCTATTGACATTTTAATATAACCCTATTTACTTTTCCTTTTTTATCGTTTCTGATCTTACTCTCAGATTCCACAATCCATTTTTTTATTTTGTCACCTCTTATCTCTCAACCAAACGCATATGCCTTTACAATCATTTAAGATTCAATATCACCATGATATAATGCCTATATGGTTTTAATTCTTATATAATATTTCTCAATTTGAATGAGTTGAAATGTGAAGCCCATGAAAATTCAAAATAATAAAAAGGAAAAAACAAAAAGGAATAAGAAAACATTAGTTGAGGCATTAGTAAGTAATAAGATTTGTATAAAAGGGGTGAAGTGGTCATTTTAGCTCTCAATTATAAAAGGCCTTGTTTTTACCCTAGGTCTCATTCTATAGTATTGTTTCTATAGAAAACTTTCTAGAGAACTTACAAGAGCAACACATAGGTAAGAGCCTACAAAGTGGAATTTCCCTACTCTTGATTATTGGAATAAAATCTACCATAAATGTAAAAGGATTTTGGTATTACAAAAGAGCTTAGTGTTAGGGAAGAGAAAGGGGAAGTTGGAAAATGATGGGAAAACTCTAATTAGTAAGAGAGTCATTAGATCTTTAATAAAAAGGAGAGTTTTGTATTGATTATTGATTGTTGAAGATGTGATTTCAAGAATTTCAAACAGATCTTATTTGTAATCTGTTCTACGATTATCACTGGGCTAGCCATTAAGTAACACTGTAATCTTTGTTATTATTATTTCTTTGTTTTTGCATTTTAGGAACACATCTAAGTGTTCCAATGCTATAGATAGGTAAAGAGGATCAAATCTATAAAGGATTCAAATTATTGAATAAATCCAGATTAGATTAGATTATAGAGATTGGAGCCAAAAAAAGAGAATAGGGTTATCAAACCACGGTAATACAAAGGATGAAAGTGTTATCTAGAATAATTTGGGTGTAAAATTTTTGTAAGAGGAATGTGTGTAAAGACTATGGCCATGGTCTTACCCGTAGACCCTTCATTGAGAATTTTTTATTAAAGGGTAAAGAGGAAAATAATTATAATAATAATAATGCCAAGAAGATCATGATATATAACCATGGTCATTGATCTAGCCATGAACTTAGAATAATAGTTAAGAACACAAGCTTGAACTAAAGAGTTTAGTTTAAAGAAAGATATGGTCCTAGATTATGGTCTTATTTCTCAGGAGTGGTCTTGTACTCTACCTCTTTCCTTTTATATCTTGTTTTTAACCTTTCTAGACCTTATTTTAACTTATTCAAAATGCATTTAAGGGTTTAAATTAAACCTAAAACCTGAGATTGAGCTAAAATTCAGATTTAAAAGCATAGAAAGATAATTAAGTCAACCTAATTAGAGAAAGATAACAAGGAAATAGAAACCAAAATAAGTTATTCTTATGTGTGTGCTTCAAGTGATAAGATTGAAAAGATTTTCGAGTTAAATACTTTCAATTATTCGTAGGACACAAGTATGTAGAACCTTTGATTGTTAGTTATGTTTATATAGCATAGCTATTATTAAACCAAATTAATTACTATTTAGCTATATTTTGTTTGTTGCTTGTGTTTGGTTGAGCTTAGGGGATCATAATACCAGTATCCCTAAGGTGGCACTTCATTGATCTTTGGGAGACATTGTCTTTAGTGGAGACACCCAACCCACACACACCCCCACCCCCTGCTAGATATGATACAAGATACATTTAGATTGGTATCCAGGAGTTGCAATACCAGTGTCTTGAAACCTAGTAGGTTAGGTGGCATCTAGGGGTCGTAGTGCCAATATTCTAGTGCTTGTTTAGACAAGGCCACAATTCCAATGTCCCAACGTACGAATTGTGAAATGGAGTCTTGAGTTGCTACAGGTTCAAAGTTAGTTGCAAATGATTTCAAGCTATGTGATTTGTCAACTAATAAATGATAATTAAATGAATTCTTCCATATTCTTGTTTCATAAATGCATATATGTTTGTATATGATGTATAGCATGCATGTCTGGTTACAAGTTTCCATATTGAGCTTCAGCTTATTCCACATTATTTTTCAAGTGTAGATATTTGTTATGAGATTACAAAAGTCATTAAGTTAGAAGACCTTTACTAAGACCACTAATATGAGGACCGGAGATTAAGATTACAATTATGAGGTTGAGTCGAGTTAAAATAGAGATGATTGTTGTTTATGGTATACAAGCATTTAAGAAATTTATATAGATATTATGATGAATTAAATTAGAGAAATAAATTGTATGGGAATATTTGGAGACTTTTATTAACATTTATAGAGATTTTACTTGCTCATTCAACTTGACGTATCAATACACTACTACGCACACTTAGCAGTTTATGGCATTCTTGAGTTTAGGAGCATTATAGATTAAAATGGTATTAGAATGTAGGTTTATGATATATAAAAGTTCTCATGGTGAGAGTACAAGAGTGGGTATACATAGGCTAAGTGTCTAACTAACCCCATCCCCCTTGAGAAGATCGTTTCATTATATTTTGTAGATTTTGATATATTGTTTATTCCCATTTGATGTCTTGAATCAAATTGAAAACTTATGCTATTCTTATTTTTAGAGATACTAAGGGGAAGTAAATAGGAATGCATATCATTGAAAGAGCAAAATATGATACAAATATTTGATTCATATTTGCAGTTATTACTTATGTTAAAAAGAATTATACTTGGAGTCATTGTTTACTATTTTTTAAAACAACAAACGTAGATATATCAAAAACCTTGTCTAACTTAAGAAAGTGAAACATATGAAGAAAACACCTAAAACATAATAAACAAGTATATAAAAGCGTAGAATAAAATCATTCAAAATATTAATTTCTATCTGTATATAATTTATACATAAGTTAATTTAAAAGATTTTTGATAAATCACAAAACTATAAACTTAGACATGAATGTACATTAATCATTCGGTTGATTAATAAAATAGAAATTAACATTGATAAAGTTATAAATAAGGAATAACGGTCATCATTAATAGTGATGTGAAAATATGAACTTTGCATAATAAAGTTGACGTTCATTAATTTTATATAGGTGTAATTGACTATTACATAATAATGTATGGAAACAAAAATTGATAATTAATAATTCATTAGAGAAATAATATTTATAAATGCATCATAATAAAAGATGAAGTTAACTAGAAAAAAGTTAAAAATCTATAAAACACCAAACCTTTAGTATAGGAAATATTAACTAGGAAATAGTAAAACGATTTAGCAGATAAATAAATGAGAAGTTGATACACAATAATTAAGTAATGAAAATTTAATAGCTTTAACTATGGAATAAATAATAAATAAAAGACTAATTTGTTTCAAGAAAACAATAACCTGATGACCTAAAACTTAGTCTAAATTTTGCAATCAAATAAAAGTCTGTCTTAATACTTTTTTCAATAATGCTACTTTAACTAAATAATGATAAAGAATAATAATAGTAGCAATTACTATACCAATATTAGTTATAGGATTTCTACAACAATAAAATAACGAAAATGTAGGATAATAAAAGAACAATTGAATGCAAAAATAATAACAATATCAGTATTATAAATAGTAATAATAACTTTAAGTTGCATAAAATTAACAATAGTAAAAATAGTAAGAGACAAATAAATAGGTAATACAAAAATAAATATACCAATAAGAAATTTTAGTTAAATTGCACATATGTTAAAAGATTTTATGTAATAAATTAAAGTATACCAATTGAAAATAGAAGAAAATTTTATGCTACTAATGGATATCTACATATATATATATATATATATATGAAAAGGAATGGCAAACTTATATGTTTATTCTACTCAAATCCTACGTTATGTCATATCGTATTAAGTTATGTCATGTCACTCCTATCATGTCTTATCACATCCTATTAATTCGTATCACATAATGACATACAAAGTCTACGCTCATGTTATGTTATGTTATCTCATGTTATGTCTGAATTCACAAACATTTCCTGTATAAATTTTGTGAATCATCTATCATAAATTAAAAGGATTACTAATGTCATAAATATTATATATACGTAACAAATCTTAGTGATACCATAACAATAATAATTATGCACTCAAAAATTCAAAAAAATTTCATTAAATTGAAAATTAATTACCATAAAATGTTATTCCTATTTAACTATGAGAAGCTAACAAAATAAGAAAATTGAAATAATGTAAAAAGGGGAGACACAAATTGATAAACTGAAATAGAAACAAGAAGGTTTACTATGACACCTATATGGTCGATCAGGATACATAAAATTTCTAATTAAGTTATTTAAAATCATTAAAATAAGACAATAACAAATAATCATATATGGTTTAGATACTAATATACAATTTAATATCAGTCTAGGGATACTACCCTTAAACAGCAATGCTGTCATAGTAATAATAATAATAATAATAATAATAGATATAAATAATCATTACAATACCAATAACACTGTTAATAGTAATCATTGAATATTTAAAAAGATAAAATAGCTTCTTATCACATTCTCTTACTGAGAAGAAGTGCAAGAACAAAATAATGAGTACTTACCATTGGCAAATATAACAAGAACGCTAAAAACAATGATTGGTAACTGCCATAACAGTAATAATAATAAATAAAACATCTCATATACCATATCACTAAAGCTTCAATGTTAAACAATAGCGCAACACCAAAATAAAAAGTAAAGAAAATAATGGAGAAATAAATTGGTGAAGAAACAAGTCAATTAATGCATAATCTAACACGCAAGCAATGGATAACTAATTGTATATGAAACAAATTCCTAAATAACCAACCATACTTCTTCCATATCTACTGTACATATTTTAACAAACAAAAGTAACAAGTATAATAGTGACTAACTAATCTTAAGCATGATCCAACAAATAATCAAAAAGTAACTAATCACATTTTAAACAAGTTTTTAGATGGCAAAACATGCACTTACCATAACTGTAAGCCCAAAAGCCAAGCCAAGTAACCGTAGGATTGAACTTAGAACCCAAGGTTTAGGGCAATCGGTTAAAGGATCCGATCAAACCCAAATTATAAACTATTGAGAGGAATATTAGTAAAATTGACCCCGTAAACTTGAATTTAAGAAAATAAGTAATAAAATAGGAGACTATAAAATTTTCAAATTTTGAGCATAATAGGTATTAATTATCGAAAATGCGAAAAGTGTAATGAAATAACTAATAAATTACTAGAGATAGATTATATGTATACTAAAAATTTTAGAATGACCAAAATAATATTTAGGAATGTTCACGTGTACCCCACATGTATTTACGTGTAGATAAAAATACGCGTAATTACCTAAATTAGTCTAAAACTAAGCAAATAATTAAAGAAAAATATAAAATAATTATAAAAAAATCAGAAGGGGATAAGCTGTAACAAGATCAGGTCGTGGTCAGCAAGAAAAAAAAATAACCAATAAGAATGTGACAAACAAAAAGCCAAAAATCATGGAATTGGTTATTTTTTTCCCATCAAATTAATGCACATTAAATTCTACAATTGTCTATAAATAGGGGAAAAAAAAATTCCAGAAGTCCTTTGGTCAAATTAGGATCTGAGAAAAATCAAAACACCGAAAAAATCGAGAGAAAATAAAAAAAAAAAACTGTGCAGATTAGGCAAGTAAGCTAAACCCATCACTCACCACCACCTAGGACCAAACCACTACCACCACCCTACACTAGACCCACCGCCTGGATCGGCCGACAACATTGGACCGGGTTTGGACGGCCCAAAAGTTTCGAACCGGTTAGTCATTTATTCACCTGATTTTTGTGTAATTTTGTAAAATTATTTATTTTGCCCAGAAAATTATGAAACTTGTTATTATGAGGTTTTATTGTATGTAGATTTAGGGAAAAATATTGATTTAGTTTAATTATGTCTGGAAATATAGGGTCCCTAACAAATTGTTCAAAACAGAGTATTAGTAAACCGGAAAATAAATAGGCTTAAGGATGTAGTTTGGAGTTCAAAATTTTTCTGTAGGATGCTCATATGATGTATAACAGTGCTATGAAGCCATTTTTTTTAAATTAATTTTTGAAATTTTTAAGTTAATTTTTAGCCCTAAAATGATGGTAAAATTGGGTGATTTAGGGTTAATTAAGTGATTAGGATGTTAATTACTGATTTGAATCTTAATTAGAGGTTTAGGGAAGTTAATCTCTGCAGTAGAACCTTAATCCTAGCCTTTAGGTACTAAGTATGGTTAATTAAGGAAATTAGGTAAGTAATATAACAAATTAGTAATATGTGAAAATGTAAATTAATAAATTTAAAAAAATAAAATAGAAATCAGAAAAATAATAAATCTGAAATGACATTTAATTTTAAGTAAATATCTCAAAATGTAAGATTTTTACACACCGGGAATAAATCTGATACCTCAATTAGGGTTAGCGTGTTCCGAATAGTTTAGAATACAAAAATTATGACCCAATAGGATATTTGAATACCCGAGCATAATGTGATTAATATCACATTGGGATTCGAGCTTAATTACGACTTAGGAATTAAAACTAGAATCTAGTTTAGGAGCCGAACCCCGAAATAGAACACAACGAATCATTAATACGTTATAGGTATACATGAGGAAAATGAGTTATATTATGAATTAGAATAAGAATCCATAAAATGTAAGTACTAAAAGAACCTATTTGTATTATAGGACACCTAGAAACAAATCAGCTCGCAACTAGAGGATTGAGCGATCGAGCAAATTCAAGTAAGTTGGGTTATTGCTTATTGTAATAGAGTACTAGTTTTGTAGTATTTGGAGACTTAGGCTTGTATATGATTGTGATTGTAAATAGTTTGCGCATGTGCTTGATGTATCTGAATTCGTGCTGGAATTTGTATTGTGAATGATTTTGTGACTGATTGAATTGGTATGAACTTGTTGAACACCCTAACCGGCATTTAATCTTAGTCGACCCTAATAACCAAAAATTTCATGCATTGCAACCCGTTAGGGGATTATAGGACTCTCCAACCAAATACCGACCCCTTCGAAAGGGATAGCGCAGGATTGCAAAATGGTCCCTTCTTCATCCTCAGTCGAACTAAGTGATAGGAGAGGAGGTCACGGCGGGGGTGAAGTCAATGGTTCGAAGGTAGTCACGAGAGGAGCGAGGTCTCCATTGCACAAGCCTGGGTTTGGTTGTGAGCTACTGCATAACATGGAACTCCTCAACCTGGATTGGAGCGGGTAAAATTTCTCTGATTTCACAACGGACCGGATTACGTTGTGCGATGACACTTGATTGTTGCATTGCATGAAAATAATTGTTTGATAACCCTGTTTGTGTTTGTATGCATTCATAAGTCTCCAATTCAACTTACTAGGCTGTAGTTGCTCATACCCTTATAGTTCCTTTTGCAGGTTCTGATTTGTGAACACTTCAAGTACTATACCGCCCTACAATTACCCAAAGGTTAGTCCATTTGAAGCTAGGGGTGTGAGGATCAAGTTACTTAATATAATGTGTGACTAGAATGACCATGTAATTAGGAAGGAAAGACTAATAGTTATTATGTAATCTAGTGAATTGTCGTGTTTGTGTAAAACTTCCTGGGAAGCTCTGTGGACTTATTTATAATTATCTATGTTTTATAGAACTTTGTGATAATTATCATAATTGTAGTATAATTATTAATCGAACTGTTTACTTTAAAGCGAGGAGTCGTCGACGCCTTGTGTAGATTATCTCTATGGTAGGCACTGTGAGGCCAGTTACTATCATAGAATGGTTTACACGGCGGGACTGTTGCGACTTTGCGACTTCAGGGCATAACAATAACTACAATAATGACCCTATCAAAGAAAAGTAATAATTATAATAGTGATAAGGACTAAAAAAAAAAAAAATTACCGGGTGGGGTGGGGTTGGGTATTTGTTGGGATTTGGGTTTCGTTAAGAATAATAAGTCATCATAAAAAGGAACTCCTTAAGTTATAAAAATGCAATATAAGAAATTTTATAGGAAAAGTATAATCCTTCTCCCTTTTGCTTGTAATAACTAAAGTGAAGTGTTATGTAAAAGTAAAAGAAAAACATAAAGTAATCTCAAATGGAGTGGCAATAATACCGAATGTGAAAATGTACGAATTAAGACTAGGAGAATTCTAAAAAGTTAGTTAGAATTCAAGAATGATAAGTAGAAGAAGGTTATACTTTAAACACCAGATTTGAGAATAGCTTGAGGAAAGTTTAAAGGCCATATTCGGAAATCTAGAGTCTAAACTAAGGAGAAAATTTTGAGATCTTGGAATCAAAGAAAGGATTTGTAAGATAAATGGAGTGAGAAAATGAAAAAAAAAAATAGGAGTAGAAGTTGCAAAGATATAAACTTAAAAATATTACTTTTTGAAGAGGTATTAGTTATGATCTAGTAAAATTAGAAAGGGCAACATAAGTAAGTTTGAATCCTTTAGGTTAAAATATATAAAACGACCAATGAAGTAGAAATTTCAATATAAAAAGAAGATAAATATAGGTAAGATAATTGATACTTCATAGTTAAGATACAAATATAATTAAGGTAAACCCTAAGTAGTTGGAGATTTATGAATGTTAATAGGAGACTATGTGCATATTATAGGAGCCATTTATTTTAGGTGACTAATAGTAGACTTAGGAAAGATATTAAATAAGATAGCTGATTCAAAACAAAAGGGATAAGCCTTAAGAGCATAAGTAGTTGGGAGTATTAAAGTCTAAAGAAGCAACATTCAATGAAGGGAGATTTCACAGAAGTATCAAGTAAGGGAATTTATTATGGACCTAAGAAAAACATGAGTAATTTAATAAGTTAGGACAATATTAAATAGATTATGCAAATGACGAGATTGTCATTGGAAGAAACTACAATTGTGAAACTTAAGGAACAGAGGTAAGGGTTGGATTGAGTTAATGAAACAAAGTAGGTGACTTGAAAAGATGAGGTAAGTTATGAGGTGTAGAACATTAAGTGTTACTCTAAATAAAAAGTGGAAGATTTAATAAGGTAATAGAAACAATAAAGATGACGAGAAGGTAAGTAGCAAGCAAAATTATGAAATCTTAATGTAAGATAAGAATGGAACATGAGATGGTAAGTCACTAAGTAAGACCAAGTGTAATAAAGTAATTAGAATTGAAGGTTCGAAAGTTGAAAAGCTTTCAAGATGAAAGCTCATTGAAGGGGGGAAGCATATGAAGCTCGTGAAAATTCAAAATAATAAAAGGGGAGAAAACAAAAAGAAACAAAAAAATTAGGATCGTAAATGAGCCGAGATACTCAAGGGTCGAGCTTAGCTCGCTTTAGGCTTAAGCTTAAAATAAAGCTCATTTAATTAAACGAGCTAAGCTCGATCTCTAAATTTAAGCTTGCAAGTCAGCTCGAGAATAAGCTCATTTATATTGTTAATGAACTAACTCATGAGTAAGCTCATGCGTGTGCTCGTTTATGTTATTAATAAGCCAGCTCATGAGCAAGCTCACAAGTAGGCTTGTTAATAGGCTCATAGCCTATATTATATTAATGTAATGATTTTTATTTTTAGTTATATTAATAAGTTTGAATTCAGGCTCGTTTAGATATACAAGATTGAACTCATTTATAAGCTCATTTATCTAAATAAGTTGAGCTCAAGCTTCAAAATCCATAATAAGCTTGAGCTTGAGCTCAAGTCTCTAATTTTCAAGCTTAATAAAAGTTTAGCTCAAACTTAATAATTTTTAAACAAGCCAAGCTTAAGCCTTCAAAAGCTCAACTCATTTACAGTCCTAAATAAAATATTAGAGGCATCAACAAATAATAAGATTTGTATAAAAGGGGTGAAGTGGTCATTTTAGCTTTCAAGGAAAAAAAGTTCTATGCTTACCTTAAGTCTCAGTCTATACTATTTCTACAAAAAACTCTCTAAAGAACTTATAGGAGCAAAACTTATTGATTATTAAACTATAATCTACCTTAAAGGTAAAAGGATTTTGGTATTGCAGAAGAGATCGGTGTTAGGGAAGAGAATGCGAAAGTTCAAAAATGATCGGAAAACCCTAATCAGTAAGAGAGTCATTAAATCTTCAATGAAAAGGGAGAGTTTTGTATCGATTATTGATTGTCGAAGACGTGATTTCAAGAATTTCAAATGGATCTTGTTTACAGTATGTTCTATGATTATCGTTGGACTTAGCCATTAAGATATGTTATAATCTTTGTCATTTTTATCACTTTGTTTTTGTGTTTTGGGAACAAATATGAGTGTTCCAATGTTATACATGAGAAAAGAGGATCAAAACTATAAAGGATATGGAGTATTGAATAAGTTAGGATTGAATTAGATTATATTATAAAGATTAGAGTTGAAAAAGAGAAGAGAGTTATCGAACAAGAGGAATACGGGCAGAGACTACGATCGTAGTCTTACCCATGGACCCCTAGTCTAGAATTTTTTGTTGAAGCATGAAGAAGAAAAGATAATAATAATAATAATAATAATAATAAGGCCAAGAAGATCATGGCCTATAACTAATGCTATATACCTGGTTGTTGACTTGTAATAATAGTTAAGAATACGGGTGTGAACTGAGGAGTTTATTTTAAAGAAGGATCACGATCCAAGTTTACAGTCATGTTCCTCAAGCATGGTATTGTACTCTACCTCTTTCCTTTTGTATCTTGTTTCTAACCTTTCTAGACCTTAATTCAACTTACATCTAAGGATTTAAATCCAATCTAAAGCCTTAGCTTAAGCTAAAATCCATATTCAAGAGCAAAGCAAAATAATTAAGTGAACCTAGTTAAAGAAGGACAATAAGGAAATAGATACTAAAATAAGTTATTCTTTTGTATATACTTCAAGTGATAAGATTGAAAAGATTTCTAAGTTAAATACTTTTAGTTATTTGCAAGACCCAAGTCCAAGGAAGTTTATTTATTGGTTGTGCTTGTGTAGTGTAGTTATTATTAAACTAAACTAATTAATATTTGGCTATATTATGATTGTTGCTTGTGTTTAGCTAAGCTCAGAAGGTCGTAACATTAGTGTCCCTAAGGGAACACCTTGTTGAACCTTGGGAGATGTTGTCTCTAGTGGAGACCCTCCTAAATATGATACAAGGTAGATTTACGTTGGTATTTGATGTGCTTAAAGTTTACTGTAGGAAATAGTAACCAGTGGATCCTTCAAGATTAAAGAAAGAGGAAGTGGATAGGTGGGCACTCATAGTTACTTCCGTAAAGCTGCTCTCCGAATATGACTCATCAAGGAATACGATACAACTTAGCACTTTGCTTGATATGACGCACAAGCTAGTACTAAAGTTCACTTGCCACTAATCTCGAGCTACGAGCAAGACTAAATAAGAGTGTAAAAGGATATATTCAGATAACGGTATCTCGCAAGAACAATAAGACAAATATTCATTAATTGTAAGGTGTGAGATGATTGCAGCTACAGTAAAAAGGACTATTTATAGTAACTCCTTAAGATAACAATACAATAATGGAAAATTATATAAAGGATAATGTAAGAAAAAGATTCATAGTACAAGTAAAAAGGGTAAATATGACAAAAAACAAGAAGGAATATAGTACAAATGTCATAAAAGTAAGGGATAAGTAGCAGCCTATCAATGGGTTCACATTTTGGAATCTTAGGGCATTGTAGCCAAATTGAGCTAGTTTTTGGGTTACTACTGCTAAGTTGAAGGTTGCCAAGATGATTAGGTAAAGCTATGGCTCAATAGGATGGAAAAGGAGCGCTCAACATACAGGGACCTCGAACTTAACACTTGCCAGGTCGGCAACTAAACAAGAGTCCAAGCAGAGAGAGTGTGTGTACAAGTTGGGGCTTTAAAGAGTTTACCTACAGCTCTTCCATGTATGGGATCTCGTCCACAGTAGGTTAAGAAGATAAAATCCTTCTCGTGAGAGATTGTAGGCCTCGAAGGTAGGTATAAGTAAGAGGACTAGAGGTTAGTAATCTATAGTTCCCCGTGTTGTTAAAGATTTACCCTTAAATCTTAATCTTCTTCTTCTTCTAACATATAGGGTATTAAGTCAGTGATGTTGAAAGTAGGAGACACCTCGTATCCTTTGGGTAGTTCTAACTCATAAGTATTGTCATTGATGGATCTTGAAAGGGCCATCCGACCTGCAAGATAACTTATTCATTCTCTTTTCTGGGAACCGCTCCTTATTGAGATGAATCCAAACAAGGTCTCCTAGCTATAAATAATTCGCTTTTTATCTCAGCTTCCTTGCTCTCTTTATCAAGCCAATGTCTTAGCTCATTACTCAGCAACCTTCTGATGTAGTTTTTGAAACTCCTCGATGTACTGTAAACCTATTTGATTTTCTCCTTAAGAGGTCAAGTTGGTAATTATGTCTAAAGGTAAGTTCAAATTAAGTTTATAGACAACCTCAAAAGGTGACATTAACTTCCAACAGTAGCTCGAAGGTAATCAATGATGAGAAAGTATAGATTCCAATCATGTAAATTCTTCTTAACATTAGCTCAAAGGAGGTTGCCTACCATTCTATTCACAACCTCTATCTAGCCGTATGTCTATGGATGGCAAGAAGTACTAAACATGAGCTTAGTGCTCAACTTCTTCCATCTTCCATAGTGTTTGCTAGAAGAAGCTCGTAAACTTCGAATCACGATCTGATACAATACTTCTTAGGATACCATGTAACCGCATAATCTCTTGCAAAAAAAAAAAAAAAAAGTTAGCAACAAATAAAGCATCATTAGTTTTGTGACAAGGGATGAAATAGTTCATTTTGCTGAACTAATTGACCACTACCATAATAGAATCATGTTTTTGAGGTGTTTTGGGTAGGCCAAGCATAAAATCTATGCTTTTATTGGTCTATGGCTGTTCAAGTATTTATAGAGGTGTATATTCTCCATATGGATCTTTTCTTCCTTTAGCTTGCTTACACACATTGCAATGTTCGAGACCCTTGTGTACATCCTTCATCATCTAGAGCCAATAGACGTATTTTTTTAATAGCTCAATAGTTCTCTTCTTGCCAAAATAGCCAGCTAAGACCCCAGCATGGGCTTCCCGAACTAGTAATTCCCTAGCAGAATTGCTCCGCACATAGACTTACTTTCCCTTCATCAGAAATGCTTGGCTCAAATAGAACCCATCTATTACTACTCTAATGTTGTACTAGGCCACTAAGGGTCCGAAGTATGGATCGTTATTATATTGATCAAGTATGGTACCAAACCTAAGTATTCTAACCAACAATGTCGAGATAAGAACACATCGATAAGAATGGGCATTGGCCATAATGTTAGAACTTCCCTTCTTGTACCTAATGATGTAGCAAAAGGCTTCCAAATACTTAACACACTTGGTATGACATTGGGAGAGTTTTTGTTATCCTCTGAAGTGCTTAAGAGAATCATAGTCTATGTATAAAATGAACTCTTTCAGTAATAGGTAATGTTTCCAATTCTAAAGTACTCAAAAAAGCCATAGAACTTCTTGTCATATGTCGAGTAATTCAATGTAGCACCTTTAAGCTTCTCACTAAAATATGCATCTAGTCGATGCTCTTGTATGAGAAGAACTCCATTGCTTACTCCGAATGCATCACATTCTAGTTCAAAAACCTTGCTAAAGTCAAGCACTACTAGCATTAGGGAAAAAGTTAACTTGGATTTGATCTCCTCCAAACTTTTATGAGATCTCTTGAATCATTTGAATTCAGAGTTCTTCTTAATCAACTTGATCAATAGGGCAACTATGGAACTAAATTTCCAAACGAACCTTCAGTAAAACAAAGCTAAACCATGGAAACTCCTTGCTTTAACAACAATGGTTAGCATCAACCATTTGAGAATAGCTCGGATCTTTTCATCATCAACTCTGATTCTTCCTCTAAAGACAACATATCCGAGGAATATTACCTCGCACTGATAGAATACGTATTTCTTCAAATTGCTAAACAATCATTCAACATAAAGGATATCAAATACTAACTTCAAGTGCTTGACATGAGAGTTGAGATTGGTACTATACACTAAAATGTTGTCAAAACAAACCATAGTACAATTTCCTATTAAGGATTTTAAAACATGATTCATAAGTTGCATAAAGGTGCTTGGTGCATTTGTAAGCCCAAATGGCATCACCATTGACTCAAATAGATTGTCCTTCGTTTTGAAAGCAGTCTTCCACTTATCCCCCAGTCTCATTTGGATCTAGTAGTAGCCATAAAAATATTCGTACACCATGTAGCTCATCAAGTATATCATCCAATCGTGGGATCGGATATTGATACATGATAGTGATCTTGTTGATAACTCAACAAGTTGGCATATTCTTAAAGTAATGTCTACACTTCGGTAGGCAATACTCTGACATCCTTCAACTCAAGAAGTCTTTTAACCGATAAGAGTACAAACTACATGTTCTTAGCATCCCTAGAAAATTAGGCCCGGGAAATCACTAAGGATTTCCTCTATAGTGATCTAGAAATCTTCTCTTGCTATTCCTAGACTTGCTTCAAGCTCATTGGAGTTAGTACAACCTTTTTCCCATCCTTCTAGAGCATATAAGTGTTCCCATATCCATCATGAAGTACTCTTAAATCGAATAGCTAAGGTCAACCGTATAATATGCGTAAAGTACACATGGGTAAAACATCACACAATACCTCATCCTTGTATCTATTTTCAATAGTGATTAGCACTCTGACTTGCTCAAGAAATAGGCAAACATCCATTCTCATTAAGTTAATGAATCTTATAGGGCTTAAGATGAAATTAGATCGGCAACTTTAGAGCCTTCACCACTCCTTATGCTATGACATCGGTACAACTCCCTCCGTTGATGATCAAAGCACATAGATTACTATTTACTCTACAATTCGTGTGGAAGAGATACTCTTTCTATTCATTTTCATATAACCATACAGTATTCTCCCATTTCAAGTTAGGTTAAGGCATCAAAATCTTCTTGAAACCCATCTAGCAGTTGATTGAAACCCACTTCTTCTTCTCCTTTGCTTGCATTCCCCAATCTATAGGGTATCACCCTTAATGGTTATCATACATCTGTTCAGGCATTAGCTAGCCACATGTCCAAAACCATGACACTTAAAACACTTGATTTCTTAAGTCTTCTATCTTGAGCTTTGACCTTGGTCCTTCTTGACCTCAAGCTTCTCAACCTTAGTCTTACCTTGGTTATCATCAGGTGTGCTTGGCATTTAACCTAAGCGATCAACATCAGAATTATATTGAGCTTTGTCATATCCTGGTCAGCTTGGCATACCAATCCTGCTTAGCATTTGACCTTGACAATTGACCTTAGAACTATACTAAGCTCTATTACGTCTTAGTTGGCTTAACATATCAATCCTGCTCAGCAAGCCAGGTTGGCTGCTTTGTGCTCGGTTAAGCTAATTTTGCATTTACCTCTCAACCTTTTATGCTACTCAAATAGTTTCATCCAGATTCCAAGTCTTTGTACCTCCACTATATTACCAATTTTGGCTCTTAATCTAGAAATGAACCAAGCTACTTCTGTACTTCCAATTCATTAACATCACAGTAGATCATCAGTAACTAGAACTCTCGAACATACTCATCTACAGATAGGCTACCCTACTTGAGTTCCTAAAGATGTCAAAAGGTGTTTTTCTCATAATGTTTTTAGATAAATCTACTTCTCAAAACTCTTTTCATCTCATTCTAGATTCGGATTTCACATAGAGCTCACTAACATATATTTTGCAATTTCTTCCACCATATTACTACATACTCAAAAAATTCTAAAATAGCTACTCAAATACACACCAAGTCTTCATATTTATAGAAGTCAAATATCTTCTCAAGCTACTCCTCCCAATATAGGTAATCATTAGCACTACCAAACCCATTAAAGCTCAAATTTACACTTTAAGATATTCGGCTCCTTTGGGACTGCAAAGTTAATGCTCTTCAAATTCGTCATACTGTTCTTCCTCCTCTTTACACTCCCTAACTTCATCTAACTCAAGTCTCCTTCTTATAAGCCTTTTAACACGTCGAGGTGAAGCTGGGTCCACATTAACAGCTTCTAAAGCTCTATGCTCAGCTACTTGTCTTCTTGGCCTATTCCTCACATCTTAGCTTCGTTCATCAACTCTTTCTTGAAGCCTAGCCTCTACTACCCTCTATACATATATAACTAAGTTAGCTACAATAGTAGTAAAGTCTCGCAATTGCTTGTCAATAGTTCGCGAGGTCTGTTAGGTAACATGGCAGCAACCATGAGCATTGCTTTCGGCATCATTAATCTCTCCTTAAATACTGAGATTTGACATTCTCAATAAAAAGCTTCAGGAAATTCCCTACTTAATAAAAGATTTCACACAACTTTGATAATATGATATCGCACATTGACTTAAGAACTTGCTCTATTTTTCCATTAGAGAAACAAAGTATAACAGAATACATAACTATAATAAGAAACAACTACTACAATGTTTAGCTTTCAGCTACAACCTTAAGCTCTAATGCTAGGATTATATGATATGTTTAGAAGCTCAATTAATCATTAGGGCTTACTATAGGAAATAGTAAGTAATAGATCCTTCGAGATATTGAAAAAAGAGGAAGTAGATAGGTTAGCACTCATTGTAGCTTTCGTAAAGCTACTCTTCGAATATAACTCATTGAGGAATATGACATGACTTAGCGCTTCGCTTGATATGATGCACAAGTTAGTACTAAGATTCACTTGCCACTAATCTCAAGGTATAAACAAGACTAGATAATAGTGTTAAAAAATGTACAAAAACAACAAGAGAAATATCCATTAATTATAAGGTGTAAGATGATTGTAGCTATAGTAAAAAGGACTATTTATAGTAAGTCCTTTAGACAACAATACAATAATGAAAAATTACATAAAAGGCAATGTAAGAAAAAGATTCCTAATACAAGAAAAATGGGTAAATATGATAAAGAACAAAAAGCAATATAGTACAAATGTCATAACAGCAACTTGTCAATAGGTTCACATTTTGGAATCTTGGGGCATTGTAGCCAAACTAAGCTGGTGTTCGGGTTGTATTGCCGAGTTGTACTGAAGCATTCAAGGTGATTGGGTAAAGCTACAGCTTGGTAGGATTGAGGAGGAAAGCTCTGCATATAGGGACCTCAGACTCGGTACTTGGCAGATTAGCAGCAAATGTCCTGGAACCAAGCTGGTTAAGTTGTATATATGAGTCATAATGCCTGTATCCCAATGCTTATTTAGACAGGGTTGCAATGGTAGTGTCTTAACTTAGGAATTGTGAAATAGAGTCTTAAATTACTTTAGGTTGAAGGTTATTTGTAAATGATTCCTAACTATGCAATTTATCGACTCATAAATGATTATTAAATGAATTGTTTGATATTCTTGTTGCATAAATGTGTGTGAAATTGTATATGATGCATGACATGCTTATGTAGTTGCGAGTTTCTATACTAGGCTTTAGCTCATTCCACATTATCTTTCAAGTGTTGATATTTGTTATGAGATTATAGAAATCATTAAGTTAGAAGACTTTTACCAAGACCACCAAGATGGAGAATGGAAATTGGGATTACGATTATGAGGGTAACTCTTGAGTTGGAATAGAGATGATTGTTATTTATGATAAGTATTTATTGTTCAAGCATTTAAGAAATTTATGTAGACGTTGTGATGAACAAAATTGAAGAAATAAATTGTATGAGAATATTTAGAAACTTTTACTAACATTTCTAGAGATTTTAGCTGCTTGCTTTGCCTAACATGTTAATAAACTACTACGGAAACTCTGATAATTATTAATGCTATCAACTAGAAAAAGTTGTTTTTAAAAAACAATCCAAACTGAACCGGACTAAATCACATTTGAAGTGGTTTGGTTTAGAAAATCAAACCATTAAAATCAATTCGATTCATCAAAGTTTCAAGTCGAATAATTTCCATTACAATTTGATTATGTTCAATCGTTAAATCGAATCAATCCATATTAAGCACACCTTCAAATTATAAATGGGTGAAATAATTAATGGCAAATATAATTGACTAAAATTAATGACATTATCAATAAAAGTCACAAAGGAAAAATAGAATACGAAAAGATAATGGTTTTCAAAATTATATATTATAATAGATTTAGGTCTTTTTTTTTTATTTTTGGACATGAGATTTTTCTTTACTTAATTTAGATTTAAATGATTATCAAACATGGAAATTTATAATTTAGTTGGAAAAGAAAAAAAAAATGAACAAGGGATTTTTTAATAATTTAAAGGTTAACGTAGAAAGCATATATTTGATTGGAAAGAAATATTAAATATGAAACTAATTAATAAATTTCTAATTCTATTATTGTTAGTCTAAGTTAATTGAATTAGAATATGTAATGTGTAGCCAATATATGAGTAGTGTTGGTTGTTGAAATAAGATAGCATAAGGAAAATAATATAGTATAAGAAAAACAAGACAATATAACCCTCTTATTCCACATTTAGTCTATGCAATATCGACATGGATTTTTATGATGTATGTTATTTGGTATATATAAATACTACACTACACACACATATACACAGTCCAAATTTTATTGTTGTAGTATAATGCCTCGAGGGCCCTTTTGTCCAATGACTTTTGCTAATATGCAAACTAAAAAATTTATGCATATACCATAGAAATGTAGTAACCAAATGATACCATAGTGTAGGTAGGAATTCGGTTGGAAATGTGTTGTGTCAATGCAATATAGAATTATTCTCCATTAAGCTTAGAGTTTTAATCTTAAGCTTAACTCAACATGGCATACAATAAGCTCATACTTAACTTGATCAAACTTGTTGAAGTTTAATTTGTTTAAAAATTATATGCTTTTTAATATTATATCTAAACTCAATTAATATTTAAAGTTAACTCAAGTTTAATTAGGTTCACAAATTGAATATTATGAAGCTTGAATTGAAGCTTAACCTGATAAATTACTTGAGCAACTCATATAGAAGCTCACTTGGCTTGTCAAAACAAATTTGAATGAATATTTAATTAAATCTTATATTACGAATAAGCTTAATTTACTTATAACCTAGCCATGGAAAGTTTTGCTTATATACATATAGCTTAGATGAATAATGAGATAGACATAGAATGGAAATGGAATTTCTTAAAAAAAAAGTTGTATTGATGGCACATGGAAACCAAATTATGATAATGTAGGCAAGAATAGGGTTGAAAATGAGTTGAGACGACGTAATGGTATTATTAATCTTCATTGAACTTATAACTTTAATCTGAAGCCGAACTCCAAGTAACATACAAGAAACTCAAGCTCTACTTAATCAAGTTTGTTTAAGTTTAATATATTTAAAATATGTATATTTTATAATTAAAATAATATCAATATCTAAACTCGATTAATACTTAAACTTGATTGGAGTTTAATTAACCTCATGAGTCAACTATCATAAAATTCGAATTGAAAATGTACTCGGATAAATTACTTGAGTAGCTAATATAAAAGCTCGATTTGACATGCTAGTGAATATTTAGTTGAATTTAAATAGATTGTGAATTGATTGACACTTTAGCTTATTTATTACCCAGCCGTGGAAAGTTTTGCTTATTCGCATATAGCTCTGATGAATAATGGGAATGGAAGCTTCGTAACAAGTTTACATTAATGACACGTGGGAAATGCAAGGCCAAAGGCAAGGATATATGTTAATCCTCCTAGATCGGAAGACCAGGACTACGAAACCGTGAAGAGCGAGGGAACCAAGTAAGTGCTCTCAATACCTAACTAACTCGTAACGACCTTCTGGAATCTGTTAGTTTTCCTCCTCAACGGCGAAGCGAAACAGCTAAGAGCAGATTGCCGAAAGAGAGCTTTCGTCCATTTTTTATTCCATTACATCTCTTCTACGTATAAATATAGTTTTTAGTTTTCACAAGTAATAACTATTAACACGAAACCATAATCCGATCCCGCCTTCTCTTCTCCTCTATTAAAGGCCAACTCTTTCTTTTCCTGTTTTTGTAGAAAAGAAAGAAAATATAGAGAAACGAGAGAGTTGAGTAGTGTAGGCAGTGCGAGTGAATTGTGCAGGAGAAGAAGAAAAAGAAAGGAAAGGAAAGGAAAGGAACGAGAAATAGGTGGTAATGGCAGCGACCAACGGGAGCGAGTACTTCGAGGTGGACGTGGAGAGCGGAATGGAGACGTTCTCTCGGCCTTCCAATGCGGAAAGTGTGGCAGAGGACGAGCACGAGTTGCTCTGGGCCGCCATCGAGCGCTTGCCTACGCAAAAGCGTACGAATCTGGCGCTTTTGAGGCGGAATCCGTCCGAGGCAAGCGGCGGCATCGCAACGACCGAGACGATTGATGTGAGGAAACTCGATCGCAACAACCGAGAGCTTGTTGTGAAGAAAGCTCTGGCCACCACCGATCAGGATAACTATCTCCTACTCTCCGCCATCAAAGAGCGTCTTGATAAGTAATACACATTGATCTTTTTCTTTTTCTTTGTATCTGTGAATTATCATACTCGTTTGTTGAGTTTCTCAATATGTTTTACGATTAATTGATGGATTAGTTGAATAATGTGGTTGGATTGATTACGGAAATCTTTATGGATGTTCATTTCATTTCGGTTTTAGGTTTCCTCATTTCCAGTTTCACGGCAAGGTGCAGGTGCACTTTTTTCTTTACGTCATTGCATGGGCATGGGTAGTCTATTTTCCGCATGGCTTGGCACATAGTCCATGCATTCACACTGCACTCGTGCGAGAACCATGTGCCTGCATGTGTCACATGGTACACCACACATTATGAAAATTATATATATGTATATATACTGCATATGACGAATAACGAAATGACAATATTATTCAAACACATGGAAATAGTGGTAGATCCATGGTTTTTACTTTTTAGTGAATATTATCTGTTAAGATCTTATTAAACTCCAATTAAACTTCTCTCGAATATTATTTCCGTAATTTTCACTCGTCTTTTTATCATCTACTTATAGCCATTTATTTGGATACATGTAAATTTTTCTTATGATTATCTAACTGCAGTAATTTTTCTTTCTTTTAAACAATTAAAGAGTGGAACTAGAAGTGCCAAAAGTGGAAGTAAAGTTTGATCACTTGAATATAAAAGCAAATGTTCAAATCGGGAAAAGGGCTTTGCCTACTTTATGGAATTACACTCTGGATAATATTGAGGTTACTTCTCTCTGCTTTATTATTCTCATCTTTTCAATATTATTCATGGTTAGTAAAAGCCATTAAACTCATTGCAGTTTACTTCCGTTTATTATTGCAGAATATTCTGAAAGGTTTGAGGATATCTCGACCTAATAGACACTCGTTAACGATTTTGAAAGATGTCAGTGGTGTTATAAAACCTGGAAGGTAAGATACAAATAAGAAACACACCCTTTATTTTATTTTATTTTTTTTAGGTTAGCAAGTTCTTATTTTAATCTTTATCGAATTCCCTTTTTCTCTCATCTTTAGTGACATTATCAAAATATTAGCAGACATCTGAACCCGTACCATGAATGTTAAAAATGATAAAAAAAAAAAAAAAAGCTAAGTAGATTAATCACGCTAGTAGAAGCAGATAGGCGATTCGTGTGCAAAAGTTGATGAACTGACGAACATGTAATTTGTAATGGAGGATTAGAATAATCGGTGGACATAGGTTTATTTAATGGAGAGATAAAAAGTTATTTTGTGCTGATACTAATACACGTTTGTTTGATTTTATAATATTAGTTTAAAAATTATTTTTTTATATACTAAAAAAGTCAGTCTGCTATCCCACATGGAGTATAAATATCCCACTTTAAAAATGCTAATGGCTACGCAAGCGGTTTTCACTTCCGGTTCTTACATGCATGCACGCACGGTTAATATCTGGTTGATGTCATGTAGGATGACGCTGCTTCTAGGACCTCCCGGATCAGGGAAGTCTACATTGCTGTTGGCTCTTGCAGGGAAACTTTCTCGTGAACTCGAGGTATCTCTCACCTTGACTATGATCTGACTCCATATGGAAACAGCTCATTAAAAAGGATGGGTTTCCCAGTAAGAGGATGATGTATCGATACGAATTTCTTTGTAGTTGCTTCTGACTCTCGTGATGTAACTACAAAGTAGATGAGTAACTCTTAGTTTATTCTATGGAACGGGGTTTCGTATGATCAAATATAGTATGGTTTTTAATGAGGGTTTAGTTCAGAATTTAGGGGGTGAACGGAAGAAAATATGATCTCTTGGCTTCCAATTTCTTATAGTTTGATTCATAACCACTGCTTATCTGGATTCTAAGGAGTTGGGAGCATGTAGTCTGATCCTTTTGTTCTCATCCTTGCATTTTTACCAACATCCAATACGGATTTGTGTGCCACCATGAAAAATGGTTGATAAATCAGCCTTTCTTTTGCTACAAAGATTTAGATTATGTTTGATAGTGTTTGGACTTTTAATTCCAGAAAAAAGGCAACATCACATACAATGGCCACAACCTGGACGAATTTTGCGTCCAAAGGACTTCTGCATATATAAGCCAAACGGATAATCACATCGCGGAGTTAACAGTACGTGAAACTCTTGATTTTGCGGCTAGATGCCAAGGTGCAAGTGAAGGATTTGCAGGTATATCCATTTTTTCACTTTCCCCATCTTTTAATTTGCGAACGATGTTGCTGCAGGATGTCTTTGAAAATTATGTCACATTACATAGATTTTATGTTTCATGTTGTGATTGAATCTTCAATGTATTTGAAACCAAAAATGTGTCTTCAACCACCCCTAAATTAGTACTCTTGAGTCTGCAAATGCTGAAGACCTCATAAGCTTGTTTCTTTTCACGAGTGCTATTTACTGTGCTTCAAACTCGTCAACATATAATGCTATATGTATTTCTCTCCAAATGGTTCCGTGGGGTAGCTCCTTAATACCAAATTTAAAGTCATAACACATATGAACCAGTCGTATGGAGTTCTGCAGATATATTCATAACGTGGCACTTAGACAAAACAGCACTTACATGAGATTTCATTCATTATATATAAATATATATATTTTTGCGGTAACTGTAACATTTTTATGTCTTCTTCATCTTCAGCGTACATGGATGACTTGACCCGTTTAGAAAAGCAAAAGAACATACGTCCCAGTCCAGAGATTGATGCTTTTATGAAGGTAGAAATTTTGAACTCGTTACAGTTTCTGCATGTTGTTTGTTCAAAAGAGTGGGCTTCTAACCATCCTTAACTGCATAGGCATCATCTATTGGAGGTAAAAAACACAGCGTTTCGACAGATTATGTCTTGAAAGTGCTTGGGCTGGATGTTTGCTCGGATACTGTAGTGGGTAGCGACATGCTAAGGGGCGTTTCCGGTGGCCAAAGAAAACGAGTCACTACAGGTACATTCCTTCTCTCAATTGCCTATGCAAGAATGCCCGAAGTATTGGTCCCGTGCTCGTACTCATATACATAAAGATATATTCATATTGATTGACAACTTGATATTCCATGAAATAGTTCTCAGGCCAGAAGATGCATCTTTTTGGAAGTATCATGCATGTTTAAAAAGTTAAAACTGTATAATCTTATCAGTCATGGCACTTTTCTTCCTTAGTGATGAGTTTCCTTCCCATTTCATTATAGACTTCATACAAGCATCCCTGATTGATAAATCATTTCTGCTGTTCTTCAATCATTACCTGAATATTTGCATGAGTATCATTTTTCACCATCTAATAAATCTTTAGCCAAGCTTATTTAGATAATAAAGGAAGGAGTCCTAGAGTTAATTAACCTCCTAGGTAATTTCCATGATTATCATGTAGCTCTTTAGTCCTCCAGTTCTTCTGATTCATCACAATCTCGTTTCCTCTCATCTACTGTAACAATTACTATCCTATTTAACACTACCCTCTCTTACAATTGACTGCTCTTTTCAAATGGTACATTTTATATTTCTTTGTCCACCATTTGCAAACCTTAATCCTTCACAGCCTATTAAGCCAGAGCATTGGCAATGAACGACTCAACTGGAATTAGATGCTCTTAAGGACATTAAAACTCGTAAAGTTACTTCATTACCTGAAGGGCAACATGCTGTAAGATGTAAGTCTGTATGGTAAAGCTAAAAGTCTTATGGGTCTATCCAACCATAAAACGCAAGATTGGTAGTGAAAGCATACACTCAATGCCATTGCTTTGATTGTCGAGACACTTCAGCTCGCTCTAAAGCATAACACAATTAAGAGTCTGGTTTCTTTACCGATTGCACATGAATAAAGATAGTGATCTCAAAGAGGAAGCTTAAATGAATTTCCCTTGAGATTGTTTGGGATAGTTGATTTCGACATAAGCTGTGTTGCAAATTATAAAAATTCCTGCATGGCCTCAAATAAGCTTCAGCGCAACGGAACATCAAAGTTATTGAGTATCAATTAGAGTGTGAATTTAGCCAGTCAGATGAAACGATTTAATTTCTGCTAAACAAAGTGAGAGTGATGGCAATTGGGATTTGCTTGCGTTACTCGTATATGTCAATGGCATTATTTAAATCCTGTTGAACACTTGAAGACAACTTCGCCTTAAATTCTGAATGAAGGCATTTGGGTGTCCTCAAGCATTTCTTGGTTTGGAGTTTGAAGATGAGCATAAGAAAGTCTCAATATGCTAAATTTTATTATCACTTGATTTACTGGAGGCCAATATGCCATCTCATGCAAATTGCTTGGCATTTGATGGTCATGGTAACGCAATTCTCTCAAGCATTTGTAGTTTCTCATCCTGGCATGTGGTATCACATGAAGCTCTTTAATGTTCTCTTCATTATCTCACAGGAGAAATGATTGTTGGGCCAAGGAAGACTCTTTTTATGGACGAAATATCTACAGGGCTAGACAGCTCTACAACATACCAAATTGTCAAATGTTTGCGGAATTTTGTTCATTTGATGGAGTCAACTGTACTGATGGCTCTGCTCCAACCTCCACCAGAGACATTTGACCTATTTGATGACTTGATAGTACTGTCGGAGGGATACATAGTGTACCATGGCCCACGGGCGGATGTCTTAGAATTTTTCGAGTCCCTCGGATTTCGTTTACCAGAGCGCAAGGGAATTGCTGATTTTCTCCAAGAGGTACCCACACAAAACTATAAAGCTTTACTGTTCCCCAGAACTTGCTTAATGTCTTTACTTTTTTCTTTTAAATTTGGCCAGGTAACATCTAAAAAGGATCAAGCTCAATACTGGGTAGATCCTACTAAACCATATGCATATATACCTGTTTCTGCGATTGCAGAAGCATTTCAAAATTCTCGATTTGGTAGGTCCGTGAGGTCTTCTCTTGATGTTCCATACGATGTATCCCGGAGCCATCCTGCCGCTTTGTCTAGATCAAAATATGCAATTTCCAAAATGGAGCTTTTTAAGACATGCTTCATGAGAGAATTGCTGCTTATGAGCAGGCATCGCTTCCTGTATATATTTAAGACACTCCAGGTAATGCTTTGCACTCTTGTTTCAGACATGTTCATATTATTTTTCAGACTGCACAAACAAAGAAGGAACTCTACTAGTTAGTGACAGCATTGAATAGATCCAACAGACTAGTCATCTTTTTCCACAGTTCAGAGTATGTAAAGTACTGCAAATCAGCAAGCTTAGAGTTTTAGCTTAGCTGGTTGTGGAGCTAATTTTGACATGGTATGAGAGCAATAGATCAAGAGCTCGAGTCCTATGCTGTTGTGTATACCTTCTGTAAAAAGTCTTAGCCCTAAGTGATGAAGAGTGCTGAGCAATAAAATGTAAAAACCAGACAAGTAAATTCAACGGTGTATGTTCAAGGTTCTTTGCAAGAAAAACTTTCATATCTTCACTTGTAGCTGAATTTCTTGACTATATGACATGATCAGGCAGACAAATATATTTCTTTTTCCCCCAAGATTCTGGGTTTTAGGTTTTAAATATTCTTTTGTAATTTCTCTTTAAATTTTATTTTATCTCGTGTTTTAAAAGGTTGCGTTTGTTGGGCTGGTGACAAGCACACTCTTTATACGAACAAGAATTCATCCTACAGACGAGAATAGTGGCAACCTTTATCTGTCTTGTCTGTTTTTCGGACTGATCCACATGATGTTTAATGGGCTTTCTGAACTATCAATCATGATTGCTCGTTTGCCAGTGTTTTACAAGCAAAGGGATAACAAATTTCACCCTGCATGGGCATGGTCTATTACCAGCTTCATCACACGTATCCCTTATTCCATCATTGAAGCTGTTGTATGGTCATGTATGGTATACTTTACAGTCGGTTTTGCCCCTGCACCAGGGAGGTGAAAACTTCTCACGTTACATCCTTTTAAACGTTCTCTCTGCTTTTGTAATACTGTGCTCATTCCCCTTATAATTTTTACAGATTCTTTAGATATATGTTAGTACTATTCGTGGTCCATCAAATGGCACTAGGCCTTTTTAGGATGATGGCTGCATTTGCTCGAGACATGGTCATTGCAAATACATTTGGATCTGCTGCCCTTCTGGTTATATTCTTATTGGGTGGATTTATCCTTCCAAAATGTAGGTGTTTATCTTTGATGAATCTAGATTACATTTTTATGGTGAGAAACAATTTCAGCATAGTGGTTTCATTCTTCTTCTTTCAGCTATGATTAAACCGTGGTGGGTGTGGGGTTTCTGGGTATCCCCCTTATCATATAGCCAACGTGCAGTATCAGTCAATGAATTCTCTGCTACCAGGTGGATGAAGGTATGTAAAGGATGTTAAGAACGGAGCAACTCTTAGGACATTTATACTGCAATGAGAGCATCAATGGCTTAGCAGGGCATGCAGATCCCTAAGTGATATATAATCAGATTGTTACTTGGCAGATGTCTGCTTCCGGAAACAACACCATTGGTTACAATGTTCTCCACCAACATGGTCTACCAGCGAATCCTTCTTGGTACTGGATCGGAATAGGTGCACTGTTGCTCTATATTTTATTCTTCAATACCCTTTGTACTTGGGCCTTGGCTTACCTTCATCGTAAGTTGAACAATCTTTCTTAATATCCTATTTTCTAAAGTAAAATATTTGCACTCTCATTCATACATTATTTGGTTTATCTTTTAATGTTCATACTATCAACAAGTAAATTTATTAAATTGCAGCTCTTACAAAAGCCCAGGCTGTAGTGCCCATTAATGAGAACAAAGAAGATTCAGCTTCAGGTAGTGCTCTAATTCGACAATAAGCCATTCAAAAACACAACTTTTTCTTCTGTTTGGTGATTAAATCAATATGTATTGTGGCAATGGCTTTTACCAGGCATAATCTACCCTAAATCGATATGAGGTTAACTTGGTTAGTTGATGATCAATAATTTAAGAGTGACAACTCAAAGTTTTGTCAGAACATAGGCATCTTTTTTCTTCATCCAATAGGCCCTAATTTGTCCCAATTCCATACTGATTTAGACAAAAGAATTCAATTGGAAAGGCAACTTTTAGGACAAAACATATTTTAAAACTGCATGTATGCATCTGCTGCAAAATCCAGTGGCGCTGTGGATGATCTGGAGGCAAGCAATAACATTAAGAGCAACTCCTAATTTGGGCCTTCCCCAAGTCAGGCTATAGTAGCTCCCTGTAAACCAGCCCGCTCTGAACCTCCAAATTGTACAATTATATTCCATGGATTAAGTTGACTCCAGGACATTTAAACTAACTTCTCTGTCATTTTTTTCTATCGTACTTTGATATGATGCATAGCAATGCCATGCAGGAATTAACCAAGAAGAAGAATTAGTTGAAGCATCCACTGCAGGAAGCAATAAGAAAGGAATGATACTCCCATTCCAGCCATTAACAATGACTTTCCACAATGTCAACTACTTTGTTGACATGCCACAGGTATGTGTCTTCCAAAAGGTTGAACATCATTTTCACTCCTGCCAATCACATCTTTTCACAACGTAGAAATTTTGATTCTTCAGGAGATGCGATCACAAGGTTTAGAGGAACCAAGGCTACAACTGTTATCAAATGTGAGCGGTTTGTTCTCTCCAGGAGTACTGACAGCACTAGTAGGCTCAAGTGGAGCAGGAAAGACCACTTTGATGGATGTTCTTGCAGGTAGGAAAACTAGTGGTTACATAGAAGGGGATATCAGGGTATCAGGTTTTCCCAAAGAACAGCGCACTTTTGCCAGGGTGTCAGGATATGTAGAGCAAAATGATATACATTCTCCTCAAGTTACTGTTGAGGAGTCACTCTGGTTTTCTTCTAGTTTGCGACTTCCTAAAGAAGTCGGCAAAGAGAAAAAACATGTAAGCCACAGAATGCTATGGTCTAGACACATCTAACTACAAGCATAGCATGCCTTTTCACATTCAAGAACTCATGAAATCTTCCTACAGGAGTTTGTTGAAGAAGTAATGCGACTAGTTGAGCTTGATTCTCTAAGAAATGCTATCGTTGGTTTGCCGGGTAGTACAGGCTTATCAACTGAGCAAAGAAAACGTTTGACAATAGCAGTGGAGCTTGTAGCAAACCCATCTATCATTTTCATGGATGAGCCTACATCTGGCTTAGATGCACGAGCAGCAGCCATCGTGATGAGGACTGTTCGTAACACTGTTGATACTGGCAGAACTGTTGTTTGTACTATCCATCAGCCCAGTATAGAAATATTTGAAGCCTTTGATGAGGTTGGTAACACTTTATTGCCTATTTATAACTGTATCTCCAATATCTCACAATAAATTCTTGAACTGCCAAACAGCTGCTTCTAATGAAGCGCGGGGGACAAGTTATTTATGGGGGAAAACTTGGTGAGAGATCAAAAATCATGGTAGACTACTTTCAGGTAACTCTTGCTCTTTATATTGCATTAAATTTATGTTCTTTACTTTGACTTATTAGTGAATTTGTTGCAATTTTTTAGGCTTTTGTGGGTATCCTTGCGTCTTGCAAGATGAATTCTGAAGCATTGCATACCTAGAAGAAGTAATAGTAGACATTGGTCTGGGGCATAGTTTATAATAGGTTTTTGCTTGCATATGTGTTGTTTGGTTCTATTGCCTATGAGTTTCTCCTTTTCCTTGTCTTCATGTTTTTAAGGTAACATATTTTTTTGGTTTTGTATCTTTTGTAACTTTCTCCTTTTCTTAACTGAAAAAGGAAAAAAAAAATACTGACTTTACCACTAAAAAAGAAAAGTTCTAGCTCTTAGAGACAAAATCAGTGAACGATTCAATTGGATTGCATCTTAATCATTGTGAGTGTGGGCATGTATATCTTGTTAATGCAAATGGGTTCACCTAGTCCTTTGTGGTTCCAAAACCTTTGCCTTTCTCAATATGGAATGTTCAAACTGCTGCCAATGCTGATCATGCTGTTATTGAAGGTTAACCCCCCATCTTTTTCTATCTAGGGAATACCTGGAATTCCTCTAATTCCTGATGGCTACAATCCAGCAACCTGGATGCTTGAGGTGACAACACCAAGTACCGAACAAAAACTTGGTTTAGACTTTGCGGAAGTTTATAAAAAATCAGCACAATACAGGTAATGTATCTGCACCAAGTTACCACTATGGACAAGCTTCAACTTCCATGGGCTTCAGTTTGTCATGGAAGTTGAATTTCTGCCTCAAAGTTATAATAAGCAGAGCTAACCTTTTGGGCATTCTTTCAACTAGGGAGGTGGAAGCTTCTATTAAAAATTTCAGTGTTCCACCTGCTGGCTCTGAGCCTTTGAAATTCAAGACCATGTATTCTCAGGACCAACTGTCCCAATTTGGTATCTGCCTCTGGAAGCAAAATCTTGTATACTGGAGAAGTCCACAATATAATGCTGTGAGATTATATTTCACAACAGCAAGTGCATTGATCTTTGGCTCCATCTTTTGGAAAATTGGTCAAAAAATGTATCTCCTTTGCTCTCTGATTGCTGACTTTCTCAGAATACGCCAAGCTTGTTTTGTGTGGTATTAATTGGGAAAAAAGACCTGAATATTTGGTCTTCTTGAAAATATATCCATATTTTTATTTATCCCAAAACAAAAGAAACTATATTTATATTTATTAACTGTTCACCTCTATTGGCACACTAGGATTTCCAGAAATATATTCTAGATATATCATTGCCTTTTTTGTATTGGTATACTAAATGCTTTTATTATTCTTTCAAGAGCCTTTTCATAATAACCTAAGAGCTGGATACATTAGAAGAATCTTATCTGAGCAGTGACAATGGATATAATATGAGCGCTTAAATAACTTCTCAATCATCAAGTTTTGCCTGGTACCTCCGGGCAAAATAAATGTAACAGAAAGTTCCATGTCAACTTTAGAGGGCTTTATCTTCAATCGCTACTCTGGACAGGATTGTTTCTTCCGTGAAAGCATCCTCAAATGCTCACTCGATTTTGAATTTTTGTTCAGGAGTTCAGCACAAGATTTGTTAAATATCATGGGAGCTCTTTATGCATCATGCTTGTTTCTTGGTGTCAATAATGCATCTTCAGTACAACCAATAGTTTCGATTGAAAGAACTGTATTCTATAGGGAAAGAGCAGCTGGAATGTACTCTCCTTTTTCTTATGCTGCTGCTCAAGTAAGTGTTAATCTTAATTATGATTACAATTTCACAATCTAACTTCACCTTCAAAGAAAAAATTTTTCTTTTTTATTTAACCGCTCCTGTTACTGCAGGTACTTGTGGAGATCCCATATATTTTTGTGCAGACTATTGTTTTTGGCGTCATCACATACCTCATGATTAACTTTGAAAGGACAGCTAGTAAGAATCTTTTAAATCTGTCCTTGATGTATTCCAGTCTGATTCTTTTTCACTTTGCTTAAGGGTAGATCACAGAACCTTGCTTATTTTCTTCCTTGGTAACTGTTTTAATTCCACCCTTGATATATTACACAAAGCAGATATCTATATTTTCATTTTCTTGATACACATAGATAGCATCCAATTTTCATGAACTGGCCAAGTTGTGCTGTGTCACATGATCGCAAAGATAATGAAACTAGATTTGTAGCGCCTTTGTTGAAGATGAATAACTAGAACGTTGTTTATTTCTAGAATTGATGTCCTTATTAGTCAGACAGGTCATTTGATCAATATTAGATGCCTCTCTTTGCCCATAGACATATAGATTGAGAGGCCATGATTCTTGTGTCTGCTTATATATCTTTAATTTCCCAACTAGATGGTTAGTCTTCTGATTATATATTGGCCATTCATTCATTAAGGGTTCCTAATAATGTGGCCCATTTTAGGTGATGTTACAATTTCAGACTTTAGAATCAATTCTTTGGACCCTGCTATAAGAAGTCTTTGGTCAGTACGTCAGCCAGCCGGTGTCTCCAAAATGCATATGTACTGTACTAGTCATACTACTACCTAATTTTTCGTTGATGAAGTGTCTATTGATCTCAATGTGATTCTTTCATCCATGCATCAGAATTCTGCTTCTACGGTATATCTGGCCATTGCACCTTCTTGATACACCATGTTATGAGATTCCCCACAAGAAGGTCCAATAGCTGGATGTGGATCCTCTATCCCCATGTGACCCAGCATAAACCTCCAATGTAAATTCTCCACTTTTCTGAACAGAATTTCTTTCCCTAGTGTAATCCTAAGATAGCATGAAATCCATTTATGGCTTACATGTGTTCTTCTCTTGGCTCATGCAAAAATTAGCTCATATACATGTCCTTTCCACTCTTTTACTTCACATTATAAAAGATCAACAGTAGGCTATGTCATTCAGGAAAATTCTTTTGGCTTAAAACTTTGGAGTGCTTAGCAATCTTCCTTTCTTCACACGTCCTCATTATACTAATAATTTCAACTCTTCCTGAATCTCTTGAAATATGATTCCTGTACTTCTTTCATTGTCCTTTTGCAATCCATAAGGCTGCTTTAGATGATCTTTAATTTTTAATCTTAGCTATTTGAAGCTTGTTCCGTGACACTTTCTTCTGACTGGATGTTATTCTGAGTAGTATTGCTATTAAGAGTCCAACTAATTATCATCTATCCTGCTCAACCTTTGGGAAGAAAAGCTGAAGATGATTTGCACTTTCATTTCTTGTACTTCATTCACAGTAGGTCTTTTAGTGACAATTTTTCAAAGTGAAAATATATAATCAATTTTTTGCATTCTGCATATTGTTCATAGTTTTAGTCAAATCATGAATTGAGAAATTGATGTATCAGATGCAGGAGAATTTCATAAATCTTTGTATGTTTGCAGGAAAATTCTTTCTGTATTGTGTCTTCATGTTTTTGACCTTCACATACTTCACCTTGTTCGGCATGATGGCTATCGGACTCAGCCCTACACAACATCTGGCGGCTGTTGTTTCTTCTGCATTTTACTCTCTATGGAATCTCCTATCCGGATTTCTTGTCCCAAAACCAGTAAGTTCGTCATTATCCTATAAAAATAGTCCTCTCAGCTTTAAGATGCCTTTTATGTCACTGGGGTAAAGCATAACTTCATCTAGAATAGTTGCCTTAATGACCACTATGAACTAGTAGTAGTATGTTTCCTACTTGGTAACCCATCCGGCTGCAGAGTTCTCATTTCGGGTTGTTTGCTTGATCTTTACTTTGCAGAATATTCCTGGGTGGTGGATCTGGTTCTACTACATCTGCCCAATTGCATGGACACTGCGGGGCGTGATTACGTCCATGCTAGGAGATGTGGAAACTGAGATTGTTGGGCCTGCATTTAAGGGCTCTGTCAAAAAGTATTTGGAGGTTAGCCTTGGTTTCACTCCTGGCATGGTTGGAGCTTCTGCTGCAATTCTAATTGGCTTCTGTGTTCTTTTCTTTACTGCCTTTTCTATGTCCATTAAATTCATCAACTTCCAAAGAAGATGAGTCTATTTTCATCTGCCAAATTATAGATGTACGCCAATTTTTCTTTTTTCTCATAGAACAACTGAGGTTTTTTGTTCTTTCTTTCGGGCAAGTTACTCCACATTTAGAGTCTCTAAGTAAAAAGTTGCAAATGAAAAAAGGAAGGAAAAAAAATATATAGATTCTCTTATGTAGATTGTTCATAGTTTGAACATTGATATAGCAGCTGAAGTAAAAAATGAATTGTCATCACTAATATTTTTATTTGCATCTTTTGAATGATATATATTGAAGGAAAAATCGAGAAAAATGATTCTCAATTTCACATTTGAAGTTATAAGAATTTCTACATAAGAAGACCCATTTGTACATAAAACTGAGATGGTAGGTGCAACAAACATTATTATACCAATCCTTGCTACCTCACAACATTTATTCTACCAACCAACAATAATAAATGTTGTCAGCAACAAGAAATAATTCAAAACATATGTTATTCCTACGCCCTCCCTCAAATTAAGGAAGTAATATCCATCATTTCTAACTTACTTGAACTTTCTAAAAACAACTGTTTTGATAGGCATTTTGTAAAAATATTAGCTTCTTGTTCGCAAGAAGGGATATATTGTAGTTTAAGTCCACCGTCTTCAATTTCTAATTTGATGAAATGATGATCCAACTTAGCATACTTCATTCTGGACTAGACTCTTGACAATATGCAATGTTAATTTACCTTCACCATATATAATAATGTCCTCAAATTCTTCATGTAAATTCTGCAACAATCTTTGAAATGAAATAATTTCACAAATTCCTTGAGCAATTACTCTATGTTCTACCTCAGAATTACTCCTTGCAATTAATGTTTGTTTTTTACTCCTCTAAGTCCCTTGTACAGTATTTTGATGTTGACTTACAATGGGAAACATCTTTTCCCCAGTTAACATCAACAAAAGTTTCAATTCTTCTATTTTCAATTATTTTTTAATAAATAAACCTTTACTAGAAGTTCCTTTGAGATACTTTAGAATATGATTTACTCCATCCATATGATGTTTAGTAGGAGAATACATAGCTTAACTGACAAGATTAACAGAATAAGCTAAATTCAATCACGTTAAAGATAAATATATTAATTTACCAATAAGTCTCTAATATTGACCTTTATTCACTGAAGTATCTCCTTCAGGGCCACAACTCTTCTAGTTTTGAGGTAATAGAGTACTCATAGGTTTACATCTTAACTTACTCGTCACCTTTAAAAGTTTTTATACTATACTTTCTCTAGTTGATGACAATTCCTTTCCTACTTCTAACCACTTCCATTCTTAGGAAGAACTTTAGATCTCTAATCTCCTTTGTTTCAAATTCATCTTTAATACTTTGTTTTAATCTTGCTATCTCATCAACATCATTGCTTATAATAATGATATCATCAACATCATTACTTATAATAATGATATCATCAACATACATTAAAAGAATGAATTTCAATCCACTAGTACCCATTTTAACAAACAAGGTATGCTCAACTTCACTTTGATTATAACAAAGCTAAACCAAAGTATTTCTAAACCTTGTAAACCAAGCCCTTAGGAACTGTTTTAAGCCATAGAGAGATTTATTTAGTCTACAAACCTTGCCTATATTTTCTTCCGATGTAAATCTTGGTGGCAATTTTATATAAAACTCCTCCTCTAGATCTCTATTTAAAAAAACATTCTTAACATCCAACCGATACAGTCACCAATCCAAATTCACAACAAGAGATAAGACAACTATAATGGAGTTTAATTTTTCTCAATTTTGCTGCAGGAGCAAAAGTTTCTTCATAGTCTATGCTAAAATTTTAAGCATGTCCTTAACCAACTAGATGGGCTTTATACCTCTTGATACTTCAATCTAGTCTATATTTTATGCTGAGTAACCACTTGCTCCTTATAGCTCTCTTTTCTTCAAGTAAATCTACCACATCCTAGGTGTTATTCGAATATGAGGCTCTCATATTTTCCAACACCACCTCTCTCCATTTTGTCTTTCTCATTGCCTCCTAGATGTTTTTAGGAACTTCCTCCTCATTTGCTCACGTAAGACAAGCCCTATGCTTACGAGACAATTTTAAGTAAGGCATACAATTTGCAATTGGATATTTAACACATGGCCTTCTTCCCTTCCTTACAACTACAGGAAAAGTTAAGTCATCCTCCATTTGATCTTCATAGTTACTTTCAACTGTTAGTTGAACTAAAGTCTCCAGGAGTAATAATTGGCTGTGCATTAGATTTCTGTCTCCTTATGTATACTTTAATTTACAACTTCTTTAGAACATTCTTTGGATCTAAAGGACCATTATCACAATTTAACATAAGATGAGATTTTTCTGGTGACAGTAGATTAGATGATGTTGTTTCAATATTAGATTGTAATGAACTTATAGGTTGAGATATTTCCTAATATCAAGAAGATAAGGAGATGACACTTAAGGACCTAAACCTACTGTCTCAAAATTGTATGGTAAGTGTTTGGGCTGAAAATCAAGTAACAAGAACAACTTGTCTTCATTATCAAGAATTTCAGACTCCTCTTGCCATAAGGCATCATAATATGCTTGATTTTCAAGGCTAAGGCAACAGCAAGGCTTAAGAGCCTAAGGTCAAGAAGGGTCAAGGTCAGAGCTTAGAAAGGAAGGACTAAGAGACTAAGTGCTTCAAGTTTCTTGGTTTTGGACATGTAGCTAACCAATGCACAAACCAACGTGTCATGACCATCAAGGTAGATAAGTTCCAATTCTAAGTAGAGAGTGTTAGTGAAGGAAAGGTAGAAGAAGTAGATGTTAGTTACCTATTGGAAGAATTTCAGGAAGATACTAACACTTAGATCCAACTAGAAATGGGAGAATATTGTATAGTTGTACAAAGATCTCTTCGTAACTTTGTCTCTAATAAGAATAAGCAAAAGGAGAACCTCTTCTATACAAACTATTAAGTGAATCACAAACTCTATCCTTTGATCATTGATGAATGGAATTGTAACAATGCCATAGCAAAAGGAGTAGTCATAGCCCTAAAGTTGCTAACCTGCCCACATTCTAAGCCCTATAAGATTCACTGGCTAAATGAGAAGGAAGGACCTTGGTAATGATTACTTCATTATTACTTACGATTATAAAAAGTGGCTTAGCATACTAGTCACCTTCCTCACCCAATTCCTTAGCTAAAAAAGAGATCCAATCCGTGGTTAAGATAGAATTTGTGATTAGTCCCATTTTCTCAATTGGCATTTCATAAGGGAACTTAACCTCTCTCAAAGTTCATAACAAAGCCTCCTTATGTGGTTTAAATGCCATCAATGGATCCATTAATGATACCTATGCCAAGGTCTTAGCAAGTTGCTCCATCATCTCATTTTTACTTGACTTGATCATCTTGGTAAAAGTGGATAGCCCTTCTTCATATTCAGTAGTTTTGTTACTCGTCTCTTCTTACACATTCTTCTCCTTGAGATCCTCTTTTAGGTCATAGACTTTTCTAGATTGAGTAATTCCTCCCACCAAAGAAATTAATCTTTCTTAATTTACCACCTGATAGTTAAATGGGGTGGCCTTGTAGCTTTTTGATGCTCTAGCACATGAATGGTATACCTTTTAGTTTTCAAAGCTTGTTCATTTTTTAAGAACTCAAAAAGTTTAGGCTTCTTATTTGAATCAATCATGTTGATGGCGAACTCGAAATTATTAGAAATCATGTTAATAACCAAACCATGGTTAGGCAGGGGCTTATTATTAACATTTAGGGCTAGAGTTTCTATAAAGTCCAACTACACTGATCTTTCATTAATCAAGTCTTGAATTTTGTTTTCCAGTATCTAACATGTATAAATTAAGCAACCTACTTGCCCCAAGTGATACATTTTTTATTAAGATCATAAACCCTTAGCCTGTATCTTTCACTAGGGTATTCATACTGGATTAGATTATCTTTCCATAGCTTCTCAAAAACCTGACTTAGAGGAACTAATATCCTAGTGAATTGCATTGGGGCCCTATTGGCCTAAGGTTAGATTAACCTTTGGATAAACCCCCTTTGACTCAAACGAATCTTTTAGATAGTTATCCTCTGCTTCAAGGGGTGAAGCCTCAGTATTCTTCTCATAACGAACCTTAGAACTTTCTTCATTAGATGGTGTTGTAGCTCAGAGTGGGGTAATGTTATCAATAAGAAAACTCATATGTTCTGCAATTTTTCTCATAGTTCACTCCAAAGAGCAAAAACTCAACTCGGTGGGATCAGTAATTTTTGAGTTGTTATTCTTAGTGTTGTTGGTAGATTTTGGTAATTAGAATTATCCTACAAAGAAAGGAAAAACTCTTAATATTGAGACTAATCCGATGTGACATCTCCAATACTTAAGTTATTAAAAATGAATAGAGAAAGTTAAGTAAGTGGTCAAGAGGTATCAGATGCCCTTACATTATTTCTTCCTCATATTTATAGGTGAATGTTATGTTTGAAGTAACGGTTATCAAAATAACCATCAAGATACATGGAAGGCTCTTACAGATACATTCCCTGAAATGTAGGGAGAGCAAGCAATTATGTAATATAACCATGTTAGTGAAAACTGTTTGCGCCAACTCCCTTGAATTTAAATTAAGAATGGATTTGTGCTACTCAGTGAGATGCCAAGAATACAGATTACTTGGCCTTTCGACAATCAAATGGATAAGTGAGTGAAGCTTTAAGTATCAATGTTTTTTAAGCCGAGTAAGCGAAAATTGACTATCAACATTTGCCCCCCAACTCCCATGTATAAGGATTCGACTAAGGGAATAAACATCTTGATGTTCTACAGGATCAAGTAGGGAATAATTTCCTAAATGCCAAGTAACCAGAAAAGTTATTTATTTTCGAGAGGTAGATCATGCCTTATGTGAAAGGTCGCAACTTTCAATTTTCCCACCCTTCAAAACCTCAAGCGGTAGAATAAATGACAACTGTCACATTAGCCATGATTATACTGTAAGCCATAATAACTGTCAAAGCCTTGGCAACTGTTGGATCTCTGTCTTAAAATACACGTCAGTAATTCATACCATCTTCTATTTAGCACGTCATTTCCAACAAAGTATTTAAGAGTTTTTTTATAGCAAAATCAAAGTTTACAATCGCACTCATAAACTTTCTCTTACTTTCGATATTTTCTTCTTCAACTTCAAACTCTTCAAACGTTGTGAATTTATAGCCAATCAAGTATGGTTCGCAATGTAATTCATTGACTTATCCTTTCAAATTCAAAGCAACAGAGACTGAGGCTGGCATATTATTTGGGTAATTCGGCTGATAGCGTGGTGGATCGGTAGGACAAACTTGCTTAAATCAATTCACTCGCAACAAATACCTACCTAGATGATAAGGAGGGAAGAATTGAAGCTAGGTATCTATACAAAAATACAGTCTACTTTCGCAATTCGCCAGATGGAGTAGTTAGTGCCACTAATAGGGTCCTTGTCTTAAAATATAACAAGTACTAAAAATACCTTCTAGGGGCATAGAATCTTAAGAAGCCAAGAGAAGAGGAAACAGTATATTTTCCGAGGGAGCGCAAGTTTCACATCTATTTGAAGTATTTTGATTTTGGACTGCACTTCCCTTTCTCGGCATTCATTAAGCAGTTTCCAATTATTATCAAGTCACGCTAATTATGTTTTCACCAAATACATATCGGCTTCTAGTGGCTTTTGAAATAATCCATGAAGAGGTTGAAGTCAGAGCTATACCTCAACTGTTTTAGTACTTCTTTACGATTAGGAGGCAACCTGACGGCTGATACTTTGCCACTACGAGGCATAAGCAGAAGTTCATGGATGGGTTTGAGTCCAAGATCTATAGGTGGTATGATAAATTTGTGTCAATAGTGTCAAATAAGGAGTTGGATTTCTAGACTTAATGGACTGAGACAATCTATAATAAGGGTATAAAGTTGATGTTGAATGATGCCATAGTAATAAAGAAGATTCAAGAAAGGAGGAAGAACGAAATGTTCTTTTAAGATGCCGAAAGAATAGTTAGGCATTATGAAAGCGAAGAGGCGATCTTTTCCTAGAAGGAAGGTACGCTAATGAGTAACCATCATGCCTAGTATAGCTACAAGAGGAAAGCCATTCTCGTGACTTAGGAAAAGAATTGTTACCTTTAAGCCTTGCTTGGTATGGAGAGTATAAGTTCATTCTTTTTCCTCACATTAATATTAATATGTTATTGCATATTGCAAATATGGGTACTGGTGAAGTAAACCATGCTAAACTATTGGCCCAATCCAAGGCCAAGAAGTCAAAGGCTGAAAAGCGTGCAACTACTGCTACCACTACCACTTGACCAGTTGCTATGAAGAAAGCAGCAAAAGGGGGTACAACAAAGCAGGTGATAGCCCAAGAGACCTCCCAACCAACAGAGAAGCAAAAAGGGAGTGAGAAGCACAAATTGGTCAAGACTGCATAAATCGAGGCACCTCCAGCTGAGAATGCTCCATCTGCTGCAAAGTTAAGAAAAGGTGGCTAAGCAATCCAACCACAAAATGAGGTTGAAATCATCACTATCGCAGAGGGGTTGTCACTAGTGGCGAAGGTGGTGCTAAGCACTAGTAAGAGACCTAGGAAGGAGTTTGTCAACTAACCACCTACCAAGAGGTCCAAAGAGCTGGATGAAGGGATGAAGGAGGCCATGTGCAACAAAGCTCTTGACAGTGTTGAATCCATCCCTAACATAGAGGTCGAAGAGTACTTGGCCCCGTGTTGGAGCCATACCATCTTGCATACCAATTCGACCTTAGTTAACAGGATGAAATCTCTAGCCTTGATGGAAAGTATTATTCTTCCTAAGGATAAAGAGATCACAAAGAAAGACATCATTAGGGTCGGTGGTTGTAATAAGGCTCATATCATAGCCAAACTGTATGACGTAAGTATCTATAGTATGCTTTCAACAATCAAGTTTGTTTTATTACTAATACTGCTATTTGTTTTATTGCTAATATTGCTATTTGTTTTATTGCTAATACTGCTATTTGTTTTTAGATATGCAACCATGCTTTGATAACTTTAGACGAGGCCAATAAAGAGATGAAGAATGTAATAGCAATAATATTTTTCATGTATTCTGCTAGGTCATCTAAAATATTCATTATTCTTCACTATCTTGTTGTTGAAAATTGAGGATGCATACAACTCCTTTAAAGCCCAAACTACTGCTACCAAGAACTCAAGAATAAAGGTCGAGATGGAGGCCAGGAAGTACCAGAAAGAACTGGCTGCCAAGAAATTGGCACACTCATTGGCTACCGACGAAGTCTCAAGCCTTAAGGCTAAGGTCAAAGAGCAATACAAGGAATCTAAAGGCTTAAAAGAGGAGCTGTAGAAGAAAAAAGAAGAGTATTGGGGTTTGAGTCAAACTCTTTGCATAATGAGCAATGAAGAAGATAATCTCAAAGTGCAAATCAAGGAGCTAGAGACCAATAACACAAAGTTACGAAGCCATGTTTTTGAGTTGGAGAAGACTGTGAAGAGAGGTCCCTCTATCAAAGAGGCATTAGATATTGTCACTCTTAGTCGGCAATATAGGAAAACCTTGCAAAAGAAGTTGTTAAAGGGGGTTTAGGTGGCAAGAGAGGAAATCCTCAAGCTTTACCCTTATTTCAATCCCTCTTACCTTGATTTCGCCAACATCAACAACAAAGTCAACAATTGTATGATGGTGATGACAACGAATTAGGTACCGAGATTGTCATGAGGGGTGATAAGGAAGCTCATGACAAGGATCCTGAGAAAGACAAAGAACGTCTATCAAAAGAAATCCCTTCTGAGCAAAAGGAAAAATCTACCTGTTCAAAAACCCCAAGTGTCAAAAAAGAAGTATGCTCTAAGAAAGCCCTAGCCACTAATCCAAAGATTGGATCAACTTACTCCGAAAATAGGCCGTATGATAGTCATGTACTTATGTTCTTTGTACGCAGTATTTAAGGCCAATAGGCTAAGTATTTGTAATAATATTATGATGAATGAGAAACACTTAACTCTTTCTATAACTTAGTATTTCTAATACGTTTTATTTCATGCACCATGTTTTCTTAGCATGTATGATTTTTCTATTAATACACATGTTTTATTTCACATGCTAAGTTTTTCTTAGCATGTTTTACTTCATACACCTAATATTTTTTTGGCATATTTTATTTCACACGTCTAATTCTTTAGGCATGTTTTATTTCATATGCCTAATTCTTTCAGCATATTTTATTTCACATGCCTTTCTTATGTCTTTTATAAACATTTTTCGTTAGCCATTTGAGACATAGACTAGCCATCTTACTCAGCTATAAGATTGATTTCTGAAGTTCATTAACTATGAGAGACTTGAACTTACATCAACTTGTTCGCCATGCAATTTGAACTTATTAACTCATCAGTTATAAATAGATCAAGAACAAAATAAAACTTTAAATATAATTGTATCCTTACAAAAAAGTAGGCTGTCGCCTTACAAAATAAATGCAAATGAACATCATCCAGGCAATCAATTGAAATAAAGCTTCAAATTCTCAACATTCCATGCTCGAGGGATGATTGAACCATCTAACCTCTCTAGTCGATAAGCCCCCTTACCAACAACTTTTCGAACCCTAACAGGATCCTCTAAATTTGCATCGAGTTTTCCTTGACTTTTGCGTATGCTAGTTGCTTCTAACTTTTGGCAAACCAAGTCTCCAAGTTAAAAAAACTTATGCTTTACTTTTTTATTGTAATACCTAGTTGCTTTATGTTGGTATGCCGCAATCCTTGCGTTTGCAATATCTCTAATTTCTTGAATGGTGTCCAAATTTGCTGTTAATGCAACTTGATTAACCATCACATCAAAATTTTTCGTTGATAGATTAGGCAGATTTAACTCAATTGGCAAAACTACTTCTGTACGAAATGCTAACCTAGTGGGGGTCTCTCTTGTTGTAGTTCTGTAGGTGGTTTAGTATCCCCATAAGACATCCGGCAGCTCATCAATCCATCTCCCCTTAACTTGATCTACTTTCCTCCTTAAGCCATGTTAGATGATTTTGTTGATGGCTTCAACTTGTCCATTCGTCTAACGGTGTACTACAGACATGTAGTTCAGTCGAATGCCGTATTTCTCGTAAAATGTTCGAAACTTGTTGTTATTAAACTGTAGGCCATCATCCATGATTATCATAAAAGGGATACTGAATCTCAATATTATAAAGTTGAAAACAAATGCCTCTACTTTCTGTTCGGTGATCCTTGCCAATACCTCAGTCTTTGCCCATTTGTAAAAAAAAATCCACAGCAACAATGACAAATTATCACTAAGTGATAAACTTCAAGAAAGGTCTAAGAATATCTAACCCCCATTAAGTAAAGGGCCAAGGACTAGATAGGTAATATAATTCAATTAAGAGCGCATGACTCAATGCCTCATGCTTCTAGCATTGTGGACAATGCCGAATAATTATCCTTACATTTCCTTTTATGGTCGGCCAATAGTAGCCAAGTCATAAAGCACAGACATGCAATGTGTATGCTTTCACATATTACTGCATACACTACTGTATAATTCAAATAACTCTTAGAGGAAGGCATCGAAGATAGGGTTATGACATACCACGTTTGTACTATTGACCATCTATCAACATGTAGTTCGCAACTTGATAAGCCAATCTCCTTGCTTCTTTCTTATCATCAAGGAGGGTGCCATCTCTCAAATAATCTATAAGGGGATCCATCCAAGACTCTTCTTTTGGCTAAGTAGCTAATTTGCAACTCTACGATACAATGGATAAACTTTTATGTAGAAGAAATTCAACAAAAAGGTTGTTGCTCAAGTCAAGGAACGCTATACTAGCTGACTTTGATAACTTATCGGCAGCAATATTCTTACTTCTTGGACCTTTATGGATTGAAAAAGATTAAAATTCTTCTGTGAACGTTCATACCATCAATGGGTTCTTGCTTATTTCTTCTACCCTTGCCACGTAACTTCTTGTCACTTAATTCACCACAAGTTGTGAATTAGAGAACAGTTCAAATTTCTTGGCACCAATCTCTTTCGCCAGTTTAGGTCCGACAATCACAACTTCATATTCAACTTCATTGTTGCTGGTTAGGAATCCGAACTTTAATGCATAATTAACTTAGATGTTGTGGAGGGCTTAAAGAACAAGGCCTACACCACTTCCTTCTCTTATGTAAGAACCATCTACATAAAGGTATCATACAGGTTTCTCGACAACCTCAACACTATCTTCCTCACTAGTGAACTCAGCTAAAAAGTCTACCAATACTTGAGCTTTTAATGCTGTTCTGGGTTTGTACTGTACACCATAAGCACTTAGCTCTAGGGAATATTTCATCATCCTCCCAGAGGAGTCTAGCCATTGTAATGCTTACCACAAAGGCTAATCCATAAGGACTACGATCTAGTAAGCCATGAAATCTCGTTTCAATTTTCTTACTAAGAGAACCACTACTAAAACAAACTTCTCAATTTTCGTGTACCAATGCTCTGGCCCTTGTAAGACATGACTTACGTAATAAAAGATTCATACTCCTTTCCATCAACTCAGACCAATACAAAAGAAATAGCTTAGCAGCTAACCGATAAGTACAAATATAAATTCTCTCTAGAGATAGGTGTTGAGAATATCTAGGGTATCGTAAGGAATTCTTTGAGATCATTAAAAGCTCTTTTGCAATCATTAGACCATTTGAATTCTTTAAGATTTTAATGAATTTAGCGCACCTATGCACGTTTCTTGACATAAACCTATTAAGAGTGGCTATTCGCTTGGTGAGATCCTATACTTCCTTAACCATACGAAGGGATTTCATGTTTATTATCATCTCAGTTTTTCTCGGGTTAGCTTCAATGCTGTGCTATATGACCATATATCCTAAAAACTTTCCCGAAGTTGAGCTAAAGATGTACTTCTATAAGTTAAGCTTCATTTTGTATCTCCTTAGAGTAGTAAATGTCTCATCAAGATCAGTAAGATGCTAATCCTTTGTCACGCTATTTACAATCATGTCGCTAACATATACTTAGATGTTTCAATGGATCTGAGATTTAAACATCTTAGTACCAAGTCTCTAGAAAGTTGCATCAATTTTTTTAGCCTAAAGGGCATCACCATATAATAATATGTTCCAAAATTGGTGACAAATGAAGTATGGACTTCATGCTCCTCGTCTATCTTGATTTAGTTGTAACCTGAGAAAGCATCTATAAAAGAAAGTAACGTATGTCCAATAGTTAAATCTACCATCTGATCGGTTTTCGACAATAGGAAACAATCCTTGGGATATACTTTATTGAGATCCATAAAGTCTATGCACATGCTTCACTTGTCATTAGACTTCTTGACTAGCACACAATTAGTTAGCCAAGTCAAATAAGGCTCTTCCCAAATAAATCCTATCTTTAATAGCTTCTGGACTTCTTCTTCTATGATTGTTTGTCTCTTGAGGGCAAAATGCCTTTTCTTTTGCTTAATCACCTTCGCATTAAGATCAATCTAGAGCTTGTATACCATAACGTCCCTTAGAATACCTGGCATGTCTAAAGGGGACCATGCAAACACATTAGCATTGACTCGCAAGAAGTTGATCAAACTTTGCCGAATGTTTGCCGAAAAGGGTTTTCTTATCTTTGTTGCTTTCCCAAGGTCATCTCCCAAAGAGATTTCTTCTATATTATTCTCGACACTTTCTATGCCAACTAACTTTCCTTCTAAATAGGTTTCTACTTGAAATACCTCTTCTCTTCTTAAGGCCCACACGTACAAAGATCTTATCAATTGCTGATCCCCTTTACACATGCTGACTCCTGTAAGAGTAAGGAATTTCGCTTTGAGATGTGCAATGAAATGGAAAATGCCGAATAGATGTTGACAAGACTGTCCCATGATCATGTTATATGGTGATCAACATTTGACGACGAGAAAGTATACTTTATCCTCTACAACATGCTCGTCATCTCCAATCTAAATCAACAAAGAAATTACTCTAGCTACCCGGACAGGTTAGTTGTTGAAGGCATACAAATTATATTTATAAGATCTTAGCTATGCTTTGATCTTTGGTCTCATCTAATCAAAAGCATGCTGGAAAATCTTGTCTGCCGAACTTCGAATGCCAACAAGAATTTTCTTGACCTCGAAGTTGGCAACTCTCGCACTAATAACAAGTGCATCATCATGTGGACTCTGGATGCCTTTAAAGTCTTCCGCTGTGAAAGAGATTATATTATCGATCTTAACCTTCTTGCCTTGGATGTTGTAAACATAATTTTTGGCGTTAGTCAAACTCAAAGAACTTAACTAGCCTATAGTTGGTTCGCTGATAATAGTGTTGATTACTCCATTGAATGCTTTGCTGGAACACCTATTCTTTTGCATATCTTACTACAATAGCTAGCCGGGTGTCATTCTCCTATTCCTTACGTCTCCTCTGAGATGGTCTCTCAATATTCTCGACATCATGTACTAAGAACTTTTGCAAATGTCTATGTTAAATGGCATCCTCGATTATATTCTTAAGTTAGATGCATTTGTTTGTGTTATGGCCTTTGTCGCAGTGGAAATCACAGTACTTATTGGAATTCCCCCTTAAGGGATTTCCTCTTATTCTTTCTAGCTACTATAAAACGTCTCTCTACCTACGTACCTCCATTAGTACGTTTGAAATTAGACGATTGATAAGTGTGTGGGACGAATATGTTGGAATCCTTAGTCTCTTTCTCTCAGCATCTAAACTTTGATCATCATCTCTCCTAAGTCTATCTTTTGCACTTCTCCTCTTGTCATTTTTCCTATCTCCTCTGTTCTGATTGCCTTCTCGCCGAGCCTTTATGTTATCTTCTTTTTGAATGTATGAGGTGGCCTTTACCTTTAACTAAGCGGAAGTTCTCGGCTTATTCTTTACAAGAGACTTAAAAAAGTCTCCATAGGGCTTGACTCCATCAATTATGGCATTGAAAGCCATACTCATGTCTAGTTCTAGGATTTAGACCATCTTAGCAATAAACCTGGCTTAGTAATCTTTGATTGACTCATCTTATCATTATTTGATCATGTTAATGATTGAAGAATCCTTAACAAGAAGCTTACTTATAAGGAAGTGCAAAAGAAATCCTTCTACTAGTTCTTCGAAATGGGAAAAGGTGTTTGGTTTCAAATGTTTGAACCATGTACTAGCCACATTCCTTAAGGTTAAGGGAATAACTTGATAGGCCATTGCATCACTCAAACCGTGCAACTTAGCCAACGTGCAATAGTACTGCAAATGATCTTCAGGATCTTTTGTCATGTCATAAGTTTCAAATTGCGGCAGCTTGATGTGCCATAGTATCACTTCCTCCAAAACCTCAAGAGTGAAGGGGCTCTTCTTAATTTGGAACTACTTTGCTCATTGTAGCAAAGGTGTTGACATGCGAATGTCACGGGCGGATTCCGTCGCTCGACCCCGTGCGGCACTTAGCGCTCCTGACCTCACTAAGGAAGGCTAAGTCAGCCTGTAATACACTCACAATGTTAGAGAGAGAAAGTAGAGAGAGAAACTGTGATAGTATACTGTATTCACTCAAATAACTTCTCTTACATCTGAGGGGGAATACCCCTATATATACAGAAAGCCTTTACAATCTAATGGTTAAGATCAATTCGATCTAATGGTTACAGTTGATTCCCAACTACTACCTTCACCTACCTCCACCTACTACTATACAAGATTCTGGACTTCTCTGGAATATTCTAGAGCTTTTCATCATCTAGAAGCTTTTAATGGGCTTGGGCTTCCGTCTTTGGGCTTGAGGAACCTCCCAAGAATGGCCCATTTCGGGAGGTCCGTAACATTCTCCCCCGCTCAATCCGGCGACGCCCTCGTCGCTCCTTCATAGTGGAATTGTTGAATCTTGTTTTTAAATTACCATAATGCTTCGACTGGCACCCCCCCCTGGCCTCACTCTTTAGTCTTCCCTTCCATCTTACCATATACTCATGTCTGAGAGTTTGTCCACGTCTCTTCACATGTCTATCAGCTATGATCCCTTCCACTTCGTTGTCAAATGAATCCCGTACCCTTATTGGGGCCCTTTGTGATATAGCTCTTATAGGGTCTTCCTCATCTTTGTGGAATGGTTTTAGAATGCTCATGTGGAAAGCTGGGTGGAATTTCAGTTTAGATGGAAGTCCCAACTTATAAGATACTTGCCCCACTCGTTTCACAATTGAGAATGGACCCTCGTAGCGACTCATTAGACCTTTATGTAATTGTCCCTTCGTACATTGTATCAAATGTAACTTGATAAGCACTTGATTACCTACCTGATATTCCATCGGCTTCCCCTTCTTGTCTGCCATCTTCTTCATTCTCTTGATAGCTCAGCCTAAGTATGTCCGAGCTAAGTCGTGATTTTCCCGCCATTCCCTTGCAAATTTATATGCGGGAGGGCTGGACCCCGTATCTCCTATTACCACTGTATGAGGAGTTAGGGGTTGCCTTCCCAGGATGATCTCGAAAGGACTCTGTCCAATGAACTCCTTCTTCTGTAGATTGAAAGAGAGTTGTATGACATCCAATAACTTAGACTGGCCCAAATGACTTGTACTTATAAGGTGCCTCCAAACTTGAAGGCAATGTACTACAACTGACTTTTCCTTTTCATGTCTTGGGTGTCGCCTCTTTTTATCGTTCAAAGTTCGATTCTCAAAGACTATTGGATGGTTTTCCTGCATCAAAACCTCACCAATGGCATAATCACCATCATCCATGCATACTTCAGATACTTCACCAAAATTAAAAGGTATAAGAACTTGTTTTTTAATGACTGCTTCCTTCAGGATATCAAATGTCTTCTGTCGATCTTCCTTCCATACCCATAAGACATCTTTCTTGAGTAAATCCGTTAAGGAGGTAGCCATTCGGGAGTATCCACTTATGAAATTTTTGTAATAACTTACTAAGCCAAGAAATGACTTCAATTCAGTGGGCTTAGTAGTTTCTTTCCATTCTCGAATGGCCTGTATCTTCTCTTCGTCCATTTTGATCTTCCCCTTTCCTACTACATGCCTTAAAAGGGTCACTTGTTTCTTTGCAAAGGCACATTTCTCCAGCCTTACATATGACTCGTTTTCCCTTAAGGCTAAGCAATTTGGATGAAGATGCACTTGTTGCTTTTCTATAGGCTTGCTATAATTCATGATATCATCCAAGTAAATCACAACAAAATGATCCAAGAATGGTGCTAATACCCTATTCATTAGACTACAAAAATTAGCTGGGGCGTTTATGAGCCCCAATGGCATGCCAGGAACCTTAGATGTACCATACCTTGTAACGTAAGTGTTTTTGGACTCGTCTCCATATCTCAGTCGTAGCTCCAATTTTGAAAAGTCTCTTGCCTCTCCCCTTCGATCGAATAAGTCTGATACCAAAGGAATGGAGTACTTATTCTTCTCAGTGACCTTATCTAAGGCCTTATAGTCAATACACACCTGGAGGGGCCTATCGTGTTTCTTCCGAAAGAGAACTGAAACTCCAAAAGGTGCCTTTGACAGTTGGATGAATCCAGCTTCCAACAACTCCTTCAATTGTCGCCTCAATTCTTCTAATTCTTCTAATTCTTCTGGGGGTATGCGATTAGGAACAGTAGCAGGGGCCTTTGTACCTGGTTTCAACTCAATCGCATGATCCACTTCCCTTTTTTGTGATCGCTTCTTTGGCAACTCTCTCGGCATGATGTCTTTGAATTCTTCTAGCAACTCCCCCACTCGATGTGGAATTACCTCTTGATCCCCTGTCTCTTCTTCCCCTTTCAAGCCCTTCGCTAGTCGCATAGCAGAAAGGAATTTTGTGGCTTGACCAGCTTTCCTTGTAACGGGCACCACACATTGAGAGTTGGTCTCGAGAATACATATACAGTCTGCACGAGGAACAATAAGTGCATCTATACGATCTAAGAATTCCATCCCAATCACAAATTCGAAGTCATCCATAGGTACTACTTCGATGGTTTCTTTCCCTTTCCACCCTCCCATATGGAGCTCTATCTCCCTGGCGACTCCAGTAGTAAGGACTTCCTTTGAGTTTACTGTCTTGAGCCATGTCTTGGTTTTCTCCACCTCTATTCCAATCTTACTTGCTGCTACATCGGAGATGAACAGATGAGATGCCCCTGTATCAATAAGGGCATTTAACTTCTTGCCAGCAACTGTTACCTCAGTGTACATCAACCCCTTTCGCTTCTCCGGCATTTTCATAGCACTAAGTAGTTTTATCGAACCCAGTTTGGCCTCATCCTCTTCACTGGAGCTTTCATCTGCCATAATTGCTACCAACCGATCTTTCTTTAGGCATTCCCTAGCATAATGGGGCCCATTGCAAAAATAGCACTTCAATTCTCGAGGCTTCCATCGTTCCCCATTTTTTCCTTCACGAGTCCTTCCCCGATCATTATTCCTCTCTTCCATCTTAGGTTTCCCTCTTAAGGAACTCCCATTCCTTTCCTTCTCAACTCCCCCTTTCCACCTTCCTATTGGGATCTTATGCTCTGTCTTCTTGAACTCCGTTAGGCCTTCAGCAACTGCTATGGCCTTAGAGATGTCTTCTATTTCCCTTCGATCTAGCTCTAAATTTGCCCAAGGTTCCAGACCATCTAAAAACATCACTAGAGTGTCATCCTAGTTAAGGTCTGGGATCTCCAACATTAGTTCTGAGAATTCCTTCACATATTGCTTGATGTCACCCTTATGAGTTAGGTGACGCAACTTCACCTTCGCTTCTTTAGCAGCATTTTGGGGAGAGAACTGTCCCTTGATCTCATGTACAAAGCTAGCCTAAGTATTGATTTCGTTTGCCCTCCTACGCCACCATACCATAGCAGAATCTTTCAAATACATAGCAGCAGTACGTACCTTTTCGAGGTCATCCAAGATTCTTACAGCATTGAAATATTGTTCTATTCTCCAAAGGAAGTTGTCTACCTCCCGGGCGGATCGTATCCCATTGAAAGGTTCGGGCTTGGGGATATCGATCCTATGAGCAGACTGGATGGTCACTCCACTTACCATTACCGTCCGACATGCTATTAGTTGGTTCTTAAGTTCTTCAATCTCCTGGCGCATGGCCGTCATTATAGCATCTATCTTGGCTTCATAACCTTCCTCCTTAGTTTCCAAAGCAGTGACTCGAGCTTGGAGTACTTCATTCTTTCCCTCAATCGTCTCATCACGCTGTTTCAGCTCGTCAATGGCTTGATTCAATGCTCCTTGTAACTTGCCTTGAAGTTCTTCCTCCATCTCTTCAAGGTTGCCTTGTGATTCCTCAAATTATTCCTTCACTTCAGCGATGCTCAACTCGGCTCTGTCCATCCTATTAAGGAGGGAGTTCAGCAAGTCTCGGGACCTAGTCCTTTGCCTGGTAACGCGGTGATCATCATGGTCAGCCAACTCGTCGACCATTGAAGTGTTATTGTCTCCTCCGGATGACATTTTCCCCTCAAGCAACTTCTTTTTCAGGCTCTGATACCACTTGTCACGGGCGGATTCCGTCGCTCGACCCCGTGCGGCACTTAGAGCTCCTGACCTCACTAAGGAAGGCTAAGTCAGCCTGTAATACACTCACAATGTTAGAGAGAGAAAGTAGAGAGAGAAACTGTGATAGTATATTGTATTCACTCAAATAACTTCTCTTACATCTGAGGGGGAATACCCCTATATATACAGAAAGCCTTTACAATCTAATGGTTAAGATCAATTCGATCTAATGGTTACAGTTGATTCCCAACTACTACCTTCACCTACCTCCATCTACTACTATATAAGATTTTGGACTTCTCTGGAATATTCTAGAGCTTTTCATCATCTAGAAGCTTTTAATGGGCTTGGGCTTCCGTCTTTGGGCTTGAGGAACCTCCCAAGAATGGCCCATTTCAGGAGGTCCGTAACACGAAGGTCTAACATGGTGTACCTACTGCGGTTGCTTACCTTTATCAATTTTTTTTAGTGCAGGAGTCAAAGGTCCCATCACAATCTCAACTTGCTTTATTGGCAATTCAGGTGAATAAATTCAGTCATCGCTATTCTCAGCGTTGTGATCATCATGCTCTTTATTTTAATTCTTGATTTTCTTTAGCCAAATCAAGGTAAAGTTGCTCGAGCCTAGCTAAACATTACTTGTTATTATACCTACTTCCCTTCCCCTCCCCCCCCCCCCCCCTCCCCCTCCCCCCCAAGGTGTTAGGAGGAAGTGCTAGCACCTGCACTTTAGTCATTCTAGTTTTCACTTTATGGGTATGTTTGAGAAAAAATAGACAGTACCAAATGTTATTGGTGGATTTTGGTAATTGGAATTATCCTATAAAGAAAGGAAAAACTTTTGGTACCGAAGCTAGTTGGGTACAACCACTCCGATGCTTAATTTAGTAAAAATGAATAGAGAAAGTTAAGTAGTCAAAAGGTATCAGATGCCCTTACAGTATTTCTTTCCCATATTTATAGGCGAATGTTGTGTCTGAAGCAATAGTTATTGAAATAGCCATCAAGTTACGCAGAAGGCTCTTAATCAGACACATTCCTTGAAATGCAGGGAGAGTAGGTAGTTATATAATACAACCATGATAGTGATAACTCTTCACAGTAATTCCCTTGAATTCAAATTAGGAATGGATTTATGCTACTCGACAAGATGCTAAGAATACAGATTACTTGACCTATTGACAACCAAATGAACGAGTGAGTGAAGCTTTAAGTATCAACGTTTAGCAAGCTAAGTAAGCAAAAACTGACTATCAACAGTTGGTGTTGTTGTCGTCATTTCCTTGAGTAGCTATTCTAGTTTGGGAGCAGGTTTTGATCAAATTTCTCTGAACGACCTAACATATTAGAGCCATTTTGAAACCTGGGTACTTTACAAAATGTTAACACAAATATAATATTTTTTTTAGATGAGAAAAGAATATAAATGAACAAATGCAAACATATATGGTACATGGATGTAAAGAAATTTAAATTGGCAAGTGACTCATAATGTGGAAAAACATCACTAACTTTTATTAATTTTTGCAATTATGGAGTTTACATCACTTATTCAGAAGAAAAGAAAATTTCCTAGAAGAAAAAAAAAACTATAATTATTCTTTTTGTTGCAACCAGATTCAACTTGGACTTTCTTTCTCTTTTGAATCTTAGGAGCCTCTATTTCCTTAATCTTACCTCTAGCTTTCTTGAGTTGTGCTTCGAAAGTCTTTATCTTCTAGTGATATTCCTCATAATGGGCCTTTAATTCCTACTTTCCTTCTCTTGCTTTCTTTGCTATAGCTTCAATTTGGGACTTCTCTTTCTCTTTTACCCCCTCCATATCCTTTAGCTTTTAAAGCTAATGATAAAGAAACTCTTTTGTTGTCTGAGCCTTATCGAGTATACCTTTGATGGTAAGGGTAGTCTTCCATTTTCACCAAAGGGATTTAATACGTAAGAGCTAGGATACCTTGTTAGCTACCATAATGCAAGGATCATAAAAGTTAAGTGAAACAAGCTCTATTGATGGCCTCCTTTAAATCATGTTCTGAATTGGTCCATTAGCTGGAAAGTACTCAATGCAGATGTTGAAACCTTTGCACTCTTTCACCATCTTACTACTCAAATACCATCTGGGTGTCTAGAGCAACACCTTAGCTTTCATGTTCTTAAAATATTGAATCCAATAGCAAGTAGCTATATTTTCAGGTAACTGGATCCATTCCTTAAAAAACTTAATGAGATCATACTGTTATGTGAACTCGGCCCAATTAAAGTCAAGTTGATGACTCCTTATGTAACTAATGAACCAGATTAAGATTAGACCCATGTTGGTCAGCAAATCTCTGTACTTCTTTCTTTTGAGGTGATATAGTTAACGAATTTGTTCAACCAAAGGAGCAAGTATATACAGCTTCCCCTCAAGAAACTGGGCCACTGTTTCTACAATTCTAAAGTGAATACAACATCTCTTGTCTAGGAATTGGATGGCACTGAAGATCACTAAAATATAGGCATTAGCCCAATGTTGGTGCCAAGCTTCTAAATCTACACAAAAAATGTCCTTCTCTTTGTACTTCAACTTAATAAAGAAAACTAGACAATGATATTATTCATCCAGATAGTCTTCTCTTGAACCAAAATCAAGTTTATCTCAACCTTTCAAACTCTTGGTTACTTGCTAAAGATTTTTAGTGCAATAGCTTCTAGGTTTAGAATGTAGATATCATTAATAATAGCTAGAGGCTAGAGTAATAGGGAGTATTTTTCAATAGTTGGACACAACTAGTGTAGGCCAAAGAAGAACGCAATTGCTTCAGGTTCCTAAAAGTGTATTAAGGCCCACATAAGAGTAATGTTTAGAGCAATAGTTTGTAGAGACACTGTAGTCCTAATCTTACTCTTGAAGAATTCCTACTTATCTAGGCTAAAGAGCTAAAACCAAGTCTTGAGTGATTTTTGACATCCATGAGGTAGGTGAATATGGATCTCATCAAAAGCAGTCTGAGTTGAGTTTGTATAGTCATGTCTATAAAAGGTAAAATTACAATTAGAGCCTTCCTAAACTTTACATGTAATCTTTACAAGGCATTTATGAGGAAACTTACAAGAATAATTACAAAGGAAGAATGTAAGAAAAGGAATAAAAAAGGAAAACACAAGGAAATTACAAAATCTTTACAATTGTAATCTCTTTGTTTTGGCTTACCACATTACGGGTGCTTGCTAATATTTTGAAAAAGGGCTTCATGCATGCAAAAGGGTAGATTCGAAAAGCCCTCAAGTGCTATGACCTCACATATTTCTAAAGAAACGATTCCTTGATCATATCAAAACTTGAGTAAGGTAGCCTAATCGACTATGGAAGGTGGGTACCCCATAACATCCGAAATTTACACAATAACCCCACTCCTAAGGTTCTAAGACAGTCTGGTTCTTATCATATCTACCATACATATGTAATTCAGAAAAAAAAAACCCCCCAAGTAAGGTCATTGCAACAAATTAGTTAGTACGAATATCTATACTTTACAAAAAAATTTACATGAATAATTTACAAACTAACTGGGTTTTTTTTTTAAATAAGTCTAATTTCAAAAGGTTTAAGTGGGTGGCCCTCTTAACATCTCCAGTAGAGTTGCCAAGTTATCGATTTTGAATTTTTGGTTTTTCGTTTTCCTTAATTTGATCTAAACTAAACTTTATACCTATTTAGTTTAGACCACCGACTAAAATTAAGGAAAATCTAGTTTTTATTTTTAAAAAAATTTTGGAGTCATCACTTAGTAAAACTAGGGAAAAGTAATTAAATTATAACTGATTATGTGAATCGATTCTACTTTAGGTACTAGGTTGTGTTTCAAAAAAATTTGAAAATATTTCAAGAAACAAGATTCACAAATTCAACGGCTAACATATTAAACCTTATGAGTATCACTTTAACCTTCTAAGATTAGTTTTATTTTTCAATTCACCATTTCTTGGAAAAAAAATCTATTTATAAGTAGTTAAGCAAGCAAAATTACATACACTTGCAGAAGGAAAAAAAAAAAGGAAATGACATAATTTATAAAAGTGGGAAAAATAAAGTTTTACATGTTTTAAGTCACTTCAAAAGTATCTGTGTATCTGTTAATCGAGATCAAATTTCTATAGGTTATTTTTCGAAATATTCTAGTGGGTTAGTTTATTTTAGCCTTGAAAATGGTCAAGTTTACATTTTAATCAATTTATTTTGTTTAATAAAATTCTAAAGAAAACTTTTTAATTTAGAGTCATTTTTTAGGGAAGAAAAATCTAGAAGGCTTAGTTTGAGAAAAAGGTTTGTCATTTTTGTTTTAAGTGAAAAAAAAAAATTTCTATGTGAGAAAAGAAAAAATTAAAAAATAAACTTTTTATTAAGGAAAAATGAAATTCTGAGAGTCCTAAAAGAGAGGCCATTATTTTATTATAGAAAGATAGCTTTCTTAAGTGAGGAGAATTTTTTTATTTTTAATCTTAATTTTGGAAAGGCAAAGTTTTCCAAGTCAAACTTGACTTTTCTCACTTTTTTTTTTGAAAAAAAAAAAGAAAGCTAAAGAAAATACTTAAGAAAAGGTTTTATATATACATAACAACCCATACATTTTTTCCTTAAAAAAGGCTATTTTTTATATTTAAAAGAGAGCTAACAAATAGACCTTCAAATAATAATTAACAAAAAAAAAAAGAAGAAGGAGGAGGAGGAGGAGGAAAAACTTACATGGATTATGTGCAAGTCAATAGGGGAGATTAGATCCGAGTCATGTACTAAGAGTAGTTAGACTAGCCAAATTAGGTTAGACACAACTAGACACAAACATCAATGGTAACCTAGGCGCAATTCAAGTTTATTCTTGCACCAAAATAAGCGGAAAAGCAATTCTCATGTGTATACTATTGAACTTTGGGACGAAGGAGGGCGGAAGGGAGGGGTTTGGAATTAGTACTATGGTTTGTTATGGCCTTTCTTGGTGTTTTGAAGTTTGGCATTCGTTGTGGGTAGGGGTTGTAGTAATGGTTCATGATAGGGAGCTGCTATAGGTGTTTAGGCACGAAGAAGTATGGTCTTCGGGGTTTGGAGCCACGACAAATACGACCATGATGGTGGTTTTGGGCATAAGTGCTCAACAATGGTGTTATCTTAGAGAGAGAAAGTTTATGCTTAGAGAGAAAAAGCTTAATTTGAGTATGTTTGGGTGTGTTTCATGTTGTGATCTTAATCTAAACATGAAGTATAGCAACCTATTTATATTGTTGGAGCGTAAATTTAACTGGGGAAATTGAGAAAATGGAAGATCACGACCATGTAGGCTCATGATGTTCTTACTTGATTCGTCTTCGAAACTCGAAGAAAGTTTCATTTCAATGATGAGAATAGTAAAGAACACATCAATGAACAATATTGATAGCTTGGATTCAGAAGAAATTGCCAAAGGATATGATTTAGCAAAGTTCATTCAAGGGAATTTATGATTCTTTTTCCTTTTTCAAGCTCAGATTAATATGTGATTTACGTAAACTAAGAGATGTTTTTTATTTTGATTAATAGTATTCCATGTAGACTTTCCAAAAACATAAAGATTTGGGTTGATTTCTGAGGATATATGATGGAAAATGGATTGAAAGTGGGGGTAGAAAAATAAGTCTCAATTTTTATTTTTTTTTTCCATCTTTCACGATATGGAAATTGAAAAAGGAAGGAAGGAAGATGCGTAGTCACATGCCAAGCAAGTACCACGCACTACATTAAAAAAGAAAAGGGCATGCATTTTCATCCCCTTCCTCTCACCTAATGAATGGGCCATTCCCACTCTATAAATTGGTCTAGAGAGCTCCAATTAAAAGGCATTGATCTAGGTAGGCCCTTTTAAAAAGAATGAAACAAATAAAATTAAAAAAAAAAAAAGAAAGAAATGAAAATACCAAACCTAGTTCCAACCTAAAAATTAACGTCATGACCAAAGCTAGAATTAAATTATGTATACACACATTAAAAATAAATAAATAAAATAATTTTGAAAATATACTCAATTTAATAAAACAAAAACTTATTTGGTACGTCCTAACGATACTAAAAAACTGGGGCTTTTATTTTCCTAAAGACTATATTATTCTTAACATTTTTATATATTTATTTAATTTGAACTGGGATCCTTTTCTTTATTATAAGGAAAATTTAAAATTACAAAGGAGTAAAAATAAGATGTCTACAACCAATGATTTCTACTACTATATATATTTTTTTTTACTACTTTGCCCATATATAGTTTTTAAGGCATTGCATTGTAAGATATCAGCCTTCTTTGGAAACTTTCTCATAAAGCATAGCAACTCCAAATACCAAAAAAGAGGGAGAGAGAGATGATGGTCGAAATCCCAAACAAATTCGCACTATTTCTTTCCTTTTTGGACATTAATCTAACACAATATCAATTTAAATCACACAACAACAAAGAAGCAAAAAGAAGCACTAAGCTCTTCTTCAATGTTGTTTGATAAAGTTGTATAGAAGTATCATGATAGGCGCTTAAAAACCCTCAATACAAAAATCAAACAACAATACGTTATCAAAGATTCATCATAAAAAGTTACAATTACACATAGGCCATGATCTAATTATAATTTATGGGAATTAGTCAATGATAATCATATGGAAAATTATTTCTTATAAGGAAAAAAAATCCATGATTTAACCTTAAGAATGTAATTATCAATAATGATTCACTTTATTATGTTCATTTTCCTACCATTTGCTCCTAAGGATTCTCTATAAATTAATCAAACGGCAAAATATCAATGTAATAATGCTCACAGATCTCTAACTGGATCAATAATCAAAATTCGAAGTTAGATGCCCTTAAGGAGTTTACATAGCTTGAGTGAAAACTATACTTTCATATTGAAATCTAAATCCACAAGTTGAAAAGGAAAAGAACTACTATAAAGGAGAAAAAATGATTTAGTTATTTGAATGGTCTGATTGGAGACAAAGAAAGAGAAAAGAAAAAGGAAAGTTGGAGAGAGGAAAAAGTAACATGGGATGGAGAGAAGAAGCAAAGTGAAAAGGAAACTATTGAAAAGAATTAAAATTGACAAAAAACCTAAATTATAAGTCCTTCATATGTATGAAGTGTCTAGTCAAAATATCGCTTCAATGGCTAGACGATGATAGAATATTGAGGATAAATTGTGGAGTTTGAACAATAGACAATTAAATAACATTTACACGTGGATTTCTTGTTTAATATATACTAACAAATGTAGTACCCATGATGCATGTGTAAAATTAAAATATGGTTCTACAAATTATTAGTTGCATAATAATACATAGTTAATTACATGAAAAAAAAGAAAGAAAACAAAAATATGGAAGTAAAACATTACATATATAAGCTCTTATAGGAAATTACTTTGCTATATGGCTCTGTAGAAATTTTGTTTCAACTAAGCATTAGGTAAGTACGTAGTTTTGGGCATCAAGAAATCTTTGATTTATATCTTTTATATCCTTTTGAAGTTGAAGGGAGGAAAGAGAGATAATTTATATATTTAGGTTAGTAGTTGCATAAGGATGTAAAGAAGTTGTGTAGTGGTAGTTGTTGTATTTGGTCAATCACGTACAACAGGTATGTCAGTTGACCTAGGAGACATCTTGAGCTAATGACACGTGGAGGGATATCGTTAAGAAGAGGCTAGGAAGAAAAACAAGCAAACTTAATATTTCGAATGTGCACATGTGACAATAGATCAAATTTGGTGTTTTGAATCGTTCTTAATCAAATTACTTATTTGATCTTCTCTTAAGTGATTTCAACAGAGCTCTAGAATTTGTCTCAAGCTTACCAATCTTCTAAATGAATTAAATGAGAAGAAATCCTCCTATTTATAGAGTTTGGAGGTTAATCTTATTCATTAAATGACTCCAAGATGAATAGTTGAGATTAAACTTTATTATTGAAGATTATCCTTTAACCTTCATGGGCTTAGACTTACTCAAGAGCTTATAAAAGTTAATGGAAGTTCATTAATGTTTTAAATAAGCTTAGACTACATATAAGCTTATAAAGTGCAAATGAGCTCAAAAAAGCGCAAATGAGCTCAAAAAAGCTATCTTCGAATCTACTCTTCGTATGCGAGATAACCAAGCAAGGTCAAGAGTAGAAAATCTAATTTAACGATTCCTATTATAAGCTTGTCAAACCAATTCTTCCTTAAACATTCCTAATCAGACTAATTTTGTAGACTCTATCACTAGTCCAAGATATCGGCCCATGACATTAAATTGAGCTAAAAGCCTAATTACCAAAATTATCCTCTACATAAGTAAATTAAAATCATTAAGAAGAGAACTAAAAGGTATTCCACTATTAGTATTGACCATGAGTTAATAATAATTATATAAAAATGTATCTTTCCTTTATATATATATATATATATATTGTTCAACTTCCCTTCAACATCTTAAAGCAAATGATTAAAAAAAAAATTGTCAATTTTAGTTCAACAATATAACAAAAATCAATAGGAAATTTTTAACTCTATGCTAGTCTTTTAAAACATATCTCATAGATGGCATTTTTTAATATAACCATGTATCTATAAATTGAAGGAACCTAAATTTGTTAAAAATCAAAGGCCATGATAAACATCGTAGGATATTTCTCTACAATCCATACATTAGATAACCTTTAGAAATTATTACATGAAGACTAAGTGCAAATGGGGCTTATAAAGGAAACGTATACCTAATAATCACCTAGGAGTAGATAGCCACCACCACTAAATAGTTGAGGTAATGCCTAACCTGGCCGAAAAAGCCATGGTGGCTGACGGTGGTCAGAGCAAGTAATACCGGTAAGTTCCATTTTCCTTCTGATTCTTGTTCAATTTATTAAAAATACCAAATAGTTATAGAAAATTATGAAATTTAGAATTTTGGAATATTTTTATATGTAGTTTTTTGGAAAAATATTATTTTGATAAAATTATATCCCATGATATATAGTTTTTAAGAAACCTTTTAACCCAAGCTTATTTTCAAATTAAAAATAAATAACCTTAAAAATGTAGTTTTAAGCTCAAAATTTTTATATAAGCTATTTAGAGTATTTAAAACAGTACTATGAATAGATTTTTCAAAAATCTAGTTTCTAAATTTTTAGATAATTTTTAGGCCTTAAAATGATGTATAAAATGAGTAATTTTGAGCTAATTGAGTAATTAAATGGACAAATACTGATTTAGTATATAATTAGGTATTTTAGGATGTTAAATTATGATTTAGTATGATATTTTTAGCATTTAGGGTGTTAGATATAATTATTAGGTTTATTATGTAATATATATAATAGGAAAAAATAATATATTTTAAGTTAATTTTGTTATTTAGGGTAATTAGGTATAAAATTCTAATTTGTGATATAATTAGACATTTAATAAATTAATGGATGATGTAGGATGATATTTAGGGAGTTAGAGTGTTAATTGTGTGCATTATGCATATTAGGTAATAATCATAAATGAATAATAAGTAAGAGTAAATAATAAGGTTAATTTTATGATTTACAATTAGTTAGTTTATATTTTCATTTAGGATGAATTTAGATGTCTTGGAATATTAGTTGATGATGAGATATATAAATTAGGGTATTAGAGAGGTTAAATGTATGCTTTATGTGTAAATTAAGTAATAATAGGCAATATGTAAAATATGAAGATTAAATAAGTGAATAATATTAAGTTAAATTGGTATTATTATAATATTAGGAATATTACATAAATCTAATTTGGAATGTGAATTTTTGAAATTATGTGAAAAATGTAAGTTATAGTCATATCGGGAACAAATTTGGTAGTTAAATTATGAATATAATATACCATACCAACTAAAAAACTGGTCAGGGGTTAAATATAATATTTAAGATACCTAAAAAATAATGTGATTAATTTCATATTATAGGTCAGAATAAGTTCTTAAAGTTCACATATAATACCGTAATAAAAAACTAAAATAGAACTTAAATCGGAAATGAAGTCAAAAACTGAATTAAAACTTAGCTTAAATTAAGAATAATTGTAAAAGAATTAAAAACCTGAATAATTAAGTATGATAAAACTCTAAACTGAATATAAAAATAAGAATTTCAAAATAAAATCTATCTATGGTAGTTCTGTAGAAACTGAAACAACATTTATATTGTAGGGATTAGCGTTGATGGCCTGTGTGAGTTGCACCTTGAGTAAGTAAGTGGAGAATCCAAATATATTGGGATTAATACATTATTATATTTAGGAGTACTAATTTGTAGTATTTGAAGACTTAAAATTGCACTCAATTGTATTTGTTAGATAGTTGACTATGCATATACTTGTATGTACTTGTTTTTGAGTTTAATAATATGATTCGAGTTTACTACTTTAGCTTGTATTCGTGTAATTTGTTGAAATGATTAAACACTTTAAACTAGATCTAATTAAATATATGACTTATAATTCTTAATTGGACCCACATAGCAACCCATTAGAAGAATATTAGGGTTCTCCGATAAAATACCAATCATTTCGAAAGTGATAACATTGGATAGCATAATGGATTCCTTCTTTATCTTTAGTCAAATTAAGTAACAAGTGAGGAAGTCGTGGTAAAAGTAAAATTAATGGTTCGAAAGTAGTCACTAGAGGAGTAGTGTCTCCATTTCATAAGCTTGGGTTTAGTTGTAAGCCATTGCATATATATGGAAACTCCTCAACTCGGATTAAAGTAAGTATAATTTTTCTAATCTTACAACAAACCAAACAATATCGTGCGATGGTATTTTCTTGTACATACATTACACCTAATTAATTTGGTTAATAACCTTGATTGTATTTATTGTATAGTTTTAAGTCTCCATCCCAAGTTACTAAGCAGTTAGTTACTCACATCCATATATATGTTATTGCAGGTGTTAGCTAAAAAGCAATCATATAACTATCTTGAAGCTAGCAACTATTGGATCTTAAAGAGTGAGGATATAAAACTGAAGATCAGATACACATTCTCAAGTTTGAATTCTTATCTTTAAAACTCTTAGAATCAATTTATGTATTATTTAGGTAGATTATAATTGAGCTACTAAATTTTATAAACATACTCAGATTATTTTAGTATAAATATATATTTTTCATAAGTAAATAATGTGTTAAATTTATAAGCTATTTATTTCAAAACAAGTTAGTTATGGACACCTTATATAAATTAGGTTTAAAATAGCGGCTATAAAATCAATTTCTATCCTAAACTGGTCTGTACGGCAGAACTGTTATGACCTTATCACTTCAGAGCATGACAAAAGTTATGATGGTTCATCGTCTAACACTCTAATAATACTCTTGAAATTCCTATATTAAAATATAATAAGGGTAATAAGTTCAATAATTGAAGATGAAAGAGAAAAACTTTAGACATAAAAATAAATAAATAAATAAAAGATGAACATACATTTCCTTTAAATAATTCTTGATAAATGGAGATAATATTTTGGATAATTCATCACTACCATCAAAACCTCTCACCAATGCTTACCACTTCCTTCTTTCTTATCTCTTCTTGTTAGTGATAGGTCATACTCATATGCGGTTTTGGCCATGTGAGAGTGAGAGAGAGAGAGAAAGAGAGAGAGAAGGGAGTATTAGTTTAAAAGAAAAGAAAAAAGAGACAAGAATTATTTAAAACTGTTCCTATTCAAATGAGAGTTTAATAGTCACGGTATAGAAGTTTTAAAAATGTGTATCAAAACCATAAGAAGAGTCCTTCAGAATTCCTGAAAATACGGAAATATGGAGATAAGAATGGGAGGAAGCTATTTATTAAATAACATTTAAAAAAAGTAATTAAATATAGTGAATATTATCTGTGGAGTTAGATGTTTTTTGTTCTCTTGGTAATAAGAGAAGATTAATAGAAGACATATTAATAGATTAATAGAAGACTAAAAAAATGAACAAATAAAGTTTCCATATTATTAAAGCTGATAAAAGCTCATGTAATCATCACCTTTGTAATTACAAATTAGTCCTCTAAAATATGTTTTAATTACCATTTTCAATCATGATAATATTTGTATTTAAAAGATATATACATATATTGTTGTCCTTTCATTATTTTTTAGGTTATATTTGTTCACAACCAAAATTCAAGCCAAATATCCCACCTTGTCTTTATCTATATCGTGCATGTTTCCACAATCTCCAATTGCAACTCCTCTAAACCTCTAAACATTCACAAAGTGACTGCTTACCTCCTACTCTTTTGAGTATCTGGCTAAAACTCTCTCTCTCTCTCTTAGTTTTTTTGTTTTGTCTCTCCACTCGCAAAGTCTATCTCTTCTCTTACTTCAACTTAGTAATTCTATCTTTTTTTCCATCTTTCCACTCGCCAAAATTACTCCTATTAAAATGCTATCTTCAACTTGGTATGTATTTGTATTTGCAATTTCAATCATCATTATGTTAATTGTGTGTAGAAGGAGTTGCCATTTTTTTTGTTCTATAATTGTTTTTTTCATATAAACTCCAACCCCAACATTCTGGCTGCCTACGATCGCATTCGAAGCATATATTATAGCATCTCTCTACTCACTAAAACATTTTCTTTCACTTAATATGTATCTGTGGTTGTAATTTTATTTATTGTGATGTGAACTGAATGTAAATTCTAATATTTTTGTTGTATAATTTTTCAGTTCATAGGAACTCCAACTCCAGCATTGCGGCTGCCAACAATTACCTTTGGAGAATATCCCAACAAAAAAATGCAAAAACATCCTCTTCCACTCATGAATATGTGTTTGTAATTTTACGCACTGTGATGTAAATCATGTGAAGAATTTTAATTTTTCTGTTTTATAATATTTTCTATTAGGAATTGCAACTCTAGCATTACAACGACTGACAATCACCTTCGGAGAATATTTCGACAATAACTATATATTAACTAAAGTGCACTGTTTGTGTCTTCTAACTATTCGTGTATGTTGAAAGTTTTCTGTGCTAATACTACATGTTGAATGAATGTGATGTTACTTCATTCGAAGTTCAGTTTTTTGAGTAGCCTGCGTGGCTAATGTTTTCGGAAACTTCTGTTTTTAATTTTTTAGGGAACTTATATCGTGAAGTAAGCTTTTATTGTTAGAATGATCACTGAGTTTGTTGTCCAGAATATGAATGCAAATGAAAACTTACATACTTCCTTTCTTGATGATGTAATGCATTATATATAAAATCCTTTCTTGGGAAGGATTACGTCAAGAGAGAAAAATTGAAATCGAAGCCTAATTCTAATTCCAATAATAATAATTATTACAATTATGAAGAAGACTTGTTGTTCTTCTGATTACGATAAGGAGGAGGCTGAGCAGTTTTTATGGGGGTTGATTGGACAGGACTCTCATCTCGATCTCTGTGTTGTCAATCCCTAACTAACTCCGTGTCGGCCTTCTAGACTCTGTTAGTTTTCCTCCAACAGAATTGCGAAGCGAAACAGCTAAGTACAGCTTGCCGAAAGAGAGTTTTAGTCCCTTTTTTATTGCATTACTTCTCTTTTATGTATAAAAATAGTTTTTCATTAGCTAAATCTTCATAACTGATTACTGTTTACAGAAATCATAAACAAATCCCGCCTTCTCTTCTCCTCTGTTAAAAGCCATCTCTTTCTTTTGCTGTTTTTGTACAAAAGAAAGAAAATCTACAGAAAATAGATCGTTTCGTAGTGTACGCAATTTTGCAGGAGAAGAAGAAAAGAAAGAAAAGGAAGGAGAAATAGGTGGTAATAGCGGCGGCCAATGGGAGCGAGTACTTCGAGGTGGACGTGGAGAGCGGAATGGAGACGTTCTCTCGGCCTTCCAATGCAGAGAGTGTGGCAGAGGACGAGCGCGAGTTGCTCTGGGCCGCCATCGAGCGCTTGCCTACTGTAAAGCGTACGAATCTGGCGCTTTTGAGGCGGAATCCATCCGTGGAGAGCAGCGGCGTCGCAACGACCGAGACGATTGATGTGAGGAAGCTCGATCGCAACAACCGAGAGCTTGTTGTGAAGAAAGCTTTGGCCACCACCGATCAGGATAACTATCTCCTACTCTCCGCCATCAAAGAGCGTCTTGATAAGTAAGACATATTGATCTTTTCCTTTGTATCTGTGAATTGCCATACTCGTTTGTTGAGTTTCTAAATATGTGTTTTACGATTAATTGAAGGATTAGTTGAATAATGTGGTAGGATTGATCACGGAAATCTTTATGGATATTCATTTCATTTCGGTTTTAGGTTTCTTTCCAGTTTCACGGAAAAGGTGCAGGTGTGCTTTTTTCTTGCATGGGCATGGGTAATCTATTTTCCGCATGGCTTGGCACATAGTCCATGCATTCACACCGCAATACCGCATTCGTGCGAAAACCATTTGCCTGCATCTATCACATGGTACACCGCACATTATTGAAAAAAAAGAAATATATATATATATATATATATTCTATGTGTAACGAATATCCTAATAACAAGATTACTCAAAACACATGAAATGGTGGTAGATATGTGATTTTTACCTTTTAGTGAATAATTTCCGCTCATGTAAGATAGCTCATTCCTTTTTATCATGTACTTATGGCTATTTATTTGGACACACGTAATTTTTCTAAAAATTGGCTAGCTAACTACAGTAATTTTTTCTTTTAAACAATTGAAGAGTGGAACTAGAAGTGCCAAAAGTGGAAGTAAGGTTTGACCACTTGAATATAAAAGCAAATGTTCAAATTGGGAAAAGGGCTTTGCCTACTTTATGGAATTACAATCTGGACAATATTGAGGTTACTTCTCTCTGCTTTATTGTTCTCAGCTTTCTAATATTATTTATGGTTTTAAAAAAAAAAAAAAAAAAAAGCCATTAAACTCATTGCAGTTTACTTCTGTGTATTATTGCAGAATATTCTGAAAGGTCTGAGGATATGTCGACCTTCTAGACACTCTTTAACGATTCTGAAAGATGTCAGTGGTGTTATAAAACCAGGAAGGTAAGATACAAATAAGAGACGCAACTTTCATTTTTACTTTTTTAAGGTTTGCAAGTAATTATTTTACTCTTTAACGAATTCATGTTTTTCTCTCATCTTTAATCACATTACCAAAATGTTAGTACCCATGCCATGGGTGTTTAAAAATGGTAAAAAAGTTAAATAGACTAATCACACTAGTAGACGCAAAACGGTCATATATGTACAAAATTAGTAGACTGACGATTATTTTGTAGTGGTGATTTTATAATGGAGAGTTGGAAAATTAGTGGTAAGATTATTTAATGAAGAGATGAAAAGTTATTTTGTGGTAATATCTTAAATGTTTGTTTAGTGTTTTAATATTATTTTAAAAATTATCTTTTACGTACTAAAGAATCAAAGTGTGCTATCCTATTTTAATAATATAGATTATAGATATCCACTTCAATCGATAAATTTAGTGTGTCTTAAATACTAAAATAATAGTTAGATTTCGGCATCTACTGGCTACGCCGGCAGTTTTCACTCCATTGAGCCGACCGGTACTTACATGCATGCACGCATGGTTAATATCTGGTTGATGTCATGTAGGATGACGCTGCTTCTAGGACCTCCTGGGTCAGGGAAGTCTACATTGCTGTTGGCTCTTGCAGGGGAACTTTCTTGTGAACTTGAGGTATCTCTCTCCTTGTATGGAAACAGCTCATTTAAAAGGTTGGGTTTCCCATTAAGATGAAAATGTATCGGTACGAATTTCTTTGTAGTTGCTTCTGATTCTCATGAAGTAACTACAAAGTAGATGAGTAACTCTTAGTTTATTCTATGGAACAGGGTTTCGTAAAATCCAATATACTATAGTTTTTAATGAGGGTTTAGTTGAGAATTTAGGGGGGTGAACGGAAGAAAATATGATCTCTTGGCTTCCAATTTCTTATAATATGATTCATAACCACTGCTTATCGGGATTCTAAGGAGTTGGGAATATGTAGTCAGATCCTTTTGTGCTCATCCTTGGCTTTGCATTTTTACCACCATAAAAAATGGTTGACAAATGAGCCTTTCTTTTGCTTCAAAGATTTAGATTACGTTTGATAGCGTTTGGACTTTTAATTCCAGAGAAAAGGCAACATCACATACAAGGGCCACAACCTGGATGAATTTTGCGTCCAAAGGACTTCTGCATATATAAGCCAAACACACAAACACATCGCAGAGTTAACAGTACGTGAAACTCTTGATTTTGCGGCTAGATGCCAAGGTGCAAGTGAAGGATTTGCAGGTATATCCATTTTTTCACTTTCCCCATCTTTTAATTTGTGAACGATGTTGCTGCAGGATGTCTTCAAAAATTTATGTCACATTGCATAGATTTTATGTTTCATGTTGCGATTGAATCTTCAATGTATTTGAAACCAAAACTGAGTCTTCAACCACCCCTAAATTAGTACTCTTGAGTCTGCAAATGCTGAAGACCTCATAAGCTTGTTTCTTTTCACGAGTGCTGTTTACTGTGCTTCAAACTCGTCAACATATAATGCTATATGCATTTCTCTCCAAATGGTTCCGTGGGGTAGCTCGTTAATACCAAATTTAAAGTCATTACACATATGAACCAGTCGAATGGAGTTCTGCAGATATATTCATAACGTGGCACTTAGACACAACAGCACTTACATGAGATTTCATTCATTATATATAAATACATACATACATACATACATACATACATACATACATATATATATTCTTTTTTTTTGGTGGTAACTGTAACATTTTTCTGTCTTCTGCATATTCAGCGTACATTGAGGACTTGACCCGTTTGGAAAAGGAAAAGAACATACGTCCCAGTCCAGAGATTGATGCTTTTAGGAAGGTAGAAATTTTGAACTCGTTACGGTTTCTGCATGTTGTTTGTTCAAAAGAGTTGGCTTCTAACCATCCTTAACTGCATAGGCATCATCTATTGGAGGTAAAAAACACAGCATTTCTACAGATTATGTCTTGAAAGTGCTTGGGCTGGATGTTTGCTCGGATACTGTAGCGGGTAGCGACATGCTAAGGGGCGTTTCAGGCGGCCTAAGAAGACGAGTCACCACAGGTACATTCCTTCTCTCAATTGCCCATGCAAGAATGCCCGAAGTATTGGTCCCGTACTCGTACATACTGAGATTGTATGCATAAAGATATATTCATATTGATTGACAACCTGAAATCCCATGAAATAATGCTCAGGCCAGGAGATGTGTCTAAGAAATTAAAACTGTACAATCTTATAAGTCATCGTACTTTTCTTCCTTAGTGATGAGTCTCCTTTCCATTTCGTCATAGACCCCATACAAACATCCCTGCTTGATAAGTCATATCTGCTATTCTTCAATCGTTGCCAGAATATTTGCATGAGTATCAGTTTTCGCCATCTAATAGACCTTTCTATTTCTTTAGCCAAGCTTATTCAGATGATAGAGGAAGGAGTCCTAGAGTTAATTAACCTCCTAGCTAATTTCCATGATTATCATGTAGCTCTTTAGTCCTCCAGTTCTTCTGATTTATCACAATCTCGTTTCCTGTCATCTACTGTAACCGTTACTATCCTCTCTTACAATTGACTGCTCTTTCCGAATAGTACATTTTCTATTTCCTTGTCCACCATTTGTAAATCCTTCTCAGCCTATTAATCAGGTGCATTGGCAATGGACGATGCAACTGGAATTAGATGTTCTTAAGGACATTAAAATTCAGAAAGTTACCTCATTTCCTGAAGGGCAAAATGTTGCATGGGGCAAGTCTGTAAAGTAAAGTTAAAAGTCTTATATCTATTGAGCTTTATTTTGTTTTTCTTCTTTAATTTAATTTATATTAAGTTTAGCCCACTTAATATAAATTATTCGATAATAAATTAAGAAAATATTTTTCTAAAAAATTAAAAGAATGGATTTAATTTAATTTATATTAAGCCCAGCCCACTTAATATAAATTATTCAAAATTAAGTTAAGAAAATATTTTTCTAAAAAATTTAAAAAATGAAGTCACCAACCAATTTAGGATTTTCGACCACTAGTTTGTGGATATTCTAAAAAATTAATTTTTAAAAAATTAAATTAGATAAAAACAAATTCAGGAGCTAACCTATTAAGACTAAGTCATCATGTAAAAATTAAAGAAAAATTGATGGGGTTTTTTTTATATATTCCTAAAAACACTAAAATATATCTAAATATGCGAAAAACAATTAAAGTGATTTTTAGATTATTTTTTATTACTAATTTCTAAGAAAGAAAGGGAAAAAAGCTTTTTATTTTTTATACCATATTAGTGGATGACTTATTTTTATTTTGAAAACCGAGTCAGGTTTTCGTTTATTTATCAATTTATTATTTCTAGTTCAAATCCAAATCGACCACATTAGTGGGTGAGTTATTTTTATTTTGAAAACCGAGCTAGGTTTATGTATATTTATCAATTTATTATTTATAGTTCAAATCCAAATTGATCGTATTAGTGGGTGAGTTATTTTTATTTTGAAAACCAAGCCAAGTTTACGTTTATTTATTAATTTCTTATTTAAAAAAAACCTAAGAAATTTAATTTTTCTGAATTAAAAAAAATCCCTAATTAACTAAATCATTTTTTTTAAATCTCGGATATGATATTTTTTATTTTTAAAATCACTACATGTATATTGAAAATACAATTAGATACTTATATGATACTATTTAGATACGTATCTCAACGATAAAATACGTATAGAAAAGGTAGGTGACTTTAAAAAAAAGTCAATTTTTCAATTAACTAAATTCACAATAAAACTCAAATTATCTAAAAGATATTTAATAATATAATAATAAAAATAATAAACATTCACTAAAAGAAAATAAATTAATAAAGATAATTAAATTAACTAAATAAAATAGAATAAAATAAATAAAATAATTTTTACGATGTGATCGTCGCTATATGTTTGTGTGTTGGATTTTGCGTGTCGCACGTCGTGTGTATTATAGTTGGATTGCGTATGATTGTGGATGTAGACTTCGATCAGTCTTTGGATTGCGTGTGGATTGAAGGGAGACGTCGGCAGCTCGTTGGACTTCGGCTTGGGCTTCAATTCAATGTGGTCAGGCGTGGAATTTGGCAAAGGGGGTCATCCTTCGTGTGTCAGGGGGCTGTTGTTGCGTGCATTGATCTAATGTGTGTTGTGAAGAATTGTTGGCATGCGGTCATCTTTGTGGACATCAGCGTGGGATCGATAAGTTTGTGATCAGGCGGCCGAAAGTTTTGTTTGTCGGTGAGTCGGGAATTGTGCGGCTGAGAGACGTGTGGCTTGTCGTCGGTCAATGTGCGTACGGGTTAAGGTGCAGTTTGCCGTGAAGGGGATCTTCGGATCGATGGAGTCAGGCGCAACCATTCGGACTTGTTTGGCCGCTTGTTGACGTCAGGCGTGGCAGGGAATTTTGGCTTCGAATTGGAAATTAGAAAGCGGAATTCGGTTTTGGATGTTGATTTGTCTGGGAATTGGTTATTGATTTGGCTTCGGAATTACTGAATTGATGACTTCAGTACTTCGTCCAGGATTGGGAATTTAGGCGGGATTTACGAGTGAATTCGTAATTAATAAAAACGTCCCAAATTTCCGTGCTAAATTTTTATTTAGAAACTAAAAACCAAATCTTTTATATTTTTTAATTATAAATTTGATCTTTAACAAAAAAAATACGATGAAAATTTAACTTAACTTTTATAAATTTTATTTAAACTTTTTATTTACTAAACCCGATCCGATCCAATTTCGTTTAGTTTAAGAGTCCAATTAATAAATTAATTTAATTTAGCCCAATATAATTTAGATAAAAAAATCTATTTTATATCAAATTAAATCAAAATTATTTTAATAAAACCTAATTCCTCAATGAGTTAATGATTTATTAAATTGAACACACACTATCATTTGATATAATGTCAAATAATACGACGCAACTCAGCTCGACTCGACTTGACTCGTATAACTTGACTTGATTCGATACGACTTGATTTAACTCGATACAATGATTCGACTTGACTCGATTCGTTACGATTCGATTCGACTCTACTCTCTTTTTTATTTTTTATTTTTTTCTTATATTTTTTGTTTTATTTATTTATTATTTTCAAATCTGTCTCAACTAAAATAAAACAAAAATAAAAAATGGAAAAAATAAGATATGTAGAGCATAAAAGGCAAGGTTAGTGGTGAAAGCATACACTCAATGCCATTGCTGTGATTGTTGAGACAGAGACACTTGCTGCTTGTTCTAAAGCATACCACAATTGAGAGTCTGGTTTCTTTACCCAATGCACATGAATAAAAATGGTGATCTCAAAGAGAAGGCTTGCATGAATTTCCCTTGAGATTGTTTGGGAAAGATGATTTTGACTTAAGTTGTGTTGCAAATTATAAAAATTCCTGCATGGCCTCCAATGAGCTTCAGCGCAACGGAACGTCAAAGTTATTGAGTATCAATTAGAGTATAAATTTAGCCAGTCAGATGAAATGATTTAATTTCTGCTAAACATAGTGAGAGCGATGGCAATTGGGATTTGCTACGTCAATGGCATTATTCAAATTCTGTTGAACACTTGAAGACAACTTTGCCTTAAATTCTGAATGAAGGGATTTGGGTGTCCTCAAGCATTTCTTGGTTTGGAGTTTGAAGATGAGCATAAGAAAATCTCAATACGCTAAATTTTATTTTCACTTGATTTACTGGAGGTCAAAAAGAATTTTCCATGCCAGGATGGTTGAAGGTATCTCCCTCTAGTGTGGATGTAATACCTTACCACTTTATATAAGAATACTTTCGCCACTATAAAGATCTTATTATGCATACAATATCCTGATACATCTATGGATCATATTATCCAAACCCACGTGTTGTTGCTTTGATCTCCTTCTTGTTATTAGCTTTGGGTTATCATAAATATGATTGCAATGGTGGATTATACCAATGCCATCTCATGCGAATTGCTTGGCATTTGATGTTCATGGTAGCGCAATTCTCTCAAGTATTTGTAGGTTCTCACCCTGGCATGCAGTATCACATGAAGCTCTTTAATGTTCTCTTCATTATCTCACAGGAGAAATGATTGTTGGGCCAAGGAAAACTCTTTTTATGGACGAAATATCTACAGGGTTAGACAGCTCTACAACATGCCAAATTGTCAAATGTTAGCGGAATTTTGTTCATTTGATGGAGGCAACTGTACTGATGGCTCTGCTCCAACCTCCACCAGAGACATATGACCTATTTGATGACTTCATAGTACTGTCGGAGGGATATATAGTGTACCATGGCCCACGGGCGGATGTCTTAGAATTTTTCGAGTCCCTCGGATTTCGTTTACCAGAGCGCAAGGGAATTGCTGATTTTCTCCAAGAGGTACCCACACAAAACTATAAAGCTTTACTGTTCCCCAGAACTTGCTTAATGTCTTTACTTTTTTCTTTTAAATATGGCCAGGTAACATCTAAAAAGGATCAAGCTCAATACTGGGTAGATCCTACTAAACCATATGCATATATACCTGTTTCTGCGATTGCAGAAGCATTTCAAAATTCTCGATTTGGTAGGTCCGTGAGGTCTTCTCTTGATGTTCCATACGATGTATCCCGGAGCCATCCTGCCGCTTTGTCTAGATCAAAATATGCAATTTCCAAAATGGAGCTTTTTAAGACATGCTTTATGAGAGAATTGCTGCTTATGAGCAGGCATCGCTTCCTGTATATATTTAAGACATTCCAGGTAATTCTTTGCACTCTTGTTTCAGACATGTTCATATTATTTTTCAGGCCGCACAAACAAAGAAGGAACTCCGCTAGTTCTAACAGACTAGTTATCTTTTTACACGGTTCAGAGTATGTCAAGTACCGTAAATCTACAAGCTTAGACATTTAGCTTAGCTAGTAGTGGAGCTAATTGTGACATGGTATGAGAGCAAGAGATCAAGAGTTCGAATCCTATGCTGTTGTGTCTACCTAGCTTCTGTAAAAAGTCTTAGCCATAAGTGCTGAAGAGTGTTAAGCAATAAAATGTAAAAACCCGACAAGTAAAATCAACAGAGTATGTTCAAGATTCTTTGTGACAAAAACTTTCATATCTTCACTTGTAGCTGAACTTCTTGACTATATGACATGATCAGGTAGACAAGTATATTTCATTTTCCCCCATGATCCCGGGATTGAGATCTTAAACATTCTTTTGTAATTTCTTTTTAAATTTTATTCTATCTCGTGTTTTAAAAGGTTGCGTTTGCACACTTTTTATACGAACAAGAATTCATCCTACAGACGAGAATAGAGGCAACCTTTATCTGTCATGTCTGTTTTTCGCACTGGTCCACATGATGTTTAATGGGCTTTCTGAACTATCAATCATGATTGCTCGTTTGCCAGTGTTTTACAAGCAAAGGGATAACAAATTTCACTCTGCATGGGCATGGTCTGTTGCCAGCTTCATCACACGTATCCCTTATTCCATCATTGTAGCTGTTGTATGGTCATGTATAGTATACTATACAGTTGGTTTTGCCCCTGTACCAGGGAGGTGAAAACTTCTCGCCTAACATCCTTTTAAACTTTCTTTCAGCTTTTGTAATATTGTGCTCATTCCCCTTATAATTTTTACAGATTCTTTAGATATATGTTGGTGCTATTCGTGATGCATCAAATGGCACTAGGCCTTTTTAGGATGATGGCTGCATTTGCTCGAGACATAGTCATTGCAAATACATATGGATCTGCTGTTCTTCTGGTTATATTCTTGTTGGGCGGATTTATCCTTCCAAAATGTAGTGTTTATCTTTGATGAATCTAGATTACATTCTTATGGTGAGAAACAATTTCAGCATAGTGGTTTCATTCTTCTTTCAGCTATGATTAAACCATGGTGGGTATGGGGTTTCTGGGTATCCCCCTTATCATATAGCCAACGTGCAATATCAGTCAATGAATTCTCTGCTACCAGGTGGATGAAGGTACGTAAAGGATGTTAAGAATGGAGTAACGCTTAGGACATTTATACTGCAATCAGAGCTTCAATGGCTTAGCAGGGCATGCAGATCTCTAAGTGATATATAATGGAATTGTTACTCTGCAGATGTCTGCTTCTGGAAATAGCACCATTGGTTACAAAGTTCTCCACCAACATGATCTACCAGCAAGTCCTTCTTGGTACTGGATCGGAATAGGTGCACTGTTGCTCTATATTTTATTCTTCGATACCCTTGGTACTTGGGCCTTGGCTTACCTTCATCGTAAGTTGAACAATCTTTCTTAATATCCTATTTTCTAAAGTAAAATATTTGCACTCTCATTCATACATTATTTGGTTTATCTTTTAATGATCACACTATCAACAAGTAAATTTATTAAATTGCAGCTCTTACAAAAGCCCAGCCTGTAGTTCCAGTTAATGAGAATGAAGAAGATTCAGCTTCAGGTAGTGCTCTAATTCGATGATAAGTCATTCAAAAACACAACTTTGTCTTCTGTTTGGTAATTAAATCATTATGTATTGTGGAAACGGCTTTTACCAGGCATAATCTACCCTAAATCAATATGAGGCTAACTTGGTTGGTTAATGATCAATAATTTAAGAGTGACAACTTAAAGTTTAGTCAGAACATAGGCATCTTTTTCTCTCTCTAATATTCCCTTAGTTATCCCAATTCCATACTGATTTAGACTAAAGAATTTGATTGGAAAAGCAACTTTTAGGACAAAACATATTCTAAAACCGCATGTATGCATCTGCTGCAAAATCCAGTTGGGTTGTGGAAGATCTGGAGGCATAGAAAAAGCTTCAGAGCAGCTTCTAATTGGGGCCTTCTGCCAGTCAGATCATAGTGGCTCCCTGTAAACCACCCGCTCTGAACCTCCAAATTGTACAAATACATTTCATGGATTAAGTTAACTCCAGGACATTTAAACTTACTTATCTGTCATTGTTTTCCATTATAGTATGATATGATGAGGTGTGATGCCATGCAGGAATTAACCAAGAAGAAGAATTAGTTGAAGCATCCACTGCAGGAAGCAATAAGAAAGGAATGATACTCCCCATCCAGCCATTAACAATGACTTTCCATAAAGTCAACTACTTTGTTGACATGCCACAGGTATGTGTCTTTTAAAAGGTTGGAAATCATTTATACTCCTGCCAATCACATCTTTTCACAACGTGGAAATTTTGATTCTTCAGGAGATGCGATCACAAGGTTTAGAGGAACCAAGGCTACAACTGTTATCAAATGTGAACGGTGTATTCTCTCCAGGAGTACTGACAGCACTAGTAGGCTCAAGTGGAGCGGGAAAGACCACCTTGATGGATGTTCTTGCAGGTAGGAAAACTAGTGGGTACATAGAAGGGGATATCAGGGTATCGGGTTTTCCAAAAGAACAGTGCACTTTTGCCAGGGTGTCGGGATATGTGGAGCAAAATGATATAAATTCTCCTCAAGTTACTGTCGAGGAGTCACTCTGGTTTTCTTCCATTTCACGACTTCCTAAAGAAGTGAGCAAAGAGAAAAAACATGTAAGCCAAAGGATGCTATGGTCTAGGCATGTCTAATTACAGGCATAGCATGCCTTTTCACTATCAAGAACTCATGAAATCTTCCTACAGGAGTTTGTTGAAGAAGTGATGTGACTAGTTGAGCTTGATTCTCTAAGAAATGCTATTGTTGGTTTGCTGAGTAGTACCGGCTTATCAACTGAGCAAAGAAAACGTTTGACAATAGCGGTGGAGCTTGTAGCAAACCCCTCTATCATTTTCATGGATGAGCCTACATCTGGCTTAGATGCACGAGCAGCAGCCATCGTGATGAGAACTGTTCGTAACACTGTTGATACTGGCAGAACTGTTATTTGTACTATCCATCAGCCCAGTATGAAGCCTTTGATGAGGTTGGTAACACTTTATTGTCTATTTATAACTGTATCTCCAAAATGTCATAATCAATTCTTGAACTGCTGAACAGCTGCTTCTAATGAAGCGTGGGGGACTAGTTGTTTATGGGGGACAACTTGGTGAGAGATCAAAAATCATGGTAGACTACTTTCAGGTAGTTCTCGCTCTTTATATTGCATTAAATTTATGTTCTTTACTTTGACTCTCAGTGAATTTGTTGCAATTTTTGAGGCTTTTGCAGGTATCCCTGCCTCTCGCAAGAAGAATTCTGGAGCATTGCATACCAAGAATAAGAAATAGTAGACATTGGTCTAGGGCACAGTTTATAATTGGTGTTTGCTTGCTTATGTGTTGTTTGGTTCTACCGCCTAGGAGTTTCTCGTTTGGCTTGTCCTCATGTTGTTAGTCACTTTTTAAGGTGGCATATTTTTTGGTTTCGTATCTTTTGTCACATTCTCCTTTTCCTATGGTAAAAGGAAAAAAAATACTGAATTTGCCCCCAAAAAAGAAAAGTTCTAGCTCTTAGAGACAAAATCAGTGAATGATTCAATTGGATTGCATCTTATTCATTGTGAGTGTGGGCATGTATATCTTGTTAATGCAACTGGGTTCACCTAGTCCTTTGTGGTTCCAAAACCTTTGCCTTTCTCAATATGGAATGGTCAAACTGCTGTCAATGCTGATCATGCTGTTATTGATGGTTAACTCCCCATCTTTTTCTATGAAGGGAATACCTGGAATTCCTCCAATTCCTGATGGCTACAATCCAGCAACCTGGATGCTTGAGGTGACAACGCCAAGTACCGAACAAAAACTTGGTTTAGACTTTGCAGAAGTTTATAAAAAATCAGCACAATACAGGTAATGTATCTGCACCAAGTTACCACCATGGACAAGTTTCAACTTTCATGGGCTTCAGTTTGTCATGGAAGTTGAATTTCTGCCTCAAAGTTATAATGAGCAGAGCTAACCTTTTGGGCATTCTTTCAACTAGGGAGGTGGAAGCTTCTATTAAAAATTTCAGTGTTCCACCTGCTGGCTCAGAGCCCTTGAAATTCAAGACCATGTATTCTCAGGATCAACTGTCCCAATTTGGTATCTGCCTCTGGAAGCAAAATCTGTATACTGTAGAAGTCCACAATATAATGCTGTGAGATTATATTTCACAACAGCAAGTGCATTGATCTTTGGCTCCATCTTTTGGAAAATTGGTAAAAAAATGTATCTCCTTTGCTCTCTGATTGCTGACTTTCTCAGAATATGCCAAGCTTGCCTTATGTGGTATTAATTGGGAAGAAAGACCTGAATATTTGGTCTTCTTGAAAATATATCCATATTTTCATTTATCCCAAAAAAAAAAGTAACTATATTTATATTTATTAACTGTTCACCTCTATTGGCACACTAGGATTTCCAGAAATATATTCTAGATATATCATTGCCTTTTTTGTATTGGTATACTAAATGCTTTTATTATTCTTTCTAGTGCCTTTTCATAATAACCTAGGAGCTGGATACATTAGAAGAATCTTATCCGAGCATTGATAATGACTGACTAAGCTGTTCATACGGAGGTCATTCTTCGAAGGGGACAGTTCTAGTGTCTTTCATAATAATCTTAGAGCTGGATACGTTAGAAGAACTTATCTGACCGGTGATAATGATTGACTAAGTTGTGCATAAGGAGGTCATTCTCCAAAGGGGACAGATCGCTCCTAATCTCTGAATCATTTTCATTTTCTTAGTTCTAGTAAAATGAGTGCTTAAATAACTTCTCAATCATCAAGTTTTGCCTGGTATCTCTGTGCAAAATAAATGTAACAGAATGTTCCATGTCAACTTTAGAGGGCTTTGTCTTCAATCACTACTCTGAAAAGGATTGTTTCTTCTGTGAAAGCATCCTCAAATGCCTACTAGGTTTTGACTTTTTTTTTTTTTTCAGGAGTTCAGCACAAGATTTGTTAAATATCATGGGAGCTCTTTATGCGTCATGCTTGTTTCTTGGTGTTAATAATGCATCTTCAGTACAACCAATAGTTTCGATTGAAAGAACTGTATTCTATAGGGAAAGAGCAGCTGGAATGTACTCTCCTTTATCTTATGCTGCTGCTTAAGTAGGTTTTAAACATAATTATGAATACAATTTCACAATCTAACTTCACCTTCAAAGCATTAACATTTTTTTTTTCTTTCTTTTTCATGTTACTACGGGGACTTGTGGAGATCCCATATATTTTTTTGCAGACTGTTGTTTTTGGCATCATCACATACCTCATGATTAACTTTGAAAGGACAGCTGGTAAGAACTTTTAAATCTGTCCTTGATATATTCCTGTCTGATTCTTTTTCTCTTTGCTTAAGGGTATATCATGGAACCTCGCTTATTTTCTTCCTTGTTAACTGTTTTAATTCCTCCCTTGATACATTCCACGAAGCAGATATCTATATTTTAATTTTCTTAATACACATAGACGGCATTCAATTTTCATGAGCTGGCCAAGTTGTGCTGTGCATATGATTACAAAGATAATGAAACTAGATTTGTAGCACCTTTGTTGAAGAGGAATAACTAGAATGTTGTTTATTTCCAGAAAGGTCATTCCATCAATATTATATGCCTCTTTTTGCCCATGGACTTATAGATTGAGAGGCCATGATTATTGTGTCTGCTTATTTATCTTTAATTTCCCAACTAGACGGTTAGCCTTTTGATTATATCTTGGCCATTCATTTGTTAAGGGTTCCTAATAATATGGCCTATTTTAGGTGGTGTTACAATTGACTTTAGAATCAATTCTTGGGACCTTTCTGTAAGAAGTCTTTTGTCAGTCCATCAGCCAGTTTATCTTCCAAATGCATATGTACTGTACTAGTCAGACTACTACCTAATTTTTTGTTGATGAAGTGTCTATTGACCTCAATGTGATTCTATCATCCATGCATCGGAATTCTGCTTCTACAGTAGATCTGGCCATTTCACCTTCTTCATACACCATGTTGTGAGATTCCCCACAAGAAGGTGCAATAGCTGGATGTGGATCTTCTATCCGCATGTCACCCAGCATAGTTTGAGTCTATGTAAGTCTGCAATGTAAACTCTCCACTTTTTGGAACAGAATTTCTTTCCCTAAGATGGTATGAAATCCATTTTTGGCTTGCATGTGTTATTCTCTTGGCTCATCCATAAGTTGGCTCAGATACATGTCCTTTCCACTCTTTTTCTTCACATTATAAAAGATCAACTCTAGGCTGTGTCATTCAGGAAAATTCTCTTGGCTTAAAACTTTGGACTGCTTAGCAATCTTCCTTATAAGATCACTTGCATTCATATATTGGATTGGCTGTCGATAAAGTCCATCTAGCATGTGTTGCATCAGGAAAACTGAAGGTGATAAAAATTTATCGAGTCGTATGACTAACTTTTTGATAGGTTGCCAGCCATAGCCAGCCAAAATGACCTTGAAGCAGGAGTATTCCATGGTACTATGAAAAAGTAGAATTTTCATTGAGTGAGGAACCTTTCAACTTATAGCAAAATTGATTTTTCATAATCAAGATGCTGAAATTTTTCAATATATTTTATCCTTATCACTCCTTTCTTCACATGTCCCCATTATACTAATGATTCCAACTCTTCCTGCATTTCTTGAGATATTATTTCTTATTAGAATATTTTAGGAATATCTATCAATTATGTAAAGAGTATATTTAGGATATTTTCTATATTTAGGATATTTTCTATGTTTAGAAGGGATTAGAATATTTAGTAATATCTGTCAATTATGTAAAGAGTATATTTAGGATATTTGTTTTCTATGTTTAGAAGTTTGGTTAGTGCGTCTATGTTGTATATATATTGGCCCTCTTTGACCTGTGACATGAATATACACACACAGAAATTTTCTTCTCAAAATTTTATATGATATCAGAGCTTGGTTAAAAAAAAAAAAAAAAAAAAAAAAAACGCTATGACTAGCGAGGGACAGAGTACAAAGCGTGGGCAAAGTAATACAGCCCATGTAATTGTGCAGCCATCATCATCAATGGCAGCAACGGAAGAAAATACAGTTTCTAGGACCTTGACAGCAGAACAATGGTCATTCTTTCTCAATTTGTTGAACACGTACAAATCGGGTACTGGTGAAAAGATGAATGGTAAGGATAATCTGAATTGGATTATTGATTCCGGTGCTTCACAACATATGACAGGTACTTTAGAATGTTTAATAAATTTGAAAGAAATTGTGGCATATTCAATTGGATTACCTAATGGAGAGCAGGTGATGGCATTAAAGGAGGGATCAGTTTACTTGGGAAAACATATCAAACTAGATAATGTTCTCTATGTTCCAAATTTGAATTGTAATTTGATATCTATGTCGCAATTGCTTGATGGCTCTAATTGTAATGTCCAATTTACTGATAAAATTTATGTTATACAAGACCGTACCTCGATGATGGTGATTAGAACGGGTGAACAGTGCAAGGGACTTTATTATTTGAAGTTAGCAGTATCGGTCCAAGCATGTAAGACAAGCCATGTAGATTCTTTTGAATTATGGTATTGAAGGATGGGGCATCCATCTGCAAAAATTGTGGAATCTCTTCCTCAAGTTGAATTTAGTAATAGTTCAGTAAAAAATAAACCATGTGACATTTGTTTGAGAGCTAAACAAACAAGAGAAGTTTTTGTTTCTAGATGGCTGAGTGGACTAAAGCGTCGGATTGCTAATCCGTTGTTTCCAAAATTACAGTAGTCAAAAAAGTAGTTCCTTCTATTCAATATCTATATGGGGAAAAGAAGTCCCCAAAAAAAAGAATTTCCGGTTGTTAACTTTATTAACAATGAATAATAATGAAAGAGGGATGAATCGAAAAAGAAATCTTTATTGGTTCTACCTCCTGTTTTTTATGAAGAGAATGAATCTTTTTATCGAAGGATCACAATAGTTCCAATTATGCCTTTTATTGGATCATTGTTTAAAGCGAAATTTTGTAACGCATTTGTATCTCCATTTCAATTCAAACATGGGTTTGATTCACACTCCATGTTCTAAGAAATATTTACCATCCGAAAAGAGGAAAAAACAGAGTCTTTATCTAAAGAAATGCTGGGATTTGCGTGCTCCTTGGTTAGAACTTCTACGGGGCCCAAATGGATTGGACTTGACACTAAAGCAAATGAAATTTTTGAATTAATTCATTGTGATTTGTGGGGACCTTATCGTGTTAATGCTTCTTATGGGGCCTCGTATTTCTTTACCATTGTTGATGATTTTTCTAGGGGTGTATGGATATATTTATTAACTAAAAAAACAGAAGTGGAACTTGTCATGCGTAATTTCTTTGCCATGACTAAAAGACAATTTCAAAAAGATGTGAAGATAGTTAGAAGTGATAATGGGACTGAATTTGCTGGCTTGCATAACTATTTTTCTGAAAATGGAATTTTACATCAGAACTCATGTGTAGGAACACCTCAACAGAATGGACGTGTTAAGAGGAAACATCGTCATATTTTAAATGTAGCTAGAGCTTTAAGATTTCAGGCCAATCTTCCCATCAAATTTTGGGGAGAATGTGCTCTAAAGGTTGCATATTTGATCAATCGGGCTCCTTCTAAGTTATTAGGAGGAAAGACTCCTTATCAGATACTGTTTGGTAAACTTTCTAATTATAATCATGAACTTTTGGGTGCCTGTGTTATGCTCAGAACTTAAATAGGGAAAAAGATAAGTTTGCTAACAGGAGTCAACGTTGTTTATTTGTAGGATATCCTTTCGGAAAAAAAAGGGTGGAAAGTTTATGATCTTGATACAGGAAAATATTTTATATCCAGGGATGTTGTGTTCTCTGAATCTAAATTTCCATATGCTGATAAGGAAGGTGTGCAACCAGATCTTGTACAAGATGCTTCTTTCGATATCACCAATCATTTTAATGGTGAACTGAAAGAGGAAGACGAAAGTGAGGTACCTGAGAATTCGACTGTGACTCAAAGTGATAATAACGACAAGGGGGGTGTCATTGAAATCTTGGGTGAATCTGTTCCAGAACAACTTAGACGGGGTCATAGAACAAAAGAAGCTTCTACTCGACTACGAGATTTTGTGACATATACTGCACAACAAATAAGTCCCTCTGCATGTTCCTCCAATCAATTCTGTCTACAGGTACCTCTTATCCTATAGCACATTATATAAATTGTAACAAATTTTCTCCACAACATCGTTCTTTCTTAGCAGCTATGACAGTCGAAAAGGAGCCTGTTTCTTATATTCAGGCCATCAAAGACATTCGATGGAAAGAAGCCATGATGAAAGAAATTGAGGCACTTGAGGCTAATGGGACATGGATTGTGGAAGATTTGCCACAGGGAAAGCAAGCTATAGGCAGTAAATGGGTTTACAAGATCAAATAAAACTCAGATGGTTCGGTTGAACGTTATAAAGCTCGATTGGTGATTTTTGGCAATAATCAAATTGAAGGAATTGACTACAATGAGCCCTTCGCTCCTGTTGCAAAAATGGTTACTGTACTTATTTTTCTTTCATGTACACCTCTTCTTCTAAATCTCCATGCAAGAATGCATTATGAACATCCATTTGATTACGTAAATCACTTTATGGGTTACGACAGGCCCCCCGATGTTGGTTTTCCAAATTGACAACTGCATTAAAGAGGTATGGACTTCTTCAATCTCAATCTGATTATTCATTGTTTACTTTAAATCGAGACAAGATACATTTGAGTATACTGGTGTATGTCGATGATCTTGTTATTGCGGGGAATAATGGAGTTGCCATTCAGAAGTTTAAAGATTATTTATGCCACTGCTTTTACATGAAAGATTTGGGAACATTGAAGTATTTTTTAAGTGTAGAGGTGGCTCGGAATCAAGAAGGAATTTTTCTTTGCCAACGTAAATATGCTTTGGATATTATCAGTGAAGGTAGATTATTGGGTGCTAAACCGTCTGGTTTTCCCATTGAACAAAATCATCATTTAGCTTTAACAAAAAATGCATTGTTGGCAGATTCAGAGAAGTATCGGAGATTGGTAGGAAGATTGATTTATTTGACTCTTACTCGACCTGAGTTGTCCTACAGTGTTCATATTTTGGCACAATTTATGCATCAACCAAGGGAAGCTCATTGGGAAGTAGCTTTAAACGTAGTTCGTTATTTGAAGGGCAGTCCTGAACAAGGAATACTTTTACGAGCTGATAGTGATCTTCAGTTGTATGCTTATTGTGATTCTGATTGGGGGAGTTGTCCTTTAACTCGACTATCTCTTACTGGATATTTTGTTATGTTAGGGACTTCTCCTATTTCTTGGAAGACTAAAAAGCAACATACAGTGTCGAGATCCTCTGCTGAAGCAGAATATCGTTCCATGGCTACTACTGTATGTGAACTGAAATGGTTAAAGGGTCTTTTGTTGTCTCTCGGTGTTGTACACTCTCATCCTATGCTGTTGTATTGTGATAGTCAAGCAGCTTTATACATTAGTGCAAATCCCGTGTTTCAAGAGCGCTCAAAGCACATTGAAATTGATTGTCATTTTATTCGTGATGAGATTCAACATGGATATGTTCAGAATGCTTATGTACGTAGCACTGAGCAACTCGCTGATATTTTTACTAAGGCATTGGGGATACAGCAGTTTGGGTATCTTCTACGCAAGTTAGGGGTTTGCAATCTTCACGCACCAACTTGAGGGGGGGTATTAGAATATTTTAGGAATATCTGTCAATTATGTAAAAAGTATATTTAGGATATTTTCTATATTTAGGATATTTTCTATATTTAGAAGGTATTAGAATATTTAGGAATATTTGTCAATTATGTAAAGAGTATATTTAGGATATTTGTTTTCTATGTTTAGAAGTTTAGTTAGTGCGTCTATGTTGTATATATATTGGCCCTCTTTGGCCTGTGACATAAATATACACAGAAATTTTCTTCTCAAAATTTTATATTCCTGCACTTCTTTCATTGTCCTTTCGCCATCCATAAGGCTGCTTTAGATGATCTTGAATTTTTAATCTTAGCTATTTGAAGCTTTTTCCGTGAAACTTTCTTCTGACTGGACATTATTCTGAGTAGTATTGCTATTAAGAATCCAACTAATTATCGTCTATCCTGCCTTTTAGTTAACGTAAAAATATATAATCGATTTTTGGCATTCTGCATATTGTTCATGGTTTTGGTCAAAACATGAATTGAGAAAACGATGTATCAGATGCAGGAGAATTTCATAAATCTTTGTACATTTGCAGGAAAATTCTTTCTGTATTGTACCTTCATGTTTTTGACCTTCACGTTCTTCACCTTGCTCGGCATGATGGCTATCGGACTCAGCCCTACACAACATCTGGCAGCTACTGTTACCTCTGCGTTTTACTCTCTATGGAATCTCCTGTCCGGATTTCTTGTCCCAAAACCAGTAAGTTCATCATTATCCCGTAAAAATAGTCCTCTCAGCTATAAGATGCCTGTTATGTCACTGGGATAAAACATAACTTCTTCAACTAGAATAACTGCCTTAATGGCCACTATCAACTTGTAGTAGTATGTTTCCTACTTGGTAACTCATCCAGATGCAGAGTTCTTATTTCGGGTTGTTTGCTTGATCTTTACTTTGCAGAATATTCCAGGGTGGTGGATCTGGTTCTACTACATCAGCCCAATCGCATGGACACTGCAGGGCGTGATTCCGTCTATGCTAGGAGACGTGGAAACTGAGATTGTTGGGCCTGCATTTACGGGCTCTGTCAAAAAGTATTTGGAGGTTAGCCTTGGTTTCACTCCTCGCGTGGTTGGAGCTTCAGCTGCAGTTCTAATTGGTTTCTGTGTTCTTTTCTTTATTGCCTTTTGTATGTCCATTAAATTCATCAACTTCCAAAGAAGATGAGTCTGTTTTCATCCGCCAAATTATATATGTACGTCAATTTTTTTTTTTCCCCTTTCTTAAGAACAACTGGGGTTTTTTGTTCTTTCTTGTGGGCAACTTACTCCACATTCAGAGTCTGTAACTAAAAATTGCAAATGCAAAATGAAGGAAATATATGTATATATATAGCGATTCTCTTGTGTATAGCATACATTGTTCGAACGTTGATATAGCAACTGAAGTTAAAGGATGAACTGTGATCAGTAAAATTTTTATTTGCATTTTTTGAACGATATATACAGAGGAACCATCGAAAAATAAACTGCTTAAAATGGGGAAGCAGGGAAAAAAGAAAAAAAGAAAAACAAAAGCAGCCCCTTCATTACCGTTTTCTTTTAACCATGAAATTCCTATGTTCATACGGAATTAAGCTTAGAATTACACAGTAAAACTAGTCTAGTCATCTCAAAAGCTATGCCTGCAAGCAGCAAAAATTACCTACACTTACATTCTTCTAATTCCCCTTTTTTTCTGGCCATTTTCTTTTTCCTTTTTTATTTATTTTGGGTTATCAAGGATCAACAATACTGTTCGATGTATCTACTTTAAGTCTATTTTTCATTGCTTTTTTTAAAATATAAGATATTCAGGTTTATATGTAGAAAGAGGAACACAAACAGATCTCATCTATGTATGTATAAAAAAATCAATGGATGAAGCATCTATTTATGTAGCACTGTTACTTCGTATTGTAATTCTGTTCATGGATATTTATGGGAAAAAAGAAGAAAGAAGGGCTGCAATGATGATATATAGCATTAAAATGGAACCATTCCACTTCAAATGTTTGTAAAACAAGACAGAGAACATAGGGATGCAGATGCAAAGCAGAAGCAAGCTAACTAAAGAACACAAATTAAAGTAAAAAACCTACAGAGTGAAGAGAGATATGTGTAAGGGATAATTTCAAATTGTAAATCGATCTAGAACCGGTCAATCGAGTTGTTGAATCAGCTTGATCCAATTATGGGGATTTTAAAGTGCCTAAATACAATACCAATCATCAAAATCCCATTTAAATACACATACCCATATCATAATTACAATGTTACACCATCTACAACATCCACATATTCACAAACTCACTAAAACTAACTTAGCAACTCATATTAAGAACAATGGTAGCAAGAAATGACAAAAATATGGCAGCAAACTCCATTAAATAATAAGATAACAAGATGATAATAAATGAACTAGAGATTAAACGAAGAAGAAAAAGTAACAAATGCTCATTAAACAAACAATAATGTGCATTAAAATCTTCAAAACATTCACTAAATATCATAAACAAAGTAAAAGAATAGTGAAACAACAGTGAGCTAGCAATTCTAAACTAAACAATGCTAAAAACCTAATTGCGGCTTGCATTTCTAGATGTAAATGTAAGTATTTATAGATTTAGACTATCAATCGATTAAATAGTAAACATGTGTCAATTGTAGGTCCTCTAACTATAAATGCACATAAGAAATAAAAATGCATTAAATTCATTTAAAAACAACACTCTTTCACACATTTTTGACAATTTTGCACAAGTTAGTCCATTTTGTGCATAAACTCCAATTTTATGAAAAATTATCTAAACTTTACAAGAATTTACACAAAAATGCAAGTTTTAGAGTAAGGAAAATCACACATTTTAAGTTGGGATTAGTTCAACACGCATGACCCAACGAGTTGGTAGGACCTTAAACCAACGGTTTGACTCAAAGGCCAAGCTAACCCAAAAATTTAAAAAATTATATATATAAATAAAATATAATGTACTATACATGTGTACTATATATATAATGAAAACATACTATGTATAAACTGTATATACTATACTATATATATATATATACTCAATATACTATATATAATATAATACAAGCAAGTATATATTAAATATAATAATTAATATACGATATATATACTATGTATTATGTTATACATAATTACTATACAATATATATACTATATATAATATACTACATGTAAGAAATCTTCCTATTTTGTAATTTTTGTCCCTTTAGTTGTTCTTACTCATCACGTTGATACGGTTCAAATGAATTATTTTGGGATAAAAAAAAAATTGAAGAAATTTTCAATTCATAAGCAATTACATGTTGACATAAAATTTTAGAATTATTTAAAAAAAAAAAAGGATATACAAAGTTAGACGGCAAATTATTTATAGTAATTGACCAAAATGCGAAAAAATTAAAAAAAAAAATCAAAACACATGGTTCAATTGAACTAACCTAGGTCTGTGGCCACGAGCGCTAGGCTTAGTTGACTTCATTACCAATCTATGAACCGACAGTTTTGAGTCAATTTCACTAATGCATACCTCTAATTATGATGATTGTGAAAGCAAGAGCCACCTCTTGCATGATGCTATTCATGAAATACCCATCCATGAAATGATTACACATAGGAAAAGCAAAAAAAAAATTACGAAAAAAAAAAACCAAAAATACTGTTCTTAAGAAAATATTTCTAAGAATATAGTAGATAAAATCGGCTTAGATTGAACCTAAATCACCTCAAATTGAGGAGATTTTGGATTGGTTATTTACACCATCTGAGCCTCTTCTTCTTCATTCCATCTTATTTATAAAACTCTCTCTCTCTCTCTGAAAAAACACCATCCCCTCGTCACAAATTGCGATTCTTAGCCTTTTTTTTTTTAAATCAATTGTAGATTTTGCACAGCAATGCTATGTACAACATATCCCCAAAAAATTTTTTGGAAAACAATATAAAAAACATGCGATCTCCTCAATTTCTCTCTCTAGACGATGACTAACAAGAATGTAGCTTTTCTTCATTTTTTTAGTCAGTTTTATGGATATGTTACTATATGAAATAGCATTGTTGTTAGAAAATATCATGGTACATTATTGCCTATGCGACATAGGTCAAGAAACATGAAAAGCTCTAGGAGAAACGGTTCCAAAATGAGACAAACATTTGCAAGAGGCCTTTACCGTACACTTATTGACTATGTGACATGGGAGGACACGATAAGAGAAGATGCCTTCAACGGGGCCGCCTATCTACATCTAGTAGATCTACTTATAACACCATTGTAGTATTTACGAATGACTTATTGATAATTACATTTTGTTAGTTATATATTGTTAATGTTTTTTATTGCATTACGTGCCTTTTATACTTTTCATTTGTCTTCTACTAAACAAGCTCTTGCTATTTCATTGTAAAAATGCAAGCATTGATGGATCTAAGACTAGCTAATAGATCACTACATCTGATAGAGATTATAGGCCATTCACTCACTTTTAAGTTCAAGGACTCACCAATTTGGTTTTTCGAGCTATCCTGAGGGAGTTAAACCTTAAAGAGTAATGCTTTATCTACCCTAACCTGCCAAGATATCCCATTCTAACCTATTTCTACCTCATTGTAAGGACACTTGAGGTACTTGACCTATTGTCGAGCTAACCTCCTAGTCCAAAGCCAAGTAATGAATCTACCTGCTGCCAAGCTACCCCAAGTTGATCAAAAGAATGGCTAAATACTGGACCAACCCTTCTGAAGCCTTAAATAATCGATATGCCACATTACTAAGCAATTTACATAACTTACTTTACTCAAAGTCAGCTCTGTTAGGCAAAGCAATATCATCAGGACTATAGAATGGATACTTGACACATGCCTCATTTCTGTATTGTCCCTTTTTGTACCTAAATATTCTTTTTGTCTATTTATAGCTTTACCTTTGTAGAAAAAAGGAAAGAGGAATAAATATTCTTTTTGTTTATTTATAGCTTTACCTTTGTAATTTATTCCTCTTTCCTTTTTTCTAATAGGAATCCTTTTTATAATTTATGTAAACCTATTACTTGCCTTAATTGTGCCATATAAATATTGATAACATGTAATAGCCGTAAGAAAGTAACGTTGAATTTTCAAACATATTCCCCTCTTTTACTTCCTTCCTGAGCCTATTTTTTGTTTTGAAAACCGAGAACTTGAAAAGTTCTCCGCTAGACCATTGAGCGTAAACTAGTGGTAAGGAACCTCGCATTATACTTGTGCATTATATCAAGTATAACTTGAGTTTATGTAAGGCATTGGTACATCATATTCATTGTCGATACATAAAACATTTGCTTAACCCTTAAGTTCCATTTATCTTTTAAGCTATTTTGAGGTTCAAACCTACTTTAGTTCGTGCAATATTGGTAGCTATATGTCAACCTTCTCGACAACTCGTATTATCTTAGTATCAAAACTTAGCTATGTTTAAGTAAGTTTCTGTTATTAATGTGTCTTCGAGGTCACACATATGAAAGGGCACCACAATGAACAAACCGAAAATAAAATAGAAAAGAAACTAGCAAAGTTCGGGAACTACTTAATGGATATGACTTACCATTTGATCCTATTCAGCCTATAACTCACCGGATATGACATACCTGTCCGAATTAAAGGATCACTTGCTACTACTCTTTGTTAAAGGGAATAGATAAGAGTTGAATGATAACAAGAATACTAAGGTTGCTCAAGTGAGTAAATATGTATTGAAAGTTGAATGAATATGCATACAAAGAAAGTAGGGGTTTATATACTTGCCGACTAAGATTATTCTATATGTATGAAAAGATAAAAGGGTATTTTACAATTAGGTTGCATAAATCATACTAAAAAGGGGTAAAAAGGACAAAGAACATTCAGTACCAAAAAGAAAGAATCATTTTGGAACATTATGTCAGGAGACGCATGTCGCTTGATAGTTGGACATCAGGAACATGATATAAATAGATGGAAAAATAGAAAGTGTTGGTAGTTAGGGTTTGACCTAATCTAGATCAGGTCGAGGGCTAATCAGTTTGGTTAGGAAGTTGGTTGAATTGGACTCAAGCGCCAGTGGTTGATTTAAGAGCTCAGCTCAATTAATCTTTCCTACATTACCTTTTAGATCAAGACTTCGTCGCTAACTAAAAGCATGTTGGACATACGTAAGGATCTGATAGAAAGGTCGGTTGAAGGTCAGATCGAGATAGGAGTCCCCGTCTCGGCTATGGCTTAAAGCTAGTATTTTTTGTGTAAGCCCTTGAAGTCCTCTAGCTTGGCTTCTTGTGATCAATCTAGAGGTTTGATTCCGATTATCTGCCTAGGGGTTAGAAAGATTTGTCCTCAAATCTAAAGCGATTTCTGCTCGTTCTTTTTAAGGCGTTTGCTAGGTTTTCTTCTGTTGGTTGGTGGGGAATCAGATCAGATACATTGAAAGTAAAGGAAACCCCATAATCATCAAGTAACTCGATTTAGTAGGCGTTGTGGTCGATCTTCTTCAGGACCTTCAATGGGCCGTTAGCTCAAGGAGATGCTTTGTCTTAAGTAAGGGAATCGCTCTTGGCTGAGGCGAATTCATATTAAGTCTCCTGGCTAGAAAGAAACAATTCGGCGGCCTCGACTACTCTTTTGCTGTCTCTGATTGAATTTGGTGATCTTCTTTGTTACGGACTGGTGCAGTTCGTGTAATTTTCGAGCTCGATCAACTTCGAATTAACTCTCTTCAATAACTACTAAGGTGCTGATCATGTCCAGGGGAATGGTTGGGTTAAGGCCATAGACGACCTCAAATGGGGTCTTCTATGTAGTGCTATGGACAGTTCGATTGTATGTGAAATCTACAATTGGTAGGCATAAATCCCAATCCCTCAAGTTCTTCTCTACAATAGCTCTGAGTAGGTTACCTAATGTCTTGTTCACCACTTTAGTCTAGCCATCAATCTAAGGGTAGCTACTAGAGTTGAATGCTAGTTTAGTCCCAAGTGTCCTCCAAAGAGTCTTCTAGAAATAGCTAAAAAATTTTATGACCTAGTTTGAGACAATTGTCTTCGGTATTCTATTTAGTTGGATAATCTCTTACAAAAACAAATCAATGATATATGAAACATCGTTAGTCCGATGGCATGGAATGAAGTGCACCATCTTACTAAAGTGGTTCACTATAACAAAGATAGAATATTTTCCTGTAGGTATCCGAGGTAACCTTAGGACAAAGTCTATGCAGAGATCGGCCCATGGTAAGGTAAGTGTTGGTAAAGGTATGTACTCTCCATGGGGTTCTCTCTTCCTCGTAGTGTGCTTACATACTTCACAATGACCAACTACCTTATGAACATCTTTGGCCAAACCTGACTAGTAAAAATTCTCCTTTAATAGATTGGCTATCTTGACCTCCCCGAAGTGGCTTGAAAGTCTATTGCTATGAGCTTACTAGATCAATAGCTTACATATAGAGCAGCTTGGAATGCATTACCTACAATCCTTGAATAGATAGCTATCTTTAAGATAATATCCTCCCACAACTAGTCCTTCATGATATTGTTCAACAATGGAACCAAAGTGAAGGTTATTAGCATATTGCTTAGTGATGAAAGAGAATCCCAATAATTTTATTTATAAAGTGGTCAACAACGTTTGTCATCATAATAGAGCGTCGGTGACCACATTTTCACTTCTCTTCTTGTACCAGATGATGTATGAGAAACCCTCTATGAACTCTAACCACTTGGCTTGTCTTTTTGAAAGCTTGTTCTGACTCCTAAGATGCTTCAATGACTTGTGGTCAGTGTAAATAACAAACTCTCGTGGTAGCAAGTAGTGTTGCTAAATGGTAAAGGCTCGAAAAAGGGAGTATAACTCCTTCTCATATACAGAATAGTTCAAGGTTAGGCCACTTAGTTTCTCACTGTGCTAAGCAACAGGTCATCGTTCTTGCATCAGGACAGCACCAATTCCAACTCCCAATGCATCACACTCTAGTTCAAAGGGCTTGTTAAAATCTAATAGTGAAAGAATAGGGGCTAAGGTAAGCTTCTCCTTAATCTCCCTAAAGCTTCACTCAGCTCGATCACTCCACCTGAACTCTTCATTCTTCTTTGTCAACTCAGTCAATGGGGCGGCTATTATGCTAAAGTTTTTAATAAAATTGCTTATAGAAAGAAGCTAGGCCATGGAAACTTTAGACTTCAATGACATTCTTTAGCATCAGCCATTCTAGAACAGCTCGGATCTTTTCCTCATCTGCTCGGATTCCTTCCCCTAACACTACAAACCCTAGGAAAACCACCTCACTCTAGTATAACGTATACTTCTTCATATTCCCATACAACCTCTCAACTAGCAAAATGTTAAATATTTCACGAAGATGTTAAACATGGTAATTCAAGCTGACACTATATACTAATATGTCATCAAATTACATGACCACACATCTTCTAAGTAGAAGGCATATCACATGGTTCATTAACCTCATGAATGCGCTCGGCGCATTTGTAAATCTGATTGACATAACTAACCGTTCATAGACTCTGTGCCAAGTCTTGAAGGCGATCTTCCATTCGTCACCTAGCCTCATGCGAATTTAGTAGTAACCACTTTGTAGATTAATCTTCAAAAATATCTTTGCTCCATTAAGCTCGTCTAACATATCATCGAGCTTTAGTGTCGGGCATCTATACTTGACAGTAATTCTGTTGATTACTTGGTTGTCGATGCACATACACCATGAATTATCCTTCTTTAGGATGAGTAGAGCTGGTACAACACAAGGTTTCATGCTCTCCTTCACATATCTTTGCTCAATAAGTTCATCCACCTGTCTTTTCAGCTCAATAACTTGCTCAGGGTTCACTTGTACGCAAGTCAATTTGGCAGGACAACACCTAGCTATAAATCAATACAGTGCTCTATGCATCAGACTAGTGGTAGTCCTTTAAGTAGTTCTTTCAAAAACAAGTCGGGGAACTCATTTAGCAATCTTTAGATTTCTTCTAGGACATTCAGCAATTCCCTCATCTCCATCCATCTTCTAAACAACAAGAACATCAGTTCATCAACCTTCTCAATAGATTGGAGCTCTTTACAACTCATCACTAGGGTTTTCTTCTTTCTAGCTCGAGTAAGCTGATTATGGGTTTCATTTACTTGGGATGGGGTTAGTGGTTGCAACACTATCCTCCTTCCATCCTTGAAAAAGGCATAGGTGTTCTTATACCCTTCATGAGTGATACATCAGTTGAACAACCAAGGTCGTTTAAGTAGCAGATATGAAGCTCCCATAAGGACGACATCGTACACTACTTCATCCTTATACACATTCCCGACACTAAACGGTACGGTCACTTATTTAGTTACATGCAAAGTACCCTTATCATGAGGCCAATGTAGCTTATAGGGTCAAGGATACTTTGAGGTCAACAGACCCAACCTCTACATAAAGGACTGTGTAACGACATTAGTATAAATTCCTCCATCTACGATGATTGTGCACAATTGGCCTTTAATGATACACTTGGTATGGAACAGATTCTCTCTTTAGTCCTTCTTAAAGTTCGGTAAGGAACTCAGGACTCATCTCAAGACTAAAGTTATTACTTCTCCTTGGTTAACATAAACATAAGTCTCCTCTTCCTCTTCCTCTTCTACTTTGGGTTCTCCAACATTCTTTTCTTCCTCAGGGTTACTCTCGTCTGTACTATCCATTACGTCTCCTTGGAGTATCATCACATGTCGATTCAGACATTCAGCAGCCATGTGTCTGAAGCTTAAACATTTAAAATACTTCACCTCACTAGTCTTCCGTATGGATTGCTGGCCTTTCTCATAGGTTCTCAAGGTCGACCTAGCCTCGAGTCGGCTCAACTGTCCTGTTCGACCATGCTGGTCTACTCGGCATTCATTAGGTCGGTCATTCCTTTCTTTGGTTTGGTATGGCCTCTTCAGCTTGGATTAAACAGGTCAATGTGATACAAGACCTCGGGAGAATGTTTGCCTAAGTCTTTTCGAAACATTTCTCCTCTACTTTTTGACCCTCTACACGATTTTGATCACCTCTTCTAAAGTATAAAACCTGTATACTTCAACAATATTACAAATCTCATACTTGAGTTTAGAAATGAATCTTGATACTGTACAAGCTTTTGGTTCTTCTATGTCAACTCAGATCATCAACATCTGGAACTCTCTGACATAGTCATCAACATATCGGTTTCCTTGGCGAAGTTCTTGCAATTTTGCAAACGTATCTTGCAGGTATGTCTCGAGCACAAATATACCCCTCAATAACCTCTTCATCTGGTCCCAAGTTTTGACACCTTGTTTTCCATCCCTTACTTGTGCTACATTAAGATTTTTATACCACATTGTTGTATACTTAGTAAACTCCAATGCAGCAAGTCAGACCTTGACAGTATCCATGTATACGTAACAGTCAAATACCTTTTCAACCTTCTCTTCCCATTCTAAGTATTCATCAGCATCTTTACTTCCATTGAAGGGTGAGATTTGAACCTTGACATTATTTAGCCTTCAAGAAGCTCGACGTCCTTGTCTTTGTAATGTGTAATAGTCAACTTCCTCTTCTTCCTTCCCAAATTCTTCAACATCCGGCTCCTCATCTTCTTCCTCAATCTCCTCTAACTCCAACATCTAGCAGCTTAGCCTGATACCCTTCTAACTTACTGTAGTTGAACTGGGCAGTTGGTTCAATTACCTTGCCTATGGTGTCTCTTAAGGGTAGGTTCTTACAGGTTAGGTGGTTATACACCTTGGGGCTATTGCTTGTTTGCTTGCATTGTCGTGACTAAACTCTCAAAGAGGTTGGTGAGCCTGTTAAGCCTGTCGTCAATAGACCCTAGGATATTACTACCGTTATGACCACGACTAGGTTAAACACCACTACTTTAGTCACCGATAACTCCCTGAACACTTGAATCTGACATAGTGTAATACTTTTTTTGAATAGATTGACAAACTATTAACAACCTTAATAGCCAATAGTCACTAAACAGAATAGAAATAAACTTGCTCTATTTTCGTGATGAAAAATAGAGTAAGACAAAGTAACAATGAAACCATACTTACGAACATACATAATAGACTGCTGTAGCTATAGAAGGAACACAACAACCATAAACAATAAGGCGAACAAAAACTTCACGGCAACTTCACACATTCCCTTGTAGAACCGTGCTCTGATACTATTGAAGTTAATGTGTCTATAAAGTTGTACACACAAAGGGGTATTACGACAAATGAATCGAAAGGAAAAAAAAATTAGCAAAGTTTAAGCAGTTACCAAATGGATATGACTCACCATTCGATCCTATTTAGCCTACAATCCGCCGGATATGATACATTAGTCCAAATTGAATGGCCATTCACCACTACTCCTTGTTAAAGAGAATAGATAAGAGTTCAATAATAACGAGAACACTAAGGTTGCTCAAGTAAGTAAACCTATATTAAAAGTTAAATGAATATGCATACAAAGAAAGTGAGGATTTATAAATTTGCACACTAAGGTTATTCTACATGTATGCAAAGACAAAAGAGTATTTTATAATTAGGTTACATGAATTATATTGAAAAGGGGTAAAAAAGACAAAGAATATTTAGTATCGTAAAGAAAGAATCATTCTGGAATGTTGTGTCAGGAGACGCGTGTCGCTCAATGGTTGGATGTCAAGAACATGATATAAATAGGCAAAAAAATAAAAAGTGCTAGTAGTCAGGGGCTGACCTAATTTAGCTCAAGTCAGAGGCCATTCAATCCGGTTAAGAAGTCAATTAAATTGGAGTTAGGCACCAGTGGTCAATTGGAGAGCTCGGCTGGGCTAGTCTTTCTTAGGTTACCTTTTGGATCAGGATTTCATAGCTGTGCAAGAGCATGTTGGACATATGTGAAGATCTAACAAAAAGGTCGGTTGGAGGTCGAATCAGGATAGGAGTCCATGTCTCAACTATGGCTTAAAGCTAGTATTTTCCGGATGAGCTCTTGAAGTCCTCTAACTCGGCTTCTTGTGGTCGGTCCAAGGGGTTGATTCATGTTAGTTACCTTGTGTTTTGAGTGACTTGCTAATGCTACAATATGTTGAAGAAACTGTTTGTTGTTGTCATGAATGTTTGAGAAGTATTTAGTAATTGAAGAAATCTAATGCTCTATTTTCCCATATTTAGTGTTTGCAAAATAAAGTAGGAGTTTATGATTAGTTTATAATGTACTGGTTACGGTTATTGTTGTTATAATAGTTATTGGTATGTTAAGTGTTGTTTTGTTGTTGTTCGAAGGAAGATTTTAGAATTATGTTTCAGTTGTTAATCCATTGGAGTAGATAACCATGTTTAACTCTAGTGTTTAATTAACCCTAGCTAACCAAGAGAGTGGTACTTATAATAGCTAAGGTCAATAAGAGAGTTTCACATCCCAATTTGCAAACAAGTGACTGGACAGGCTTACTGACCTCATTATTAGCCTAGTGACTACCATAAATGAAGATAGCCAACAAGCTAGAAATGACCCTTATAGAGGCCGAACCTATGAGTTACTTCAGAAAGGCAATGGTCGATATGGATGAGCTAATCTCCCAGTTTGACCACCTTGAGTTGGAGGAATAGATAGAGTTGCTTAACATAGGCTTACATTGGAAGAGATTGAAGAAGAGGATGAGGAGATGGAAGAAGAAGAAAATATTATAAGCACGAAGAAAGGAATATCCAAGCTATTAGAGTGGAAGGATTGAGAATGTAGATCCCTTGTTATTCTAGAAGTGGTGATGCTAAGGACTACTTAGATTAGGTAGAGAAGATAGAGATGTAGTTTAAGTATCATGAGGTGCCCGATAATGCTAAGGTTAGGTTTATCGTGCTAAAGTTTACTAGCTATGCTGCTTTGTGGTGGAAGAATTTGTAAGCTACTTGAAGAAGAGAAAGGGGGCATAAGATCAAGAATTGGGATGAAATAAAGAGAGTAATGAGGAGGAGATTCATTTTGAGCTACTACTTATAAGACATCTTTAAGAGATTGTAAGAGCCAAGGCAAGAAGGATCCAATGTTGATGCGTATGTGAAGGAATTCCATATGGTAATAATCCATTATGAAGTTGTTACGCCTAAAGACTGAACTATGTCTCGATTCATTAGTAGATTGAAGAATGAGATTAGAGATATTCTAGAGACTATGGGTATTAGTATACTTAATCAAGTAATTTGAGTTGCCGAAAGGGTTAAGAGGTGCTAAACAGGAAGATTCCAAGCTCTTATTAGTTGGCCTACTTCTAGCCAACCTGTTCTAAGCAGACCTGTAAGATTGGAACCAAGTGAAGTTGTTGAGATCTAACTTGCTCCGATTACTCGAGCAAAGGAGAAAGAGATTATGAAGAAATTTGAGAAAGGGCAAAGCTTTGGTCAAAAGACTAGTGAGATCAAATGCTTCAAATGCCAAAGGTTTGGACATATAGCCGCTCAATGTTTGAACAAAAGAACCATGGTGATTAAAGGAGAAGTGCCAACCATTGTGGTCAATAGGACTAATGAGGAAGTAAAAGAGCTGAAAAGGATAGGATAAGGCAAACTGTCTAAAGAGAAAGAGATTATCTATAGTAAAGAAGGAAACTTCATGCCTACAACCATGATATTGAGGTGAGTGATGAGTACGAGTTGAGCGCTAGAAGATGATCAACAGGAAAATTTATTCCATATTAGTTATAAGGTAAATGGGTAATTGTGTACATTAATTGTTGGCAGTAGCACTTGCACTAATGTAACATCTGTATTTTTAGTCCGACAATTGACGTTGTTGACTAAGCCTCACCTAAAACCTTATAAGCTACACTGGCTTAGTAATAAAGGAGTCTTACAAGTAAAAAGCGAGTGGTTGTGCCAATCTGTATTGGAAGCTACTAAGACTAAGTGCTTTATAACGTATTACCTACGAGTACATCTCATATTCTACTTGGTAGACCATAGATGTTTGATAGGATGATTATTTATTCTAGTAGGAAGAACACCCGTTCATTAGAACATGAAGGGTGGAAGGCGAAGCTGAGCCTTATGAAAAACGGGCAGGTTAAGACTATGCAGACTCAATCGATCTAAGTTTTGAAGAAGGAAGCTTCAATAATGACTTAAGTCGAGCTGAAAAGAGAGATAAAGCTTAAAGAGCTAACCTATCTAATAGTTAGAAGGTTAATTGAGATGAGACAATTAAGTGAGGAGTTGCTAATTATTGAGGTGAAGTCTTTATTAGACGAATTTGCTGAGTTATTCCTCGAAGAATTGCTAGAAGGTCTGCCTCTAGTCAAAGGCATTGAACATGTAATAGACTTATAGTTGGGAGCCACACTGCTAAACAAACCAGCATATAGATTAAACCTTAAACTAATTGTTGAGCTACAAAGACAGGTTGATGAATTGATGAGAAGAGGTTATGTCTAAGAATTGTTAAGCCCATGTATTGTACTAGCTTTATTGGTGCCAAAGAAGAATGGCATATAGAGGATATCCATAGATAACTGAGCTATAAATCATATTACCATCAAGTATAAGTATCCCATACCTACGCTTGATGACATGCTTGATGAGTTAAACGAAATAGGAATCTTTTCAAAGATTGACCTTAACTCTATATACCATCAAATTAGGATGTGGGAAGGGGACAAATGGAAGACCTCATTCAAAACATGTCATGGATTGTATAAATGACTTGTGATGCCATTTGGATTATTAAATGCACCAAGCATATTCATGAGATTGATAAATCATGTGATCCAAAAGATAAAGGAAACTTGTTATTGCATATTTTGATGATATTTTAGTCTATAGCCTTAACTTAAAGACTTACTGCCAGCATCTCCAACCTATTTTCTAAAAACTCTAAGTTGAAAAGTTTTATGCCAATTTGAAGAAGTATGACTTTAGCCGATTAGAAGTAATTTTCTTAGGACTTGTTGTAAGTGAAGGGGGTATATGAGTAGATGAGGAGAAAAAGATGGCGATTATTAAATGGCTATATCGATTAGTTTAGCGGACATGAGAAGTTTTCACGAACTAGCATTCTTTTATAGCTACTACTAAACTGTTGAAGAGGAACATTAAGTTCAAATGGGGAGATAAGGAGTAGAAGAGTTTTGAGGAGTTGAAAATGAAGTTAAGCATTACCCCTATCTTAGCTCTTCCAAGCTTTGACAAAGTATTTAAAGTAGAGTATGATACATCCGGACTAAGTATAGGTGTTGTGCTGATGAAACAAGGCTAACCTATTGCTTACTTTGGTGAAAAACTCAAAGGAGCTTTACTTAACTACTCTTTATATGATAAGGAGTTCTATTCCTTGATTTGAGTTCTTATAGTCTAGCAACATTATTTGTTACCTAGAGAATTTGTGATCTATACTAGTCACAAATCTTTAAGATATTTGAAGAGCCAGTCAAAGTTATCTAGGAGGCAAGCTAAGTGGGTTGAGTTTTTAGAAGAATTTTCTTATGTTGTTAAGTACAAGAACGATAAGAATGATGTAGTAGCCGATACCCTATCAAGATGACTTTCCCTCCTAATTGAACTATAGACCAGATTACTCGGATCATCTATTATCAAGAACTTATGTGCTAAGGATTCGTGCTTTGGCTTAATCTATGCCAAGTGTGAAGATGGTTAGACACTTGACAATTGTTACAAGGAAGACGGATACTTATTCAGGAAAAGGGAATCGTATATCCTAACTTATTCTATGCAAGAGTTGTTAATGCGTGAAGCTCATGGTGGGAGATTGTTTGGGCATTTTGGAAAGTATCAACCTCATTAGGTATTACCCTCTAGATTTTTTTAGCCAAGAATGATGAAAGATGTTTAAGCCATATAGGAAAGATGTACTACCTACAAAAGGGTTAAGGGCTAAGAGCTAAGCCGGGCAAGGGCAATATTTACCTTTGTCAATCTTGATCAAACCATGGCGTAATCTAAGTATGGACTTTCATGTTGGGTCTGTCGATGACATCCCGTAGGAAGGACTTCATCATGGTAGTCGTAGACTAATTTAGTAAGATGGCACACTTCATATCCCTTCAAGAATTAACGATGCTTTGGTGATCTCTTTTCTTTCCTTATAAAAGGTAGTCAAGCTCTATGGAGTGCCTAGAATAATCGTGTTTGATTAAGATCAAAAATTTAGAGCCACTTTTGGAGAACCTTATGGAAGCGATTGGGAATTGAATCGCTATTCAACATGTCCTACTACCCTCGAACCAATGGAGAGATCTAGGTTGTCAATCGAATAATGGAGACTTTGCTCTAAGTTGCTGTTGGTTGGAACCTAAGTCATTGGGATCTATGTCTGCCCATAATTGAGTTCGCTTATAACAAGACTACCCACAGTATTACGTACATGTCACCATTTGAGATCGCCTATGGATTCAACCTTGAGCTTCTAATAAACTAAACACCCCTTCTAAGCTAGAATGAGGATCAATTAGCTTTTAAAAGATCTAAGGTCATCAAGGCAATGCAAAAAAGGTCATAAAACATTTGAGCCAAGTTGCTACCAAACTCGAGAAGCAAGGCCAAGAATTTCAACCTGGTGATTCAATTTGGATCTATTTAAGTAAAGATCGATTCCCAAATTTAAGGAAAGGCATACTATCTTCGAAGGCCAATGGACTGTTTAAATTACTTGAAAAGATCAATCTTAATGCTTCAGATTGAATTACATGAAGAGTATGGAGTCTTAGACTCCTTCAACGTTGCCAACCTCCATCTATATGTTCTTGAAGACAAACAACAAGAAGTCAAACCAGATTTGATCCCAAATCTTAAATAGCCTAAAGGGGATGATAGGGATCATGGGCCAATCACTTGCTTTCAAGCTCAAGGACTTACCAGTTTGGTTTTTTAAGTCGTCCTAGGAAAGTTGAACCATGAAGAGTAATGCTTTATCTACCCCGACCTGCCGAGCTATCCTATTCTAACCTCTCTTTGTCTCATTGCATGCACCCCTAAGGTGCCTAACTTATTACTAAGCCAACTTCTCTATACCGCATTAGTCTAAAGTTAAGCAATGAATCTGCTTACTATTGAGCTGCCCCAAGCTTATTAGAAGAATGACCACCTACTGGACTAACCCTTCCCAAGCCTTATACACTCAATCTACTATGCTGCCGAGTAATTAACCCAACTTACTCTACTCAAAATCGGCTTTGCTTAGCAAAGTAGTATCATCGGGATTACAAAATGGATAGTTGACATGTGCCTCATTTTCTGGCATCCGTACTGTCTCTTTTTGTGCCCGAATATTCTTTTTTTTTTTTTTTACAACTTTACCTTTGTAATCTATTCCGCTTTCCTTGTTTCTAGTAGGAATATTATTTGTAATTTACGTAAGCCTAGGATTTGCTCTAATTGGGCTATATAAATAGTGATAACATGTAATAGTTGCAAGAAAGTAACATTGAATTTTCATACATATTCCCTTCTTTTACTTCCTTCTTAAGCTTATGTTTTCTTGTGAGAACTGAGAACTTGAAGAGTCCTTATCAAGACCATTGAGCATGGACTAATGGTAAGCAATCTCACTTTATACTTGTGCGTCATATTAAGTATAGCTCAAGTTCATGTAAGGCATTAGTACATCATATCTACCGTTGATATACAAAACCCTTGCTTAACCCTCGACTTCCATTTATCTTTTGAGTCATCCTAAGGTTTAGACTCACCTTAGTTCGTATGATATTGGTTGTTATGTATTAACCTTCCTAGCAACTTGTATTAACTTCTATTGTAGCCATCCTATAGGTCTAAGCTAGTGTGGGGTAGTTAAGTGAAGACTAATAAGTTGTAATTTATTGTAAGTCATAGGAGAATTTGTGGCTCAAATATCATAGATGAGAGGCCATATTCATATGCATAGATGGACAAGAGATCCCGATAAATTAATGAATATCTCCTTACTTTAAGCAGGTCGACTTTCTTGATGCTTGGCAGATATAGTTCAAATAACTTGATTGGCATTTGATCACAGCTTTGATGGAGCATTTGAGAGAAGAGACACATATGTTTCACTTCCATACAGAGGAGATGATGGTTATACTTCAAGATGTCTTCATGCTGATCGGTTTACTGGTTGATGGTTAGGCTATGATGAATGGCTTATAGTTTGGCTGGCTTAACATATGCTTATAGTTGCTAGGATTGTGCTCTCCTCTACGTATTATTAATGTGGTTCAAGTGAAGTTGTTTTAGTAGTTGAAGGACAACTTCAATGACTTACGATAAGACCCATAATGCATTTCGATAACTAACGAATCGCTAGAGATAAATTATATGTACACTAAAAATTATAGAATGACCTAAATAATATTTAAGAATATTTATTTGTACTATATATGAATTTACATGTAGGTAGAAATATGCATAATTATTTAAAATACGCGAAATGTGCTAAAATAATGATAAATAATTAAAGAAAATTCATAATTAATTAAGGAAAATCATGAAAAATAAGGAAATCCAGAATTTAGGTGTGGCAATCTGGAATTGAAGAAACAAAATCAACCAATTAAAATGCAACAAATAAAAAGTGAAAAAAAAAGAAGAGATAAGGCAATTGTCTTGTCTAATTAATATATAATAATTCTCTAACACCTCTATAAATAGTAAGAAAATTTCAAAAGCTTATTTGGTCAGTTTGGGGAGTGAAAAAAATAGAGAGGATCAAAATAGTGAATGTTTGGATTAATTATAAAAAAATTACTCAAATTTATGCAATTAAGGCCTTAGAAGGGAACCAACACCAGAAAAGCACCTAAGAGTGGATAGCCACCACCAACACACAATGGTGGCAATGCCTAGACCGACTAATGAGGCCACAACTGTTGACAGTAGCTTGAGCCACCTACATAGGTGAGTTTGATTTCTAGCCCAATTTTGTGTAGTTTTATAAAAATAGTAAATATTCTTAAAATATTATGAATTTTGTTATTATGGAATATTTAAGCATGTAGATTTTAGAAAAAAATATTATTTTGATGAAAATATATCCCGTGATATATGATCCTTAAGAAATCATGCAAAATCGAGTATATTTCGGTCTAAAAATAAATAAACTTAGAAGTGTAGTTTTGAGCCCAAAATTTTTGTATAGACTACTTAGGTGATATAGAATATTTTTATGAAGCCCGTTTTCAAAAATTAATTTTTGAAATTTTTAGATAATTTTTATGCCTCAAAATGATATATAAAATGGGTAATTTATGGTTAATTAAGTGATTAAATGGGTAATTACAAATTTGATGCGGATGTTGAAATCTGATGGAGTATGCTATTTGTAGCACTTGGAGTGTTAGATGTAATTATTAGCATATTACGTAGTAAATATGTAATAGGTAACAAAATGAGAAAATTTTGACTTAATTTGGTAATTTAGGATAATTAAGTTCTAAATTTGATTTTGGATGAATTTAGATATTTTGAATGTTATTTGATGTTGGGAGATGATATTTAAAGTGATGGGAATATTAGATGTGTATATTTTGTACACGTTAAGTGATAATGTGTAATATGTAATTATGAGAAATTAATAATTAGGAAAATATTGGTTAAAATTGATATTATGATAATAATAGGAATATACAATTATTCTGATAGAAATCTTAAATTTATGTAATTATATGAAAAATGTAAAAATTTCTCACATCAGGAATAAATTCGGTATACTAATAAGAATTTAAATGTATCGGGCGGAATAAAATATTGATTAAGGGTAATTATGGTATTTAGGATATCTGGAAGTAATGTAATTTATTTCACATTATGAGTTGAAACGAGTTTCTAGGGTTTGGGTATAAAACAGTACTTAAAAATTGAATTAGAACCTAATTTAGAAATTAATACGGAAACTGAACCCGAACCTAGCCCCAAACCCAAAATAATTATAAAAGATTTGAGAATCTAGATAATTGGATATATTAAACCCTAAGCTAAAGATAACAATAAGTGTTATAGGATAAAAACTAATTTATAATAGTTATATGAAAATTGAGACAACGTTGGTATTATAGGGATGATCGGTAATGACCTAAGCGAGTTGAACCTCAAGTAAGTAAGCAAGGAGTCTAAGTAAGTTAAGATTAATATGTTGCTATATTTTGGAAGCTCAAGATTATACTTGGTTTTGCTTGTTAAATAGTTGGCTATGTACATGTGCTTGATTATGAGTAATACTATGATTCTATTGTTGTTCTGGCTTGTATTGTATAAAATAATTAACTACCTTAAACTGAACCTAATCAAATATATGACTTATAATCATAAATCGGACCTGCATAGCAACCCATTAGGGGAAACTTAGGATTCTCCAACCAAATATCAACCCCTTTGAAAGGAATAGCGCTGGATAGCATAATGGGTCCCTTCTTCATTCTTAGTCAAACTAAGTGACAGGTGAGGAGGTCGCGGCAATGGTGAAGTTAATGGTTCAAAGGTAGTCACGGGAGGAGCAGTGTTTCCATTGCATAAGCTTGGGTTGGTTGTGAGCTGTTGCATTAACGGCAACTCCTCAACCCGGATTAAAGCAAGCGTAATTTCTTTAATCTCACGACAAGCTAGACAACATTATACTATGGCATTTGCTTGCACATACATTGCACCTAATAAGTTGGTAGACAACCTTGTTTATGTTGGTGGTATAGTTTTAAGTTTTCCATCCTGACTTACGGAGCTGTGGTTGCTTACAACTCTATAGACATCGTTGCAGGTATTGACTAAGAAGCGGCTTACAACTACTCTAAAGTTAACAGCTACTGAATCTTAGGGAGTGAGGAAAAATATTTGAAGAATAGAAATATATTTTTATGTTCTAAGCTTTTATCTTATAATTTTTCTTTTGTGAATAATGTATTAACTAAGAAATAGATTATGTTGAAACGTTGTAAACATTAATTGTAATAATTGAATTCTAGTGTATATATATATTTTCTTAGGTAAATGATTTATTTAAATTACGAATTGTTTACTTCAAAGTGAGTTAATCGTGGACGCCTTATGCAGATCAGGTCTAGGATAGCTTCTTAGGTAAATAATTTATTTAAATTATTAACTGTTAACTTCAAAGCGGGTTAATTGTGGACGCCTTGTGTAGATCAGGTCTAGGATAGCTTTTTAGGTAAATAATTTATTTAAATTACTAACTGTTTAAACAGGTTAATCGTGGACGCCTTATGTAAATCAGGTCTAGAATAGCGGTTATAAGTCCAACTTCTATCTTAGAATAGTTTACACGACGGGATTGTTATAACTCTGCCGCTTCGAGCGTGACACTTACTGGCGGAGGTATGATATTACCATCCAGCAATACATCCAGGCTCATGCTATGCAGCTTATTGGAGGATCCTATTCTTGGACTAATTGAACAATATGGTGCATTTAATGTCCCTTCCCTTCCTCTTCAACCTTAATGTAGTCTAGTGATATGCCTAAGGTACTACATACTTGGTATGGCTCTATTGCTAGCTGTACCTTGAATCACAAATGGATGTAGGTGAGATCAATGAGCTGTTTATCTTACTTCAGGTGTAGGCATAGGTGCAGTTCCTACACATAGCTCTACTATGTTGTTAGATCATCACAATAATAGAGGATTGACTGCTAATGAGTCAATGGGGGGTCAAGTTCATTGCTACTAAGTTTCCTATACATGTTGTCAACCAATATAGTGATGTATTGGACTACCAGAGTCCATAGCATGTACACATGTTACTAACTAGAGTCCTATTATCTTCTACAACATTATGTAGCTACATGTTCTAATTTGCTCATTTTGTAAGTTGTATGGATCCCCTACTCATATAATAATAGTGCTAGTCTCCTTGCTTTTTATCGCATCAGTAGCAATGTCTGGATAGCACAAGTACCGTTAATTTGCTTTTACATAGTTAAGTTGTATTTCTTGGATTATGTGGTATGACAGTTTGGCCAGGTCTAGAAGATTCTTAACTATACAGATATATTTAAAGTGCTACACGATATAGACTTATAAGGTTATATAGAGATGAATTAGGTCATGACTTATGCTAGCTGGTTAGAGTAGTGGGTGGATCAATGTAATATAATTGTTACTATGCTATCATTGCTCAACGTAGCTCAAGACTACTATGCTTGTTACTAGTAGGTCATTCACTGATATATCGACTAATCAAGAGCCTCCTGAGTATATATGGTATGCATTCAAGTTCATTGTTCTTGACAATAATTTGCTTATGCCTATATATGCTAACTAGGTCATTATTTGTGACATACAGGCGGATTTTATCCATAGGCTGCCTCATATGTCATATGAGGACATCATAGAAGAGCAGTCGGGGGTGAATGCCATCATTCGGTAGCTTAAGGGTGTCTACATGAATGATGCACTGAAGGTAAGACTAGATATTGAGCGGGGTGACTCTTTGCCCATGATCCTCAACATAGAGGGTACCGTCGAAGGCAAGGATGGGGGTAAGGTATGGGGTAAAGGCGACGATAATTTGAGTTAGGCATTAGGGATGATCCTTCTCCTAAGCATCAATCATCGACAACATCTCCTAAATTGTTAGATTTTAGTTTCAGACATGCCTTATCGAAGAGAGCTCTAGTAGTTAAATGTTCTACGTCCCCTTCATCGGAGAGAGTTCCAATAGTCATGTCCATACTCCTCCTACTCCATTAAGGAGGCTAGTTAGAGATTACCATGATAACATGGCTGAGAGACTTACACAAGTGGAGCTTACATTGATCCCCATGCATGTGTCATACTCCGATACTTATAGTGAGGATAGGGTTCAAATCACACAATTGGATGTGGATTAGATGGTATAGCTCCAACTTGATTTAGACCTTCAATATGTGCATGCATATACATGCTGACAGCATTAGCTTATCACTAGTTTTAGTTATTTGACATTTTTTTAGTACAATTGATGCTTAATTTGTGAACACCTTGTACATACTTAAAAGAAGCCATAGAACTTTCATATTATTTAAGTGTCATTTCCTACCTTTTCATTCATCATTTGCTCTATTGTAACTCTTATTGATGTTCATAATTATGAAATATATAATTAGTATGATATTTCGTGTTTGGACCATATTGTAAGGAGTTGTTGAGGCTATAAAGTTTGGTTACTTACACTTAGTTATAGATGAGGTGTTTGGAGATTTTGATGTAGTTGGTTTGTTTGGATATGTTGTTGTAGATTGGGGTGATTTAATCATGTTGGTTGGGGATTGGGTAGGGTTGTTGATAAAATGGCCTTTTGGAGAGTCGAGTTTGGCCTAGCATAAAATTACCTTGAGTACTATATTTTTGGGATTATTTTCCTAAGAACCCTATTTTTAGGATTTTTTTTTTTACAGTTTTTTTCCTTTTCCCTAATGATACAAGAAAAATTTCCCCTCGTGATATATATTTTCTATAGATATTATGATAAACCAAAGAGTGAATATTTGCTGACCCTCATCAATTAAAACTTATACGTACTAGAAACATCGATGTATAAATGTATAAAAGATTGCATTGTCATAATAACATACTGCAATACATGATATATTTATGTAGAAGCATCAATGTGTATAACTATAATACACTAGTATAAGGACTATTTTACCCTTATACAGTTAAACTAGTAATGTACAATAGTATGATCCTTAATTTCAAGGTGTGAAATTGTTGATAAAACTCCAAAATGGAATTTCCTTTTAACCCAATTTTTTTCTAGTTTTTCCTTTTTTTTTTTATCATTCAAGAGAGATAAGAAAATCTTACAATACATTACCAAAAAATAAAAGAAAAAGAAAATCTTAGGATAGTAAACATTTAAAATCATAACCAATGATAAAACTACAATTGATATTTTTCGTCTCTAACTCACATAAGCCCATATCCTTGCTTTTTATGAATCTTACTTATTCTCTTCCTTCATCTTTTATTATCCTACATATCTACAATCTACATTAACAAATTTAGTAGGGAAAATCATTCTATCAATATCACTATTTGTGTGATTTCAAAGTTCAAGCAATTTTTTATTCATATATTTATTTTAAGTCATATATCAATATTACAATTTATGTATTATAACATAAGCTAACCACTTAGCTGCCATCATAAACTTGGTATACATAAGAAAAATATGACTAAACTACTCTAAAATATCTTTAGTTTAGTAACCATAATAAAGGAAAGGCATTTTATTCATATATTTATTTGAAATATAAAATTACATGGAGTTTTATACATAAACTTATGTATAAAACTTATAAAAGAAACTCTAAATCTTTAATTATAACCAATAATATAAATTGGAATAAATCACCTAAGAGGCCCAGCTAACTCTAAAAGCAAAAGATAATAAGAATGATCAACTCTATTTATTCCTCACTTCAAACCCCTTGACCAATCCTCTTTATGTTTAAGGATTAATTGGTTATGGTAAACATATGCTAAAACCTTTATAGAAAATTTATCAGGATTTAAGCAAATACCACTTGGTAAGGGGCAAAAATAGAAGCATACATAACACAACAAGGCAAACAAGGTTATTAATTATTACGACATTATCTATTTTGTTGTAAGATTAGAAAAATTGCATTTACTCTGACCTATATTGATGAGCTTTCAGTGCACTAAAATGACTTATAGCCAAACTTGGGCTTATGCACTAGAGACCTAGCTCCTCTTAAGACTAACTTCAAACCAACACCTTAATGCTTATTCTTAGGCCTTCTAATATGTTTTAATCCCAATTTGCATCATAGGGCTTTAGACTTGTTTGTAACCTATTCCAATAGGCCAAATAACTTATTGGACCCACTAAATGATCTACTTCATATGCAATATCATATTTATTCATATTGATTAATTGGGCTTTAAATTAATCTTTTTAAGCCCAAATGTCATTTTAGGATAGATCACACATCTTAAGCCTTGTTTAGCTACTTATCTTACAAGATTAAGCTCTAAATCCTAATTAAATTCAATTAAAAATGTAATTAACTAAATAAACCAAAATTTGAAGCCTATTCAACGACATTAACCGGATGATTTGGATAGGTTTCTAAGGGATTTCAACCCAACTTCTTCATATCTTAATATAATATGCCTAAATCAGTACTAACATGCATTTTAAACTTATTTCTATTAAGAGGAACTTGAAAAATAAAAACAAGATGGTGTTCATCATTTACATGTTTTAGCCTAGCTATGGAAATGAAGATATCATGGTGATTTCCTATGTCTTATTAAGTTACCACCTTAATGCTATTCCTAAATATTACTCTATGTGCACAACAATTTTTTCTACATGTAAATGTTTATATAAATGCATCATAAATCTTAAATGATATGTGCACAGGAAGGTGACATTTTGATGTTTTTTATAGTCTTAAACCCCTAAATAATATGATCTTAAACTAACAATAAAACAAAGATTAAGTTGGATTCCCTTACTTTAGTTTGGAGTGTAAGGTGCTTTTTCTTTTCTTCCTTGAAAAGCAACCAAGACAAGCTCCAAAGAAGGGGGAGGAGAAGAGGGGAGGGAGGGGTTAGTAAGTTAGGGGGATGAGTGGGGGAGCGACAGAAGGTAGTAGTATACGATTTCGAGGTATGTGGTGGCTGATGGAGGTATGGGCGGTGGGGGTATGCGGTGATCCGAGAAATTATTTCCTTCCTTTCTTTTTGTTTTAATTGTGTAAGTTTAGAGTCTCTAAGATTTGATGTGTAAAAGAAGAAGAAGAAATGAAAATGAGGATTAGGAGGGGTAATGGCTAGTTATGCAATGTAAGGGAATGGTGGACAAATCTTTACTTAAATAGGCTACGTAGTATATGGCTAGAAAGGGGATTACTTGCTTTTATGATTTTTGATAAATATGGTAAGAGTTTGTTTACCAAAAGTAGAATCACTACTTAATCATGTCTCCTAAATAACTAATCGTGTGTCTTTTATGGTTAATTGTATTTATCTCTCAATTAATCATGATGCATGAATACATGTAAATAATTAGAATGAAATCTAAGCTTAAAACTCTAATCACTAGTATATATGATCATAATTAAACATAGTAAGGGTTTATCATATTTAATTAAGTTGATCAAACCTATTAGACTATTTTATTTAATTAATTTAGGGATTCTAAGGGTTGGAATTACTTATTGTCATTTGATTACAAATCAGATGGTAAATTAAGGCTTTATAGTGATTAAACAAGTTATTATTAATTATCGAAATAGTTTAGCTATATAGTTAGAGTTTGTTAATTTAATTAGGATTTTGATGCTAAATTAAGGTCTAAGAGTCAATTTAAGACTTCTCACATATTAGGGTTTTTGGTTTTTAAGCTGCATTTAAGGTTTTAGTTGTACTTTTAAGGTTTCAATTGTACCATTAGGGTTTTCTATTTTAATATTTATTTTTAATTTAGTTTACCCTTTGTAAAGTTCAATAAACTCATATGGACTTCGATTACTTATCTCGGGTTTGACTTTAGAAATTTAGCGAGGCTTACCAAAACTCTTATTATTTTAAGTTCTTACATTTTATCCATTTTACAAAATGCATTTTGGTTAACTTTGGAAAAATCTAAATAAACCCTAAAATTTTGAAAAAAAGAGCCAATTTAATTTTTAGTTATGAAAGCCGCTTTGTTGAGTAGGAAAAAATCACTTTTAGTAAAAACTGATTTTATTTAAAAATTTCCTTATTCATGAAATTAAATAGGTATGCAACATCTTTATTAAAATCATAAATACATAAAGTTACATGCAAACATGACACGTAAATCAATATATTAAAAGACACATAAAATTATGATTATCATGCAACACGGTGCAACCATATTGTAAATTATGCAAATAAACTAACTAACAAATTAACAAGCTAACTACATAAATTAATTAATGACATGCAAGTAAACTAACATATTATTGACAAAATAAGTATGCCAACTAAAAAATAGTTTAGTACTATATTATTTGTACACAACATTATTCTTTCATATATGCAAAATAATAATTATTCATGTAAGGTATTAAAGCATACCCAAAATTTTATTTAAACATGTATATATGCAACTATGTAAATTGTTAAGTTATCTAATAATGCAAGTAATATCATTCTAAAGGTATAATACAAATATAACATGCCAACATTAATTAAACATGCAAACATATATTAGCCATGCAAATCAATAAGCCAACACATGAATTAATTAATTATTATACCATCAAATAAATGATCAAATCATACAAACATTGATGAGTAGACATAAATTTTATTATCTTTTTATTTTTCCCTTATTTTTCTTTTGTTTTTTAATTTTTTGAATTAAAATAAAACTATAAAAGAAGAAAGAAAAGGAAAACTCCTTGGTTAGTTTGAGTTTAGTTCAAGTCCGTCTAAACTGATCTTAGTGGCAAGTTGTTGGTTCTCAACTCCTAAGGGGATGCTTTTTGAAACCCCCAGGCCAATGTCCAAAAAACCTAGCAACATCACACCTAATTTCAATGATTTCTTCGAGTTGTGATGAACAAACCTTATAATTACCTATACAACTTTAAATCCAAATTACTTTAACCCAACATGAAATTGAACAAAATCAAAACCTGAGTTTTACTTTAGGATGAGTATAGATTTTATCATTATTTTTGCTTCACTTTGATTTGCTCTATAATGAGAGACTTTGAAGAGAAAGAGTGAATAATGATGTTTTTATTCATAGAGTGAGAAAGAGTATAATACATGCAATTATGATACTTAACATGCTTATTAATGGAATTAATGAGTAGAGGGGACCTCTATTTATATCTCTAACTCGCGAGTAAAGCCTAATAAACGTCCATATTGAAAAAATATCAAATCTTGCACTAATGGGTAGTTTTTTCATACACTTTATTTATTTATTTATTTTGCTAATTTGATTAAGATTTGCTTTGTTTTTTAGGAAATTAAAGGTATAAAATCACTTTAAATTGGTTAACTCGTGATATCCAAGAGTGAAACTAATTAGGTACAAATAATAAGTTCATCTTTTTTTTCTTGAATTTATCAATTTTTTAGAACACCTTCTCTTAATGAAAAATTCACAATTAAGACAATTCTAAGATTATTCCAAGAATACTTTTAATTTCCTACTTTCTGATGATTTTTTGAGATAAAAAATATGGAAAATTTAGTAAAAATATAAAGGGTTAAGTGCATTTTACTTACTAAAAATAGAGCTGGAGCTTTTGTTTGTTGTAACCATAAAGAGAAGTAGGTGGCATTGTTATGTATAAAGTACGCGCCACATGCCCTTTTATACGCGTGGATTATACATTACTTAAAAAGAAAAAACCAAGGGCATTCCATGGTTAGCTAGATTGAAATGTGTGACACTTCTGATTTCGCAATACTAAGACCAAGGATTAGACCAATTAAGTTAGTGCTTGGTTGATGTCTTATTGTACAACAAATTATATTTATATTGTTATGGGTCGATTTTAGTTCAAGTGCTTTGAGTCCTATAAAATTGATTTATCCCTCAAACAATTATTAAGATTATTAGGCATTTTGGAAAAATAAATTTCAAAAATAATATTAATTTGATAGGAGCCTAATTTTTTCTATTGCTTATAACTTCAATTGGCCATAAAATGAATAATTTAAGTCTAATTGAGACCCCGTTTGAATCTACAATCAATTTAAATAATCTATTTTCATAATTGTAAAATAAGTAAGTTGAAATTGATTCAAGAAAATTGATTTTTTAATAAAATGCTCATTTTCGTAAATAAGCTCTAATTTTGTCAAATTGCAAATGTCTATTTTGGTTTAAAAAATTGCCATTGACCCACAAAAATTATTTCTACCCTAAATCGATCACTATGTGACAATTTTTTACTTATTTATTATTATTTTATTGGTTCTTTCAAATTTTCTTTAGTTTTCTTCTTGTTGAACATCTTTTTGATTTTTTTTTAAATTCTTTTTGTATTTTTCAAATTTTCAAAAATTTTTTTGTCCATTCTTTATGTTTTTTGGGTATCTTTTAACTTATTAGCCTTTTCCTAAAAACCAGGTTTGTAAACTAAAAATGAACTCAAGGTGGTTAAAAATTGGGTCTACAAAAATAAGACATAAATTTGAGAATTAAATGTGTACTTTATGGCTCCATAATATCTAAAGAAAGAAAAGAAATATTTGGTACCAATTCATCGATCCATATCTATTTTAAATGCTAATAATAAAGAATATAGGTATAGTTAAGGATAAATATGAGCATTGCGATGCAACTTTGTGCAATGGTTAGTAACTAACAACTTAGAAAAAGAAAACCAAGTAAAAAATACTTATAAATTTAAGGATACGATTGAATTATAGAGTTTTCAACTACTCGACCCATTAAAAATTTTATAGGATTTGATCCTGTAGGGTTTTAGGTCAAGTTTTGAAAGTGGTTCTCAAATTTTATAGAATTCCGGGTCAAATTTAGAGATTTAGAAAAAAACTTGACGAAAAACTTATACCTTATTAAAAATAATAATATGATATTAATAGTTTAGTATTAACTATCAATAATTAATAAAAAAATATCTTATCTTTTCTATACTTTGTATTTTAAGAAAACCTTAACCTCATCTCTTTTTCTCTTATATTTTTTTATGATTTTCGTGTCTCACCTTTACTCTTTATCTTTGTGCCAATCGATCATATTTTTCAATCCTCATCTATTTTCTTTTCATTAATTGTGTATTAATTTAAAATATAAATAAGTTGGTTTAGTCTTCAAAAATCATATGCTATTTATTTTATTATTTAAAATAATTCATACACTATTTTCTTTAATATTTTGTGTATACTTGTAAATAAATTTTTTTTTTAGTATTAACAGGTTGAGTTGAATTTTTAACAGATTTCACAAAATCTTAGTGATAGATTTTAAAAATAAAATAATCCTATAAGGTTTTGGAAGTTTTATAATGTAACAGGTTGGATTTAGGTTTTCCAAAATGGATTTTGAACCGTTCTCGATGGCATTTCTACATGAATCATATAGAAAAAGGGATAATATCTGCTTAGAAAATAGTAGGATGCTATCCTAATCAAATCTTTTTTTTTTTTTTTAAAAAAAAAAACAACTGAACTGATAAAGTATAATAATAAAATAATTTCTAACCTAAGTACAACTTTGTAGCGGCCAAAATACGCGGTTGTTGTTCGATGGTCCCTGATTGACACGTCTTCTGTTCTCACTCACGGTTCGACTTTGTTCCCCTTCCACTCCACTTGGACCTTGAAAATTGGAAAGTCCCCTTCTTCTCTAATTCGCCATGTATTCTATTCTCTACCCCCATTGATCTAAGCCTTTCCCCTTCGCTCTTCATTCTGTTCTGTCAAGTTACCCTCCAAATTTCAATTCGATTCGAAATCCCACCTCAATTGATAGAGATTTACCCGCCCACAAAGTCAATTTTCTCTTACCACCGAAACATTGAAACCTAAGTTGATCTTCTTCCTCTTCGGAAGATAGCAAGATCACGGCATGAGAAAGAAGAAGAAGAAGCCCCAGCGTAACAACAACAACAACAACAACAACAACAACAACAACAGCAAGAGCAACAATATGAGTTCGAATACATCGAAGGCAGGAGATTCGGATTCTTACAGCGAAGAAATCTTAGCTCTAGATTCGGTAGTTGAAGATCTGGCTTCCGTTAGTCTCCGAGGAACTAGCTTGGACTCGTCGAGTACGTATTTGGGATCATCAACGCCTTCATGCTCGGGGTCGAGCTGGAGCGATGGGAATGTGGAGTCTGGTTACGCGCTCAATGGGAGTAATAAAGCGAAGAGGTTGGTGGCGGTTACTGGGACGGTCTCGACAGTTCTTGGGAAAGATTACGTCAGGAGAGAGAAATTAAAATCGAAGCCTAATTCTAATTCCAAGAATAATTATTATTATAATTATGAAAAGGCTCGTTGTTCTTCTGATTTCGATAAGGAGGAGGCTGGGAAGTTTTTATGGGGGTTGCTTGGGCAGGACTCTCAGCTCGATTTCGGTGTCGTCAAAGACGTCCTTGGTGAGTTCGCCTGTAAAAAATCACTTACTGGTTTTGCTATGAATTTAATATTTCTACTTTTTGTAAAATCGTGGAGCTAGAAGTTAGTTGATGATGACAGTTATGACAGTTAGTGCCGTTGTTTTAGTTAAGGATTGGAGTGTCTGCCCTTGCCTATTATGTTGCGTGCATTGCAAGCTGATTCGTATTTATCTAATTACAGCTTCCAGTGCTTCTGTACCTCCCAACAACCCTTTTTTCCATTTTGGGCAAATTTACCGTCGGTTTCCCAAGAAGATTTCGGTTAGAGATTGATTTCAACATTTTGTCTCGTTTACAGTAGAAGACTGTCATGTAGCCTCAAGTTAACAAGACTAGTTTTTATTTATTTACATGAGCTGTTAGCATTTGATAGGAGTTTAGAGAACTACACAGTGGCTGATGCACAAGCTTGCCATTTTCGTTGCAAGTATGGGAATAAACTCATATTGTGAAATAATGTCCAAATTGCTCTTTCTTGGAAGTTTCTGTAGAAGGAAGCTTCTGTTTGGATTTGGTCAATGATAGGAGGACTTGCGATGTGGTTAGTTTTAATATCATCAGTGTTAGTAGATGAAGAGTCGTTCTAGGGATTGTGATTTTGTGATTGAATTATGTACGCCTGTTCACTATTTGGTTAAAAGAATTTGATTTTTGTGGATCGAGACAAACGACAAGTTGACATTATTAGACTCACGCTTCATTGTTTTTGTGAGAGTTACTAAATTATGTCTTTGTTCATATGACGTATTTTTCTTCATTTGGTCCACATTTAACATTAGGATGCAATTTATAGTTTGCTGTTTGTTTGATCTTCTGAAAAGTCATTCTTTACAGCTGCATATGATCCATAAATCCTAATTTGTGTCTGGTCTACAGGTGCCTCAGTTTAACCTTAACATAAAGTTAGTGAATGGTGTAGTATGATATGTGCAGTACATATAGGATGAAGCAGTATGCTTTTCTAATAATTAACAAAGATATATATAGTTGTGTGTAAAGAAGCATTTTACAATATACTTATCGATGGAAAATTTTGTTTATTTTTCTTTTTCAGGTCAGTACGGGTACAATGTTGAAAAGGTAAAATGGATATTGCTTCTGGATTTTTTACAGTACTTCAAGTTAGGGTCTATCCTTGCCTCTTAGCTTTAGATGGATTAGCTCTTTGGAAGTCTTTTTTTTTTTTTTCTCAATTTCTTTAAGATTCTGACACTGGTTTTGCTTCTAGATCTTAGGGAGAGAATTTCATGCCATACTATTGTTAAGTTGTCCTTGCCCTTACACTTAACTATGGAACTCTGGTTTCTGGCGGTGGATATTGGTTCTTGGAGGTTGGGATTTGGACCTAAACTGAAGTATGTTGATTGGGGCTTTTTTGAACCATGCCACATTTGACAATGCTTGGCATGGATTCTCTTAAGTCTTAAGGCTCTCTATATTCCTCTAAACTTCCTATGCTGCATTTGTTTGTGGGAATATCTGACATCAGCAGATAATATATTGACCAGATCACATCTCTATCAATGGTTTATTTTCATATGTTTGGTTGTTTTCAAAAATCAGCTGAAAAAATACTTCTCCAGTGTTCTTCACTCTCATATTTTACGTAACTGATACCTAAGTAAATCATCCTTGACATATTCTTCTATATATATGCACATACGACTTTGAAAATAATAAGATAAAACAGTAGTCATTTTTTAGCATTCATGTTAACAGCCTCTATATTATTTATTTAGTTATTTATTTGTTATGGTGAATCTACTAGGGGTCACTGAAATCAAGCAGAAACACCAAATCAACTGCCCAACTTGAAGTTTGACCAAAATAACCACTGAAGTTTTATCATTTAACCACAAAGTAATCATATCATTCATTTTGATCAAAATGTGTGAATGTTTCATTTTTGATTTGACATTATCACAAGGTTCAGTGAGCTCAGATGGTTTAAGTGTAAATTTTAATGGATGGCTTGGTACTTCTGCGAAAAGTTTAGTGATGTTGAATATATTTTATCCTTTCCAAATTTTTGCAAAAGATCATCAGTGTAGTTAGCATGTTTTTTCTTTTTAGAAAGGTAAGTGATTTTGCTGGAAAAGCATTGGGATTTTCTCATTAATGGAGGATGTTTTCCCTTAATAGGAAGAACCATTTCTACTTAGTGAAACTTTTAGTCTAACAAAGAAAGGTAAATAGGGATTTTCTTTTTTCTTTTTTTTTTTTTATTTTCATTTTCCCCCCTTTTCTGGAAAACATATTTCCCTGAACAAGCAGTCCCTTCTACAAATGGGCAGATAATGTGATATAAGTGTTATTTGTTGGGAAGATTTGTTTTGTTAACTGGAAGATGTGTTAGCCTCATTCACTGTGAAATAGTTTTTACTAAATTGCATGTTCTTGGTTGAGAAACATTGAACAAAATATGCCATTCAGTTTTGAATTTTGTGCCCAGGAATTCAGTTTCTTTTGTTAACTGAAGTCTTGTTTTACAAAACCTTTCTAAGCATTTGATTTGCCAATTTCAGTATTAATAGAGAATCATTTGTTACTTAGAAAAAGAATAAAGTGTAATTTTTGGCCATTAGCCTAAATGATGATGTTATCAATCTGCTTGATAGTTTTATCAGTTACTATAGGTTGGACTTACTTAAGATGTCTATCATATTACTCAGGCCCTGGATGTATTGCTTGATTTATCTGCTCCATCCTCTGAGTGCTGCTCGAGGGATCGCCCATTCTCCAAAGATGCTTCAAACAATGGAGAGGATTTAGGGTTTTTCAGTGAAAGCTACAAAGAAGTGAGTGATATATATGTATTCCGTGACTTTTCCTGTCTAGAACTTGTCAGAGCTTACTGTTTTTCGCTTGTTATCTTGACTGCTAATAAATTAATCCTTCCCTTTTTTCTTTTCATAGTTAATCTTGTTATTTATCATGGAGTATTATATCATGATATCAACCAAAGTATGTTTTCATGCCACAGCTTGGCTCTAGGAAGCTAGAGCCATGTTATACTTATTGATATTGCCAGCGGATTAATCTTAATTACATATACTAAATCTTGACATCCATGTGGTTTCTACTTGGTATTTAGACCAATAACCTTATTGTTATTAGGTAATGAAAATGTGACACTTCTACACTTCAAGTTGCAAAGAATGTGTGGGTTCGGATTTTAAGCAGATGGACTTTGTAGGGTGCTTGTGTGTTGTAGGTCAAACTTTAAAAGGTTGGAAGTCTTTGTTTCTTAATTTATGTAACAAATAGGAAGAGTTGTTGAACATACTTTCGGACTCATTCGTGGTACTTCACACTGTCATAGATATAAGGAAAATACTCTGCATGGAGACAAAGAATCGATTACCTTCTGTACTAAATATTTTGATTACATCACTCTACTAGTTTTTGGTTGCTCAAAAGGACTGAATGAGTACAAAACCAAATCTATGGGCAGAATTTTATGCGGATTAGCTTCACAAAGGATAGGACTAACTAATGTAGTGCAAGATTTTGTAATGGAAGTGATAAAAAAAACCAATTGTCTTGTCATATGAAAGGGAAATTTCCATATATGGGCATAATTTTTAGAATGAGTGAGCGTTTAGAAGAATAGTCATAAGAACCAATCATAATGGATAGAATGGAGGTCCTCCTAGAGTTCAATGTGACTAAGATTCTATATAAGCTCAACAATGTTGGGGAATCGATCATGAATGTCACTAGAACTGAGAGGATGAGTGAGAATGTTCAGATGGATGTATTGGCATACATGGAACATATGGATGAGAAAGGAATATGAGTAGAACTTAAAGTAGTGAGAAATGCTCTTGATAGTTTGCATATGCGAAATGCAAACTTGTTAATGCCTAAATGAGGTGGTTTTTATCATATGATAGAAGGTCATGAAAAAACATGGGGACAAAGACCTAAAGTTGTTTTTGTGTGATATTAAAAGACGAAAAAAGGTCTTTTGAACCCGCATATGGTAGATTCACAATCCACTACCTTGATGCACTTGGCTACATCTGCCCCTTGCTATAATATAAACAGCAGTATTATTTACTATATATTTTCAATATCTTTCTCACTTTAAAACATGACTTTTGATAGTATAGCCCTACCCAGTGGAACTATGCTTCGTAGTGTTTTTGTTTTATGGTGTATACACTCTATTGCAACAATCAGTACAATAAATATAGCCCTCTATGCAACAATTATTACAATGAACTTAGCTCTCTTTAGCTACATTGAATTTTCTTTTACTGTGCCTTGTAAAAATTTGTAACTTGCACAAGTTTTGTGGACTCCTTTGTTTGGGGATATGAATGGCCTGGGATTATTCATCTTGTTGTTTTCATTATGGGTTGATCTTTCATTCACTAAATCAGAATAAGCTTGTATAAGTACCTCTTTGATTACTATTAAGAGTAAGCCAGAAGTTTTTGGAAAATTAGTCTTAATAGCTTAGGAGTAGTCAAGAGTTGCTTATAAGATTAACCCTAAATTTACCATAGCTAACTTGTGATATATCCCAAACTTGGGCTTGTGACAACTTGGCACTAGAGCCAACAGTCTTGAAGGACTCTTCTGGTTGAAAGACTAACTAGCCACATTCATCAAACAATATGATGAAGACTAAGTTCGGTGAAGAGAGGGGGAGATGGACAGGAGAGAGAAAGAGAGCGAAAGGAGAGCAAACTTGACTAGAAAGAGCTTCATGCCTTGGCCCTGTGTCGAGAAGAGGTGTTGTTTGAGGTGTCCATTTGTGTTGGATGGATGGTAGTTCTGGCTATGGCAATGGCATGACCAATGGTGTGACTAGAGCAAGACAACCGAACCTCTAACTAAGCATGGAACCTTATGCAACAACCTAGTGTAGGAGCCACCATGTATCCAACCTCATGTTTATGAGAGGCTGAAAGCTACCTTGACTCACATGAGCTGAGACATCATCTTCGGTGTGAATCATGACCAAAGTATCTTTAATTTTCTGACTCATCTAAGGAAATCCCATTGTTTTCTTCCATGGACTGTCCCATCCTTACCATGCAATAGGCATCTCTTTTTTGTCAATCAATTACTTGAGCTTGAGGACAAATTTTTTTTTTTTTAGGAGTGGAATAATGCTTTAGTCTCATTTCTCAAGGAATATGAATGGGTTGGGGAGATAGATGGGCTAGGTCTATTTATGTTGATATTTCTATCATGGACTGATATTTCATTTACTAAATTGGAATTAACTTGTATAGGCACCCATTTGATCAATAATAAGAGTCGGCTAGAGGTTATTTAAAAATTAATCTTAGCAGGTTAGGAGTAGTTTAGAGTAGTTCCTAAGGTCAGAGGGTTCTTTCTTAATGAGCCCTCAAACCCCTAATTCCTCCCAACCTTATACTCACCTAGCTAAATCATACCTTGTAACTAGATCACAAACCCGGATGAGTTACCTTTTCCCTTCTGCTAGGATTTTCCTTGACATCCCATCTTCCTTGTGTGTAATTTAGTTTTTCTTATGTGTGTGATCTTTCTTGTTTGTCATTTATGAAAGTGAGAGTTCTGTAAATTGTTTGATATTGACATCTTATTAGTTATCTTCCAATATTTCCTTTCTCACACTCTTTTGGTGGTATGAATATGGATTGAACAGTTATTAGACAAGGTCCCTGAGTTTACTTCTCATTCCTGTGAAAGAGAAGTTAACAATATGTGGTTCAGGAGCAATGATTACAGGTAATCCCTTTAAGTCATTAGCCATGTGTTTTTGTACCCATTATATAAACCGGATATTGATAGTTTGAGGAATTGTCTCATGGCTGTACTTTGATTGAGCTCTTTCTTTCTTGCCTTCTTCTTTTCTTTTCTTTTTTTTTTTTTTGTTTTTTTTGCTCTTAATATTTGAGAATTCATAGCTTCTTAAACTTGTGTCACCTTTAGTGCAGTCATGCAAATTCTTAACTTAATTTGGAATGAAAATACGGCTTAAATTCTAAGCTTGTCACATGTCTGATCTTTGAATATATTGCCTTGACTCATCTCTCCAAGGGAACTATGAAAGTGCCTGAGGTCCATCTCCTTGAACTACTTCAATGGAGAGTCAAGCAAAGACTTTGTGATTTGAATTTAAGGCCTTCTACTTTAGATTTGGAATAGAATAAAAACCAAATCAGAAAAGCTCAAGCTAATAGATAGGTATATGGAGTTTATATCTTCCCATGTTTTTTATTTTATTATATGCAAAGATTTGCTAAATCAAAAGACATCATCCTGGATCTTATTTAATCTGGAAATCTTGCCCATCTTCATTTTCCAGTCTGTCCTTAATAAGAATGAATGCAATTTTTTCTTTGTTTTTTTTTTTTTTGGGTCCAATGTCCTACTTCTACTAGAGGAATGGATCCTAATGTTCCTCAGGAGGTGTTGGAGTCCTTTTACAAGATCTCGAGGAGTCCGAAGCATGAGCCAAGAACAATGGATTGGAGAAAAATAGCAAAGAAAATGAGTTCTAGCAGTGGCTCTGGTGTTAATATGGGGCAAGCTTCTCTGGAGACTCTTGGTATGTGCACCACAAATCAATTTCCTTCTTGTTTGAAAGAGAATTTGTAGTTTCTTGTCATGATGGCTTCCACCACTAGTGTCAGAATTTGAGAACAAGACAGTCAAACATTACAGTCATTGGGAGTTGATAGATCCATTCCATCTCCTGCAGATTTTGCAGTGCATAATGTAATCTCTTATTGCTTTTTCTCCTACAATTGAACCGTGTGATCATCGCCACAACTAAAAATCAAATTGAATGGCCATGAATCTTGACAATGGGGACATTGGTCACTAACAATAGCAGTATCAATTGGAACAAAATGTAAATATTAGCTGGTTTACAGAGCATGCGTGTTGTTCATGCTTTGCCAGTTTTTCTATGAAAGTTCTTTTGATGTCAAATCCAAATAAACTTGGTTAAATTGCTTGATGAGTACTAATCTAATCAAAATGGCAACATTTGGTGCTTAAGTTAGAGGGGGAAACAAGAGAAACAAAGCATGGGCTTGAAATTTCTTGACTTGCTTACCCCTACATGTTTCCACCCTCTCATTTGTCACAATAAATAAAAAGAAGGAATTCCCACGAATTGGGTATGCTGGCTTCCATTTTTAGATTTTATACACACCAGCATAACCAGTTTTCTTTTCTTTTCTTCTCCTCCTTCCTCCTCTCTTTCTATATTCTTGGGGTATTGTTTGAAGAGAATTATTGACAGTCAAGTTGTATTTCTTGAGGTTTGGGCACTGGAGATGAATATACAGTTCTCAGGAAACAAGCTGTGCAACACTGGGATTCAATGAAATCATCTTATCAGAAAGTAAGATAAGACGGATGTAGCTCATCTATGTATTCCAACAGCTGCTATTTATAATTTCCTGAATTATTTCTAAATATTGCTTGTGAATTCTTTGTTGAATTGTGTTCTTATAGGCTGCAGCTGCATATCGTAAGGGAGAGAAAGGATATGCAGCTTACCTTTCTGAGGAGGTGTGTATAGCTTTACATCATCTGTGTATTTGCAGTTTCAGAGAATAAGGGGATTTATAAGAATGCTTTATCTATAAGTTAGTTTGGAGTATCAGTCAGGAATATAGAGAAAGTTGCTTTCACTATTTTATTGCATTTAGATTTTGATTCCATTGATATCTAGTGGGGCTTGACTTGAGACACTGAATATTATTGAAATTTCATTCTTTTTAATCTTCATTGTCATTATTATCTCTGAAATTTTGATCTGTTGTCAAGTAAATGAGAATGTTTGCATTGAAGAATATGATTGTGTAGAAGTATAAGATTAATTTTCTTCATTGGGTAGCACAATTTGATTATAATTACCCCCCCCAAAAGAAAAGTAATCTGATTATAAGTTCATGTCGAGTTTTTACAAAAAAAGGAAAATTTGATGGTTCATATCAGTGTTTCATTCGAAAACAAAATTGTTTTTTACCTGAGTTATTATGCATATTTCATGTCTTCATCTTGGGTTATTGTAATTAGTAAGTTTTTCATATAGACAGCCTGTCACCCCTATGTAATGTTATTTGACTGACAAGTCTTGGCAATTCAGCTGGTAGTAGCTCAATGCATCAATGAGTGCCTAAAAGTGCTGTCTTCCTCTATGGTTCTCTATTTCCCTTATACCTTTCTTTTCCACGGAGTAGTGTATGTACATTATATTGTATTGATTGATTATGGTGGCGCAAACTGCATAGTTGCTTTTGCATCAGTGCAAGCGAACAAAGTTGTTAAAAAGGACCTTTGACTTTGGTCAATGTGGAAGTAGTTTGATTGGATTTTGAATATCTTTAGCAGAGATTATTTACTGAATCACTGTTCTTTCCTGTATGATGCTTTTGAAGGTGATTATGGTTGATGTTTTGTGTTGCATTTTTTAGGGGAGAAAGTACTCTACATTGGGTGCAGAGGCAGAGGAAAGGGCTAGCCAGGAGATATTTAGAGTTAGGTTGGTTACTCTTTCAGAGTTATATATATATTATATAGATACATGTACACTAATTATTTAGATGAGTATTGTTGCGGGTTTGCAGAAATAAGAACATAGAGAACATTGTAACAATCGATTTGCATGGCCAGCATGTGAAACAAGCAATGAGGCTTTTGAAAGTTCACCTCCTATTGCCTTGTAAGTATGCATTCAATATGAGACATGTCTTTTTCTTTGTTTGCTCATTTTGGTTCACATGGGACAACCTGCTTGTTTTGTGTCAGTTTTATCATTGTAAAATATCTCAACAGTTTTTGCCTTTCGGCCCTACAGCTATTCAGAGACTTAGGGTTATTACAGGCTGTGGTTCTCATGGCTTGGGGAAGTCAAAACTGAAACAAGCGGTATTTCCTTTGTCACTCTGCTACTTGTATGTATATTGATGTGATATGAACAGACTAATTACTTTAGGAATATGGCATTTCTCATTCTACCCTTTCATTGGAACCTTGGTATTAGCCAGCAGGGATGTTATTTATTGTGGAATTTTTCTCTCTTAATATGCACGGTGATATTGGAAGATTTGTAGTGGATGATCCGTATAGATACAAATATATAGGTGATATTCCTTCAGAAAATCAGTTGAAATTGACCAATGATGCATGAAAATATATATGTAAATTTAGATAATCCAATTTCTTGCACCAGCAAAGATAAAATTAGCTCGTTCCTTCTACATCAGCCATCATTTTCAGTTTTCATATAAATATTGGATTTATTATGGGATGCTATTCTATTAGTTTAATAAAATTATTTTTCTTGCATACCATTGCAGGTCATTAAGCTTGTGGAGAATGAAGGTATTGATTGGCATGAAGAAAACGCTGGTGCTATGATGATAAAGCTTGGTGCAAACAGGGACTTTAACTTTCTGGACACTAACAGTGATGCTGATTAATTTACTTTAGAGTCTAGGGAAGGTTCATTAGGAGTAATTGGAATTGACTTGCAAACTCCTTTCGGTGTTCTCTTGAGAACCTGGCTTCATCAATTAGTGTATGTCAAGGAAGTATGCGGGTTCATATTAGCTGTATCATATGTTTTAGATGTAGCCAGAACGATAGTTGTTGTATCAGTTACCGTGTACGATATGTATCATCAATGGTAATAGATGCATTACCTGTTAATTTCCTTCATATATTACAAATGAAAACTTGTTTTCCTTTGCAGATATCTCAAGGATGGGTTACTTTCTCTTAGGTGCGGTAATGACCTGCTAAAACAGGATGAGGTCTGCCATTGGAGGTGACATGCTTCTACTGTGACTTTGGCATAAGATTATCAAAAACTTTGCATGGAACATCTCAATATATGTATTTGTATATATATATATTTATGTACACACACGCACACACGTTACACGTATTTATACACGTTGGAAGTTTTTATTATTTTTATCTTTTGTCACTAATACCTTTGGATGTTTATAATTTCTCATTTGAATGATTTATGTCTTATCATTATTAATACCTTTTGGTCAACTTCAATTATGCAATCAAAAGACATGCAGTTTGCGCAAGGGATGACAAAAGTTGCAAAGCAAATAAGTGGATATAAGTTTAAGCAATTTTGAAGAGTTCTTAATATTTATAAATGGTTTTTGCTTTCATATAAAAACATAGAAATACCATCAGTAGCTATATAAACTAGAAATGTATTCTATATAGGACTAGATACCAGTATTCATCCCCTTTTAAAATAAGTCATGAATATACGGTGTTAATGTGTTGTTACTCTTTAATATGTATATGCTTTAAATCAAAATCTGTTTTATGTTGCGGGGTTTTAATTAATTAGTTAAGATTTTTAGTTTTGACATGGAGAAAACAATATTTTGGATTGTGTGATGCTCTCGTGCGATTCGCGTTCAGGACTTAAGAAGAGAGGGCACTTCACATTTTGAGCACAGGGGATAACTCAAGTAATGGGAATGATACATAAAATAGCACAGATTATGGAGACGTAGTAGTACAAGTTATGTTAACATCATCTTCCCCACTTGTGTACGAAGAATGCTTGGAAGAACTCTGTAGAGTGCAGATTATTCATCAGCGGATAAATTGATATTTGACCTTCAGTTTTCTGTGCACATAACATTTTGGTGGTTGACGGAGGGATGCATAAATAGAAAAGAAGACAAGATCTAAGCTGTTCATACGTCTCGAATGATCTGAATCATTAGTAGATATACGCAGTAAATTGAAGATAGCATACATTTTAATAATACGCAACCATGAAAATAAAGACACGTAACCAACTGATTTATAGGCTTCAAAGGCTGTAGATCTATTATTCGATGCTTCTCTCAATTTGTGAATTGGAATTTTGATTAAACCCCATCAAGTGGACAACTCAATTAATTAGGGTCTGAGCGACGATGCAAGGATTTGAGCTTAGGACCTTATTTATCTATATAAGCTCGTAGATTTCGTGTGTGTATTTATAGTTACTGCACGACAATGTTCAAGGAGGAAAACCATTAGCAGTGGGACCCTTTTTTACAATAAGGATGGTGTGGTGAAAAACCTAGACAAGAGGTGGGCCACTCTATTCGTTTTCATCGCATTATACAGCATGCCTGTTGTTTGACATAAAGAAAGCACGCTAAAAGGTGATGGATGTAGGATGAGATTCTATTGTGGGGGTCAAATTTTGGGAAGTGTTGAAAAAGATTTTAACAACATGCTTTGATGCATCAGCCAGAAAATAACAGCTCAGAGATAACGTACTAACATGAGCATTATTCAACTAACTGTCACGAGGGCCAACTACCATTCTTAGCACTTAAGGGGCACTACGAGAAAAAAAGAGAGGACTGCTTGTTGAATGGTCTCCTAGCTTCCATCACCACCGCCTTTGCATCACTAATGGCTGACTCCAACTATATTCTTCAAACTAAGCAGGACGGAGGCAGAGATATTGTATTGGTTTCGGGTAGATGTCTCTTACCTTTGTGCAGCAATAGGAAAAGAAAAAAAGTCAGCATGGAGGTTTAGGCCAAGTAATTCTTTCTGGATCTGGAGAATCTAGTGTTCCTCCCCTGCTTTTCAGTTTTAACCATTTAAGCTGCCATATGGAAGAGACGTCTGATCATGGTCGACATGAGTCTGTAGCTCCTTCAGCATCTTCTCCTCCTGAAAATGCTATTGAGGGACCATCGACTTCAGTGCCATCTTCATCCGAGGTACATGGAGAGAATAATGACGGAGATAGAGAAGAAAGCCAGGACATTATCCACACTTCTAATCGCCAGCAACGGCCACACTCTTCTTGGGCGTCATATCGTGTCAATTTTTCCATATCCAATGTTGCTCCCTCCTCCATGAGAGATGACGTCTGGTCTTGCCTTGTTGTCCTTGTTACATTTTGGTTGTTTGGTACGTGTTCTTGTCCTATGATTTACATTCTCTGGATATGCTATTTTCATTTCCTCTTTATCTTGGAATATGCTATTATGCCGTGCACATGTTCAGATTCATTCATGACCATACGAGTTTCATTACCATGTAATAGAGCGGACATACCGCCCTTATGTTTTCTGTAATAACCCGTCTTCTCCCTCTGGGCTCTTGCTTATGCTTAATCCAATTAATAGTGTAGACACAACATGCCCTCAGACAGTTGTTCAATAACATGATTCCTGGCGGTGTCGGGCCTAGGATTTCTTGTGAGGAAGGGCAAGAAAACCATATAGACTATACATTCTTAAAAAATTCTTTGCAAATTTGAGTGCATCTTTTTTTCGAAAATTTCAAAGTTTTGGTTGATGACCACAGGTTCTAGCGCCCCTCCTCCCCCAACCACCTACCACTCAGTCCCACCCTGATTGCTGCACAGTGTAATTAAATTTCCAAAGCATGAGCCCATGCAAGTGCTAACACGAGGCATATCAGTTTCTCATTTGGAAATTAGTGGTCTTTGAGTTTATCTTGCCAAAACATGTACTTCCTGGGACTGTTTTCGAAAGTTTTAACTTGTTGGTTCTTGAAATATCTTATTCATGTAGTTTGAGATTTTGCTACCTCTTATTGTCATCAGCAGCATCTATGACTTTGATTCTTGGCTTCTATGGCTCGGAAAATTTACAGTTGGGTAGCAGTTGCTCACGGCTTATACAAACCAATCCATTATTTGTGCAGTCTATTCAGGTGATATATGGCTTTCCATGTAATACTCATTTTGCCTTTGGCATAGATTTTGTGATTTCTGGAACTGGCCTTTACAATCCTAGGCATTGGTTTAACAGGTGGAAGAAATAGATGAATTAAAACCCAGTCCATTGCTGTATGGATTTTATACAACTCCACTCCTTGATGTTGAAGAAACATGGACGGAAAAGCATATTGCATCAATACGAGCGAACTTTCACAAGGCAGGTTTTCTCATCATTGGTTGTTGCCAATTATGTTTTCTCCTTTTTCTTGGTCATATCAATCGATGATCCTCTTTTCAGGAGTGGGTGCACTTTCTAAATCAAGGCTCAAAGGTGGAAATCTCATATAGTGTGAAATCTACTATGCCTGTATCCCTCGTGATTGCAAGAGGTAATCTAATAATACTATCCAATTCGCAAGTAGATATTAAAATGCACAGCTTAAATTTGGTGATGGGGAGTGGGGACACAGGCTTTTATATCGATAGATGAAACTTTTAAATACTATTGCAATTAGAACCGGTGGCTCTGCTAGAGCCGTGCATCTTGTGGTAACTAATATCAATACCTGGATTGTGGAAGACCTCAAAATAACAGGGCCTATGGTTTTAAGCAGGAAATATTAATACTGTATATATGTCTTGGCTTGCATAAATGGCTCCGTACTTGCTAAAAATCAGGTCCACATCTTGTGGAAGTAGTTAAATGGCTAACATAAAAAGCTAAGTTTGTTAAACACATGAATTAGCTCTTTTCAGTTTCTTGCTATGAAGACGGTACCATGTCTTTCATGACAGGGGAAGCTGTCTATATCTTTGGATGTATAGGTAGTGCATAAAATTGTTCCAACATTCATGCTCTTCCCTATTTTAAGCTATACTAGAAAAGAAAGTGGTACTTCGTAAAAGATTCCTTCGATTCCTGGATAGGACAAATAGATAGGTAGGAAACTCTGTATTAGGTTTGTGCTTTGTGCTTCGTTTTCTTATACCTGATGCAACTTCGGAAAAAACTGCAGGTCGAGAAAGCCTCGTTGAGTGGATAGAGGACCCATCTCATCCAAATACAACCTTGTCTTGGAATATTATCTATGGTATGTATATCTTGCAAAGGATTGTTCTATTCCTCTGGTTTTATTAAGTATGCTCTAATCCTAATTTCAATTTTTCTTTTCCTGCAGGAAGTGGTAAGATTCAACAGGAATTCAATAGGGCTTCTAGTTACTATATTGCAGTTGGTAACCTCAACTCTGAGGAGGTGGAGGTAGTCTCGAATGGTTCACTTCATTGGACATTGATAAAGTTGGTCTACCTAAATTATTTTTGCTTAGCCTTGTACTATTTGTTGAACAACCCTAAGACCAATATGTAATTCAATGTGAGCATGGATGACACTGGAGGGGCTTCTGTCAATAGCAAATTCTCAATTGCTTAAGCTTTCACTAATGTACCCATGAAGAATCTTGGGCGAAATTGCTCCATCCCAAAATGGTGTTTCTTCCAATCATATATTGCTATTTTAAGTGAAAATGGCAAAAGGCAGCATGTGAATAGTAAGAATACTGGCAGCAACGTCATTTAGTAACTGTATAACTTGGTTCAAGAATCTCCATTTACTATGATGTACTACCATAGAATGGTTCAGTAGAATGACCATAGAATAGTGAGCAGTTCATAATTATAAGGAAATTTCTTCTCTATGTGGGGAAGCATCTGCGTTCTTCTTTTACTTGTTTGCTAGAATCTTAAATAATGATATGAAGTGACATTTGGGCCTTTCAGATATATTTGAGCTTCACCATAAAGGCTATGCTTTACAATACCAGCCAGGCATATTACAAATGTTCCCTGATGGACCATTTATGCAGTTTGAAGATCTTCCTTTTCAGAAGAAATGTTGCTGTTCTAACATCTCCTAGTTCCGCAGAGGTAATAATCTTTCATGTTCTAAGGCTTGATGGCAAAAGTCTATTTTATTTGTGATATTACTCAAAACAGATTTAACAAAACTTTAAAAACATCAGGACACTTTACAAAAAACCACGAGGCCTACTATGCCAAAGCAGACAAGTTCTGGTCCTTGAAAAAAGAGAGAGATACTTTACAACATAGCACAGTTTTTTTGTCTCTTTTATGCATCCCTTGATTTGCTTTCTCTGTGCAGGGTTCTTCAAGTATTGAGTGGTACCTCAAACTGTCCTATGGTCCCCGATGGATCACGTATTTTGTCGGATCAGGTTATTTTCCACTGATCTTACCTTTAGCATCCTTTCTTCTAATGCAAATATGAAATAATTGAGCCAATTATCTTTACACTTGTTCTTCTTCTTGCATGAAGGTGTGATGACAGTCGTCATATTACTGGCCGTGAAATTTTGCAGCATGTTTCAAACAAGCAGGGAGGACGATGATTCTGGGTATCAAGCAGCGAATCTGGAGTCCGAACGAGCACCTTTACTTTCCTGGAAGGATGATGACCTCTTGAGTTGGGGTTCTTCATACGATTCTGTCTCACAGGACGAGGAGGACTTGGAAGAAAGATTTTTGGTTAGTTCTCAGGAAGGAAATCCATCAGCAACAGAAGGGGAACAGAATCTCAATACGCGTCGACTATGCGTAATTTGCTTTGATGCCCCAAGAGATTGCTTCTTCCTTCCATGCGGGCATTGTGCTGCCTGCTTTGCTTGTGGATCAAGGTATTTATGCACTTCCTTCACGCTAAGAGTAATTAGAAAGAAGTCCTTAATCATTTTTTTTTTCTTTTTGCCATTTTTGTTATATCTTAACCTATTCATATATAAAAACCATGTGTTTAAACTTTTAGATTAATTTGTCGTCAGATTTGAAAGTTTGTCATGCCAATGAGTAGGAGGTCTTAAGTAATTCTCACTCCATTAGTGAGGGGATGGTAACCAACAAATTTGAAAACCACGTTAGATTAAATTGATTTAAATTTTTAAATCAGATTAGTTGTGGGTTTAACGTAGATAACATGTCTAGGGTTTCACTTGCTACATCTTTACGTTTAAGGCTAATGATGAATATGTATGTTAAATTCGATGAGCAAGGTTTTCAAAATCTTAAAATTATGATTCTGCATCTTTATTTTAGTTATATTTCGTGTATAAATGCAGGATCGAAGAAGAGGCTGGTTGTTGTCCCATCTGTCGTAGGAAGATGAAGAAAGTGAGGAAGATATTTACTGTTTGACCTGTTCTACAAATCTTCCTAACGGAAAAAGATTCAGTGGATTTATAACTTCCAATCATGTCTAAACACGTGATAATAGAGATATTGTTTTTTTTTTTTTTTTTTTTTTTTTTTAAAAAAAAACTACCCACTGCTATCGCTATGTATTTAAATATGATCAATAGATTACACCACTTGGACAATTAAGTGGCATATATTCCTAATTTAAAATAGGATTCATGTAAATTATTAATTCTGTATCGGTTGACTTTGGATTCCTTCACGTATATGCTTCCCCCATTCATGTAACGTAATGTAATGGGTATGGTCTCTCCTCAACTGTTTACATATAAATGTAAAAAATACTTCAATTCTAGGGTTCATAATTATATATCGACTAACATAACCTCACTCGCACATGCCTTTTACAGAAAATGGAAAAGTCGTTTTAAGATAATCAAGAAAACGTAGATGTATGAAAGATATTTTATTCAACCTCATATCAATAACATTAGTATCTGTTAAAATTGTAACAAAAATTACTCCCCAAACCATGCTTTGCATTTTTTATTCACATAGCTTTATTTATGATTCATCTAAAACTCAATTTCTTGCTTAGAGAAAACTCGGGAAAAAAAGTTAGAATATTCTGGTAATTGGACTTTATCTTTAAGCATAAGCATTTCATAATAAAATGGATCTTTTCATTTGATTATTTAGGAGTAATTTATATTTTTATAATCTGATAAATAATTCATAACTGATTAGATTGTTAATACAAGTAATATCAAAATATCCAATCTTCCCTCTATATAAAAATAGAATAAATCCAAGCAACAGAGATATAAATCTAGGCATCAGGTTCCAACTTGGTCCAAATAGATCAGAACTGCTAGTTTTTTTTTTTTTTTCCTTCCAATCAGTTGCATAAATTTTTTTGATTTATTCAGTTGCATATATGTATGCAGGTATCTAGCTACTATTAAAAGATGTTACAATATAAAAAGTAAACGAAGTATACATGAAGTGACTACAAAATAACAAAACAAAATAATTAAAACATAGATATAAGTAATTTTATAACTCGTATTATAATCCCCGTTATTGTATCCTTTTCCTATAAATCTTAAACTACTAAAATAGTTTGTTGGAGTTAAGGTGATCTAAAAAGTAAAAATCGAAAAGAAATGAAGAAGATGATTATTTGGACATAAGACTAATTTAGTACTGGTGCTATGGAATAAAACACGTGAAATTATGATACACAGTGTGGAAAATTATCACGGTAAAATTATTGCAAAATGTCTTACCATCAGTTTTTTTTTTTTTTCTTTCTAATTGGAGCTATTCATATTGATTACATATATAAGTATTGATCATCTTCATCTTCTATATATTTTTCTTTGTATTAGGCCTACTAATGGGGAGACTCGACCCACCTCTTCTTCTTCTTCTTCTTCTTTTTTTTTTTTTTTTTTTCTAATACTCTTGAAACCCCACTCTTGGTCCAAAAAAGGTCATAATATATCATCTGGAGCTCTCGCTCTCTTTTTCTTTCTCTCTTGAATCTTCTTGCAATCATATTAGGGTTTGAAGAAACCCCTATTTGTTTTTCACAACTGAAATAGAAATCCTTATCAATTTAACTTTAATATTCAGATTTCTAAGTTTGTGATCCTAACTTTGATTTTATTTTATGTTTGCTAAGGTGAGCAAGAAAACGAATAGAAGGATGCATGACTGATTTTGGATTTTCAATGTCACGAACCAATGTTATCAGATCTAGTTGGGTCATTGACCCGAGCATATGAGAGGGTTAAAGGTTAAAGGGATGAAATCGAGTTCAACCGTGGTTTAATTGGAATTGGACCAAAGTTAGATTGGACTGTTTAATAGCTAGGTCAAGTTGAACCATATGGGTTAACTTGGGTTTGACAATACTTCCAAGAATTCCAAAAAGCTTAAGCTTTACTTTTAGCATAACAATTGGTATCTTTGTAATTTTTTTTATTCCTTAATATACTTGTTTTTGTTAGGTTTTATAAATTGGAAAGAATGTAGCGAAAATAAAAATATTACTATAGAATCTATCTTAGAATCCATGTGTAACATGTAATAAAAATATATATGTCAATAAAACATTATAAAATTACCTTTTTTCGGAAGAAATACCATCTCTTCCAAGGGATGAAATTCAATTGTGATTTGAATTTGATTTGTTTATTTCAAATATGTACACTACAAGAACTTTAAATGTAGTCCTTCTAACGATATCTAGACAAATGTTAATAAGAACAACTTTTAATCCTTTTTATTACTAGATAGGAGTTTAATCAAATCGAGTTGAACTAATATAGTATTGAGATTAAGCTCGAGCTCGGCTTGAAGATATATATAGTAAGCTTAAGTTCGAATTGATTAGTTTGATTATGCTCGAATTTTTTAAAAAAATTTTCTTAAATAAATTGAGACTCACTTATATTTAAAAAATAAAAATAAATTGAGAATTACACTAAGTTCGATTAGACTTACGAACCTGATGAGCTTAATATTCTAAAGCTCAAGTTCGGCTTGATTTATAACTCGAGTAGCTTGAGCTTGGGTTTAAGCTCAATTGTCACCAAATTAAATTCGAGTAACACTTGAGTCAAACTTGAATAGTCTACGAATTAGCTTGGTTTATTTACATCCCCATTGCTAGATAACTTGGGTCAGAATTAGAAAATCTAGGAAGCAAAATGTTATATTCCTTTTTTGTTAGTTTATGTCTAAATAGAAATCATAGACCTCTTTTATCTACCCTTGTCCTTTTTATGATATTAGATAAAATTAATGAAAGAGATTTTTCATTCTATGAACCTTTCAATTTCCACAACTTTTCAATTGCTTAATAATTGAACATGGAATTAATGACAACATTTTAATTGCCATGAATGTTTCAATAACAATTGAATATGGAATTAATAAATTCTATTTACTTTTTTCATAAAAAGGAAAAAATAAAATATATAGCCTTTAAAAGGTATTTGACCATAAATATATTTTATGCAGAAAAATAAATTGCTTCCAATTTATTATTTTGGATCAATTTATTCTGACTCCAAAATAAATATTGACAAATTTTTATACTACGAAAAATTTTTGTAAAAAACTTTATTCCCGTTAATCATGCTATAATATGTGACCCTCTAGGTTTCTACGCATGAAGGTACTGTCTATTTAATGCAAGCTAAGGTAACCGTCTAGCAACACTTATTGGTTATCCAATGTAATAGAAATGTTGTGAATGAGAAACTATAATGAACTAGCTATAATGAACTAGCGTAATTAAATCTTTCTTATCAAATGATATCCTGATTAAATAATTGCATGTCATGTCATGTCATTAATATTTAATAGTTTTACTTGGTTTTTGAGATAAAATAGACTCAATAAAACTTGTTGTGGCTACAGGCTTATAGATCACTATTATCTTAACCAAGTGGCCCTAGATATCAACTTTCTAATCTAACAGTGTGATGACTTTTATCTTGACTCATTGTTATCCTTTTTATATTTCATGTCGTATACAATAATCGTATTATAATAAAGATTACGTTTAATGGTTTCTGCTTATAGAATATATGAAGGTCTCAAGTTTAGGGATTATATATGCCTTGTCCATATATAGGAAGGACCAATGACATTAAACATATGGTGTCCTCTCTTAGCATGTTGTATGTAGTGTGCCCACTTAACTTTAAGCACTCATTTGTATTTACTTAGATATCTTTCCCTTAGTTTAGTGAGAATAATTGATTTAGGTAAGTGTACCTATTAGTTTTTAATATAGCAGATTAAGTCGAAGTTTCGATCCCTTACTTTGATTACTAGTACTTACTAGGTGTCTATTATCTAACTTAAAAATTAAATTTTAAGAAACTTACAAAAATAAATCTAAATTACTAATAAAACTAATTTAAAGAGTAACTAAGACACAATTCAAGAATTAACAAGAAAGCAATTCAATTGGAAATTAATTCAAGATTTAATGTTGTACTTAAATCTTGCTTTCCCTATATTTAACATGTGATTTTTATAAAGATAATCTAATTTATTCTTTAATCTTTCTTGATCAGGAGGATTTTCTATTAAAGTCAATAACTTTCTCAAGCCAATTAACTCTAACTCTAACTCTAGAATCACCTATTAGAATTTATTCTCAATGACATGACCTAAGGTTATATCATTGAACAATGAATTCTCTGTATTTTAATTTGAAATCCAAGAGAATCTTGTAAATCATTTCGAATCTTGTAACAATCCTTATCAATTATGCTTAGATCTAATCTTATAAGAAATTTCTCAATTCTCTTTATAAGATATCAAACTCTAGATTACTATCTACAAAAATAATAACCTAAATCATGAAGCAAATATAGTTGAATCAAGAAAATAATAAAGAACTAAATTAATCAATATTAATCATGTCATATGAATATATCTAGGTTCCCCAAAACTTAAATACCAAAAATCTACTCATTATATATAGCAAAGTAAGAATCTAAAAACAAAGTATAGAAAAGAGTAGAAAGATGCATAATGAAATCTAAAGAAAAATTAAATCTTGAAATCTTTTCTTTTCCTTACTTTCTTGATTATTCTTGGTTTCAAAAACTCCCTAAAATTCATGCAAAAAAGTTCTTTTCTCAGATAAACCCTAATAAGGCTTTATATATGAGAGCTAAAAAAAAAAAAAAATAGATTAGCTGAAAAAGACATGACTGTAGACAAAACCGTATCTTTTGGTTGTTTCTTTAATTGTGCTTCACTTTTGTCTTTTTTATTTCTTTAAATTGGAAATGACACGACCGATGACATGGTCGTGTCTTTTGGTCGCATCCTAAGTTGTAACAATTGAAAACCAACTTCGATTTTGCTTAGAAACGACATAATCATGTTGTTTAGTTGTATTGATTTTTAAACCTTTATAACTTGCTTATTATAGCTTCGATTTGAGTGAAATTTATTTTTATCTTCTCGTTTTCTCATGTAGATCATTTTAAAACCCAGAAAATAAAATTTTACTCAATTAAGTATTATTATCTAAAAATAACCTCAAATATCATGAAAAATTACTAAATAAAATATGTACAATTAGGAATTCATCAATAACCTTAGTTATATGGCATGTCAATCTAAATATCTATGTCTTCCCTAAATATTTATCTAACCAAGGATTACTTTTAGATAATACAATATCATGAAGTCCTACTGATAATATACATTTATTATAATTCATATATACTTTAATTATCTATAAGACTTTATTGTTGAATATATATGAGCAGAAAAGTATGTAAACATAATAAATACTTGCCTTTTATAAAAAAAATTCATAAATACATCAGAAGTTTCTTAGCACATTGTTCACCAATTACACCACTCCCACTTACACTATTTCCAAGCATTGCAGACTTTAAGTCCTAAGCTCTTTATATGGGTTTTATATTTCTATTGAGGTAAGGTCTTCATGAGTGGATCAATAATATTTTCATCTATTGCTACTCTAAAAACCAATGCATCACCCATCTGAATTATCTCTTTAAGGATATGAAACTTTTAGAGTACATGTTTAGAGCTCTAGTAAGACCTTAGCTACTTAGCCTCAACTATGGCTGTATTTTGTCATCATATAATGTAACAAGATTTGTAATGCTTGGAACCACTCCTAACTTAGAGATAAAGTTTTCGATCTAAACAAGTTCTTTAGTTGTTTCAGAAGTTGCTATATACTTAGACTCTACTGTAAAATCTGCCAATGTCTCTTATTTGAAACTCCTCTAACAAAAAGCTCCATGGTTTAAGCAAAACACATAACCTTACTGCGATTTCAAATCATCCTAATTTGTCTAGAAAATAACGTCCCTGTATCCTCTCATAGCTAGTTCCTCATCTCCTCCATAAACTAAGAAAGAATCTTTTATTCTTCTCAGATACTTGAGAATGGTTTTAACAACATCTTAATGACTTTGACTTGGGTTGGCCTAATATCTACTAATCATGCTTATAGCAAAAGTGATGTTTGGTTACGTACATAACATGGCATACATTATAGACCTAATTGCTTAGGTATATGGTACTCTATCATTTTTTCCTTCGCATCTATTTTTGGATACATTGCCTTCGAGAGATGTACACCATGCGACATAAGCAAAAAATCTCTCTTGGAATTTTGCATGTTGAATCTATTTAATACTTTGTCAATATACATGCTTTGTCTTAGTCTAAGTAGCCTTTTAGGCTTGTCTCAATATATCTTAATTCCTAAGATATAAGCTGATAGGAATTAAGGGTTGATCACATGATCCCAAGCACATGGCCTTGCTTCCTTTTTACGCTGCATTATTGAAAGATGACTTACTCTTGAGGAAAAACTATTCAACTAAGCTGATTTGGCGTGTCTTCTAAGCTGCTCCAAACTATTCATTATCTCATGAGTAGAAGAGGAAGAAGCCACTAACACCGCTGAGCCTATTCTAAGCTATACAACGCTCTAGCCAAATGTCAAACTGAGTTAACCTCTACAACACATCAATGTAAGGCCAAGCACTAAATTTGCTTGCGGTTAACCCGATACATTGCTAAGGCTGAGAAGCCCCTTTACTAAGTCAACTAGCTAAGCCAATTAGACAAATGGCTGCCCATTAGAACAACCCCTCTTTAGCCTAGAAAATCTAAGTTGTCGAGCATTTGACCTCAACTTCATCTACTAGGAACTTGTTTTGCTTGGCAAACAACATCATTGGGACTACAGAGTAGACACTTGATATGTGCCCCATTTTTAACATTATTTTATCCTATTGTAATCAAATATTCTACTGTAATCGAATATCCTTTTGTTTGTTTACGACTTTGACATTGTAAACTATGTATCTTTTTCTTTCTAGTAGGAATCTTTTTGTAATTTATGTAAACTTAGGACTTACCTTAATTGGGTTATATAAATAATTGTAAAATTTAATAGCCGTAACAATTGAATCATTAATATTGCACTTCAGAAATGCTCTTCCTTTGTGAGCTAAGTGTCCTTATTTACTTTCGATTACTCTTATTTAGGCTATGGAGCATTGACTAGTGGTGAGTGCCCTTCGGCTACACTTGTGCAAAATATTAAGTACAACCTGAGCTCGTGTGAGGCTTTGGTGAGTCATATCCATTGTTGATATATGGGGACCTTTGCTCAACCTTCGATTGCCATTTAGTTTTCTAACCTACCCTCAGTTTGCATGATATTGGTAGTTGTATGTCACCCCTTCCCAGCGATCCGTGTCATCTTGGTGTCAAAACTTGGTTATGTTTAAGCAAGTTTTTGTTACTTTGTACTGTGCGTGACTTATTATTGCTTTAGTGTGTTTTAGAAGCTATCTGTCGTAATCAAGAGAGTTTGAGAAGTGTTTAGTGCTTTGTTTTCCCCTACTTCTTGTTTGTAAATAGAGTATGAGTGTTCAATTGGTTTTTCATGTGTGGTTGTAATAGATGTTGGTGTGTTAAGTGTTGATTTGTTGTTGTTGTTTATGGGAAAGAATTTTTAAGTCATGTTTTAACTATTAAACTATCGTAATAGACAACATTGTTTGATTCTAGTGTTTAAGGAACCTTGGGTAACTAAGAATGTAGTGCTTGAAATGACTAAGGTCAACAAGGAAGTTTTACACCCTAGTTTACAGATGACAAACTGGATAGACTTACTGACCTAATGGCTAGTCTAGTGACTGCCATAAACTAAGATAGACAATGAATTTGAAATGACTCCTATAGAGGACAAGCCAATGAATACCCCAAGAGAGGCAATGGCTTATATGCTAAGCTAATGCCCCAATTCATCTACACCGAGCTGGGGGAGTAAATAAAGTTGTTAGATACAAACTAGCGTTAGATGAGATCGAATCAGAGGTTGTGGAAGTAAGTAATGAAGTAGAAGAGTATTATGAACTTAAGGAAAGGAATGGTTGAGCTCTTAGAGTGGAACGGTTGATGATGCATATCCCTAGTTCTTTTGGGAATAGTGATGCCAAGGACTATTTAGACTGGATAGATAAGATTGAGAAGCAGTTTAAATGTCATGAGGTACTTGATAACACTAAGGTCAAGCTTACTGTATTGGAGTTTATTGGCTATGCTGCGATATGGTGGAAGAATCTACAAGCCACTCGTATAAGAGAAGGAGAATGCGAAATTAGGAACTAAGGTGAAATACAAAGAGTGAAAATTTCTTCCAAGCTATTATTTATAAGATGCATTTGAGAGGTTACAAGAGTTAAGGCAAGGAGGATTGAGTGTTGATGTATATGTGAAGGAGTTCTAGATGTTAAAGAATCGATGCAAAGTAGTCGAGCTCGAAGACTGACTTATATCTCAGTTCATTAGTAGGTTGAAGTATGAGATTGCAGATATTATGGATGCAATGGATATCAGTTCACTAGATGAGGCTATCCAAGCTGCTTAGAGAATTGAGAGACATCATGTAGGAAGATTTCGAGCTCCTATTAGTTGACTTACCATTAGTCAACTTATTCTGAGTAGACCTGTACGATTGGAACCAAGTAAAGTAGCTGTTGTCTAACTTGCTTAAACTACCTGAGCAGAAGAGAAGGAGATCTTGAGGAAGTTCGAGAAAGGCTATAGCTTAGGAAGAAAGATAAGTGAGATCAAGTGCTTCAAGTATCAAGAGTTTGGACACATGGCTGTACAATGTTTAAACAAATGGGTGATGGTAATTAAAGGAAAGTTGTCGACCATTGAGGTTGATAGTACTGATGAGGAGATTGAGGAGCCTGAAGAATCTAGACACCTAGAGTAGTATGAAGAGGAGGAAATCATTTATAGTAAAGAAAGTAATTTTATTTCTATAGCTATTGATAGGGATCATAGACCAATTACACATGCTCGAACTTGAGGACTTGCTTAGATGTTCCACTAAGCTGTCTAAGGTGAGTTGAATGATGGGGAGCAGCATATTTCTCAATTTGACTTGTCAAGTTGCTTTACTCTCTACATCATCCATGAAGCTGTCGGGTGACCAATCGACATGCCAAGTTGACCTCTCCCCATACCTGTCCAAGTATTGAATTAGAATATTGCCGACTTGATTTGTGTTGAAGTCGAGCTGACAACTACTAAGAGCCAACCTCTCAAGGTTGACCTGACAATAAGTCACCTCGAAACCAATCCCTTTTCTAATCCCAATTATCTGAGCTACTGATGCCAACTTGACCTATTCAAAACCTGCTCTACTCGACCAGTAGTGTCATTGAGACTGTAAAATGAGCAAATGACGTGCGTACTACCTCTTTTTGACATCCGTACTGTCCTTTCTACCACTATATTTTTTTTTTCTTTTGCTTGATTACAATGTTCTCCCTATAAATTATTCCCTTTTCCTTTACTAATAGGAATCCTTTTTTTTTTTTGTTAATTTACTCTAACTTAAGATTTACCCTGATTGGGTCATATAAATACTTGTATATTGTAATAGTTGCAACAGATAATAGAATGATATTTAGACATTTTCCTCTTACATGAGCTAAGTGTATCTTGCTAAATCTCGACTACTCTTATCTAGGCCATTGAGTGTGGACTAGTGGCAAGTGACATTGGACTACACTTGTGTGTCTTATCAAGTATGACTTATGTTTGTATGAGATATTGGTGCATCATATCTATTGTTAGTGTTTGAGGACCCTTACTCAACCTTCGACTATCATTTACTCTTTGGACTATCTTAAGGTTTGGACCCATCCTCCATTTGGTTTGTATAATACTAGACATCGTGTGTTCATTCATGGCAGATCGTATCATCTTGGTATCAAAGCTTCTATTACTTTGTACTATGAGTAATTTATTACTACTTTCGTAGGTTTTATGAGTTTTGTTATTGTTGTAAGAGTTTACAAGGAAGTTTTTTAAAAGTGTTTCTACTGTTAACCCCTTGAAAATAGACAATGTTTGATTTTAGTATACAAAGAGCTATTGGTAACCAAGAGAGTGGAGCTTGACATGGTTAAGGTCAATAAGGAAGTTTTACATTCCTATTTGCTAATGACCAACTAGATAGACTTATTGACCTAGTAGTTAGTATGGTGACTGCCATAAATGAAGATAGAAAGGCTAAAGATGATCCCTGTCGCAAGTGAGCCAATGAACAACCCGAGAGAGGCAATGGTTGAAATGCCTGAGCTAATGCGCAGACTCGACTATATTGAGTTGAGAGAGTAGAAAGAGTTGTTGGATGTAGGCTAACATTGGATGAGATTGAATATAAGGATGAGGAAGATGATGGAATAGAAGAATATTACGAGTCTAAGGAGAAGAATGTCTGAGCTCCTAAAGTAGAGGGGTTAAGGAGCAAATCCCTAATTTTTCTAGAAGTGATGATGATAAGGATTACTTGGATTAGGTAGATAAAATTGAAAAATAGTTTGAATGCTATGAGGTGTTAGAGAATGCAAAGGTTAGACTTGTTGTAGTAGAATTTACTGGTTATGCTGCCCTATGGTGGAAGATTATACGAGCCACTCGAAGAAGAGAAGGAGAACGTGAGGTTGGGAGTTGGGATAAGATGAAGAGAGTCATGGGGAGGAGATTTGTTCTAAGCTACTATTTGTAGGATCCCTTCAAAAGGTTATAGGAGTTAAGGTAAGGAAGAATGAGTGTTGATGCATATGTAAAGGAATTTTAGATGTTAATGATTCGTTGTGAAGTTGTTGAGCCTGAAGACTGAACTGTATCAAGATTCATTAATGGACTGAAGTATAAGATTGGAGATATTCTAGAAACCATGGATATCGGGTCACTCGATGATGCCATCTGCGCCGCCTAAAGGATAGAGTGGCGTCAAACAAGAAGATTCTGAGTTCCTGTAAGTCGACCTACTACTAGTCGACTTGTTCCAAGCAAACCTGTGTGATCAAAACAAAGTAAGGTTACTGAGACCTGACTTGCTCAAACCACTTGAGTAGAGGAGAAGGAGATATGAGTAGATTTGAGAAAGGCTAGAGCTTAGGACGAAACATGAGTGAGATCATACTTTAAGCTACTTAATGCCTAAACATAAGAACCATGGTGATCTGAGGTGAAGTGCTAACCATTGAGATAAATAGTACTAATGAGGAAGTAGGTGACTCGAAAGAGGTTAAATAGACTGAGTTGTCTGAAGAGGAGGAAATCATTTATAGTGAGGAAGGTAACTTTATACATGTTACCTTGGTGTTGAGAAGAACAATGAGCGTGAGTCTTGTGCTTGATGACAAACAGTGAGAGAATTTGTTTTATATTGGATGTAACGTGAATGGGTCACTGTGTGCAATGATTGTTGATAGTAGGAGCTATACCAATGTAGCATCTGCTTTCATGGTCCAATACTTGAAGTTGCAGACCATACCCTGCCCCAAGCCTTATAAGTTGTACTGGCTCAATGAGAAAGGAGCCTTGTAGGTTAACAAGCAAGTATCAGTGCCAATCAGTATTAGGAACTATCTAGATGAAGTGCTTTGCAACATGCTGCCCATGAGTGCATCTCATATTCTACTTGGACAATCATGGATGTTTGACTGAAGTATGATTTATGACAGAAAGAAGAACACATGTTCCCCGGAGCATGAGGGTAGGAAGGTGAAGTTGAGCCTAATGATTGCTGAACAAGTAAAAAGCATGCAGACTCAACTAAGCTGGGTTTTGAAGAAAGAGGCTTTAGTGATGACTTAAGCCAAGTTGAAGCGAGAGGTAGAGCTTGAAATGACGACTTATCTACTAGTCAGAAGGTTACTTGAGATGAGGGGATCCGAGGAGCAATTGCTACTTACCAAGGTGAAGAGCTTGTTAGATGAATTTGTCGACCTATTCTTAGGTAAACTATCGGAAGGTTTTCCTCTTATCTAGGGTGTTGAACATGCAATTGACTTGCAGCTTGGAGCTGTACTGCCAAATAAGCCTCCTTATAGGCTAAACCTTGAATAGGCTATTGAGCTGTAGAGACAAGTAGATGAGCTAATGAAGAAGGCGTATGTGCGAGAGTCCCTTAGCCCTTTTATCATACTGGCCTTGTTGGCACCTAAGAAAGATGGGTTATGGAGAATGTGTATAGATAGTCGAGTCATTAACCACATTACCATTAAGTACATGTATCCCATACCAATGTTTGATGATATGTTGGATGAATTGAACGTAGCGAGAGTATTCTTAACCTCAAATCTGAATACCATCAAATCTGAATGCGGGAGGGTAATGAATGGAAGAATGCATTGAAAACGCATCATAGATTGTATGAATGGCTTGTAATGCCCTTTAGACTATCGAATGCGCTGAGCATATTTATGCGACTGATGAATCACATGGTTTGAGAACTAATAGGGAAATTTGTGGTGGTTTACTTCGACAACATCCTAATGTATAGCCTTGATATGTAGAATCACCAAGAGCATCTTTGAGCAGTCTTTACGAAACTCCGAATTGAAAGGCTCTAGACTTAAAGTCATATTCTTAGGATTTGTTATAGGTGGTGAAGGAATACAAGTCAATGATGAGAAGATAAGAGCTATCACCAAATGGCTTGTATTGACTACTTCAGTCGATGTGCGAAGTTTCCATGGCCTGACATCATTCTATTATAGATTTATAAAGAATTTCATTACGATTATAGCTCCACTCATCAAATTATCAAAGAAGAATGATGAGTTTAGATGGGGAGAGAAGGAGTAGAAGAGTTTTGAAGAGGTGAAAGAAAAGTCGACTATAAAGCCTATCTTAGCTCTGCCAAGTTTTGACAAAGTATTCGAAGTGCAAATGTGATACGTCTAGACTAGGCATAAGTGCTCTATTGATGCAAAAAGGTCTACCTATTGCCTACTTTAGTGAAAAACTGAGAGGAGCTACACTTAACTATTCTATTTATGATAAGGAGTTTTACTCATTAATTTGAGCCCTAACTATATGGCAACACTATCTACTACTCAAGGAATTAGTGATCTACTTCAACTATGAATCCTTAAGATATTTGAAGAGCCAACCTAAGTTATCTTAGAGACAAGCCAAATGGATTGAGTTCATTGAGGGATTTTCTTATGTCGTTAAGTATAAGAATAGGAAGAGTAATGTAGTAGTCGATACCCTATCAAGATGACCTTCTCTCTTAACTGAGCTACAAACTATGTTGTTTTGTTTTTCAATGATCAAGGATTTATATAGAGAGGATCTACTTTTTTCTCTCATTTATGCTAGGTGTGAGGAAGGATGGACATTTGATGACTATCACAAAGAGGATGAATACTTGTTTAGGAAGAGGAGATTATGTATCTTGACTAGTTCCTTGAGAGAATTGTTAGTGCACTAAGTGCATGAAGGAGGATTGTTATGACACTTTTGGCTAGCCCCACACTCATGAGGTACTTCCTTAAGATTGTTTTAACCAAGGATGATAAGAGACGTCCAATCTGTGTTGGAAAGGTGTGTTACCTACAGAAAAGTGAAGAGTTGAGCTAAGCAAGGGCATTACTTACCTTTACCTATTTCGTCCAAACCTTAGTCCAAGTTGAGTATAGACTTTATGTTGGGATTACTGAAGACATCCTGAGGAAAGGACTTCATTATGGTGGTCATAGATCGATTCGGCAAGATGGTACGCTTCATACCCTATGCAAAAATTAATAACGCTTCAGCTATTTCTTTTCTTTTCTGGCAAGAAGTAGTTAAGCTACATGGAATTCCAAGAATAATTGTTTTAGACTAGACCCAAAGTTCATGAGCCACTTATAGAGAACATTATGAAGACGTACGGGAACTAAGCTATTGTACAACACGTTTTGTCTTCCATAATTGGACGGATAGACCGAGGTTATCAATAGAATAGTGGGAACTTTACTATAGGTTACCATTGGAAAGAACATGGCTGATTGGGATATGTGCCTACCGATCATAGAGTTTGCTTACAATAGGAACGCCTATAGCATAATAAACATATCTCTATTTGAGGTCACCTATGTGTTCAACCCTAAGCTCCCAATGGATTAAACACCTCATCCAAGCTTAAATGATGACCAGCTAATTGTAGAGAGAGTCAAGGCCACTAGATGCACATACCACAAGGTCAAAGAACAATTAAGCTGAACTGTTACCAAGCTCAATAGATGAGGCCGAGGACGGAAGAAAAGAGAATTTTAGCTAAGTGATTTGGTTTAGATTCACTTCAGAAAAGAACGGTTCCTTAACTTGAGGAAGAGCAAGTGATAGGAATTAGCCTCCTAGATCAATCACTCGTAGTTAAGCTAGAGGACTCCGAGGACTCACTCAAAGAATACTAGCTCAAAGCCATATTTGAGATGAGGATTCCTATTCCGAACTGATCTCTTGTCGACTTGATTGTCATACCCTCACGTATGTCGGACCTTCTCTTACCCAACAGTTGTGCTTTGGCAGGATATTTGAGAAGATAGCTCGAAGACTATTTGAATTGAGCTCTTGAGCCGATCATAAGTATTTGACCCCAACTCAAGCAAACTACTTTACAGCGAAACTGACTGGGCCCCAACCTGACCTAAATCAGGTTGACCCTTGACTGCAAACTCTCTTTTCTCTTTTTTGCCTACTTTGTATCATATTTCTGATATCTAACCACTGAGCGACATGTGTCTTTTAGCACAATATTTTAAAAGGATTCTTTACTTTTTCATACTAAATATTCTTTGTTGTTTTTTCCTTTTTTAGTATCTATTATGTAACCTAATTATAAGAATACCCTTTTGTCTTTTCATACATGTAAGGTAACCTTAGTGGATGGGTATATAAACCTTTACTTAATTATATGCAGAAATCAATGATTAATATCGGAATTTATTCAAGTTTTCCTTTGAGTAACCTTAGAGTTCTTACTATCTTTTAACTCTTATTTATTTCCTTTAGCAAGGAGTAGTGGTGAGTGACCCTTCAGTTTAGATTAGTGAGTCATATACGGTAGATTGTAGGCTGAGTAGGATCAACTAGTGCGTCATATCCAGTTAGTAGTTGCCTAGACTTTGCTAGCTCTTCCTTTTGTTTTCTTTTTTTGTTTGCCTCGTTGTAATGTTTCTCCATGTGTCCAAACCCGAAGATGCATAAGCTTCATTGGAATTAGAGCATGATTCTGAGAGGGAGTGTGTGAAGTTGTAGTAAAGTTTTTGGTTCGCTTTACTATTAATGGCTGCTCTGTTCCTTCCATAGCTATTGTAGAATGTTCGTGTGGAGTAAGTTTGGAATTATGAGCCGTGTAGTGAAAATTTGTGTGTTGATAAGTGTGATTTCATTGTTACTTTTTTCTTGCCCTATTTTTCACTACAAAATCCGAGTAAGTTTATTTCTATTCAGTTCAAGTTGTTATTAGGTATTAAAATTCTTAGTGTGTTAGTTGAGGTTTGGGGAAGTACGAAACCATTGATTTCCTATGTATTGTGTTGTTAATCTATTTTAGAAACATTGTATCATGTTAGATTCGAGTGTTCAGGGTATTATTGGTGACTAGAGTAGTGGTACTCAACCTGGTCGTGGTCATGATGGTAGCAACACCCCTGGGTTAGTTGATGACAAACTTGACAGACTTACTGACTTTGTTGAGAGTCTAGTCATGGTAATGCAAGTTAATAGGAAACAACTTTAAGATATGTTGCTACATAACCTACCTAAAAATATTCAAGAGAGAGGTTATGGCTAAGGTAGCCGAGCCTATCGCCCAATTCAACCCCATCGAGCTGGAGGAGTTGTAGATTGAGCTGCTAGGTAAAGACTGGAGTTAGAAGAGGTTGAGAAAGATGACAAGGAGAATGATGTTGAGGAGTATGGAGGGGAAGAAAAAGAGGTTGGTTATTACTAAGTACAGGAGTGGGGACCCGAGCTCTTCAAGGATTAGATAATATCAAGGTTCAAATCCTACCTTTTAGTAGAAATGGAGATGCAAATGAGTACTTAAGTAGGAAGAGAAAGTTGAATATGTGTTTAATTATTATGGATATACAAAAGTTGTGACAGTCTGACTTGCTGTACTTGAGTTCTCTAGGTATGTCACTATGTGGTGGAAAAATTTAAATGTAGCTAGAGCAAGGGATGGAAGTTGAGGTATAAGGACTTGGGATGAGATGAAAAGATTGTTAAGAGGTAGATTTGTTCTCAAGAGCTACTTAAAGGATATGTTTACAAAGTTGCAGGAACTTCGCTAAGGAGGTTAAACAATTGATAATTATGCGAGGGGGTTTTAGATGCTTATGATTTAGGCCAACATAGAAGAACTTGAGGCTTGTACAGTATCGAGGTTCATTTTTGGACTTAGATTTGAGATTCGCAATATTGTGGAAGTGAAAAAGTTTTATACCTTGGAAGAGGCGATTAAGATAGTACAGAAGGTTGAAAAGGAAGTGCTCTGAGCCTACTGAGGCCAACATTCTCTCGAACCTTAATTCTATGTTGACCTGTTCAAGCCGGGCTGAAGAAGCCATACCAAGTTGAGGAAAAGAATGACCAACTTGACGATAATCGAGCAGGCCAATAGGATGGTTAAACAAAGCTAAGGCTAGACCACTTCAAGGACATATAAGAGACTACAGACCTTCAGATGGAAGACCAACGATGTGAAGTGCTTTAAATACTTAAGCTTCGGACACATGGCTATCGAATGTTTGAACAGATGTGTCATGGTGCGCTTAGGAGATGTAGTGGATAGCACGATGAAAGCGAGCTCGAGGAGGAAAAGGATGTTAGAAAAGTCAAAATCGAAGAGGAAGAAGAGACTTGTGTCTATACTTACTAGGGATAAGTGATGACTCTAGCCTTAAGACAAGTACTGAGTTCCTTACCGAATTCTGAAGAAGATCAATGAGAAAATTCATTCTATATAAGGTATATCTTAAGGGACAATTATGCACCATTATAATAGATGGAGGAAGCTATACTAACATAGTTGCATAGTCCTTTGTGTAGAGTTTAGGTGACCTCAAAGCATCCTCGACGTTATAAACTGCATTGACTTCATCATAAAGGTGCTTTGCACGTGACTGAACGGGTAACTATGCTGTTCAGTAGTGGGAACGTATACAAAGATGAAGTAGTTTGTGATGTTGTTCCTATGGGAGCTTTACATTTGCTATATGGACAACCTTGGTTGTTCAACCAACTTGTTACTCATGATGAGTATAAGAACACATGTGCCTTTGTTAAGGATGGAAAGAAGATTGTGTTACAGCCCATAACCTTGTCCTAAGTAAATGAGACCTATGATAAGCTTACTCAAGCTAGCAAGAAGAAGACCTTAGTAATGAGCCGAAGAGAACTCCAAGCTATAGAGAAGGCTGATGAGCTTATGTTCCTGTTGGTTAAAAGATTGTTGGAGATGAGAGATTTAGAGGATGTTCCTGATGAGATCTGAAGCTTACTAAATGAGTTCTTCGATCTATTTCTTAAAGAATTGCCTTCAGTTTGAGGTATAGAACACTGTATTGATCTATAGTTAAGCGCTACCCTATCGAATCAACTTGCATATAGAATGAACCCTGAGCAAGCTACTGAGCAAGCTACTAAGCAAGCTACTGAGCAAGCTACTAAGCAAGCTATTGAGCTAAAGAGACAAGTGGATGAACTCATGGAGTAAGGATATGTGAGCGAGGGCATGAGCCCTTACATAGTACCAACTCTATTCATCCCAAAGAAGGATGGTTTATGGTGAATGTGCATCGACAATCAAGTAATCAACCGAATTACTGTAAAGTACAAATATTCGATACCAAGGCTCAATGACATGATGGATGAGCTCTATGGTGTTAAGGTATTTTTAAAGATTGATTAACGAAGTAGCTACCACCAAATTCATATAAGACCAAGTGATGAGAGGAAGACTGTCTTCAAGACCAGGCATGGACTTTACAAATGGTTAGTTATACCATTCAGACTTACTAATGCGCTAAGCACATTCATAAGGTTAATAAACCATGTGATGTACCCCCTGATCAAAAGATGTGTAGTCATGTACTTTGATGATACATTGGTATACAGTACTAACCTAAGCCATTAAGTTCAACATCTTCGAGCAATATTTGACATTTTGTAGATCGAGAAGTTATATGGGAATTTCAATATGTATATGTCTTGTCAAGATGAAGTGATTTTTCTTAGGTTTATAGTGTTAAGGGAAGGAATCCAAGCAAATGAGGAGAAGATTTGAGTTGTCTTGGATTGGCCAACGCCGAAAAATGCCACTAAAGTTTGAAGTTTTTATAGGCGATTTATTAAAAACTTCAATACCATAGCTGCCCCCTTGATTGAGTTGACAAAGAAGAGTGATAGGTTTAGATGGAACAACCGAGCTGAACAGATCTTTAGGGAGATCAAGGAGAAGCTCAACCTCTTCCCTTATCCTATTACTACCAAACTTTAATAAGCCTTTTAAGTTAGAATGTGGTGCATCGAGAGTTGAAATTCGCACCGTCCTGATGTAGGAGTGAAAACTCATCACCTACCATAATGAGAAGCTTTGTGGTGCCACCCTAAACTATTTTGTGTATGAGAAAGAGTTATACTCTCTTTTTTGAGCCTGTATTGTATGTAACACTATTTGATACTACAAGAGTTTGTTATTTATATAGACCATGAGTCTCTAAAGCATCTTAGGAGTCAGAAAAAACTCTTGAAGAGACAAGCCAAGTGGTTGGAGTTCATGGAAGAGTTTTCATACATAATCCGAAACAAGAAAGGAAGTGCAAACATGGTTGCTAAAGCTTTGTTACGATGACAAATCTTATTGATCACTTTGCAAAATAAATTATTGGGATTTTTGCTTATCACTGGGCAATACACTAATGACCTTCATTTTGGTCCAGTTATTGAGTAGTGTCGAGAAGGAGTAATTATTGGAGGATATTATCTTAAGGATGGCTACCTATTTAAGGACGAAAGGCTATGTATATCAAATTGTTCCTTACGTAAGCTATTAGTTTGGGAAGCTCATAGTGGTAGATTATCTGGTTATTTTAAAGAGACCAAAATAGCCAATTTGTTGAAGAAAAACTTTTACAGCTTGGTTTGGCGAATGATGTTCATAAGGTAGTTGGTAGTTGTGAAGTGTGCAAGTGAGCTAAAGGGAAGAGGGAGCCTTATGGAGAATACATGCCCTTCCAACACCAACTTTACCTTGGGCTGACCTCAGCATGGACTTTGTCTTAAGGTTTCCCTGGACATCCGAAGGGAAAGATTTAATATTTGTTGTAATGGACTGCTTTAGCAAAATGACAGACTTCTTTCTATGCCATTAAACTAACGATACTTCATATATTACTGATTTGTTTTTGTAGGAAGTTGTTCGACTACATATAGTGCCAAAGACTATCTTTTCAGATTGGGACACAAAATTCTTAAGTTATTTTTAGAAGAATCTTTAGCGAAGACTTGGAACTAACTTTTATTAAGCTCCAGTAGTTACTCTCAAATTGATGGCTAGATTGAAGTGGTGAACAGGACGCTAGGTAACTTACTTAGAGCTATTGCAGGAAAGAAATTGAGGGACTGGGATTTATGTCTATCAGTTGTGGAATTCGCATACAATTGAATTGTTCATAGCACCACTAGGAAGACCCAATTTGAGGTCATCTATAATCTTAATCCCACTATTCCCCAGGATATGATTGGTACCCTAATAGCTGCTGAAGAGAGTCATTCTGGAGTTGACTGATAAGGGTAAATTACTCTACACTTTTAAGACATATTTAGGCAAAAATTGACCTTAATTGTGTTCATTTCTTAAGTTTTTGGTATTTAATTGTGCAATGTATCAATTTCAGATGAATTAAGAGCAAGGAAATGAATTTTACATAGAGTATTATGAATTTGAAGGCAATCAGGACCAGGAGGAAAAGAAAACCTTAAAGTAAAACCAAGATATACTCCATCACATGCGTGATAATAAAGGATTAGAATAGCTAACATTGATTACGCCCTCCATTATGGGGGTGATTGAGAAAGTTCTGTTGGTCTTCTTATCAATTACGGCGTAATTGGTTATTAGGAGGACGATCACTCCTTTGATCATGGGTGTAATTAGAGGTGATGAAGTGACGAGGAGTTTCTATTCGTAGGCATGATCATGATTTGTGTAGAATGTTGTTTTCTAAGACTATTACTCCCTGAGTCATGGGCATGATAGGAGTGGACATGACTATTCCTCTTTAACTTTTTCACACTAACTAGTACCTGGAATATGTCTTAACATCAAGTGATGTCTTGAAGTGATATATTTTGAGTCCATTAGCGAGTCAAGTATAAATATACTGCAACTTTTAGACAAAAAGGAGAGAATTATATTAGAACCAACATCATCAAGAAACACAACAAATTATTAGAATCCATTAAGTGTCTTATTTGTGTTCTTAGTGTAGTGGAAATGTAACGTGAGTTTGTGTATTATTCTTTACTAAATTTGAGAGAATTGTGAAGAATTCAGTGTCTGTACATTATTGTATCCAAGTTCTTTAAGTTAATAAAAAGGGGTTTCCTTCTTATCTCTTCTTCAATCTATGTTATATTTTACTTTGTTTTTCCTGTTTCTTTGTGTTCGGTCTTTGTCTATCATGTGTGAGTAATAATTTAGGGTTTATGAAGTCATTTTAACATGATTGTACTTTGATTTGTTGTTATTCCTAATAATTATGAATTTCTAGTGATTAGAATTTCATACAAGTTGAGATAGTGTAGTGCATGATACAATCTTACACTAGATCTCAATAGAATAAGTTGAGAAACGATTCCATTTAGTATATCTTATTTGCTAGAATGAACTACTACTGTTAACAGAGATCTTTTTAGGAAGTTTACTGCATGCTTTATGGAATCAAAGGATTTAGTAAACTTTTCATACAATCTTAACTTGTCCATTATTTTAGAAGAGATTCTAAGGAACACAATTGGGATTAGAATTGAGTAGTTTTGAGAAGAATACTTACAAATAGAGAATTCTTGTAGATGAGTAATTTTTAGGATAGATATTTTATGATTCATGTTAATATGATTAAGTAAACTTGTTTTGTAATTTGTTGTTTTCGTGTTATAATCTTGTTTGTTGTATTTTCTTGGTGTAATAGTAGAATCATTGGAGTTTAGTTATAGAATTTAGTTTAATTACTTTGTTTGATCATTCGATTTGCTAGTTAATAGGAAGAATAATTGGTATTAGCATTTGAATCTGTTCCCAGTGGAAACGACCCTATACTTATCCATACTAACAAATGATAGGTATACTTACCTAATTAACCGAGAAAAGGATAAACTATAGGATTTTAAATTATAAAACTTGAAAGCTTTATTTAGAGGCGATCATTGACCGAGCCTAAGAATTGCAAGTGCTACACTAGTTTGTAACTTGTAAAATCACTAAGTTTAATTAGAAACAAAATGAGATTGGTAATCGAGGTCGCTGAACTGCCACTTTCTAGCTAGGAGACTTAGTATGGATTCATCTCAACCAAGAATGATTCTTGCACTCGAGATAGAGCAAATTATCTCCTCAAGCTGATGGTTCACTCAAGGTTTAGAAGAAAGTCAACCGCAATACCTACCAGATCAAGTTACTTGATAACTATGGTGTTTCTTCCACCTTTAATGTCTATGATTTGATTCTGCACCAACTAGAAGAAGGCTTTGTAAATACCTAAGAAGGACAACCAGAGACCGCTTCAGATTTGAGGACAAATCTTTTTGACCTCTAGGCAGATGATAAGAATCAGCCCCCCTGGACCGATCATAAGTAGCCGAGCTAAAGGGCTTCAATGACTCACTCAAAGAGCACGAAGTCATATCTGAGGTAGGGATTCCTATTCTAAACTGATCTCATACTAACCTAACCATCAGACCCTCACGTGTACCAAACCTACTCCTATCCTGCAGATATACTGTGGCAGGATATAAGAGAAGATAGCTCCAAGACTTTTCGAGTTGAGCTCCCAAGTCGACCACAAGCATTTAACCCCAACTTAAGCTAACTACTTTACAGCGTGATTGATCAAGTCAGCCCTTCACTGTAAACTCTCTTTTCTTTTTTTTGCCTACTTTGTACCATATTTTTACATTTAGCCACCGACTGACATGTTTCTTCTAGTACAACATTCCATAAGGATTCTTTACTTTTTCGTACCAAATATTCTTTGTCTTTTTTACCCTTTTTAGTATCTATTATGTAACCTAATTGTAAGAATACCCTTTTATCTTTTCATACATGCAAGGTAACCCTAGTGGATGGATACCTAAACCTTTACTTAATTGTACGTAGAAATCAATGATTAATACTAGAATTTATTCAAGTTTTCCTTTGAGTAACCTTAGTGTTCTCATTATCTTTTAACTCTTATCTATTCCCTTTAGAAAGGAGTAGTAGTGAGTGATCCTTCAATTTAGACGGGTGAGTCACATTTAGTGGATTATAGGTTAAGTTAGATCAACCGGTGTATCATATCTAGTTGATAGCTTCCTGGACTTTACTAGCTTTTCCTTTTTTTATTTTCCTTTTTCGGTTTGCCTCGTTGTAGTGTTTCTCTGTGTGTTCGACCTCAGAGATGGACCCTTCAAAGTGCTAGAAAAGATCAACCTTAATGCTAACAAGATTGAACTACCAAAAAAGTATGGAGTTTTAGACTCCTTCAACATTGTTGATCTTCACCTATATACTCTCGAACATGAGCAACATGGAGTTGAGCTAGATTTGATCCTAAATCTCAAACAGCTTGGAGGGTATGATAGGGATTATGAACCAATCACGTACTCCCAAACTTGAGGACCGGCTCAAATGGTTCATCAAGCTGTCTAAGGTGAGTTGAACGATGGGGAGTAGCACATTCCTCAATTCGACCTATTGAGTTGCTTCGCTCTTTATGTCATCCACGAAGCTGCCAAGGTGACTAATTGACATGTTGAGTTGGCCTTTCCACATACCTGTCTAAGTATCGAATCAAAATACTACTAACTTGATCTGTGCCGAAGCCAAGTTGACAACTACTAAGAGCTAACCTCTCGTAGCCGACCTAACAATAATTCACTCCTGAACCAACCCCCTTTTCAATCCCAATTGTTCGAGCTACTGACATCAACCTAACCTATTCAAAACTTGCTCTACTCGGCTAATAGTATCATTCGGACTATAGAATGAGCTAATGACGTATGTACTACCTTTTTCTAACCTCTATACTGTCCTTTCCACCACTGGATATTCTTTTTGGCTTGATTACAATGCTACCCCTATAATTTACTATAACCTAGGATTTACCCTAATTGGGTCATATAAATACTTATATATTATAATAGCCACAACAAAGTGATATTCATACATTTTTCTCTTGCGTGAGCTAAGTGTATCTTGCTTACTCTCGACTAATCTTATTTAGGCCATTGAGCATGGACTAGTAGCGAGTGACCTTCGGCCATACTTATGCGTCATATTAAGTATGACCTGAGCTCACGTGAGATATTGGTGTGTCATATTCATTGTTGGTATACAAGGACCCCTGCTTAACCTTCGACTGTCATTGACTCTTCAGATCATCTCAAGGTTCGAACCTTTCCCCCTTTTGGTTCACATAATACTAGACGTCGTATGTTCATCTATGTCGAACCGTATCAATTATGGTTCTAAGGCGAGTGATGAGTATGAGCCCGGTATAAGAGGACGAACAATGCGAGAATTTGTTCCACATCAACTATAAGGTGAATGGGTCATTATGTGCATTAATTGTTGACAGTGGCAATTGTACTAATGTAGCATCTGCTTTCATGGTCTAGCAATTAAAGTCGTTGACTAAGCCCTACCCTAAATCTTATAAACTGCACTAACTCAATGACAAGGGAGCCCTATAAGTGAATAAGCAGGTGGTTGTGTCGATTAGTATTGGCAACTATTAAGACGAAGTGCTCTATGATGTATTACCCATAAGTGCATCTTATATCCTTCTTAGATGACCATGGATGTTTGATCGGAATGTAATATACAATGGAAGAAAGAATACATGTTCCCTAGAGCATAAGGGTAGGAAGGTGAAGTTAAGCCCTATGATTGCAGAATAAGTTAAAAGCATGCAGACTCAATTGAGTTGAGTTTCGAAGAAGGAGGCTTTGGTGATGACTTGAGTTGAGTTGAAGAGAGAAATGGAGCTTGAGGAGTCGACCTATCTATTAGTCAAAAGGTTGCTTGAGATAAGAGAATCAGATGAGGAACTATTACCTGTCAAGGTGATAACATTATTGAAATAGTTTGCCGACTTATTCCTAGTGGAATTGCTAGAAGGTATGTGATTGCCTTTAAATAGAGCTTCCGAGTTTTATAATTTAAAATCCTATAGTTTATCCTTTACTTGGTTAATTAGGTAAGTGTACCTGTCGTTTGTTAGTATGGATAAGTATAGGGTCATCTCCAATAGAAACAAATCCAAGCATTAGTATCAATTATTCTTCCTATTAACTAGTGAATTGAATGATTGAACAAAATAATTAAACTAAATTCTACAACTAAACCATACTAATTCTACTATTACATCAAGAAATACTACAAACAAGATTATAACACGAAAACAACAAATTATAAAGCAGGTCTACTTCATTATATTAACATTAGTTATAAATTATTTATCTTAACAATTACTCATCTATAGGAATTCTCTATTTTTGAGTATTCTTCTTAGAGTTACTCAATTCTAATGCCGATTTCATTCCTTAGAATCTCTTTTAAAAGAATGGATAAGTCAAGATTGCATGAGAGTTTATTACTATCCTTGAATTCCCTAAACATGCAACGAACTTCCTAATAATATCTCTATTAGTAAGAGTAGTTTATTCTAGTGACTAAGATCTACTCAATGGAATCATTTCTTAACATATTCTATCAAAATCTAGCATAAGTAAATGTTGTGCACTACATCGTACATCAAGAATAACAAACATTAGGAAACTACTATTCCATGCACTTAATTATACTAAGCGAATGTGGCAAGTCCTAACGTACTACTCATACATGATAAAGCAATGGTATAAACTAATAGAAATCATAATTAAAAAGAAATAGAATAAGGTATCAAGAAAAACCCCTTTTTATTCCACTGCAGAAATCTCATAAATACACGAACAACAAAGTCTTGTTGGCTCTCTTGAGTAATTTCAGGAAGAATAAGATTTATACTAATGATTGTACAGAAGAAAAACTGAACAAAACACAAAATGGTACAAAGATGGATGAATAGGTGTGTTGTGGGTTGGTGATATGATATATTATGTATGATCTAATGGCCTCCTCCTTTTGTTTGAAAATTATGGTATATTTATATTCTTCTAGCTAAAGGGCTCAAAATACACCACTTCAAAACACCTTCTGGTGTTAAGACTTGTTCCATGCACTGGTTCGTGTGATAAAGTTAAAGAAGAATAGTCATGTCGACTTCTATCATACTCGTGACTCATGGAGTGATCTTCTCGTTGCAAACATTCCACTTCATCATGGCCGTGATGGAGGATGTGATAATCCTTTTGAGGTGGAGTCACAACCGTAATGAATAGGTGAAAAAATAACTTCAGCTTTGGTCACTCCTTTAATCACAGCCATGATGGAGGGAGTAATGGGCGTTGGGCACTCAAATCTTCTTTTATCATGCCTATGATTGCTCTAAATCTCCTTGTTTTTGTATAATTTCACCTTCTCTTCACTTTGTCTTAAACAAATATCATCTCCTTGCTGTTGAATAATCTGAAATTGATATATTATATATAATTAAGTACCAAGAATCTGAGAAATAAACATAATTATGATCAATTTATGCCTAAATGTGCCTAAAAAGTGTAGAAAGATTTATACTTATCAAACTTCCCTGTACTTAAGTTTCGCTTGTGTAGACATCCGATTTCTACCCCCTTTATTTTATTTTATTTTTTTTCTTTCTTTTCTCAAGAGGACCTAAATTAGGAAAAACATAAAAAATAGGAAATTAAAGAAAACCCACAAAAATAAAGAAATTAAGAAAGAATAAGAATTTTAGAAAAATATAAAAATAAGAAAAAGCACAAAAAATTAAGAAATTTAGAAAAATATCATAGGAAATTTAGAAAGAAAAAAAAAGTAAGAAGAAATTTACAAAATAAAATTTGAAAAAAAAAATTTAGAAAATTGAGAAAATTACAAAAAATTGAAAAAAAAAAGATTTTAGGAAATAACAATTTAATTGGATAGACTTTTAATTTTTAAAATAAGTTTGGAAGTTGGGTTATTGAACTTAGGGTTAGATTTAAATCTAACCTATGCTGATCGAGTCCATATATGCAATTTAATTGCACTTATGGATAAGGTATAGGCTAACAGCCTAATGGATAAGTATTTGAACATTGCATGGGGTTAAACTTGAGGTCATAGGTTCGAATCTTGGTAAAGGTAGGGAAGCTTTTTTATTTTTTGTAACTAGCATTCTGCCACGTGTCAGGATTTGATTATGCTATGTGTCCCGACACTTGGCAGCATCGGGTTGGACGGCGGTTGACTTAGTGCCATGAGGCAACAACTACCACATGTCATGGATGATATGTGGCAACTTCGGGTTGATTTGCATGTGTTGACATGGCGCTACGTTAGTATTTTCTCTCTCTTCCCCTTCTCTTTCTTCCCCTTTTCCTAATTTTCCTCCACTTTCCTTAGATAAGAACAGTTTACCCCCTCCACTTTAGCCCTTGATTTCGTGCATTTCCCTTGCTGAAACCCATCAATTAATGATACGGATTCATCCTTTGCATAGCTTACTATGAATTGAACCCAATAACGTATCTAAATTTAGTCAATGGAGCATTCAAATCAAGCTCCAAAAATCAGAAAAAATTGATTTTTTGTGCATTTGCATTCGATTTCAAGTTTCCTTGTTTTTTAGGTTAAATTCATCTATAAATAGGGACTTAAGGACGTCTACGAACACAAAAAACCAATTAGAATCATTGGAAACAATCTCTCTCTCTCGCAATCACTTTCTCTCTCTAACTTACTTTCTCTCTCTTCGATTCTCTCTCTCCACTTAAGTCCGAGCTAAACCACCACCCTAAGAACACTACCTATAATTTAGGTACCCTAAACCAACGCTTTTAGCTCGTAGTTTCGCCACCACCTAAACCCTAACCATCAAATCCCTTCCCTCTCGAACCATCACCCCACTCACACCTAATTAACCCTTATAATGCCACTCAAACACTGCCACTGCCACTGCCACTGTACTTTGTACCACCACCAAATGACCACTCCAAGCTGTGACAATTGGCTTACCCCCCTTAAGTCCAATCCTAACCATACAAATCCATCCTTACCCCCAAAAAATTTGACTCGAATCATCCTAAACCGTGCTTAGCTAATGTTGTTGAAGTGGAGTTGCAGATGACCCAACCCGATTCAATGATCCAATCTACGATCTGACTTGAACTCGGCCAACCGACCCTAAGTCTGACCCGTACCTTAACTTGCTTCCTGATCCAGTATCTAGTCCGACCCTATTTTCTATTTGATTTGTTTTCTTTTATTTCATTTGTTTAAAACGGTGATTTTTAAATATTAAAGTTAAATTTAGAAAGTCAATAGAACCCCTAGATTCAGATCTTTGGTTTTAAAAATCGTTTTACAAAATTAGTTTTAATCGTTAGATTAGTAGCTAAGTTATAACCAATCGACCTAATTTGTTATAATTTAACTGTTTTTCCTAACTTTGGTTAGGTGAGACTCTAAAGTTGTTTCCAAAATAAAAAGAATCGATTTTCTTTAAACCCTAGTTGAGGGCCGGTATTAAATGGGTAGGGTTTAATACTGGTCGATTTAAAGAAGACCAAATTTAAAAAAGAACTGGGAGGATAAAAAACTAGGCTCGATAGCTTGTCCTCAAGTAAACACTTAAAAATAATCAATGAAACTTAACGAATTTTCGATTGTATATTCAACAAAGCATTCACATTGGCTTAATTTTGTGCCTATCACATTGTATTCTCAAAATACAACAATCAATATTCTAACATTAATCCCTGTAAAACAAACTTTACCTTTACTAAATAATGATAGCTTCCAAAGGTACAAAGTAAACATAAAGCCAAATGGAATAAAAGAAAATTGGTTATACTTCATCTACTCCAAAAGTGTATCCAAACTCTTCAATTACTCCTTAAGAACACTAGTTTAGAAGAAAGGTACATTGCATCCATTTTTCTTCTGTATTTATACTTCTTTTATCGAATCTCTCCAAGGATAACTTATATATTGCATTTTATATTTTTCTTTTCTTTCTTTCTTTTATTTTTATTTTCCATTTTTTTCAGTAAAACAAAGATAAAAAATTAGCAATGAAGTCAAACTTTTCTTTTCTAAGGGATCAAAGCCCACCCTTACTAACTCAGTTGTAAGGATAAAAATTAACGGTGGAGTCAAACTTCACTCTTTAGAAAGACCAAAGCCTTCCCTTACTAATTTAATCCTTATACATCCTTATTTCAAAGTTATAAAGACAAAAATTAGCAGTGAGGTCAGACTTCACTATTCTGAGGGACCTAAGCCTGCTCTTATTAATTCAATCCTTAAACACTTTAATTTACTCTATTGTGAAGAGATTCTCAACAAGTATCAACAAGTGGATTACTTCATTTACCCTTTTCATTCAAGAGTAAATGAGCTATAAAAGTAATTGAGAAGTATATATACTACTAAGTAAGTTTAGAAACACAACAATTTAACTATTCAACTAAAAACTATGATTCACTTCTAATCTCTAAATTCATTTATTGAATGGTAAGTAAGTTTGCTTCACTTAGATTTGATCTTACAATTTTGATCATGAACACTAAGTCCTCAAGAAGTGAGTAAGGCATAAAATTAACTTACAAAATTGATTGTTATTTTGTCAAATCCACAATCTATTAAGTTAATTCATAACTTGAAGCAAACAAACTTAAGTGAGGTTTGATAAGTGGGGTTAACCTTCCCCATACTTACAAAAAGATATTGTCCTCAATTTTTGAGGAAGGCAAACACAAACAGGCATAAGAAAAGAAAAACAAGTAAAAAAGAAAAGAAAGCTAATAACAATGAGAACAAGACTCTCTTGTTTGAAGTTTGATGAACACATTGGGTCTTAAAGCATTAGACAGTACATCCTCAAACACCATGAAAAATGGAACAACAAAAGAGACCTGACCATTAAGACAAAATGAAAACAAAACATAACAAACACCTCATATGAGAGTCTCCATAAAAAATACATCATAAGGTTAAGCTCTCAACTAGTTAGTAAGTATAAAAAAAAAAAGAAAAGAAAAGAAAGGAAAGTAGTCAATCATCATTAGTTTCAATATCCTCATCTAAGCTATCATCATCCTCTTCAAATGATTATTCTTTACTCGCATTCCCAACCCCCTTGTCTCATTGCTTCTTGCTAGGCTCCTTGGGTCTCCTCCAAATCATCACTTTCTTCTTCTTTAGACCCATCCTCATTACTAAAGTCTTCTTCTTCTATCATAGCACCTTCTGCTTGTTGGGCAGCACTTACTGGTAAGGGAATAAGAGGTTGACTAGGACACATATTCTTCTGAGTTAGGGGGCGAGAAAACAAGAAAAGATGGCTGCACCTATAACTATAGCAATATCCTTCAAGAATTCAATGAAAACTTAGGTATAAAATTTTTTTGAATGACAAAATAGTAACAAACACAAGCTAGATGCACAGGAATTTTAAATTTCCTAATGATGCCGTTCTCTGGCAACGGCGCTAAAAACTTAATCACCTCTAAATAGAGCTTTCAAGTTTTAGAATTTAAAATCCTATAGTTTATCCTTTATTTAGTTAATTAGGCAAGTGCACCTATCGTTTGTTAATATAGATAAGTGTAGATACCCAATTTTTGCCCCTTCTTTTTTATTTTATTTTTATTTCCTTAATAGATCCTAAATTAGGAAAAATACAAAAAAAAAAAGAAATTTGAAAAAAATGTAAAAAATAGGAAATCTAGAAAGAAAACCCAAAAAATAAAGAAATTTTTTAAAAAAAGAATTTTATAAAAATATAAAAAATACAAATATAAGAAAAAGCACAAAAAATAAATAAATTTGGAAAAATGTTAAAAATAGTAAATCTAAAAAGAAACCTAAAAAATAAAAAGTTTAGAAAATGAAAAAAATATTGAAGAACTTGTGAAAATTGAAAAATCACAAAAAAAATAGAAAAAAAATAAAAGATTTTAAGGAATAACAATTTAATAAGATAGATTTTAAAATTTTTAAATAAATTTAGAAATTGGATCGTTAGGCTTAGGCTTAGATTTGAATCTAGCCCAAGTTGACTTAGTCCATATTTACAATTTTGTACACATGGAAAATGTATAGGCTAACGGCTTGACGGTTAAACACATGGACTTGATTTTGGATTTGAGCATGAGATTAAGGGTTCAAATCTCGATAAAGGCATGTAAAAGCCTTTTTATTTTTTATCACATTAAGAACTGTTATGTATTAGGATTTGATTGTGCCATGTGTTCTAATACGTGGCATCAGCTGCCATGTGTCACACGATAACATGTAGCATGGTAGGTTTAGTCGGGTTGGCTGACATAATGCTATGTCGGTGCCACGTTGCACTTTCCTTCTCTTTCCCTCTATTTCCTTTGTTTTCTCCTCATTTTTCTTCACTTTCCCTAGGCGAAATAGTCCACTCCCTTCACTTTAAACCTAATTTTTGCACAAATCTCACATACAGAGGAATAATTTCTTACTTCAATTTTGTTCTAGACATAACTTACTCTGAATTGAACTCAATAATGTGTCAAAATTCATGCATTAACATAGTCAAACTGAGCTCCAAAAGTTAGAAAAAACTGAAAATTTGGATGTCCCCATTTAAATCCAATTTCGAGTTTTCAAAATATTTAGGTTGATTTGTTGTATAAAAAGGGGTGTTAGGGGACATTCAAAGCACACAACCACAGAGGAGCTCCAAAATCACTTGAAAACACCTTCTCTCTCCATTGTGATCACTTTCTTTCTCTAACTCAACTATCGAACCCTCTCTCTCTCTACAACTCTCTCTTTCAACTACTTCTAGCACCACTTAACCCCACCATGACTCTCCCCAACCTCGAAAGCCCCCAACCCAATTAGCCACTCACCTTTGGTAGTTACTTTCTGCACCATCTAAATACCACTGCTGGCCACCACCCCCAAACACCCTCCAAACCACCCCCAAACGCCAAGGCATCCTCTCTACCCCCACATCTCCAATCTAAAACACACAAATATGTCCTCACACACGAAAGATTCATTCCAAATCGCCTTGAACCATACTTGGCACCTGCAACTACTTCTTCTTTAATTGGTTACCTAGATCGGACCCGAGTTCAACTCGCAACCTAAGATCCAATCTGCGCCCAGAACCTACCGGTCCCCTTTCTAGTCTAAGCCTTGTTTTTCATTTCGTTTTTTGTAATTATTTTCTTTTTTTATTTATTTACCCATGTAAAATGTAAATTGTAATGTAAAAAAAAAAAAAAATAGAAGAAGAAAATAAAAAAAGAGAGAGAAAAGAATATATAATAAAAAGAAAAGAGAAAGTAGTTTAATTTATTTTTAGTTTAATAAAAATAAAAAATAAAATAACATAAATGAATAAAAATAGGTAGGTTGATAAATAAATAATTGTTTTATCACTTAGAAAAACATTTTTCCCAAATGAGAAAAATAAATTAATCCATATTCAAATTTAGGGCATTTTTAGAATTTTTTTTTAAAAATAAATAGAAAATTTAGCTTAGGACCTTCTTTTTTAGAAATTTTCTTAAATAAACCAAATTGAACTAAAAACATAAATTCGGCCTTTTTTTAAAAATTAAAACCAATCACCCGTTAAAGTTTTCATAAAAGAATTACGTACATCTGATCTTGAATAGTAGGTAGGTAGGCACTTATAGGGCGACGATAAAAATAAAAAACCTAATTTTTTTTTTTTTTAGTTTAAATTACTTCATTTACCCAATTAGAGTAACAATAACCGAGTTCTGTCTTTTAAATTGAAAGGTGATTTTTAAGTTTAATTTTAAATTTGAAAAGTTAATAGTACCGGTAAGGGTTTAAAATTCCTAATCCCTGAATCTAGATCTCTTGTTTTAAGATCGTTTTTCAAAATTGGTTTTTATCGAAAGACTAGTAGCTAAGTAATAACTAATTCACCTAATTGGTTATAACTTAATTATTTTTTCACAAAAAGAATCGGTTTTCTTTAAACCCTAATGGAGAGTCAGTATTAAATTGGTAAGGGTTTAATGCTGATTGGTTTAGAGAAAACTTAATTTATAAAATTGGGAGGTATAAAACCAGGCTCGAAAATAAGTATTGGATTGTCTCTACTGGGAATAGATTCAAATACTAGTATCGATTATTCTTCTTATTAATTAGTGAGTTAAATGATTGAACAAATAATTAAACTAAATTCTATAACTAAACTATACTAATTCTACTAGTATACCAAGAAAACACTGCAAACAAGATTATAACACGAAAACAACAAATTACAAAGCAAGTTTACTTCATTATATTAACATGAGTTAAAACTATTTATCCTAACAACTACTCATTTGCAGGAATTCTCTATTCATGAGTACTCTTCTCAAAATTACTCAATTCTAATCCTGACTGCAGTCCTTACAATCTCTTCTAAAAGAATAGACAAGTCAAGATTACATGAGAGTTTATTACTATCCTTGAATTCCCTAAACATGTAGTGAAGTTCCTAATAATATCTCTATTAGCAGGAGTAGTTAATCCCAATGACTAAGATTTACTCTTTGGAATTGTTTCTCAACGTATTCCATTAAGATCTACTGCAAGATTGTATCGTGCTCTACATTATCTCAACTTATATGAAATTCTGATCACCAAAAATTCATAATTATTAGGAATAACGACAAATCAAAGTACAGTCATGTTAAAATGACTTAGTAAACCCTAGTTTATCATTCACACATGATAGAAAAAGAATAAACACAGATAGATAGGAATGCAAAGTAAACATTACATAGATAAAAGAAGAGTTAAGGATGGAAACCCCTTTTTATTTACTTGAAGGATCTTGATACAACAATGTACGAACACTGGATTCTTCACAATTCTCTCAAATTTATTGAAGAATATTACATAAACTTAGATCAATTTTTTTTTCTACACTAAGAACACAAATAAGACACTTAATGGATTCCAATGATTTGTTGTGTTTCTTGGTGATGTTGGTTCTGATGTAATTCTCTTTCTCCTAAAAATTCTAATATATATTTATACTTGATTTGTCAAAGGACTTGAAATTTGTCACTTTAAGACACTGCATGATGTTAAGACATGTTCCACGTATTGATTCATGTGAAAAAGTGATAGAGGAACAGTCATGTCTATTGTTATCATACCCATGACTTAAGGAGTGATAGTTTCAGAAAAAAAGATTCTACACCAATCATGACTGTGACCATAGATGTGAACTCCCCGTTGCTTTATCACCTTTAATCACACTTATGATCAACGGAGTGGTGATCCTCTTACTAACCAATTACGGGCGTGACTAACCGGGGGATCAACGTCACTTCCTCAATTATGCCTATGATGGAGGGCATAATCAATGTTGGCCATTCCAATCCTTCATTATCATGCCCGTGATGGAGTGCATCTTGGTTTTACTTTAAGGTTTTCTTCTCCTCACAGCTGTAATTGCCTTAAAACTCACTGTTCTTAATGTAAACTTCATTTCTTTGCTCTTGATTTATTTGAAATCAATAAGTTACACAATTAAGTACCAAAAACTTAAAAAAATGAACACAATTAAGGTCAATTTATGCCTAAATATGTCTTGAAAGTGTGAAGTAATTTACCCTTATCAATATGCCTCCCATCTGAGGCATTTAGCATGCAATAGACTTGTAGCTAGGAGTTTACCTTGTCAAACAAGCCTACTTATAGGCTAAATCATGAACAAGCTACCGAGCTACAGAGGTAGGTAGATTAGCTGATTAAGAGAGGGTATGTACAAGAGTTCCTAAGCCCATGTGCAGTATTAGCTATGTTAATACTAAAGAAAGATAGGACATGGAGGATGTGTGTGGATGGTCGAGCAATCAATCGCATTACCATCAAGTATAGGTACCTTATACTAAGGCTTGATGACATGCTTGATGAATTGAATGGAGCATGAGTATTTTTCGAAACTGATCTCAAATTTGGAAACCATCATATCTGAATGTGAGAAGGGGATGAGTGGAAAACTGTGTTAAAAACCCGCTATGGAATGCCTCGAGTACATTCATGAGACTGATGAACCATATACTCTTAGAATTCATTGGAAAGTTTGTTGTTGTGTATTTCGATGATATTCTTGTTTATAATCTTGATTTGGAGACTCACTGTGAGCACCCCTGAGCAGTTTTTTCAAAACTTTAAGATGAGAAACTTTATGCCAACTTGAAGAAATGTGACTTCTACCAACCTAAAGTAATCTTTATGTGATTTGTTGTGAGTGGTGGTGATATATGAGTTGATGACGAGAAGATAAGAGCGATTATTGATTGCCTATGCTAACCTATTTAGTCGACGTATGAAGCTTCCATAACTTAGCATCATTTTATCATCGACTTGTAAAGAACTTTAGTAATATCATAGCACCACTCATTGAGCTATCAAAGAAGAATATGGAGTTCAGGTGGAGAGAGAAGGAACAAAGGAGTTTTGTAGACGTAAAGGAGAAGTTGATTACCACCCCTGTCTTAGCTTTACTGTGTTTTGAAAAAGTATTTGAAGTGAAGTGTGACGCATCAAGACTGCACATACGTGCTATACTGATATAGGAGGGCCGACCTTTTGCTTACTTAAATGAAAAGCTTAGAGGAGCTACACTTAACTATTTTATATATGATAAGAAGCTTTACTCTTTGATCCGAGGCCTCACCATCTAGTAGCATTATCTACTACCCAAAGAATTTGTGATCGACATTAGTTATGAGTCTTTGAGATATCTAAAGAGTCAGCCTAAGTTGTCTCGAAGACAGGTTAAGTAGGTTAAGTTTATGGAGGGGTTTTCTTATGTTGTAAAGTACAAGAATAGCAAAAACAATGTCGTGGGTAATGCCCTATCAAGAGGATATTCCTTTTTGACGGAGTTGCAGACTAGGTTACTTGGTTTCTCTATGATTAAGGATTTGTCTGTTGAGGATTTTCACTTTAGCCCAATCTATGCTAGATGTGAATAACGCTGAACACTTGATGACAATTAAAGGGAAGATGGATACTTGCTCAAAAAGAGGAGATTGTGTATCCTGACCTGTTTTATGTGAGAATTGTTGGTGCACAAGGAGTATAATGGAGGATTATTTGGATATCTTGGCAAGTACCGAACTTATGAGGTACTAGTCTCTAGATTCTTTTAGCTAAGGATGGTGATAGGTGTCCAAGTTGTATTAGAGAGGTACACTACCTACAGAAGGGCAAAGAGCTGAGTAAGGGCAATATTTACCTTTGTTAATCCTAACCAAACCATGGTCTGAGTTGAGTATGGACTTCATATTAGGGTTGTTGAGGACGTCCCAAGGGAAGGACTCCATTATGGTGGTCATGGATCGATTTAGTAAGATAGCACACTTCGTGCCCTATTCTAAAACTAACAATGTTTTAGCTATATCTTTTCTTTTCTTGCAAGAGATCATTAGACTCCACGAAGTGCCTGAGACCGTTGTTTTCAACCAAGATCTGAAATTCATGTACCACTTCTTGAGGGCATTATGGAAGCAAATGGGAATTAAGTTATTGTTCAGAACATCCTGCTATCTACAGATGGATTGATAGACAGAGGTTGTCAATAGAACTATGGTGACTTTACTTTAAGTTGCTATTGGTCGAAACTTGATTAATCGGGATCAATGCTTACCTATAATTGAGTTTTCTTACGATAGCTACTCTCATAGCGCCATGAACATGCCACCATTTGAGGTTGCTTATGGGTTCAACCTTGAGCTTTCACTGGATTAAGCTCCCTTTCTAAGCCAAAATGAAGATAAGTTAAAGTTATGCACCAAAAGGTCGTAAAACAATTGAGTTGAACTACCACTAAGCTCAAGAGGTGAGGTAAGGGAAGAAAGGGTAGAGAATTTCAACTTGGTGATTTGGTTTGGATCCACCTCAGTAAAGATCGATTCTTAAGTTTGAGAAAGAATAAGTTGTCTCCTAAACTTGATTAACCATTTAAAGTGTTTAAAAAGATCAATCCTAGTACCTACAAGATTGACTTACTTGAAGAACATAGAGCCTCTAACTCCTTTAACATTGTTAACCTCCATCCATATGTTCTAGAAGACGAGTAACGTGTAGCTAAGCTAGATTTGACTCCAAATCTTAAATAGCAAAAAAGGAATGAATGGAATCAAGGAGTGATCACATGGTCCCAAGTACGTGGCCCTACTTGAGGAAGAACTATTCACCCGAGCTAATCCAGCATGTCTTCTAACTCCTCCGAAGTATTCATTATCTCACGAGTAGAAGAGGAAGAAGCCACCAACATTACTAAGCCCAATCCAAGCTGAACAATGCTCCTACTAGATGCTAAACTAAAATATTTCCAAATCTGAGTTGTCGTATTACCAAATCGACCTTTACAACACATTAATCTAAGGCCAAGCACTAAATCCACTTGCGGTTGACCTAATACATTACTAAGGTCAGGGCAGCCCCTTTACCAAGCCGATTAGCCAAGGTCAATAAGACAAGTGGCCGCCTATTGGACCATTCCTTCCTTAGCCCAGAACATTTGAGCTATTGAGCATCTAACCCCGACCTAATCTGCTTGAAACTTGTTCTATTTGGCAAACAACATTATTGGGTCCATAGAGAGGACTGTTAACATGTGCTCCATTTTCTAACAACCGTACTATCCTATTATAACCGAATATCCTTTTGTCTATTTACAACTTTGCTCTTGTAAAATATGTATCTTTCTTTTTCTAATAGGAATCTTTTTGTAATTTATGTAAACCTAGAACTTATCTTAATTGAGTCATATAAATACTTGTAAAATAACAATTGAATTATTAATATTGAACTTCAGACATGCTCTTCCTTCATGAGCTAAGTGTTCTTGCTTACACTCGATTATTCTTATTATTGGTCCTGTATAAGATATCAAGGGGGTAGAGGGTAGGATGAATTGATATCTTTGAACTTTTTAAAGCTTTTTCATTGTAAAATAAAATTACTCTTCTTAATAACATAATGTGGTGAACAGTGATATTTTAATAATTCAATATACAACAATTAATAAACCAAATTAAAAGAGTAAGGAAGGAGAATATCGAGCTTGGAATTTATACAGCTTCGGCCGTCTACCTACTGTTCTCTTCTAGCTCTACTGCTAGGGATCTGGTTTGCTTCACCGGTGTTGTTCAACTTGATCCATTATAACAAAATCATGAGTAGATTATAACCAATTGCCATACATAAGCTTTCACAATACTCTACTTTATCTATCTTGACTTTCTACAATCTAAGCTAATACAGATCTATAGAGTACAATCTAACTTCTCTCAACAACAAAGTTTACGGATTACAAGTGAGAATAAGAATATAATTCTCAAGTAATTTTGCTCTAAAGAGAAATAATGATTGTTGTATTGTTTACTTCGATGCTACTTTCTGAAGACGTATCTAAAGTACTTTCCATGACTTTTCAGAAGGTAGAATCTGATCACGACCTTTTTGTGCAGTGAAATTTTTTTTTCAGAGTTGTAAAAGTAATATTTTGAATCCTTACTCTTTTTATATTGAAATCTTCCAGTAGCTAATTCGTTGAAGATTATCTTCACTTTTGTATTTATCCGACCATTATTTGTTAAAGATAATCCTTAGATATTTTAAGAAGACATCAGTATTTTGAAATTCAAAAACAGCTCTTCTTATCTTATTTTGATCAAATATTCTTCGATCTGCAACCATTAGATAAGCTTCAAATTTCAACGTAACGAAGGGATATGCTTTATTAGCAACTTCCAGATAAACTTCAAATTCAAAAATTTGAAATTCCACAAAACTCGAATTAACCTTATCCTTATCCATACTTGTATATATCTTGATTTATCTAAAATGAATTTGCTTAAAAATGATCCCTATAGATTTTAATTTCATCTTTTGTGAAACAGGATTAAGTGTATTTCCCTAATATACTCAATCTAATGGAGCTAGGCTTGTTCAATTCGAATCTAATATAAATTAATTTTCCTCGTTACTTTTCCAAAACAACTTTTTGAATAACCTTCTAAAGAGTATCGGTATTCTTTTTTCTGAAGTCTTTGAACAAGTTTCTAAAGTGTTATACTAAATCTTCTTATAAAAGCTTCGGAAATACTCTCTGAAGATTTTTAGACTAGTCTCTTTTTCATTCAATTCAAACCTTTTGAATAAGTTTATGAATGCACCTCAATTTGCAATTTTAAACTTTCGAAATACTTGCACACTTGTTAATTCATTAGTGTTCTTCTCTTTTTATTATCATTAAAATCTATGAGAGATATCTAACACTTATCTAGACCATTGAGCGTGGACTAGTGTCATATGCCCTTCGGCACTCCTATGCGTAATATCAAGTGTGACCCAAGCTCGTGTAAGGTGTTGATGAGTCATATCCATCACGATGTATGAGGAACCTTGCTCAGCCTTCGACGACAATTTAGTTTTCATACCATCTTAGGGTTTGGACCTACCCTTGGTTCGTGTAATATCGATAGCCATGTGTCACCCCTTCCTGGTGATCCGTATCAATGGTTGTTTTTCCAAAGTCTTTCATAAAGAAGCACTTACCTAACCAAGTCTTAGTAAGCTTTAGGGTAGGTATATCATTTCCAATTAGAAGGATCTAATCAACATGTAAAACTAGGAACATCACCTTCTTGTAAACATAAGGTTCTTTTAGATTGTTAAGATAGCTAAATTCCTTGTCTGCCTCATCAAATATCAAATTCCAACTCTAAGAAGATTAATTCAATCTACAAATGAAATTTTATTGGCATTCTCAGGTGCTATAAAACCAAGAGGTTGTACTATGTGCACTTCTTCCTTTAACTTTCCATTTTAAAAAGCCATTTTAACATCCATTTGCCAAACCTCATAAATCTTGTAAGCTACTGTCATAAGAAAAATTTGAATAAAGCATTGCTACTGGAGAAAAAGTTTCATCATAATTAATTCCATAACGCTAAGTAAAGCCTTTTGCTACTAGCCTAGCTTTATAGCTGCTTACATTCCTATCCATGTCAATCTTCTTTTTAAAGACCCACTTACACCCTATAAGTTTTACCTCAACTAGTACATCCACTAAATCCCATACTTGGTTGGTATACATATAGTCAATCTTAGATTTCTTGGCTTCTAGCCATTTCTTCGAGTCTGGTGAAGCAATTGCTTCTTTATGTCAATAGTTCAACATTTTCAATTAGTACATCTCCCTGATGTATCATGAGTAGATTTAACCTTTCAGGTTCTTGGCATACTTTTGTTAACCTACATAGTTCTTACGTTTGAGTAGCAATCTCTAGTTGTATCACCATATGTACTTGTGATGTTTGTTTCACTTCCAAATGCTTATGTTCCAACTTATTTATGGAATTTAGAATTTCTTCAAGATCTACTTTACTCTCATTACTTTCTTTAGAGATAAACTCTCTCTCTAAGAATGTAGCATATCAAGTAATAAACACCTTGCACTTACTTGGAAGATAAAAGTAGTATCCCTTAGATTCTTGAAATATCCTATAAATGTGCATTTAATAGACTTTGCTGTAGGCTTATAAAAAAAAAATTACAATCAAGGGTATAGTACTATTTCCACTCTTTACGTAAGCATCATAAACCCAAACTTGAAGATAAGATAAATTAGGTTTCTTCCCAAACCATAACTCATATGGTGGTTAGTGTATATGTTGTTGTTTCTAAGGCAAAACCCTAAAAGTTTAAAGGAAGACTCACATGAGTTGTCATTGACCTAACCCTGTCCATTAGGATACGATTCCTCATTTTTGAAACATCATTCCATTCTGGCGTTCTAGGAGGTGTAAATTGTGAAAATATTCAACACTCCTTTAGCTAGTCAATAAACTCTTGACTAAGATATTCTCCACCTCTATTACTACGAAGTGTTTTTATTTTCTTGCCAAGTTGATTTTCTACTTTACCTTTAAATTCATTGAATTTATTAAAAGTCTTTGACTTATGCCTCATCAAGTAGATATATCCATACCTACTCAAATCATTAGTAAAAGTCATGAAGTAGGAAAATCCACCTCTGGCTGGAGTTGATAATAGCTCACAAACATCACTGTGTATGCGTTCTAATAACTCATTTGCTCTTTCACCTTTCTTAGTAAAAGGTTTCTTAATCAGTTTACCTTATAAATACACTTTGTAAGTATCTATGAATTCAAAATCAAATAAATCTAAATACCCTTCATAATGAAGTTTATAACATTTTTCATTTACATGGCCAAGTTTACAATGCCATTGGTAAGTTAATTTTGAATCATGCATTTTTTGTTTCTTAATCCCAATGCAATGAACATGTTCACTAGTATTAAAAATATAAAGATTGTTAACTAATATTCCATGACCATAAAACATTCCATTCATAGAAAATAAACATCTTTTGTTTTCAAGATAAAAAACAAATCCCTTGGCATCTAAACATAATATCAAAATAATGTTTTTGATGAAATCAAGGACATAATAACAATTCTTTGATTCTAATACAAGTCTACTACAAAGAAATGGTATTGTTTCCTATAACCAAAGCAACAATTCTTGCTCCATTAGCTACTCGTAGGTCCATTTCTCCCTTAGACAACTTCTTGCTTTCACTTAGACCTCGTAAGTTAACACAGATATGAAAACCACATCCTGTATCTGTGAGACATGTAGAAGCAACAGAAAGATTTCATTTAATTATAAAGATACCTAAGGTATTACCCTCACTTGACATCTTCTTCTTAAACTAAATGCAATTTTTTCTTCTAGTGGCACTTTTTACCATAATGTAATCGGACTACATCCTTCTCATTAGAACTAGGCTTTTGTTATCCCTTCTTAAACTTAGGGTACTCACGCTTCTTTGATTTCTTAACCTTGGAACTATTAATTCCACTAGCCCTTTTCTTATTTGAATTACCAACCAAGAGAACATTCTGAGGTACCTTTGACTTAGACTTCAAGTCCTTTTTGGTTGTCCTTAGCAAAGCAAGCAATTATGATAGAGACCTCTCCAATCTGTTCATATTATAATTAATGATAAATTGGGAGAAGGAATCTAGTATAGAAGCTAATATCAAATCGTTAGCCAAGTTATCATCTAACTTAGAGCCTAAGCTCTTAAGCCTTTCTATGTACCTTATCATATTGAGTACATAGGGCTTAACTTGACTCCTTTTAGCTATCTTGTAATTAAATAAGGCTTAAGATGTATACTATTGCTCGATCCTAGCACTCTCCTATAGTAACTCTTACAAGTGAGTACATATCTCTTTTGTAGACATTTTGTAGACATATTTTCATGCTGCTTTTGCAAATTAGATAACATGGTAGATAGCATGAGACATTGGACATCAATAGAGTCCTCCAAGTACTTCAATATTGCTCATATACTTTTATGGCGGAATCTTCATTTGGTTCTTTAATTTCTTCCTCTTCTAGAACATATTATTTCCTTTTATGCCCACAACAATTTTCAATTTCCTTAACCAGTCAAGGAAATTTGGTCCAATGAAGATATTGTCTTTATCAAGAATAGATTGTTGCAAAAGATTATTATTGCTATTTGCCATTTTAGATCTACAAAATAAATACAAAGTTTAGTGTTTATGAATTTATTTTACAAAAAGACTTTTAAATTAGCTCCCATTATTTTACTCAAATCTAATAACCTCCTCTACTAGATTCGGAAAGCCTTGTTGGAAGGTTTTTTAGTAGACCCAAAATTCTAAATAAAATTAATATGTATACAGTTGAGTTGTATCTATATATTATATTATTTTAGATAGACATTAATTAACTTATTAATCGTAAGTCTATATGATTTTCAAATTTCTTATTTGGCTAACTACTTTTTTAAAGTATAACTTTAAAACCTAACACTCGCCCATTGAATTGTTAACTTTAGTTGAGCTAACAAATTAACAATTTAATTTAAGTCAACCTACTAATAAATTATAAAAATTACAGTAATTTAATATGAGCCCACAATTAAGCTGCACTGACTCACGTGAATTCCTATCTATTTTATAATTTATAACTAGAGGGCAACATTATCAAACCATAGCTTAATATATTTAGGGGATTTCATTATGTCTCACCAATTAAGCATACAATTATCAATTATCAATAATACTTGCATATATAAAGTAAATAAGCTATAATAAGACAATAATGCAATGATCATGGGCTAGTTAAAGGTACGGGCTAAGGCTAAACCCACACTTAAGGGTTACAAGACCAAAATCCATTAATGTGGATGCAACTTTTCTTTGGCATTCTGGACTTCTCTGTGTCTCGAGTAAATATGGACCTCTAATCTTCCATTTCAAATACTAATACTAATTTTCTAAAATGTCTATTTAGAAAAAAAAATACACAAATGGAATTTAAATTTGGGTTTGCAAACTCACATACACTCAATTTTCATTTTTATCTATGGATACACATACCCATATAAAATAAAATTACATTCATTTTTTGGACTCAACCTATCCAAAGGACATGAGGCCCTACTTTAATAAATTCATAAATATTCACACAAAATCCATTCATTCCTATCACATCCTGACTTAGTACGTAATGCACTATCACATAGGAATACTTATTGAAAACTTAAATCAACCTGCTCATTCATCAAAATACAACTTTGTTTACATGATAAAGGGATTGTTACATTGAAGTTCAGCCATATATTCAGTTACAACTTATGTGTACAACATAATATTTATATCAAAACATGAACCGGCTTTTTCTTTTGTCATCTTATCAATAGTAGGATTCCTAACTTAATATAAGTTCCATCCAAAAGTAGCTAACTTTGACTTACGCTCTCGGTATGTATCCCTCCTAGTGTTAGGCCCTTCATGATGCTATTAACTTAAGAATAAAACATTTTATTCCATTAGCTACTAGAGCTGAGTAAAAGTGGAAAACAAACAATATCATAACTAAAACATTGCAATCATAACCGGCAGGTTCAACTTTACACATGTATTAGCCCAACTAGGCATTTATTCCTAGCAATGCAGCATGTTATGCTCATGCATGTAGCTTGCATCGGTACTAATATCCTATGCCCTCCAATTTTCATTCGGTTTGTTTATATAGTCGAGTATCTAGATACAACGTCCAAGAACTTATGTGATGTACTTAGGAACTTAGTTATCACTAGAGCCTACTGCAGGAGGTGAGAAACCAATAGGTCCTTCGAATTATCGAAGAAAATAGGGTAAGTAGGTCGATGATTGGAATATAATAGCTAACGTGAAGCTACTCGGAGGATATGACCCACTAACGAACATAATATGACTTGACACTTCACTTGATATGACACATAAGTTAATATCAAGATCCACCCACCACTAATGTTGAGCTACTCGACAAGATTAGATAAGAGTATATGAAAATGGACTTGGACAGGGTTGTCTTACAAGAATAAGTATATTTAATGTTTATAAGGAATATAAGATGATCTGGCTATAAAGAGAATAGACTATTTATAGTTAGTCTCAAAGGCAACATTACAATTAAAGAAAATTACAAAAAGACATACATAAAAGAGATACCTAGTACGTATGAAAAAGGTGTAAATAGGATAAATGAAAAAAAAAAGAAAAATAGTACAGTATCAGATGAGAATGACAAGTGGAAGCTCGTCAATGGTCCTTCATTAAGGAGTCTTTAGATACAGTAGCTTAATGGGATTAAGATATAGTAGCATCGGGGACTGCCGAGACGAGAAAGGGGTACAGTAAGTACTGATAAGAGGCTAGAAGAGAAGTAGTCGGCTAGGAGTTTATGTCCTATCACTCGGGAAGAAGCTTTCGATAGTTGGAGGTTTGATCATTCGGTACAAAGCCCTTGGTAAGAGAATAGTAGGCTTTGGTACAAGAGAGAGAACAGAGCAGGGTGTAACTATCTAAGGCTCCTAAAGAGTTTAGCTACCCTTCTTCTATGTGCAGTTTTTCATCATCGGTAGGTTGACAAAAGAGAATTCTTTAAGTAAACCATCAATATGGGCAATAAGGAGCTGCTTAAGAGTGGGATCCTCACTAAATTGGACTACACATTGTAATAATCTACTAATATAAAAAAGGGCAACAAGGAGCTACTTGGGAGTAAAACCTCCAACCTTATTTTACAAACATTAGACTATATACAATAGTTCACCAAATCAAAGAGGCAATAAGATAAACTTAGACTACATACTATAGTCTACCAAATTTGACTATCAAAATAGTTAAGATGTTTAGGTAAAGCAAATCTATATGCTTCCAAAAACTGAGTTCATAAAGTCATGATTTTACTTAATCCCTTGGAAGCCTCATTTTGCAAATTCTAACTCGTTGGTCCCATTTGTGCCATGCCATGCCATGTTGTACAATAACAATTTAGGAATATCATTGAGCACAACTAATCTTCACGTTTTATTTAACCTAGCAATCTGACTCTAGTTTTTGAGCTCTCCTTAGCGAAATTCTAGTATCTCACTTAGGTGAACACCCGAAAGATTGAGTTAATAATTACTTAACTTCCCTAGTTAACACAATTATTTGTAAGCACAAATCAACACCCAACCTAGTAGCATAATAGTATAAACAAGATATAATTAACATCATCCAAAACCACCACATTATCACCATTTACTATAGTAGCATATAAGTCTACCCTAAAATATAGCTACATCTAATCAACAAAGTATCAAACAACATACAGTGTTATAAGTAGCAATATATCTATACCAAGCATGGGTTAGATCCACTTACTTGAGTTTAGCAATAGTACAAAATCCTATACTTCGTGACGTGGTTCTTCCTTACTTATCACACTTATGAAAATATAAACATAGTTTCCAAGTCAAGGGTTAGTCGAGTCCAAATTCTCATAAACCTTCCCTATTATGTTTTTAAACTTCATTTGACCTTATATTGCTCATTCCCTATTCGATTTCAGTAAACTTTATATCGTCATGATCATTATTTCGAGTACTACTATGATATCTTAAGAATTAAGATTAATCAATATTGTCAAAAGCTCAAAAATATCCTTTCGTACTACTGACTTGACTATACTTTATTGTAACTTCGTAATTGACCTAAATAAGTTTTAATACTGAACTAAAAACCCTAAAAATTATACTTTCCAAACTTTTCCAGTAACACTTAATATACCCGAAAGTATTTATTTGACATGGATTTGATAAATATTTTAATAGTATTAATTACTATATTACATATTAAGCTAACATGTAGGTTTATACTAGGAAAATACACAATAAATAGTATATGGGACCGATTAATTTCAGGAAAAATCCTATAGAATTAGAAAAATATGTAGTTTAATAATTGACCATGAATTACACTAAACTAGATATTATCAAATTTTATGAAAACAATGGTTTTAGCTCAAAATTACGGAAAATTAGGGAAAATAAACAAATTTATATGTGAGATAAAAATTAAGTGTTCTAAATTTCATTATAAACTTATAGAAGTCTAAACATGTAAGAATTATTCATTAATTTCATCAAAAACTAATTATTTTAACAATTTGGTAAAATTGGCATTTTTATTCAAAATAATAATAAAAAATAGTAAACATGCTTAATTTAAAAAATTCTTGTAATCAAAATTAAATATATATATATATATTAGGTCTATTATATAAAAAAATCAAGATTGAAACAATATCATCTAAAATTTATAAAAATTAATTCAATTTTCGCCCAAAGAAGGCATTTTCTTAAGGACCTTAGATTTCCACTAACTATTTAATTAAAAAAATTACTACATTAATCTACACCTAAAATAACCGAAGAAAATCAAATTTCATAATTAATTAATAACATTTGATAATTTTTAGAAATTAGAAAAACTTATAGGAAAAAAATTGGTTTGCCCAAACCGGTTGCCTTCAGCTACCTTTTGGCAACCTAGCTTTGTTGGAACACCTCTTCTAGCCACCCTCTCTTTAACTGCAAAATCACTTTAAGTCAAGTTGTGGTTTGGTACATGAATCACCCTAGATTTGATTTGTCCTTAATTTTTGTTCTATTTTTAATTTTTTTCCTAATTTTTCTAAATTATGTTTTTGTATTTTTAGAGTGCTAAAATATTGCAAATGAGGGTTTGGGTCCTACGTATAGTTTTTCAAGTTTGTTTGATTAAATAAAAATAGAACATGTGTATACCATAAGTCAATTTTCCAATTTCCGAGGTGCCATGTGTCATTTTCTAGTTAATTAGGTGATGACTCATGTTTTTTAATTAATCCTGAGTTGCCACATCATTTGATGGCTCATCCATTATTTCTTTATTAATTTTCAATTGTTTTATATTAATTTCCATTATTTTAATAATTTATCAATATTATATGTATATATTTAATACATATAATGCTTATCACATATAAATACATGTATATACGTATAATTTAAATTCATTTATTATTTTTGAAAGTTAATTAACTTATCTCTAATATCTTACTATATCTAAAAGCTCGAATTTCTCATTTTCGATAGTTTAATGACTTTATCAATAAATTGAAGTTTTTCTTAAATTAATATTTTTATATAGCTTACTTTAAGAAATTTATTTTACTATACTTACTTTGTCTAACTTTTCTAACTTTATTATGGAGTTTAAATTAGAACGATTAACATAAACTAATGCCCTAAATTTAGGAGCTTGGATCTTAAGGTTATTGAACGGACTAGTTAACCTCGAGTTTTATAATGCCTAAGCTTATGATCATGCATAAGCAAAAATAACTCCATAAATAACATAAACCATTATTGAGCTTTATCTTGGTTTTCCTTAATTTAACTTATATCAAGCTCAATTTGCTTTGATATAAATTACTCGACATTAAATTAAGAAAAACTTTTTTTAAAAGAAAAATGTTTAAAAAAATTGGAGTTGCCAACTAGTTAAATTAGTAAAAAATAGAATTAAGGTTTTCGGAGTCGCTAGTCTATGGATATTCTAAAAAAATAATTTTTAGAAAATTAACCAGAAAAAACCTAAGTTTGGGGCTAACCTATTAAGATTTAGTTACTATGTAAAGATAAAAAAAAAAAATTAAGAGGCTTTATTTTTGTAATTTTTCTATAAGTACAAAGATATGTACAGATATGCAAAAGTGTAATCAAGATAAATTTATAATATTTTTTATTACGAATTTTCAAGAAAAAGAAATTTTAAAATTTTTTTTACAATTGCCTCGAAGGTACTTACATACCCGCTAGTTAGGATCAAATCAACGTAGTTTTTTTTTTCAGAAAAGATTTAATGGGTTAATTTTATTTAATTTGAAAATTAAGTAAGGTTTATGTTTTTTAACCAATTTAATTTTATTAAGAAAAGTCCTAAAAAAAACTAATTTTTATTCCCAATTGGAAAAAAAAAACCTAAAGACTTAATTCTTAAAAAGTCTCCAAGTTAATTTTTTTATTTTTAGAAAAAAGTAACTACATGACAAAACTTAAAAGAAAAATCTGAAACACCTAAATGAAGAAAAATAAATAAATAAATAAAAGATGCAAGTTTTTATGAAAATATGCTAATACGCAATTATTATGGAAAACATGCTATTTTATAAGAAAAAAGTAATTAGTATTGATAATTTGCCCAACTATGGAAAAAAAAGCTAAAATTATAGAAAAAGATACTTAAATCATGAAAAATATGTCTAGATTATAAAAAAGATATTTAAAATATGAAAAAGAAGCCTAAACCATATAAAGAAAGCTTAAAACATAAGAAAGATACCTAATTATGGGAAAGATACAATTTTTGAAAAAAATGCAAATGAGAATAATAATGCAAATCTAACTAACACATGCAAAATTTTTAGTGAAAATTTGTGATTTTATGATGACACTAAATTATGACATTAGACACTAATTAAAAAATAAAGATGCAAAACTACTATTCTAACCATGATAATTATTGGAATAGCCAATCTATAAAAAAAATAAAATTACTAATTAAGCTAAAAAAAAACTGTGGGTTGTGTTGTTGTTTTGCATTATGTGGATCAGCTATTCGTCAGGGTGTTGCTACTCGCATGGGGTTACTGTATAGCTGCTGAATGTATGGTTGCTGTTGTATGTGCTGTTGCATGGGGCGTGCTGTCGAGGAGCTGTTGTGTGGCTGTTGATCACACGTGGAGTTGCTGTTTGTCATAGAATTGTGTTTTATATGTGAATGTGATGTGAATGTGTGTGGAAATTATGAATGGAGATTTGAATTCTAAAAACATATATTTTTATAACCTACCATCTATTATTCATAAGTCATAATTTTGGATCTTTTTTTTTTATCATAGATTTAATCTTAACAAATCCAAGATACGAAAGATATAATAGTACTTGATTTGATTTATTAGATTCACTAAAGATTCAATCTAGCTTTCTAAAAAACCCTACATTGATTTGGGCTTTCCATGTTAGGCTCGATTTAGTCCAACTTGATTTAGCCCAATAACCTACTTAATAAATCCTAAGTCTATTTTAGCTTAATATAAATTAGATAAAAAAAATCTATTTTATATCGGATTAAACTAAAAATATTTCAATGAAGCTCGATCCTTTAACGACTTAAAATTTATTAAATTGAGCACTCATCATTATCCAATTTGATCCTAAACGACTTGTCTTTGACTCGACGCAACTTAACTCGGCAAGACTTAACTCAATATGACTTGACTTGACTCGATATGACTTGATTCGACTCAACTTGACTTAACTCGATTTGATTCGATATGACTTAACTCAATACGACTTAACTTGACTTGACTCGATACAACTTGATTTAACTTGACTTGACTTAACTTGACTTTACTCAATACTTTTTATTATTTTTTTCAATTTTAATTTTTTTATATATACATTTTATTTTTTATTTTTTATCTTTAAACCTGGCCCAATAATAATAAAAACGACAAAAATGAGGTGGCTACAGCTGTTCCTCTTTGTAGTAAAGTTTGTAAAAACTTTGCAACAACGACAAAACAGAGATACTCATTTTTGCTTAGTCCTTGCTTGGATTGGCATGATAAGGACTTTGATTGTTAAACAAATTGGGTTCCGACTTGAAAGGTCAAGTATCCTTAAGATGATAGATCTCTTTTAAGGTGAGTTACTTGAAAGGATAGATCTTTCAAAGACAAGATAAGATAACATTTTATTAAAGATAAAATAAGATAGTGCTTTCATGAGTAGGTGATCTTTTAAATGATTGGATAGTACTCCCTTGAGCAAGCGATCCTAGAAAGGAATAGATAAGACAGTGCTTCTATGAGCAAGTGATTCAATAAAGGAATAAAGCAATGCTCTTTTGAGCAAGCGATCTTAAAAAGAATTGGATAGCACTCCATTGAATAAGTAATCCAATAAAAGATAGGACAACATTCCTTTGAGCAAGCAATCTCGAAAAGGAATAGATAGGACAATGCTCCTATGAGCAAGTGATCCGAAAAAGGAATAGGACAGCGTTCCTTTGAGCAAGAGATTCTAGCAAAGATAGGACAACGCTCCTTTGAGTAGGAAATCTTATAAAAGATAAGACAGCGTTCTTTTAAGCAGGAAATCCTAGAAAGGATTAGATGGCACTTTACTGAGCAAGTGACGCTATTAAGGATAGGACAACGCTCCTTTGAGCAAGCGATCCTAAAAAGGATTGGATAGTACTCTACTGAGTAAGCGACCTAACCTAACAAATGATAGGACAACGTTCCTTTGAGCAAGTGCTCCTAAAAAGGACTAGATAACGCTCCATTGAGCAAGCGACTTAATTAAGGATAGGACTGTGCTTCTTTAAGTAAGTGATCCTAAAAAGGACTTGATGACGCTCCAACGTGTAAGTCATCTAAGATTACTATATGAAATGGATAGCATACTATAGGGCAAGTGATCTATGAATTTTAAGGACTTTGATGAGTTTTGACAAAATGATCTGAGACTTGAGTTTAAGGGATTTGAATGATTCTTTGAAGAAATCTCTTTTAACAATTTTTGAAAAATGTTTTGTTTCTCTTTTGAAAAGGTTTTCTTTTTTCTCTTACAAAAAATTAAGAAAAAAACACTCTTTAATAGAAAATTGTGTTGTTAACAAGTAAGAAGGTCTCTAAGACCCTAAAGATCACAAATAAGGGGGTGGCTTACCCCTTGCCCCTTGCCTATTAATCACTCATTCTTTCAATCTTGTTTCTTAGAGCATAATTCATGATCTCTAAACTTTTTAGAAGCACTGATTTCAAACTTGAGTTTAAGACTATTCACAAAATACCCAACTGTTCTTGAGAAAACACCCAATTGTTCTTTAATTTTCCACTAAGGGGATAAATATCGTTAATTGAAATGTTCAGTCCAAGTGAACTTCCATGTACTCTCACAGGTTTGTTTTCACTTTCGGCATCAATTCCAAAAATTGTAGCCTATCTTGTAAATGGCACACTCTGGTCAATCCCAGGTCTTTTCTAGGTTTATAATGTAAGGATTTTGGTTAATAGTTTAAGAAAATGGATATCGATGTACTTGGTCAATTTTGATGAAATTCTATGCAATCTGTCTCGAGTATACAAGCTAAGAACTTAAGAGAAACTAAACATGGGCTTATCCCAGTTTCATGTGCAAATTTTGCTAAAGATAAGTCGATTTTTTTAGTTAAAAGAGTTTCATCAAGGGTGAAAAAGTGGGTGGGATCATAAAATGAGGCCCTTGCTTTTAAGCTTAGGAATTTAAAGTGTTTGGCCTTTGGATAACATCACAAGTTCGAACTTTTGGCAATTTAGCTTATGCTTAAAGGTAACCACCTTGCTAATATTTTCTTCTTCTTCTTGTTCTTTTTCTTCTTCCTTTTTCTTGTCTCTCTCTCTCTCTCTTTTGGTCAAGGTGGTTACCTTCCCTTGTTGAGCTTTTGCTTGATGGGATTCGAAGCCCTAAAACCATGGTTCAAAGAGTATAGGGTGGAGAGAAATGTATATGGCTTTGGAGTGTTTAGGAAAAGTCCATAGGCTTGAGGGTTTAAATGAGTGTGTAAGCCTAAGTGAGGTATATATGATTTGAAACTCTTCTTCATTCTAAAGAAATTGAACTGTCTATGACAATATTTGCTCATGAATTGACAAAACTAAGCCAAGCATAAGTTAGTTTACCCCTTTTCTCCATATTGATGACCCTAACCTCCTGATTACCCTAGCATGGGGTGGTTCTTGGTAGGGTTAATTTTAACAAAAATTCCTTAAAGGTTTAAATGGTTTTCAAGGGATAATTGTGTTTAGGGATGATGAAATGAATGCCTAACATTATTTTGACATGTGTACCAAGTTTAAGATAGACCTCCTTTAAGAAATGAGTTCAATTACTCACATTGTGACACTCCTCTCTCGTGTGTTTAGGGTTAGTGTTTAAGACATGGTTTGCCTCTTTTCATTCTAAACCTTTCAAGTAATGTGTTATCATTCCCTTAGGTAGAAAATTTTAAGTTCAAAAATCACATTTATTTTATCCATTTTTACCTACCTTGAAATCTTGCATAAAGTGTTTCATTTAGTAAAAGACCAATGACATGCCCTTGTTGAGCTTAGCTAAGTGCACATCATAAAAAAAAAAAAAAACAAAACAAAATGTACAAGAAAAACACTTTATTCATATAAATCTTATCTCTAAAGTGAAAGATTATTCTAAAAAGAAATAAATATAGGAAATAAAACTCTTTTCCACTTCTTGCCTCCATTTTTGTTACTTCTTCGAACATAACCCATTTAGTTGAATTGAACTTTTGCAGGTATGCCCAATTGCTTCAAATAGTATCCACTTGGTCATATGGTAGTCGTAAACCTTTAATACTCAATGTTGGATGTTGCCTATTTGATGCCCCTAGGTTAGGGATACCATTGCTCATAGACCTATCAGTCTATAGAAAATTTGGTTGGATAACCTTGGCATCAATCAAATCTTATACCTTATGCTTTAGTTTCCAATAGTCTTCTATGCTATGTCCTACCTGACCCACATGATATTCACACCATTTGTTGGGGTCATGATCCCTTGGCTTGTATTTCTTTGTTGGGTTTTCACATGCTAATAGTCCTACATCTCTCAATTGCTTCTTGAATCGTATAAGTCACCTCCTCTTGTTGTGGATGGGCTTGTCTTGATTCTGGGTTTTCCTAATTGGTACATTTGCTCTTGACTTCTATTTCCTTGAATCATCCTCATGCTTAGGGTGTGATGTCCTATCCATATTAGGATAGAGGTTTTCAAGTTGCTTGAGTACATAATCTATTTCCATTTTTATACACGTGAGTCTTTCTTCTAACTTCACCAACTTTTCTTTTAGGGCTACAATCTTGCTTTTTAGATACACTTTGGACTTGACCATTCAAATTTGTCTCTGACAATTTTTCAAAATCTTATTTCATGTTGATAGTAGGCTCATGAACTTACAACTCCTTAGACTTGTTTACTTGAGATAGTGTATCATTGAGCACCCGGGCTCGGGTATGGGCCATGATCTCGACTCGCTTCATATGCTTGCTTAGAACCCTTTCTATAGTAGCTATTTTCTGTTTGAGAGCTTCAAACATCTTGTTTTTGAAAATGAGTGATTATGGGATTCAAATTATGTCAAACCACTTTAAAAGGCAATCTTTCAAATCATACAAGAATTCCTTCTTGTTAGTAACATTACATTACTTTTTTAAAAAATCAAGTTTTTAGTTTTGAAAACCATTCTTTTTTTTTTGGAAACTTTTATTAAAAAAAAAATCAATGTTGATTTTATGTTATAGACAATCTAATACTAACATTGATGATTCTAAACTTATTATATAGACAGAAGGTTAAAAAAAAAAATGGAACCATTGGGATTGGCAATTGAGGACATCAGATGATGATTATACTACAAAGATGATATAAAGAAGTGGAAATTATTTTATAATAAGAAGCTTATTAAAAGATGACATAAGGGTGACGACTCATAGAGAAAACTTTATTAGGACCATGATAACTTAAGGGCTAAACATAAAGAATGAGAACTTAAACACTTACAAGATTAATGACCTTAAGATGGAAAATAATTTACAATGGAAATTTAATAGTTAAATCTTTTTAGTTTCTATTTTTTGATTTTTGATTTTTTGATTTTGTTAATCCCTAACAGTATAATATATATAGGGTATTGTAATAGAAATCGACTAAGTAAATAATTATCACGAAACTGGTTTTTAATCATAAAATATCATTTTGAAATTTCTTTCTTTTAAATTTTTTTTTCGAAAGCATTGAAAAAATAACAGTTTTATAATAATCTTTACCATATCTAACTTCCATGATTATATTATAAAAAAATTTACAAGTTAATATTGAAATTTTCTTCTTTTCTCTTTCTCTCTCTCTCTCTCTCTCTCTTTTTTTTTTTTTTAATGTTGGTATATTATGGTACATAGGGAATACTAATGATTTTGGGCCTTCTATGTTAAATACCTATTACTTATGAAATTAAACAAAACTTACAAGACTCACATATATTACATAAGATGGTATATACAAACAAATATGCAAATTAAAAATAGAAAATAAATGTGATGCAATATGCTACACATGCATATAATGTAGTGGGGTTAGTCATTAATAAACTATAGGAATAGGATTATTATAAACCCACGGTCAATATTCATGTACACTTACATATATAAGTGTGTGAATTTCTAAAAGATTTTTTTTTTTTTTGAAAATAAAGCCTATATACACTTATATATATAAGTACATTAAATTTTGAAAATAAGGTCCAATTGGTAGTAGTTATAATAATTCTTTTCTAGCTCCTATAATTTGAAAATTACTAACTCCTTTTTAAAAAAGAATGATGCAAGAGGGTGAGGTTTACGGGTCTCAAGCTTTGTAGCTTCAGGGATTTTTGGAGAAAAACCTAGTGGGCTACATTGAAGCTTGAGTAGGCTTGCCTATCATGGTCAGGTAGGAGTAAAGACTCCAACAACTTGAGAGTTACACAATGGCAACCCATCTTAACTCCCTAAGGTGGCTTAGGTACGACTATATTTAAGCATTCAAGTGTTTGTCAATAAATAAAACCTCCTTTAAATCCCTAATAAGGGCCCATTGGGTTGGATTTTTTTTTCTTAAGGCTTGCATCACTAAAAATCAATTAGTACAACTATAATACAACAAAAGAAAAATAATACAAAAAGCCCATTAATTTTTAATTTTTACATAGCTAGCTTACCAAGCATCCCCAATGGAGTTGCCTATTTTGTTGAGCCTTATTTCAATTTTCCTTAATTTAACTTATATCAAGCCTAATTCGCTTAATATAAATTACTCGACATTAAATTAACGAAAAGCATTTTTCATTTAAAAAATGTTTAAAAAAATTGGAATTGCCACCAGTTAAACTAGTAAAAAATGAAATTAACCTTTTTGAGTGGGAGAACCCTAATGTAGTCACTAGTTTGCAGATATTCTAAAAAAATAATTTTTAGAAAATTAACTAAAAAAAACCTAAGTTCAAGAACTAATCTATTAAAACTAAGTCACCACGTAAAGACAAAAAAAAAAAAAAAACTAATGGGCTTTATTTTTTTATAATTTTTTTTTAAAAATGCTAAGATATATACAGATATGCAAAAGTGTAATCAAGATAAATTTTCAATATTTTTTTTTACGAATTTTCAAGAAAAAGAGTTCCCTTTTTTTTTTTACAATTGCCTTAGAGGTGTTTATGTACCTACTAATTAAAATTAAATCAAGGTAGTTCTTTTTTTAGAAAAGATTTAATGGATTGATTTTATTTAATTTGAAAATTGAGTTAAGTTTACGTTTTTTAACCAATTTACTTTTATTAAGAAAAATCCTAAAAAAAACCTAATTTTAATTCCCAATTGTAAAATAAAAAACCTAAAGACTTAATTCTTAAAAAGTCTCTAAGTTAGTATTTTTTATTTTTGGAAAAAATGACTACGTGACAAAAATTAAAAAAAATCCTAAAATACCTAAATGAAGGAAAATAAATAAATAAATAAATCAAAGATGCAAGTTTTATGAAAACATGCTAATATGTAATTATTATGAAAAACGTGCCGTTTTATGAAAAAAATGCAATTACTATTGATAATATGCCTAATCATGGAAAAAAAGCAACAATTATAGAAAATATATCTAAATTATGGAAAATATGTCTAAATCATGAAAATGATATTTAAACTATGGAGAAGAAGCCTAAAGCATGAAAAAATATCTAAACCATAGGAAAGATGGCTAAACCATAGGAAAGAAACCTAAAACATGGAAAATATATCTAATTATGGGAAAGACATGATTTTTGAAAAAAAAATGCAAGTAAGAATATCAATGCAAATCTAACTAACACGTGCAAAACTTTTAATGAAAATATGTGATTTTATAAGGACACTAAATTACAACATTAGACACTAATTTAAAAATAAACGTGCAAAACTACTATTCTAACCATGATAATTATGCTAATAACCAATCTATAAAAAAAATGAAACTAATGATTAAGCTAAAAAAAAAAAAACCGTGGGTTGTGTTGTTGTTTTGCGTTACGTGGAATTTCTATTTGTCGAGGTACGATTGCTCACGTAGGGCTACTGTGTAGCTACTGATTGTACGGCTGTTGTATGTGCTGCTGTGTGGAGCGTACTATTGTAAAGTTATTGCATGGCTACTAATTGTGCGTAGGATCACTGTTCATCATGGAATCATGTTTTGTGCGTAAATGTGACGTATGTGTGTGGATTGTGTGTGTTGATGCGAATGTGTGTAGCAATTATGAATGGAGATATGAATTTTGAAAACGTATATTTTTACAACCTACTATCCACTATTTATAAGCCATAAATTTGAAACTTTTTTTATCATAGATTTAATCTTAACAAATCCAATATACGAAAGATATGATAATACCTGATTTGATTTATTAGATTTAGTAAAGATTCAATTCAGTTTTTTAGAAAACCCTACATTAATTTGAGCTTTCCATGTTGGGCTCAATTTAGTCTAACTTGATTTAACCTAATAACCTACATAATAAATTCTAAGTCTATTTTAGCCCAATATAAATTAGATAAAAAAAAATCCACTTTACATCGAGCTGAATTAAAAATATTTTAATAAAGCCCTATTTTTTAATGATTTAAAATTTATTAAATTGAGCACTCACCATTATCCGATTTGATCCCAAACAACTTGTCTTTTACTCGACTCAACTTGACTCAATACAACTTGATTCGATTCTACTCAACTTGACTTGACCCAATTCGATACGACTTGACCCAATTCGATACGACTTGACCCAATTCGATACAACTTGACTTGACTTGACTAGATACGACTTAACTTGACTTGACTTGACTCAATTTGATATGACTTAACTAGATACGATTTAACTTGACTTGACTCGATTGACTTAACTTGACTTAACTTGACACTTTTTATTATTTTTTTAAATTTTTATTTATATATATTATTTATTATTTTTAAACTTGGCCCAATAATAATAAAAACCGCAAAATGGGGTGTCTACAACCATATTAACTAATTGATTCAAAATAATTATAATAATCTAAATATATACACTTAAGATTACTATGACCAAATTCTCATAAATAAAAATTCAAAACTTTTATTTATGGAATTTCACAGTCTATGGATTGAAAACATTATTGTTTTCAAAATTCTCATTTTTATTTTGCATATTACACAAGGTGTTCTGATACCACTTAGGTTTTATAGATCAGAAAGAACGCAGCGAAAATAAAAATATTACTATAAAACCTATTATAAGATCTATGTGTAACATGTAATAGAAATATATTTATCAATAAAAGATTATAAAATTACATTTTTCCTAATGAAATACCGTTTTCTTTTGGAGATGGAGTTCAATTGTGATCTGAATTCAGTTTGTTGTTTCAAATATGCTCACCACAAGGACTCCAAATGTAGTCTTTTTAGCAGAATCAACACATACGTTAATAAAAATAAATTCTAATCCTTTATATTATTAGATAACTAGGATTAGAATTACAAAATCTAAGAAGTGAAATGTGATATTCCCTTTATTTCTTTTTCGTTAGTATACGTGATACAGTTTGATGTAAATGAACACACGATGTTTAGTATTGCATGAACTAAGGGGATGGGTCTAAACCTTAAGATGGTCTGAGGGATAAATGATAGTTAAAGGTTAAGTTAGGGTCCTCATGCATTGATGGTGGATATGATGTACTAATACCTCACACGAGCTTTGGTTACACTTGATATTACGCACAAGTATGGCTGAGGTCACTCGTTACTAGTCCACACTCAATGGGCTAGATAAGAGTAGTCAAGAGTAAGCAAGATACACTTAGCTCACATAAGAAGAAAAATGTCTGAATGTTAATTGTATTCCCTATTGTAGCTATTACAATATACAAGTATTTATAGGACCTAATCAGGGTAAGTTCTAGGTTAGTGTAAATTACAAAAAAGATTTCTACCAGTAAAGGAAAAGGAATAAATTACAATGGTAATGTTGTAAACAAGCATCAATAATATTTGGTGACAAAAGGACAGTACGAATGTCAGAAAAAGTCAAGGCGTATGTCAACTATCCATCATGTAATCTTAATGATATTATTAGTCCAGTAGAGTAGGTTTTAAATAGATTAGGTCGAGGTTGGCAGTTCGACAAAGCTTAGATGTTTGGTGCTAGGAAAAGGGTGGTTCAAAAGGCGGCTCATTGTCAAGTGGGCTTCGGGTGGTCGACTTTGGATAGGTGTTAGCTTGTTCATGGTATATATTAGGTCGATAGTATACAGATTCCATACCTGGCCTTAGATAGATGTGTTGTAGAGGGGTCGGCTCGGTACATAGGTTGGTCACCTTGGTAGCTGCTTGAATGATGTGGAGGGCTAAGTAACACAGTAGCTTCGATTGAGGAATGCATTGCTCTTTTGAGTTCAACTCTCCTCGAACAACTTAGTAAACCATTTGAGTAAGTCCTTAAGCTTAAGAATACGTGATTGGTTCGTAATCCCTATTATCCCTTCCAAGTTAGTTGAGATTTTGGATCAAATTTGGTTTCACTCCATGTTGCTCATCTTCAGGAGCATATGGATGGAGGTTGGCAATGTTAAAGGAGTCCAAGACCCTACACTCTTCTGGTAATTCAATTTTATAGGCATTCAGATTGATTTTTTCAAATACTTTGAATGGTTCGGCAGCCCTAAGAGATAACTTGCTCTTCCTTAGGTATGGAAATTGTTCCTTACTGAGGTGGATCTAGACCAAATCGCTTAACTAAAATTCCCTATTCTTCTATCTTCAGCCTCGTCTCTAGAGCTTGGTAGCAACTTGGCTTAATTGTTTTATGACCTTTTGGTACATGGCTCTGATGGCCTTGACTTTTTCTATAGGTAGCTAATCATCATCTGGGCTTAGAAGTAGTGTTTAGTCCATTGGGAGCACAAGGTTAAACCCATAGGAAACCTCAAATGGTGAGACATTTGTTACATTGTAGGGGGTCCTGTTGTAGGAAAACTTTATGATCGGTAGGCACAAATCCCAATCAGCTATGTTTCGACCAATGATAACCCAAAGTAAAGTTCCCATTGTCCTATTGATAACCTCGGTTTGTCCATCTGTTTATGGATAACAGGTCTTGCTATATAATAGCTTGGTTCCCATTTGTCTCCATAACGTTCTCCAAAAGTGGCCTATAAACTTTGGGTCTTGGTCTGAAACAATAGTACTAGGTACTCCATGAAGTTTGACTATTTCCTACAAGAAGTGCTATCTTACTAAATCAATCAACGACAACCATGATGGAGTCCTTCCCTTGGGACATCTTTGGTAACCCTTACGTAAAGTCTATACTTAGCTTGGACCATAGTTTGGTTGGGATGGGCAATGGTAAATAATGTCCTTACTTGGTTCGGTTCTTCACTTTTCTAAAAGTAATACACCTGTCCAACATAGATCATACACCCCCTCTTCATTTTTTGCCAAAAGATTCTTAAGAATAGTATCTCATGAGTTCGATGTTGGCTAGAGTATCTAGACAATCCTCCCCCATGCGCCTCGTACACTAATTGCTCTCTCATGGAATAAGTCAGGATACATAATCTCTTCTTCTTAAACAAGTATTCATCCTCCCTATAATAGTCATCAAGTGCTTGACCTTCCTCACACCTGGCATAGATAGGGCTAAAATAGGGGTCCTTAGAATATAAATCTTTTATCATTGAAAAGCCTTGCAACCTAATCTGTAGCTTAGTGAAGAGGGAATGTCATCCTGATAGAGCATCGGCCACTGCATTGTTCTTTTCATTCTTATACTTCACGACATGTAAAAATCCCTCCATAAACTTGACCCATTTAACTTGTCTTTGAGATAACTTAGGTTGGCTCTTCAGATATCTTAAAGATTTATGATCAATGTAGATTACAAACTCTTTAGATAGTAGATTGTGCCGCCATACAGTTAGGGCTCATATTAAGGAGTAAAACTCTTTATCATAAACAGAGTAATTGAGTGTAGCTCCTCTAAACTTCTCATTAAAGGAAGCAATAGGTTGGCCTTCCTGTATCAACACAGCACGTATGCCTAGTCTGGATGCATTACACTCCACTTCGAATACTTTGTCTAAGCTCGGTAGAGCTAAGATAAGTGTTGTATTTAGCTTCTCCTTTACCTCTTCAAAACTCTTATACTCCTTTTCTCCCAATCTAAACTCAACATTCTTCTTTGACAATTCAGTGAATGAGGCTACGATCGTACCAAAATTTCTTATAAACCTATGATAGAATGATGCCAGGCCATAGAAGCTCTTCACATCGGCTAAGGTGGTTAGCACAAGCCATTCGGTGATCACCCTTATCTTTTCATCATTGACTCGTATTCCACCACTACTTATAACAAACCCAAGAAGATTACTTTAGGTCAGAAAAAGTACACTTCTTTAGATTAGCATAAAGTTTTTCATCTCGAAGTTTTGTAAAGACTTCTTGGAGATGCCCTTGGTGAGTTTCCATATGAAGGCTATACACTAGGATGTTGTCGAAGTAAACCACCATAAATTTCTCTATTAGTTTTCAGAGTACATGATTCATTAATCGCATAAATGTACTTGGCATGTCATCTAAGCCATTCATACAATTTGTAGTGGGTCTTAAACGTGGTCTTCCATTCATTGCCTTCTCACATTCAGATCTAATGGTATCCAGATCTGAGGTTAATCTTGGAGAATAATTTGGCTCCATTTAACTTGTCCAGCATATCATCAAGCATTGGTATAGGATATATGTATTGATAGGAATCAACCCCATAGACCGATCACATGTAACCAAGCTAAAAGACTCTAGGGACTCATCCAAAGAATACTATCTTGAAGCCCTATCTTAATTGAGAATTCTTATCTTAACCGCTATGTTTCCCTCTATTGCTAACTTGATTACTGAGCTATTACGTACGCCAGACTTGCCAAACAGCTGTACCATCATAGAACATCCGAGCAGACAACACAAAGACAATCCGAGCCAATCTCTTAAGCCAATCATCGACGTTCGACCCATGCCCAAGTTGAGTACTTTCTAGCAAATGACTGACTAGGCTCCGACTTTCTCCAAATCAAGTTAGCCCTAAAAAGCAATTCTCTCTTTTCTTCATTTCATCCAGATGCGATACGTATCTTTTGGCAAGAAATTTCAAGAGGATTTTTTATTTTTTCATACAGAATATTCTTTGTCTCTTTTACCCTTTTTAGTATGTTTATGTATTCTATTTGTGAAATACCCTTTTGTCCTTTCATACATATAAAGTAACCCTAATGAGATGGGTATATAAAACCTCCACTAAATGTATGCAGACAATAAAAAATCTTTATTATCAGAACATTATTCAAGTTTCTCTTTGAGCAATCTTAGTGTTCTCATTACTCTTCAACTCTTATCTATTCCCTTTAGTAAGGAGTAGTGGCAAGTTACCTTTCAGTTCAAACCTATGCGTCATATTAAACGAATTATAGGCTAAGTAGGATCAATTGGTGCATCATATCTAGTTAGTAGTTGCCTAGACTTCTGCTAGCTTTTCTTTTCCTTTTGATTCATTAATGTTGTGGTGCTCCTTTGTATGTCAGATCTCGGAGACTCATCATGTACTTGATGGTAATGAAATTGATTGCTCGGCTATCCACAAACATCCTTTATGACCCATCTTTCTTTGGTACTAACAAGGTTGGTAAAGCACAGGGGCTAAGGGATTCTCATATATACATTTTCTTCATTAGTTCATCTACCTATCTCTGCATCTTAGAAGCCTATTTTGGGTTCAACCTATAAGCAGGCTTGTTTGGCAATGTGACTCTTGGTTGTAAGTTAATTGCATGTTCAACGTCTTGAATGGGAGGGAGACCTTCCAATAGCTCACCTGAGTACAGGTCAGCAAATTCATCTAATAACGTTTTCACCTCGGTAAGCAACATCTTCCCCTTGGATCTCCTCATCCCCAATAGCCTTCTAACTAGTAGATAGGTCGGCTCTTCAAGCTCTATCTCTTTCTTCAACTTAGCTCAAGTCATTACTAAAGCTTCTTTCTTTAGGACTCGACTCAATTAAGCCTGCATAATCTAACTTATTTGGCAATCATAAGGCTCAACTTCTCCTTCCTACCCTTGTGCTCTAAGGAACATGTATTCTTCCTTCTATCGTATACCACGATTCAGTTAAACATCCATAGTTGTCCAAGCTTAATACGGGATGCACTCATGGGTAACATATCACAGAGCATTTCATCTCAATAGTTTTCAATATAGATCGATATAGTCACTTGCTTCTTTACTTGTAGGGCTCCCTTGTTACTAAGCTAGTGCAATTTATAAGGTTTGGGATGAGGCTTAGTCAGTAACTTTAATTGTTGAACCATGAAAGCAAATGCTGCATTAGTGCAACTATCACTGTCAATAATCATTACATATAGTGACCCATTCACCTTGCATTCTCTCACTGTTCATCTTTTAACATAGGACTTACACTCATTGTTCTTCTCAACACCAGGGTCATAGACATAAAATTACCTTCTTCACTATAGATTTCCACTTCCTCTTTAGTACTGTTCATCTTGATGGTCAGCATTTCATCTCAACTCACCATGGTTCTTCTATTCAAGCACTAAGTGACCATGTGTCCAAATCCTTGACATTTGAAGCACTTAATCTCACTTATCTTTTTTCTGAGCTTTCCCTTCTCAAACTTCCTTGGGATCTCTTTCTCCCTTGCTTGAGTAGTTTAAGCAGGTCAGGACTCAGCAACATTACTTGGTTTCAATTGTACAAGTTTGCTTGGAACAAATCGGCTATTGTTGGGTCGATGACAGGGGGTCAGAATCTCCTTATTTGGCACCTCTCGATCCTTTGGGCAACTCAAATGGCATCATCAAGTGTTCTAATATCCATAGTTTCTAGAATGTCTCTGATCTTGTACTTCAACTTATTAATGAATCGAGACACGGTTCGATCTTCCAGCTCAAAGACTTTACATAAGATCATTAGTGTTACACCCAGAAGTGGCAGAGTTATAATAGCCCCAACGTGCAAATCATTTTAAGATAGAAGCTGACCGTATTGCCGTCATTTTAGACCTAATTTACATGAGGCGTCCACAACTAACCCGTTTGAAGTAAACAGTTCATAAATTAAGTTAATTGTTTACTTATGAATTTAAGAAAAATAAATATTCACATTAAATTAATTTGAGTGTATTTACAAGATTTAGCAATCTAATCTCAATCTAATTGAGTAATTTGTAAACTAAAGTTAAAAGCTTTAAAATAAATCAAACTAAAGAATTACATCCTTACTCTCCAAGATCCCGCAGTTGCTAACGTTAAGGTGATTATAGGCCACTTCATTACTAGCACTTGCAACAATGGCTATAAGGATATGAGCAACCTTAGCTCAGTAAGTCGGGACGGAGGACTTAAAACTATACCACAAACACAAATAAGGTTATCAACTAAATTATTAGGTGCAATGCATGTTCAAGCAAATGCCATCATACGATATTATCCAACCCGTCGTGAGATTAGAGAAATTATGCCTGCTCCAATCCGGGTTGAGGAGTTGCCGTTAATGTAATAGCTCACGACCAAACCTAGGCTTGTGCAATGGAGACACTGCTCCTCCTATGATTACCTTCGAACTATTGACTTCACCCTTGCCGCGACCTCCTCACCTATCACTTAGTTTAACTAAGGATGAAGAAGGGACCCATTATATTATCCAACTTATTCCTTTTGAAGGGGTCGGTATTTGGCCGGAGAATCTTAGGTTTCCCCTAATAGGTTGCTATGCAGGTCCGATTTATGTTTACAGGTCATATATTTGATTAGGTCCAGTTTAGGGTGATCAATCATTTCATACAAATCATACAATACAAGCCAAGCAGCAAATAAAAAATCATATCATTAGCTTAGAACAAGCATAATCAAGTACAATTTCAAGCTTCCAAAATACAACACTATATTAATCCCAACTTACCTCAACTCTTTGCTTACTCACTCGAGGTGAGATTCGTATAGCCCATCACCAATGAACCCTATAATACCAACGTTGTCTCAGTTTTTATATAATTGTTATAGGTTAGTTTTATCCTATAACACTTATTGTTATCTTTGGTTTAGGATTTAATATGCCTAATTATCTAGGTTCTCAAGTTTTTTACTATTATTCTTGATTCGGCTAAGTTTAAGTTCAGTTTTCCGCATTAATTTCTAAATTAGGCTTTAATTCAGTTTCTAAGTACAGTTTTATACACAAACCCTAGAAATTCTTTTCAACCCATAATGTGAAATTAATCACATTACTCCCAGATATCCTAAATACCATAATTACCCCTAATCAGTATTTTATTCCACCAGATAAACTTAAATCCTTATTAGTATATCGAATTTACTCCCAATGTGAGAAATTTTTATATTCTTCATATAATTACCTAAATTTAGGTTTTCCATCAGATTTATTATATATTCCTATTATTTATATAATATCAATTTTTAATCTAATATTTTCTATTTATTATATTTCCAATAATTGTATATTATGTGTTATCACCTATTATGTACATAATACTCATCTAATATTTTTATCACTCTAATTATCATCTCCCAACATTAATTAATATTTCAAAATGTCTAAATTCATCTCAAATCAAATTTTACACCTAATTACCTTAATCTACAAATTAACTTAAAATTTACTATTTTCCCTATTACTTATTTACTACATAATTATCCTATTAATTACATCTAACATCTTAAATGCTACAAGTATCATACAGATTTCAACATCCTAAAACATATAATTATGCACTAAATCAATAATTAACCATTTAATTACTTAATTAACCAAAAATAAGCTATTTTACTCATCATTTTAAGGCCTAAAAATTATCTAAAAATTTTAAAAATTTATTTTTTAAAATGAGCTTCATAGAACTATTCTATATTAACTTAATAGATTACAGAAAAATTTTGAGCTCCAAATTACACTCCTAAACTTATTTATTTATAATTCTAAACAGATTCGATTTTTGAAGCATCCTACATTTACAGGCGTGATTAAACTTAATCACTATTTTTCCCTAAATCTACATACACTAAAACATCATACTAACAAATTTTATAATTTTCTAAGCAAATTAGTAATTTTAATAAATTTTACAAAATCGGGTTAGAATCGGACTAACCTAGCCGTTGGGATTTCGGCCACCAGTGGCAGCCCTAGGGGTGTCGGCCAAGTTGTACGGTAGTGATGGAGTGGTGTAGTGGCGGCCGTTCGTTTCCAGGTGGCCATCGAATGTGGGTTTTCTTCCAAATCTCTAATTGCACAGATTTTTTGTAAATCCCTAATTTCCTCTCAATTTCACCTCTCTCTAATTTTCTACAATTCCGAACATCCAAAATGAGCTTCTGAAAAATTTGGGATATTTATAGAGGTCTTGGGGAATTATTATGCTTTGATTTAATTAGACAATTGCCTTATCTTCTTCAAATTTGCCTTTTGTATTATTCTAATTTGATTGGCTGAATTTTTTTGTCTTCTCCCCAACTGCCATAACCCAAATCTGGATCATTTCTTATTTTTTCTGATTTTTCTTTATTTTTCCTTAATTAATTATGAATTTTCTTTAATTATTTAGCATTATTTCAGCACATTTCGAATATTTTAAGTAATTACGCATATTTTTACCATATGTAAATTCATATATAATACAAATAAATATTCCTAAATATTATTTAGGTCATTCTATGATTGTTAGTTATCAGAATGCATTTTACGTATTTTCGATAAATAACGAGTAATATATTTAAAATTTAAAAATTTTATATTCTTTTATTTTAGCACTTATTTTCTTAAATTTTAACTTACAAGATCGCTTTTACTAATATTTCTAACTTTATTTAATTATTTAGGCTCAATTGGATTCTTTAACCAATCGCCCTAAATTTTACAAGTTAAACTTCGAGTAATTGATTGTAGGTCTTACAATTACCATATGAAATTCCTTTACATAGGCATCAACACTCAATCCTCCTTGTCTTAACTCTTGTAGCTTCTCAAACGCATCCTGCAAATAGGAGCTTGAAACAAACCTTCTCCTTATGACTTTCTTTGTTTCATCCTAACTCTTAACTTTACGTTCTCCTTCTCTTCTATGTATGGCTTGCATGTTCTTCCAATGTATGGCTTGCATGTTCTTCCATCATAAGGCAGCATAGCCATTAAATTCTAATACGGTAAGTCTAACCTTAGCATTTTCAAGTACCTCATGGCATTCAAATTACTTCTTTATCTTAACTACTCAATCTAGGTAGTCTTTTGCATCACTACTTCCAGAAAAGCTAGGGATATGCATTCTCAACCCTTCCATTCTAGGAGCTTGAATGTTCCTCTCCTCAAGTTTGTAATATTCGTTTGCTTCATCACATACTTCCTCATACTCCTCTTCGATCTCCTATGACGCTAGTCTATGTCTAGCAACTTAGCCTATTCCTTTAATTTGGTTTGGTCGAACTAGGACATTAGCTTGATAGTATGGGCCATTGGCTCTCTACAGTTGTTCATTGGCATAACTTCCATTAGGACCATTTTTGGCTCTCCTATCTTCATTTATAGCTACTAGACTAGCTACCAATTCCATAAGTCGATCTAGTTAGTTATTTGCAAAGTGGGGTATAGAACTCCCTTGTTGACCTTGGCCATTTTGAGCGCCACTTACTTAGTTACCAATAGCTCCTTGCATACTAAAGTCAAACATTGTTGTCTATTTTCATGAGATTAATAGCTTATGTACTATTTAAAGCTTCCTACGACAAATAAGGATAAACTAACACCGATTACACCAGCAGCTAGAACAACTAGTACACAATAAACAAACACACACTTGTACTCTATTTTATGTACATGAAATAGGAGAAGACAGAGCAAAAGATTCTTCAACACTACTTACCTTTCAAACTCGTATGATAACCATATAACATTTAATGCACGTACGAAATCAATAACAAGTTACTCATAGAATAAAGTAATAGAAACTAGCTTCAGACATAGCCAAGCTCTGATGCCAAGATGAGATGATCCAATGTGAATGAATGAACGACGTCCAGTATTGCGCGAACTAAAGAGATAGGTTTGAACCTTGAGACAGTTCAAAGGATAATGATAGTCAAATGTTGAGCAAGGGTCCTCGTGTATCAATAGTGGATATGATGCATTAACACCTCACACGAGCTCTGGTTGCACTTGATATTAAGCATAAGTGTAGCCGGAGGTTATTCGTCATTAGTCCATGCTCAATGGGCTAGATAAGAATAGCTGATAGTACGCAAGATACACTTAGCTCACATAAGAAGAAAAATGTTTGAACGTTAATTGTATTCCCTGTTGTGGCTATCATAATATATAAGTATTTATAGAAACTAATTAAGGTAAGTCCTAAGTTAATGTAAGTTACAAAAAGGATTCCTATTAGTAAAGGAAAGTGAATAATTTACAAGGACAATATTGTAAACAAGCATAAAGAATATCTTGTGATAGAAAAGAACAGTAGGAATGTTAAGAAAAATCAAGGTACATGTTAGCTATCCATTCTGTGGTCCTAATGATACTATTGGCTGAGTAGAGCAAGTTTTGAATAGATTAGGTCAGGGTTGGCAGTTCAACAGCTTAGCAACTCGAATGTTTGGTGCTAGGAAAGGGTTGGTTCAAAAGGTAGCTCATTGTCAAGTTGGCCTTGGGTGGTCTACTTTAGATAAGTGTCAGCTTGGCTTTGACATATATTAGGTCAGCAGTGTATTGATTTGATACTTTGCCTTAGACAGAAGTGTTGTAGAGGGGTGGGCTTGGCACTTAGGTCGGTCACCTGGGCAGCTTGTTGAATGATGTAGGCAAACTAACTCGGTAGGTTAGATTGTAGAATGCACTACTTTTTTGAGTTTTAACTCTCCTCACATGGCTTGGCGAACCATTTGAGCAAGTCCTTGAGATCAAGAGCATGTGATTGGTCTACGATCCCCATCAATATGTCTAAATAGAAATTATAAAACTCTTTTATATGCCCTTGTCCCTTTTATGACATTAACTTAAAGTAATGAAATAAACCTTTCATTTCATGATCTTTTTAATCGCCACACCATTTCAATTGCATAACAATTGAACATGGAATTAATAAATTTCATCTACTTTTACACAAAAAGGCAATAATAAAATACATAACCTTTAAAAGGAATTTGACCGCAAATATTTCTATGTAGAAAAGTAAATGTCTTCCAATTTATTATTTAGGATCAATTTATTCTAGCTCCAAAATTGTACTATAATGTGTTACCCTCTAGATTTCTATGCAAGAAAGTGGTGTCTATTTAAACACAAACCAAGGTAACAATCTAGTAATAGTTATTAGACATTTAATGTAATAGAAATGTTGTGAATAAGAGACCACTATGAATCGATTATTGGGTAATTAAATCTTTTCATTAAACGATATCCTAATTAAACCATTGCATGTCATTTAATTAATGTTTAATCCTTTGACTTTATTTCCAAGATAAAATAGACTTAATAAAACTTGTTGTAGCCATGAGCCTACAAGTCACTATTATCTTAACCAAATGGCCTTAAATATTGACTTTCTACTCCAAGAGAGTAATGAATTATATCTTAACTCATCAATAGTCTTTCAATATTCCATATCGTACCAAAAAATTGCATTATTTGCAATTTAAATAAAGATTATGTTAATGACATCAAAGCACAACATTCACATATAAAATACATGAAGGTCTTAGGTTTGAGGATTATTTATACTCGTCCATATAAAGGAAGGACCAATGACATTAGACATATTATGTCCTTTATTAGTAGGTCATGTCTAGTATACTCACTTAACTTTAGGCACCTACTTGTATAACCCGAATATCTTTCCCTCCATTCAATGAGGATGACTTTAGTTATACAACATATTGGTTTAAATATCTATATCCCTATAGATATTTATCCGATCAAGAACAACTTTTAAATAATACAATGTCATGAAATCTCATTGTTAATACACATTTTTCATAATTCCATACATACTCTAATTATTTATGAGATTTTACTGTAAAATATATATGAGTAGAAAAGTATATAAATATAATAAATACTTACTTTTTATAAATGATATTCATAAATACATCAAAAGTGACTTAGCATATTATGCACAAATTACAATAGTTTCTACATTTGGTTATATCCAGTTGTATTTACTAACTGCTTACACCTACTTTGTAACAACCTTTAAACTAAATGTGGTTTCTTTTGTATATGTGACTATTGTAACATGTAATGCCTTTGTACAATGTACTATGTAGAGGTCTTCAGTTGTTCCTTCCTCTTAACTCTTATACTTCTGATGTATGTCATAACAATTTGCTTCTTAATCCGCTTTATGCTTACTACTTTCTCGAATTTCGGCGTTGGTTGAGGTTTTATTGACTGACATAGACGTTTAATGTCGTAGATTATAGAGAAAATTAAACATATGAAAAATAGGATACTCATTTACACACAACTTATATAATGGAGTGCTAAAAAAAGAGATGCCAACACCATTCATAATATACATATAGGTCTGAATATTTTTCATACATTTGACTATAAATTTGAGCGTACCATGTGCAACAAGTGAAATGAACATTGTATCATAGTTGTTCATTCTTCTTCTTTTTTTTTTTTTTAAATTCTTGGCTTATTTAATTGGCTACTTTGATCAACTGTTTCAAGAGCTTAAGATTCCTAAAAAGGCGATACAAGAACTACTACTTAAAAAGATGGTAATGTTAATTGCAATGCTAATACTACCAAGTTCTTGTAAAATTTATAAATATATGAAAAATATTGATACATGAGACATTTATAAGAAGTTTGGTTGGGGGGGGGGGGGGGGGGGGGGGGGCGGGGAGGGGAAGAGACGATGGGGTGGTGGGTGAGGGGTGTATGTGCATATGTATTTATGTTCATGCAAAAATATGTATGAAAAGTGTTATTTCTGTATTGGGCTTTTAGTCTAGTTTAATGCCATAGATATATTTGATGGTAACAAGGCCTAGGAAATCAAACTTAATTAGGGATGCCTTTGAAAGATCTTGCTTGGTAAGATAGGAACAAGGATCGTTGAATCGGTTTTTTCGCTTTCAACCTTGCTTGGTTGTATTCAACTAAAGAAGTAGACTCGAAAAAAGTCCTTTTGAGTTCATTTGGGCCTCACTTAGCCTTAATAGGTCTTTAGAAGACTTGTATTAAAAGAAGAGCTTATTTTATAAAGAATAAGTTAAGTCTTTTAAAGTTAAAAGGAGTTAGGCTTGATCTAAGTCCATTACCTAAGCATAAGCGTATGGAAGCTTAATGATATGAAGATTTAAATTTAGACTGTCGATCACCAAGAATTGATCTAATAATACTTATCAATGACTCACCTGGTTCATTCATCTTAACTTCATCTAACAGTTGAAATCATGGACCAAAATCTATATATAGGAGCCTCCTCATTCTCATTAGATTAGAGGCCTTGTCAAGCTTTGTAGAAATGCTATTACTCTATTAAAAATGACTCTACAAAAGACCAAACACTAAAATTATTAAGAATAATCAAGAACACGTTAAGATCATCATGCTCAATCTACTATCACTCATACATATCATAAGACATCGAGCTTACTTATTTCTCCTCTTATGCCTTTCTTTAATATCATGTCTCCATGTGTCATCAAATAAGGCTTCTCTAAGATTGACTACATGTGTATCACATGTAATCGACCATCAATAGTGGCCCCATGATACAGTTTGTATGTGTTGTTTGCATGCATGAATTTATAGGGAAAAGAGGGATGTATGTATGTGGTTTTGCATGGTGTATGGGTATGTGTTTGTATATGTAGTTGTTTTTTGTATGGATTGTTTATGTATGTGGTGCATGTGAAGTTGCTAAATAAAGGATGGGTAATGGTAAATGTTTGTTTCGTTGGTTTTGGTCTTTTCCCTTTTTCTTTTCTTTTCTCTTTTCTCTTTTTATTTTTAAAATTGTGTTAGTAAAGTAAGATGTGACTTGTTGGTTCCATAAGTCTAGCAGGCTACTCTTCCAGCACTAATAAAGTCGATGGGGTTGGACTTAAGGTAAGAACCAGCTTATTGGCTTAGTTTCAATTCTTAACCTCAAGTTATTTGAGGTTAGTTTGTGGTTAAGAATTACTTGTGCCTACCTCCTGAGATATTAGAGAAGCCTTAAAAGAAAGATGGCCAATCTAAATTACCGTCCTATTTAATTTGTTTAAAAGAGATAATTGATATAAGCTGCAAACTATAAGGCTTCCCCTAAACTTAAGCAAGGGTCAGTTTCGAACCGTGAATCGGCCCGGTAGGTTGACGAACCAGCCTAACTCGTAGGAGGCTAGGTTGAACTATGCCCTCGGAATCTCCGAGTTTTAAGGGCTCAAGCGATTCAAGAGGGTTGAACTGCTGGAACTAAAGGTTACGAACCACTAGGCCGACTCGCCATCAAACCAGTAGGTTGGCCTAGCTAATTTACCTTTTTTTAAAAAAAAAAAAGAAAAAGAAAGAGAAAGAAAAAAGGGAGTCCACTAAATTGGAAAAAATAATTGAATAATATTCAGTAAGTTATTGCATGTCAATGCTATTTTATTTACGATAGTAAAGGATAATTTTTTAAAACTACTATCATCAAACTAATGATAGCTGACTAATTATAAATTAATTATGTGTTAAGAATAAATGAAAAAATTAATTTCAATTAATGTAAGTTTTTTTAAAAAAAAAAACTTGTTAAATATTAATGATTTGAATATGAGAAAAAGGTAAAATTTAAGGAAAAAAAATAGAAAAATTGAAATCACATTAAGTTGGAAATTAATAAAAAAAATTAAAAATTATTAATGAATTGATATATTTAAAAAAAAAAGACGATTACATTATTAGAAATTATTATTGTATTTAAAATAAAGAAATTAATAAAAAATTAAATATATTAGAAATTGACAATGTATTTAAAAATAATAATAAAAAATTAAAAATTAGAAGAAAAAAAAACTATCTAAAGGCTGACTGCTAAGCCGATTGAACCGACCTAAAATCGCCCTCTTCAGGTCGATTATGGTTCAACTGTGGTCAAACCTATGAATCGATAGTTCTGAGCCAATTCAAGATTAAACCAGTCTATTGCTCACCTCTAACTCCCGCATCGTTAGACGATGTCATTGTTATTATTCCATGTTACCTGAGTTTTATAAGTAAGCATCATAATCAATTTGTGAATCTTCTATGATTTAAGCAAGGTTTAAAGTGGATATACATATACAGATTCAATTTTTCAAAACATACTGCTATAAATGGGTGCAACTTATATTTTTGACCTTTTATACATCCTAAATCATTCCACAAATTATACTCCCAATACCATGAAGTTTCGAATTCTACAGGGATCTATAGTTAAACAGGCTTCGATCTTGAATCGGCGAACGCGACCACTGTCCAGGCATGGGTGTGATAGCAGAATGCACCGTGTGGTAATGAAAAATGGCCAGCATTTTTCCAGTATTTTCAATCTTCATCTTTTTTTTCCCTGTACAACACGTAGATATCATGATATAACACTCTGGCATTGCTAACTTATAAAAATACTTTAATATATCATTTAAACTAAACTTAGCGATTTAGTATATAATTAACCAGTTCAATCATGATAAGACATGATTACTCATAAATAAGTTTGTATTACGAATACTCAACGAGATTAATAAATGAGTCTCGTGTTCCAGTTCAGGTTTAATACTTAGTTATGATCACGAACCTGTGGAATCATTGAAGATCGGAGTCTTTGTAACTTGTTTTTCCAATAGCTAATTCTTAGAAATTTATACCCGAGAAAAGTTAATTTAGAGTGAAAATTCAAAGACTTTAATTTACTCACAATTGGGCATCCACTTTGCTTATAAGATTTCATGGTGTTATGTTATATGATGAGTCAATCGACCTAGTTGTTTACGGAAATATAAATTCCCAACTATCAACCTTATAAAAGATCCTTAGTTATGAGTCTTCTGACCCTGGTGATGGCGGTGGGCGGATTTAGAAGAAGAAGAAGATAAAAGAAAAATAGGGCTTGGGAAATAGGATCCAATGAACGCAGTGATTTCAGGTGAAGTAGCATTAAATAGGATGACCTTACCTTTAGACTCAACCGAATACGGACAAACATCATTTCCTTCTAATTTCTATGGGGACCGGGACCTGCCGCGGGTCGCTGATCGCTGGTAAGATTGCCATGCACGTGCCTGACCCTACATTAGTTACCCAAAATTTTGGTACACGCCATATACCGTCCATCATATAATTTAAATCCTAATGGATTTGAACACCACCACCAAAATAAGTTGACTTAAAACCTTATAAAATATATCAACTACATATGCTTACGGGAAAAATAAAGTATTAATATTACAAATGATATCTAAATTTTACCAAAAAGGTATAATTTACTCTGTATATTTTGAAAAGATTTATTTAATGTCTCATTGAGATTTTTGTAGTTATTTTTTATATTTGAACTAATTTTGTTAAATAAGAATGAATTTGAAATTGACCCATAACCGCTAATGAATTAAGTGATCCATTTCTTGAAATTAATTGCAACCCATTTCGTTTGAAGCTACTGCTTTAGCCATCTTAAGTTAGGAATTGATGGACAATCACTCAATGGTGAGTCACTCATAGCTATCAATTCCTGATTCCTCTTTATGTTTTTGTTAGCAAATAACTTAATAAAGTTAATTTAAATAGTAAAAATGATTACGAAAAATTCAATTAGTTAGTAAATTAATTTTTTTAAAGTATAGGTAGTAAATTACCTATTATGATAAAGTTTGAATATCATTTATGACATTAAACCTAAAAGTAAATAGGAGCTTTCTCTTGCATAATAACTTAAAAGTGACTACATAATATGGTCACTTTTAAATTCAGTAAATTATTCCAGTTTATAATATATCATATTCATTAATAATAAAAACGAAACTGTCGACAGTAAAAATAGGGTTGTTAATAGTTTTCGATGGAAATTATCGATAACTTCCATGAGACAATCAACAACTTTTTATTGTTGATATGCATTATTTTATAGTAAATCGAGAGGATTTACTAAAACTCTAACTAAACATATTATATGGTCACTTTTGATTAACCATAATATAAAATTTTTCATGTAAATATTCTTAAAAGTTTATTAGGGGTACACGATATTCTTTTTCTCATATAAAGGATTATCATTTTTTACATCCTTAATCCACCAGGTTCAAATACCCAATCTGGTATTATAAAAATCTTCAAAACCGTTCTACAACCCATCTAAAAATACCTTACCAGGTCATTATTAGTTTCAATCGGATTGAAGTACCCTATAAAACCCGGGCTACTTTCATTACTACGTATATACGTTTAGGCTTTATCCGCAAGGGACAAAACTCTAAGCTAATGTCGTAAGGGTGACTAATTAAACTTTTTTTGCTCCACAAAAACATGAAGGAAAAAGAAAGTGGAATTAGTTGCAAACCAACGTCAATTTGTATGCTACTATCGGTAGCAACTTAACAAAATTGTTGATATGGTACGACAGTAAGAGACACGATACCATATGATTATGAGCGTAATTATATAGAGAAAAATATAACATATAGGAAGACACGATTATGTAGTAATTTAATTATTTGTAACATCTACTCAATTTCACGTGGCTTTAGCACTTACAGAAATTTGACATGAAATAGGGACACAAACACCATCCGTCGACAAAAAGAGAGAAATCAGGAAAGCCAGATGAATCCATACACGGCTTATTAAATGACCAATTATTATGCCTCCGAAATTTAAAACTTGAAATATGTATTGATTTTCTTTTTACTAATCAATATATATATTGCAATTTGCAACTATCGGAGAACTTAGGTATATTTAGTTGAAAAACTAGTTATTCATATTATTAAATTATAACAAGTAGTTATATTTACCATATAGCTAGCAATTATAGCAAGTAAGGATAGTTGGTTAACATTGTATTTGGCAATTTTTTGTCTAGGAGAAAATGATTGGAAATAGGTATAAATCAAAATAAATGAATGGAAAAGAAAAAAAAAAGTTATTTTCTCTTTGTGTTTGGATATATAAAAATGAAATGGAAAGATAAAAGAAGAAAAGAATTTTGATTTCCAATGCTTAGTTTATGACATATAAAGGAAATCAGCCAAAAAAAAATTATATAATAGACAATATTCCTCTTCTTTCTATTTAGTAAAATTAGGTGTAATGAGTAAGTTTATAGTTTTATACTCTTTTCTACTCATTTTACCACTTTCTCTCTGATATCATTGAAGACATAGACATAAATACAGTATCTAGAAAATACAAGAGAAGATCGAAATATTTAGAGGATTACATTATGTAAACAGTCATATATAGTAGATAATAGAAAAGAGTTAATTCTTACAATAATAGATTATAAACAATAGAACTCTAATAGATCATTAACAGATCTAGAAGGAATCTAAGAGATCTAACAAAAATAGTATAAATAGGAGTTGGAAATTAGATACGAACACTGATCCTTCTTTTGATGATTTTACATAAGTGATTTCTTGGAGATTTCTAGCATCTTTAAAGCCTAAAACAATTTTCATTTTTGTTTTCCATCATCACAAACATTTTGCAAAACAAACACAAACACATTATATTATTTTCAATCATACGGCATAAGAATACTATCAACATAAATTCACATTAAGATCTACATAGTATCTATTTTAGATTGTGAAAAGAAGTCACAAATTTGAGTTTTCTTTGAAACCGTGAGAGAGAGACGTATCGTTCCTATCTATATGAGTAAGGAAGGTTTAGGAGAGAGGGCAGATTATTTTGTATGGGAAAATATTTTGTAAGTAATGGGCCGGGCTTTCCTTAGTAAACCTAACACTCACTACTTTTAAAGAGAAATAAAATAGCTTTCAAAAGGGAAAAAGCTTTCTACCAATTTCCGTTCGTTTTCTTTGATTCTCACTATTAGGTCAATTATCAAAAACAAGATTTGCACCCTCATTTTTTGTTTATTTCTTTTTAATTAATTTCTTTCCTTTTCATTCAATGCAAACACATCAAATTGATCATGTTGGAAGGAGGGCTTTGGACTCTCTATCACTATTTGTGGACATAATTTAAGATCTTATTTTTTTCCCCTCGAAATTGTTTAAGTGCTTTCACGCTCATAAATCGACCTTTTGCTTTTATTATGAATTCAGATAAACCTAATTGTATATTTTATTACTTGTGCAATTATTGTTCGATGTATTTCCCCTTCATCAAACATGGAGGGTGATGGATGTAAATGTAAAGCAGTAAGCTAGATTTTTGACCTCACCTAGAAACTATTTATGCACAACATTCACAAATAACCCAACCTACCACCGCCACCTATATTTTATCCTAAAAATCTACCTTCATTTTGTCTGTCCCTACTTTTTTGTTAAGTTGCCAAATTGTAATTTTTTTTTTCTAAATATATTATTGAGTTTAAGTACGAGTCATCCACCACATTATCTACACTTATATGCTACGTTTGATTTACTAATTGATATAAAACAAAAATAAAATTATAATTTTCAAGTAATATAATAAAGAAATAATAGTTATAGTCAATTTGAAGTCTTATAAATAAATATGAAAATATATTGAAAAAAATCTAAAGAATAGCTATTCCTTTTATCTTATAAAAGAATTGGAATTCCTCATCTTGTGGTAACAACATTTCTTCAAAATAATCATTTTACTAACCAAACACAAGAATAAGTCTATTAGGAAAGAGCAACTATTATTATCCATTATTATGAGTTAATTAGAAATGTTGTTGAAGTTATTAACTGACTTTAAGACACAAATTGTTTTTAGTTTAACTCTTAAATTTGAGCTAACAGCTTGTTCACTTTGGGGGGAAAAGCTATTCCATTTGCCCCTTATACCTCATAAATTGCTATTTATATGTTTAGTTCATTTTTCCACCTATAATAGTAATATCATAAAGAATTCCAATCCTTGAAAATGTTGAATTACAATTCCAAAGAATTGCAATCAACAAAAGGAAAAAAGAAAAAAAGAGAAAGCCATCCACTATCCTTGTCTTCTTCTACTTCCTCTCCATTATTATTCACTACTAACACCATCATAACACCACCACCAAGCACCTACCAACACCATGCACCAATAAACCACCACCATCATGTGATTGTCTTCATCTCTAGTTTAGACAAGCACCCCATGGTAGAAGGGAAGAGAGAGGTAAAGATACGAGTGATGCCAAATCCAATCAAAACATGTTTTATCTTTTTGAACTATTGGATTCAATTTGGCCTTATCTAAGGTGAGAAACATTAATTTAATTGTGTTTATATATATAATTGTGTAAAATAAAAAAATAAACCAAATCCATTTAGTTCTTTTCAAATTGATTCGAAGAACTTTCTCTCTGTAGCTCATAAAGTTGAAACTCGAAAAATTTCTCTCTAGAATTTCATCTCACTTAGTTAATATCAAGAGAAGCTAAAATTAAGTTTGTGTTCTTAGGTGTTCGCATATCCTTAATAACCCAGTCTTTTGCATTGATTTGCTCGAAAGCAACATGAATGAAGATATTTAAAGTCAATCGTTTGTAGGTCTCATGAATTGTTAGTTGCTACTCCACTTATGCGTAAACCACCATCATTGGTGTGTTGTTCGTTGCTTAGATAACACAATTGATGCCTTTTGTATAATTAACCACCCTTAGAGGCACAAACAAAGCTTCTTAGCTACTATCTTTTTCTTATCTACCTTTTTGTTATGTAATAGCATTTCACTCCATAAGAATTATAATTTCATTTTCCCTTTATTCTATTCAACAAAGTGCATGGAAAATATATAAAATATCAAAGCAAAGAAAAAATTTTCTTAGAAATATCATTTGAAATAAGGTGGGTTATGCCAACCGTTTGCATAAACTTTTGAAATTGTGAGAATACTTCCAATTTACTTTTTGTTTGTACACTCACATCAATTTCATGTATATTAAATATATTTTTATGGAAATTATTAGGTGCTTTTGTAATTACCAAACTTATGTATAGATATCTATATATTTTTTAGATTTATTAGAGATTTAATGTTACAATAGGAGTGTATACGAGACAAATCTACCCATAAGTTACTTGAGTTCAGCTCAGCATTTACTCAAATTCGATTCTACTATAGTTGAGTTAAGCTCAAGCTCAAGCTCAAGCTTAAGCTTAAGCTGCTTAAGTAATTTATCGAGCCCAAACTCTGTTGTTTTGATGCTCAACTTAATAAGCTTACAAGTCTAATCAAACTCAAGTTAATTTCAAATATTAGTTGAATTCGAATCAAGTTTAAATATTATTATTGTTTTACTCAAAAACTTATAACATTTATTAAGATTATTAAGTCTAAATGAACTTAGTCGAATGGAGCTTGAATTACTTTGAGCTGAGTTCGATCTTCATAAATTAAAGCTCGAATTGAGTTTGAGTGTTGACTTTTTATCATTTGAGTTGAGTTCGAGTTAGCAGTATGTCATTTCGATTTAATTCGTTTATAGCTATATTACAAAACATGAAATATAGCCATATATTATTAAGAAAAATTATAAATTATCTACATAATGTAAGAAGACTTTAAAAAGTTAAGACCGCTCTCGACCATGTGGTACAAATGTTAGGATTTTAATGGGATTCGTCATATATATGATTAACTCCTCCAACTAATATGTTCTAAGAATTGGTAAAAAGAAATTATTAAAACTTTTAAGAAATGGGCTACATGAATAATTTACCCTTTGAAATGAGAGAAAACAATGCTTGTGTGCCTTGCCAACAGTTGTTTGTAGGTGCACAAGACGAAGACACACGAACACGATTGGAAAAGGGCATGTTGAAGAGAAAGGACTCATGTTCAACACTCCCAACTACATGGCCTGGCCTCCCCTGACTGATAAATGACAAAGGTAATACGCATATATACGATAAAACTCTCAGTTAATCAAATATTACAAATATAGAAAAATGGAAATATATATTTACTAAATTAGTATAAACTATTTATATCAAAATTCTTTGTTTAATGATACAGAGAACAAGCATAATATAATATCCTTCAATTTGCATAAGCAATGAGGCAGAAATACATATTTATTTGTATTATATTATTTATAGAAATAAGAGCAACTTAATATAATAATATAAATATTGATTTACTAATGAGATAACTTTATTTCGGTTTTTTTATTTAATAATTGCAATATGTATACTAATAGATAAAAGAAAAAAGAAAGGAAAGCAAGAAAAGAGCGGATCTGCAAACATCTTATTCATACCCAATTCTATCTTTTATTAAATTAAAAGTCACGTCCATTGGGTCCCCTTAATGTACTATGCGACTATACTCTATTCTTGTATTCATATTCAATTCCAAGCATCAGAGTAACTCACTCTACACATATACACACACACACACTCTCTCTCTCTCTCCTCTTTACAAGTCTCGTTCATTCAGTTCACCTCATATGTCTCCTTTTCACGTCCCATCATCAACTGGTCCTCTCATCCCGCCCTCCATTTTTCGTCTGTAGTACTTAATAAATCCAAAATATTTAGCAAAAAATTAAAAAAAAAAAAAAGAAGAGAAAAGACAACAAGAAAACCTTCTTCATTTCATCTCACATATATATCGGTTATAATAGTAGCACGGAGTAAAATGATGTGATCACTGTTTTTGAGGGTGAAAATGGTAAATTGAATTCCAGAAGTTGTTTTCCTTTCTGAGTTCTTTGTTTACCTCCAGAATCTGCTATACATGGATGCCCCAGAGCGCGGTAACATAGCTGTATCTGCTAGTATCACTGCAGCGGACCCCGGTCCAGCTGTTCTATCAGCACGACCAACTAGAGGTGGTGATTCGCGGTCACCGGCAGTGGTTGCTGCACAATCATCGGGGGCTACTTCTAGCAGCAGCGGAAGCAGCAGATACGAATCGCAGAAGCGGAGAGACTGGAACACCTTCTTGCAATACTTGAAGAATTACAAGCCTCCACTGACACTAGCAAGTTGCAGCGGGGCACACGTGATCGAGTTCCTCAAGTACTTGGATCAGTTCGGGAAGACTAAGGTACATGTAACTGGGTGCCCTTATTTTGGAAACCCTAACCCTCCAGCGCCATGCGCATGCCCTCTCAAGCAGGCCTGGGGCAGTCTGGATGCCCTCATAGGGCGCCTCAGAGCCGCCTACGAGGAGAACGGAGGACGGCCCGAGTCTAACCCATTTGGTGCTAAGGTTGTCAGGATTTACTTGAGGGAAGTTAGGGAAGGCCAAGCAAAAGCAAGAGGGATTCGTTATGAGAAGAAGAAAAAGAAGCGTAAAAGGCGCGGTTCGCTTCAGAAAGCCGGTGGTAGTGGTAGCGATGATATTAATGGTGATACACCACCTCAAACCTTTAGTGCTCATGATGGTGCACCTGATAGTGGTGATGGTGGTGGTCGCATTGGTCCTCCATCTGCTGGACCTGCTCTTGCTGCCGCTACGATTCCCTTCCCCACTAGCACTGTATAGTTAGTGTTTGACACCTCTCATGCTATTTTCATCTTTTATTTTTTTAGATTATTATTATTTTTTCCATTTTCCATCGTCGATATCTTTGCGTTTTGATTCGTAATTATTGTTGCTGAAATCTTTAATTGTATCTATTGAGTTTTATGCTACATATTTATTTATCGAGAATTCTACTTATACTATATATACTATAGAGATGGTATCTTAGCTTCCCACTGAACACAGGATCATTCCAGTTAATTTTCCTTCCAGTACACGACTTTTACTCGCCGAATGAAAAGAAAATAAAAACCATAATAAATTTTAGGAATACTCGACTGACTTCATAAAAATTTTGTTGGTGTCTAGTGCATGGTGCCGACTTAGGTAATAACACGATTCAATCTGGATTCTTTAAATTAATTTCTTTAAAGTTATCTAAATTTATTCTATTTAAAATAATATTATGTATAATTAATGAACGAATTTATTTATAAAAAAATAATATCATAATAATATTTTAAAATATTTTAACTATCTAGACCATCTCAATCCCATGTTTGGTTTTTTGGTCCGGTCGTACCCTACTGTTCAAGATGATGAAGAATCTTCGTCGAAGTTACAGTTGCCTTTATAAAGAAGTCAGGCGACAGATGTAAATTAAAGATAGATAAAGATTAATTGATGTACAAATTGATTTTTACATCGTACGCTCAATTTTTGTGTACAAAGTAAACGCGTTTTTTTTTTTTTTTTTTTTTTGCAGGGAGACTGCATATACTGCAAAGCCAAATAATAAGCAAAGGAAAGCAGTGTCCCCTAGGTCCTGGTCCCCCGATCTTCTCTCTATCTTCACATCCTATCGTTGACCATTATGTGATGGTTTTAGAGGCACACGTGCCCTAGTCTCATCGATCCATCCACTGGCATCATATAATTTTCCAAGTGAAATTACATGTTCATGTTCTTTAGAGGTTTCGTTTTCCTCGCTTTTTTAAGCCAAATGATCTTTTGCACCTTCCTGTTGCTTGGACCAGTCTAGGTATGTCCTTATACGACACAGAAACAGCCTAGCCGCAGACTCTACACACCCACGTTTACGTAATGCATTACTATAAATCACATCGAAATACATAGTAATGTTTTATGTAAAATTATGTTGTTACATATATAAATATGATTGGTAATTTTATATCGTGTATATATATATTTATACATATAACATGTCTTATAAATAAGAGCAACAGCTTGAATGCATTTTTCTTTCTTTCCAATCCGGTTTATGTAAACTCTAATATTATGTATTGTATGTGTGATACAGATACAATCTATATAGTATAGATTTAGATCCTTACAAGAATTTTTTGGGATGGCAAAGTATGAAAGCTACCTTTCTTTTTCCTGTATTAATAAATCATCACTTGTTAATTATTGGGTGGCTATAAATATGAGAAAAAGATGCATACATGCGTCAAATAAATTTTATAACAATCCCTTTATATTTTGTGTGTGAAGATTGTCTCGTTTTATTTATTTATTTATTTATTTGGAATACTACACACCTCATTTTGAAAACGACCGGTAGCCTACCCTCCCCTCCATTCCATTCTAGTTTATATATATCTTTTTTATATTTCATCTCCATACATATATATTACATATATATAATATATATTTTATTTTTATGTATAAATATTTTTTAGGGTAAATTTTTATTTTTATATTTAATCTACACTTTCTATTATAACTAATTAGGTATAGAGTCTGATCCCACCACCCACTTCCAGACAAAATCGCATTCTCCTCTTTTTTTTTTTCCCCGAAACAACAAACCAACACTATTATACTATCGCCCCATATTCATTGGTCTCCCCATGATGATCCCTTTTCCCTATTTGGTTATATTCTTCTTTCGCTAATTGGTTCTTTTGATTATTTTATACAATATGGTAGAAAGAAGAAAAAGAAAAAAAAAAAAGGAAGATAAGAATCCTTTCTTCTCTCTCCTCTTTCTGGCCATTTGTGCTTTATATTTAGCAAATTAAAATCATATTTTATCTGTTATCTTTGCTGCTTATTGCAATTTTCATTTATTTATTTATGTTGGCCCTCAGGATTGATTAAGAAAAAGGATAACTAGAAAGAGTGAGTGTGACAACTGACAACAACATCAAGGTATGTTCTAGAAGGATTGTGTCAGCTCCCCATCATTAAAAGGAAGGAAAAAATATTGTTTGAAATTTGAATGATTTGTTTGTATTTATCCATATTTGTTATGTATATAATTTATGGTTATTTTTAATATGTCATTTGGAAAATTGTTTGATTGGTCTTGATATTAAACCTAATTTTCAAGTAATGATGTTTTATATGCATCTTATACAAAACGGAAAATAATAGTTGAAGAGGGAAGACGATGATGGAACAAATGGGAGCAATAAACCTATTTGAAGATTGATTATTTAGTATGTAAAAATTATACTTTCATCTTATTAATAGCGCAATTTAACGAGGGTTTGCTTTGTGACTAATGTCTGAAATAAGCAAAAAGATTTTTCACCAATTACATTACAATTTGGGAAGGCTTATATAAATATTTATACACTAAATTATAACAATTTTAGCAAAATAAATAAAAAGATCTGGAGAGCATAAAGTTAAACCAATAACAAAAGAATAACTGCCTCATTATATTTTCTTTACACCTTTAAAATCGGTGCCCGAAAGAAAGGACAAAAGAAAAAAGTTAGAAAATAAACTAAACGAAGCATTAACTTCCTTAAGATTAGATAAAAGAGATCTCAATTTGACTAAAGAAAGGCAATCATTGAATTATGTTGCATGAATATATATTTGTTTGATGAATTGTTTGCTGCATATAGTTGTTTTACGATATATGTGGTTAGGCATATTTATGAGTGTGTGTGCAAGGTGGATAATGATATTCATAGAAATTATAATTCTTGTTTTACTTTTATTTCAATAATAATAAGTAAGATAACACTCTGAATCTCTAATCCAAAAGAAACAAGATGAGGGAACATGGACAAGCCTCTCCAGCAATTTATGAAATGGAATTGGTCGTTTTTTTACCTATCACATCGTAATCCAGATTACATACCATAATTCATTTTGTGATCCTCAATCCTTAGATATACAAGCTGAGATGCAGCTGACGAAGTTTAAAGCCATCTCATCGTTGTGCATCACTTGTTCGTTCTGGGATATTACATGCACAAATCAACATCTGTCGGTAAGAGGAGCGTATGGCAATTACGGTTTCGTTGTTCGCACCTAGACCCCAGATTAACAAAGAAAGAAATTGTCAGTACTGTGACCTTTAGTTTCTACTTTACCACATTTCAAAATTATCATTTAGGGTGCTTTGTCATGTATTGCCATACTAGCAGCATCGAAGAAATAATTAAATAAATTTTGTAATGCTGCCCCCAGAGAGAGCTAAAATAGTTTATAAAATGTTGGGCTGAAAGCTAGTAACAACTTGGAATTAATTTCTTGAACTAATGATATGATTTAAGAAGTTAGGTTCATGGACTTAAAATTAAAATTACTTAAAGAGAGATTTGGCATATTTAGTTTTATTTGGAGATCATTGTACCATCCTTTTCATTTCAAGCTTTTCTTAGGAAAATTTATGTGCACTTAAAAATGCCAGTAAAAAGATCCATCAAGATAAGGACTCATCTCTTCTCTCGAATGCCAAAGCAATCCAATAGATACTGTTTATAGCTAAACTTTATAAAAATCTAAGAGATTCTCTTCATTTAGGATAAGTTTTATATCGAAGAAATAAGAATCAGCAAGTAAGGCTTTAGGCTCAAAAATCAAAGATTATAATTTCTTCCATTCTTGATTGAGATTTATAAAATCCTAAGCGTCTCTTCACTCCGTTGGTATCACTTTGCCGCCCAAAACAGTAGTGACATGGTTCACCTTTGGAGTAGCCGGTCGGACAGGAAAAATACGAAAATGATGATGGATTTGAATAGAGTTTGAGGAGCTAATAATAAGTGTCCGGCCTATTAAGATTCACTTCCTTTTTCATGGAAAGAAATCTTCATCCATTGTCTTCCATTAATTAATTGGAATTAAACCTATGAAGAGATGTCCTAAGTTACACAATGAAAGTTGACCGAAGTTTGGGATTCTAAGTATCTTTTCCCTCCAAAAGGAGAGAAAACATAACCTAAAAAACTTTGTTGGAATCATCTCTTATCCTCTTTACCACTTGAAATTACTTAAGTATTAGAACAATCCAGTTTGATAAACTTTTAACTGTTGTACTCATTTTTATGTATTTTGCTGGTCACTCTTCGCTTAGTCCCATAGACTCTTTAGGGCTAGAACTCTTTGTCTTGTAGCTTCATTGCATTCTTATGATGGCCTAGCCATTCTTACTCTATTAGCTATAATCTATAGATGATAAAAAGGTTTATACATAATCGATTTATTTCGATGTCATTATACTATGTAGAGATTAAAAATATCATGTTAAAATTTTTTTTAAGTCATAAAGTAAAATCATGATGAGGTGACTCATTTGATACATCAACATACTTTAGATGGCTCACCTAAAATAAGGAATAAAATGAATGGAGCTTAAGGATAGATTGAGAGAATTTCAAGTATATTAGTCCCATGTTTTTTATCCCAAAACAAGTGGTCATCATTTTCCAAGGCTTAATTTGAGTAAAGCTTTGAAGAAAAGGATTTGTTAAATATGCTTATAAAAATTTCTTATTTCTTATTTCTTTTTAATTAAGTGAGAAAATAATTAAACGTAATTCATCTTACTAAAAAACTAACGTTTATTGGTTACGAGGGTTTCAAGATCTCTTAAATGATTTATTTGCTAGAGTTTCATGGTTTAAAGCTAGCCCTAGTGAACTTTTACTTGGATCGATCTTATTTATCTATTTATTCTTTTATTTTTCTTGGCATAGATAGGCTTTTGGGTGGAAATTTTCGTTGGCGAAAAGAAAAAGAGAAGGAAGATAGACTTAAAAGGGAAAAGGTATGGGTCGGGCTGTTAAGTCCGAGGTTTAATTCAAAGGGCCGGAGAAAGAGAAGGCCGGCGCTGTCGTTTTGTATGGACCCTTGATCGACAAGGCTAGGGCTTTGTTTGGTTTTGGATTTTCAGTATGGAAAAATGAATGAACCTAGGTGACACTGAGTGGATTTGACGAGACGGACATGGACCCCCCCATGCCCCATGTGATTGTATGTGTCTTTCAATTCAACCCCATTCCACCACCTTTGTTCTTTACCTTTTTGCCCCCTTTCTTCCTTAGGGTTTGTGAATTGCGATTTACACCAGGGTAATTTGCCTTTGTAAAAGGAGCGAAAAAAAGAAAAGAAAAGAAAAAAAAAATCATATAAAATAAAACACATGCTCTAAATTTTAGAGGGCTGATGAATAATTATTAAAAATGCAAGTCTAACCCCTACGCTTTCATAAACTTATAATTTTACTTAGTCCAAGTCAAAGCAAAGTCACTTTAATCTAAAATATCAGTAGAATTATAAATTTAAGTATATAATTACACTTTACTGTTGGATTTTGAGAGGATTGTAAGTTTAAAAATCATATTTATATACCAAATTAAAGTTATAAGTCTTGTATTATTATCACCGATATTTGTTATTTTAATTCCCATCCATAATTTTCAAGGGTATTATATTTTTTGAATTCAGGATAGTTTTATTGATTTAATATTTTCTAGTGGGTGCAAGCAAGCATAGCATACCTTGTGACAAATACTCTTTTCCTCAATCAACGGCAGGTAATTGTGTGTTTTATGTTTATGTATTACAAGACTTCAGGATTTTGGTCTTTCGAAGGATTTGAAAATTTTGGCTGAAGAATGAAATAAAGGAACATGGAAAAGATAATTATATGGAAGACCTACGTCTTAAACACCACACCTACCATCAATCCCGGCATCCCATCGCCCTCAAATCTGTTCTAATACGACATTGCACATCCACACCAAACACATCACGCAATCTCTTTCCCCGACGCAATGCGATCCGCAATTTCATTTCCATCCATGCTACTGTCTAAGGAAAGGAAAATGGGAAATGAAACCAAGAAAAAGAAAGAAAAATGTTATTGAGCCCCATATATATACTTAAATATATAATTTGTGTTAATATATTTGGTAGTTTGGAGAATACTTTGAATATGATTTATATAGTCCTATAAATAGTTGTTTGAAAGCCTGCGATGTGCATTCCAAAGGATAATTAGGTATAAATAGTTGTGTACTAAGGTATTGGTTGCTTTAGTATGATACCTCTCATGGATTTGTCCTTAGTGCTAATTGCTTCTGAGGAGGTTGTTTACCTTAGGAATATTTCTACTAAATATATTAAAGCTTAGAGTTTTGATGAATTTCAAGCCATTATATTAAAATATGCTTCGATTATTAAAGTAAAGATACAATCTATTTGAAAAATATAAAAATATTCCCTACTTCTAGAATCAATGCCCCAGTCAGTTTTGTTTGACATGTTCAGGATTACATTAGATAGAGAAGACTATAAAGTACTCCATCATAGGCTCTTGAGAGTTACTTTTTATTGTGACACTTTGCTTCACATGGCATTTAGTTCCCTCCTTCTAACTAATGAATTTCCCTGATATAACTTGTAATGATTGGACTTCTTACATCAGAGTGTTGTAAATGAATAATGTATCGAATCCTTTACAACTTGTTTCAAGAAATGTGTTGGAACTAATCGATCTTGTGGGTTTTTGTGACAAAGTTCAAAATATAAGAAGTAAAAAATAAAAGGTTGGTTCGATGGTTCTAAGGCTCATTCTCTGAGTTTTAAAATTTCAGAATTTCTTAAATTTTAATTCACACCTAATCTAGTCTAGTTAATGAAAATTTCTTAGGAAAATTAATAAAGGCTTTTATTTTGAAAAATTTTTCTCTTTATTTTTTTTTTAAAGACACAACCAACCATAGTTAGAAAAAGAAAAGAAAAAAGTAGGACAAGATCTAATGGGTAGAATAAATCGAATTATTTATTGGTTTAGGGGCACATTTCATGGTTTAGGGCCTAACACATTTAAAACCCTAAAGTGTTACCAAATGCCAACAAACTTAAAATGGAAGATAAACAATCTTTTAAAGGAATTTAATTATCTAAAGAGAGAACTACCAAAACACATAAAATAAGAAATTTTAATAGACATCACAAAAGAAACTTAATTAATGAAAATACGAGAGTTATATATTTTTTCTAATATTTTGTCTTTAGGAAAATTAATTTTCTTCTTTTTTTTTAAAATAGCTATTCAAGAGGATACCTACATACCACTAGTCATATTATACCATCATATTCCTTTGTTCTTTCAAAACTTTTTAGTGGGTTTGTTCCTTTCAAATTTTCAAAAACTTCTAAGTTTTACATTTTTAAGTATTCCTTTTTGAAAAAGAAAAGCTCTAAAGGAAATACTAATTTCATGACCATGAATTTCGAAAACCCAAAGAATCTAATTTTTGAAGAATAACCAATTAATTTCTTTCAATGAAAACCTTAATCATAGAAATCCTTATTTGTAGGAAAATCTATTTTTTCATGAAAATGACGAAAACTTAATTCTAAGAAGACTTTATTTTCTTTGAAAAATCTAAATATTCAAGAGTACAACAATCATGCAATTAAACAATCATGTTATAGCTGCTACATTTTAGGACCATGATTGAAGTTAGAGGTAATATAAAAAAAAAAAGAAGAAGAAAAAAGTAAGGCATCGGAGGGGGTTATAATACGATCACTTCAATACTTAGATTAGTAAAATGTTAAAGTACATAAAGTAAGTAAGAGAGTCAGAGTTCATGATCCTTTATCCATAATCTTCACTTGGTATTTATAGGCATAACAAGTAAGCTATTTGTGGAAGGTGGATCACAATCCCAAAATCCCCTCTTTAAATCTAGATCTTATGAAGAGGGTCTCAAGTCGAGAGCATGCTAGCTATAAACTTTCTATATCTAATCGAGTTTTTTTGCCTAGTCTTCTTGTAAAATTGTAAGTCAAGTTTGCTTGTTGTTGGCTTTATGGCTTAGGCTCTAAAGCATTAGACGGAGATAAGAGCTGGGGAGATATCTTCTAATGAGATCAATTGAGCTCTTAGGAGCTTAGTTTGGGCTTTGATGAGGTTGTTCTAGACGTTAGTAGCTTGACTTAGATCATGATAAGGTTAGCTAAGCCTTGAGAGCTCAGGTTGGCCTTGAAGAGGCTAGGCTTTTCCTTATAAGTAAGAGTCATGCTCAGAAGAGTTTAGCTTGGGCTTAGTGGCTTATGTCTAAAATAGCCTATCAATACTTGTCCCTTATTTCCATCGGTGATAGATCAGCAAGGAGAGTAAACTCCTTATAGGTTCCTAATGTCCTAAGATGAGCTATTAGATGAAATGGAATATATGAGCTAGCTATTTTGTTGTGTCATTCACTTCACCTTAGATGTTGGTGAGCCAAGGCTTCAATCAAAATAAAGTAAACAAGTAGGTAGGTTATCTAAGTTAGAGTGCACATGTACTTTGATGTCTGTGAAGTAGGGATTGCATGAGGTTTTAGTTAAGTTGGTATATTAGGAGGTATGCGACACGGTGGAACTTTTGAGTTATTCTAGGCTTTTACCTCCCAAGATCGAGTTGAAAACCTAATTCTAGAGTTAGTTGAGTAGAGCAATCTAAACTTGTTACCAGGTGTTGGATCTAAGGTGATGTAGCTTATATAAGAAGCCTTAATTTGATTTGTCTTTGTGTGTGTTATTCTAAATGCATTGAATGTTGTGGACACGTGGAGAGAGGCCATTGGTTGTATCAATAAATGGGGATCTTGCTTAGGAAATCTAAGCCATTTGTTCCTTTGGTGGGACACATAATAATATCCGGTTGGAACTTGTCATGTTAATTAGTTTCCCTAAAACTACCACTCGATTTTTGTGCCTATAATTAGGAAAAGGCTTTATAAGAATTCACTTTTTAAATCTTTGCAAAATGTAGGATTTTCTTTGTAGTCTTGAAATCTTCTTCAAGCTTTTCAAATCTTCAACCTTTCAATTAAGTTTTCATCTTTCTTTAAAGCTTTCAATTCTTTAAGCATTTAGTGATCAAGGAAAGTATTGATGAATTATTGATAACTCTTATTTTAAATACATTTTACATGGTGATTTTATAGTATTTTCCTTTCATTTTTGGTTTTCTTTAAAGAAATTGATACTTAATTGAGTAAAATTTTAATTTTAAGGTTTGAACACATTCTTGGATAGAAAACGAAGAAAATGAATCAATTTTCACTCAATTTGGAGTTCAAATGAAGGAGTTATGAAGTTTTGAAGTTACACAGTTTGAGACACAACTGTGTCCCTAGGCTGTGTCCATCTAGGAAAATAAGTTGAGGACAGAAAGTTACACGACCTGGGGACACGACTGTATCCCAGGCCGTGTCTGGTGATAAAAACAGAAACCTTTCAATACATTATAAAAGGACATACTAGGGTTTCACATGAAAGATTAGACATTGAAAAGGAAAAAAGACTTGAGGAGAAAGAGAGAAAAAAAAGCAAAAGCAACATCCAACTTCAAGATTGAAAAGATTCATCATCAATAAAAGGGGTTTTTCATGTTTGATTTATTAATTTTGTTGGAACTTGTTTTCAGTTTCATTATGATAGCTTAGAATTCGTGTATTTAGGATTATGGAACCTAGGGTTTCATGTAACTCTTAGGTAGATTTATAATTTTCAATAAAGTTTCTATCTTTTCTTGATTTAATTATGTTATTTAATCGTTAATTGATATTTCTAGAGTATCAACATAAGATATTATGCATGATGATTGAGAAATCATATATATAATAAGATCTTGACATAATTGGAGAGAATTACATATATACTTAGAGATAAGATATATATTTCTTCCGAAAAATCATTCTTTTGTGTAGGAATTCATTATACATTAATGCGATTCTAAATTATATTACTAAGTGAAGAGATTTTGGTAAATAATTTAGGATTAGGGTTAATATGCTTGAGAAAGGTATTAAGCTTAATTGTGAATTCCTTTGGTCAAGAATAATAAAAATTGAATTAAATATATTTTAAGCGGTCACATGTTAAATACTAAGGGAAATAATTCCTAAATACATTATTACTTTCTTGAAGTCGTTCTTAGTTTTATCGCTTTCTAAATTGCTTAATTGAGTCTTTTAATTAGGTTAGTTTGTTAATTTTAGTATTTTTAATTAATTCAAACATTCATAATTTTCCGGTTGGATAATAAAGCTAAGGTTAATATTAGTACTCGAAGTCTCTAAGGGATTGACTCGGACTCACATCTGCTATATTAAAACTGATAGGTGCACTTGCCTGATATCAAGTTTTTCAATTTCTTTAAAGAAAACAAAAAATGTAAGGAAAATACTATAAAATCACCATATAAAATGTATTTAAAATAAGAGTTATCAAACTTCCCCATACCTGAGCATTTGCTTGTCCTTAAGCAAATAAATCAAAACAAAAATTTCGGGACAAGAAACCCTAAACAAAATTTATCACTATTTAGGAAACCAATAAACAAATACACTTGACCCTAATAAAGGTGAGAAAAACATTTTCAATTAACTTGCAATAGTAAAGTCAATCGATTTCACCATTAACAATGTCATAATTTCATCTGACCATATTCGAATGCCTCAATAATACTTAATACTAGAGTTCACTAGTTAATTTATGGAAATCAAAGTTTACCCAAGTCATTTAATTAAGGATTCCTAAACTAGAAATTAGATTTAACATTTCACCAACTGAGAAAGAGTCACAAAAATTTTGTCTATTTGACTAAAGTGTATATAATTCTCTATTCAATCTCACTAAGCACCATAATCTAAAACAAATACATTTTACATCCACTCATCCTCTGATCATCCCCCTAGTTCATGCTTTTGTTGGGAGGTCTTTTAAATTTACTTTATTTAAGCACAATTATGTTGGTAGAGGGAAAGAATCTCGCTCTTCTGATGGACTAAGACTGATCCATACCAACTTATTCTTTACATTGGTAGCGAGAAAGAATCTTGGTCTTCTGACGGACCAAGGCCGATCTATACTATTTTTTTTTTCATTAGAATTGGCATTGGGACTCAATCTCACTCTTCTGACAGACCAAGATGAATCCTTACCAATTTTTTCTATTCATTTACTTGTTATTACTTTTGACCTCCAATCGTTGTGATTTTTCAAGGGTTTCTCAAAAGAAGAATTTTATTTGTTTGTTTGCTAAAAATTATAGGGCTCTAAAAATTTCTAAGAGAAAGGTATACATAAAAGTAAATTTAGAAATAACCATGATTAACTCTCAACTAGTGATGTCGCTCCAATCTGAAGTCTCAGAGTCCCAAGCTAAATAACTCGTAACTTTGCCTTCTATAGATTTGACTAATCAATTCTAGTAAAGTATAATAAGATCAATAATGATCAAAATGACACAGTTGATTTGGCCTAACACTTGTTAATCACCTATTGCAAGTTAACTTAAAAATTAATTGGGTCAAATATGAATAATTGGTCTCTTAAATAGTAACAAATTCATATATATCCCTTCCCTACACTTAAATACGTACAGTGTCCTCAATGTACGACTAAGAAAGCATGGCAGTAAGAAATGAAACAAGAAAAATTAGCGTAGGAAAAAGGAAATATATGTATTGAAAAAGAAACTAATACTTCCCTGCCAGTCGAAAATAAGGTAAAGAAGTTCAAAACGAGGAAGCATCATCATTACATGTCTGATTTCACATGCCTTGGCCAACGAAAAACAACATACAAAAAAAAATATAGGAACTAAGAAGAGGGATTAGAATTCGTCTCTTCATCATCCTCATCAAATGGTGCCTTCGCCATGGTTGCAATATCGTCGTTGTTACTGCCCTCAACACCCTCTTGACTTCCTCCAGCCGCCTCTTCCTCACCGCCCTCATCATCGTCGTCCTCACCACCCTCATCATCCTCTTCCCCACTCTCACTATTCTCATCATGTGCATCCGACTCTTTCATCTTGAGAAATTTTTCCATTCTGTCTTGGCGGATATGAAGTTTATCCACACTTTCTCGGATAGAACGAACCTCAGACATCAACATATCAAATTTGTCTTCAAAGCTTGCTGAAGACGTCTGGCTTCGAGATGTACTGCGTGAGTGTCGACCTTAACGTCTCACTGGTAAAAGGTTCATGAGTCGGAATAACTGAAGTCACATAGGAGTGACTTGATTGACTAAGGTAAGCGAGGGCTAAATGACAACCTTAGTCCGCATGGCCTACACTAGTAAGGTGATGTAGTGGCCACAACAAATATGCCCTTTCTTTTGTGTAGTAGTGGCTTGATGGCTGAACAGTTCAGCGAGCTCGATGGCGAGATTGATCGGATGTTTACGAATAACACTGTATAAATAGAGGTAATCCTTGTTGGAAACCACACTAGTGTTGAGGCCTCGGCCAGTTAATGTATGGGAAAAGAGCTAATGAAGAACATGGTATTCTGGTTTGATTAATTGAGAAGCTTTGCTCTTCGCTAGATCATACGCATCACCAACAGTAATTTCGTTCCAAAACGTCCCTGGTGTTATTCCACGGGGAAAACGACATGAAAGACTTTGGAACTCTTCTATCCGTGTATAGCTATCTTCATAGAGACCGAGATATCTGCCCAATTGAGCTATGGTCATGTAGAAAGGGTGGCCACTCAAAGTGAAATGGAGTTTGCGTTTGGGGCCCATGCCAGTAGCACTGTCTTTATCGAGTTTGTAAGTACATAAAAACTCCAATGTCAGCTCTTTATAAATGGGAGTGTCAAGTGATAAAAATCTCTCCCAAATGGTTTTGTCCAAGAGCTCCTTCATTTCTATAAAGAGCTCTAATTGAGCGAGAACATCCCAATTTAGATGAAGGGTGTCGCTGAAAGGCTTATTCTTAAGTAAACTATAGCGTTGCGACTGGTAGTCTTCCTTGAATTGAAGCATTAGGTGCTCTATCGGAGGGAGAGTGGCTAATGGTTCAACAATTGCACCTTCTTGCGATGAAGAGGATGCTGCATATTTAGATTTCCATCTAATGGTAAGCTTTGCGCGATTTGCCATTGAATACTTGAAAAGAAACATCAAACCAAATAAAAAACGTGCATCTTTTCCACACGTAGGGTAAACGAAGACAGAGGGAGAAAGGATTAGCAGTGAAGAATATTAACAGAATTCTCATTGGGACATTTAAACAAACATGTAGAGTGCATCCACTAAACTAGTTGGGGTACAAGAAATAACTAGCAAATGCATCCAACTAATTATAAAAGAGACCCACTACATTACAATCAGCGTGAAAAGCAAGCGTCCCAACACCTCAAGGATGCTAAATGACCCAAAATTACTCTCACAATGCTTAACCCTAACTGGCGTAATGGAATAATGATTAGCAGATTAGCAAATTAGCAAACAAAATTTGGAATTGAGAGATCTTACATGAATATCTAACCGGAAGAGGCATCATAAAGGCATTAAAATCAAGCAACACAAGGCAATGGTGTATGTTGTTTATGAAAGAATGAAATAAATTCGTAGACCAGATGCAAGTATCAATTCACACAAAACCGTAATGTCTAGTAGCTAAACCTGCTTAAATAATGAGGAAGATAAAGCATAAACAATGAGGAGAACTTACTTGGATCAAGAATCGTGATGTCAAGAATCGTGAGGAGAAGAGGGAGAGAAGAGAGAATATGAAATATGTCATGATGTGTGGAAGTGTGTGTGTTTAAATAAATCAGGTGTATGCCGAATCGTATGGGGCTAGGCAGACACGGGCTGGGACACGACCGTATCCTACACCCATGTAACTCTCTGATGGCGAGGCCTTACTTAGGCGAACACGGGTTGGGAAACGACCATGTCCTACGCCTGTGTAACTCTGTGTTTGATCGTGAAATTTGGACGCATATGGGCTGGGATACAACCCTGTCCCTCGTTCGTGTAACTCTTTGTTCGCACGGCATATGGCGGTCGCCCCGTGTAACTCTTTGTTTGTGCGGCATATGGCGGTCGCCCGTGTAACTCTTTATTTGTGCGGCATATGGCGGTCGCCCGTGTAACTCTCTGTTTGTGCGGCATATAGCTGGGTGGACACGGGCTGGGACACGACCGTGTCCCACGTCCGTGTAACTGGCTATTGTCGAGTGGGAATACTGGGCACATACGGGCTGGGACACGACCGTGTCCCATGCTCGTGTAACTTTCTATGGTTGACGGCAATTCACTGGGCACACACGGGCTAGGACACGACCGTGTCCCATGCCCATGTAACTTTCTGTAAGTATGGCATTTAGACTGGGCGCATACGGGCTGGGATACGGCCGTGTCCCATGCCCGTGTAACTTTCTGAGTGCGTTAGTTCATTAAAAGGGTCTGGATGGATACGGGCTGGGATACGACCGTGTTCCATGCCTGTATAACTTTCTGTTCTTTTTTTTTAAAAAAAAAATTCATGGATTTAAAAGTATCCCAGCCTTAAAATAAATAAATAAATAAAAATACTTAAACTAGAAAAATAAGACAGAGAGAACTAAAGAGAGAAAAAATGAAACTAAAAGGGAAAATCCTATGACTAAAATTAAAACAAATAAAAGAAGCAAGGCAAAGTTAGATAAAAGAAAAATAAAATGGAATAAACTTAAAGAACTAAAGTGTAAGCAAAGTTAGATATGGGTTACCTCCTAAGAAGAGTTATAGTTAACGTCAATAGCTCGACGGGATACGTCTTCTTATGATAGTTCTATCGGGTGGAGATAAAACTCCTCTCGTCCAATATGCTCCAAGTTTCCACTCAAGTATAACTTCAACCATTGCCTATTTACCTTAAATGTGCCTTTATCCGGGTGTATAACTTCGACAGTCCAATACGGGAAAACTTGTGTAATTGTAAACGGTCAAGACTACCTAGATTTCAACTTACCTGGGAATAAACGAAGGCAAGAATTATACAAAAGAATATGATCGCCTTTTTTAAATTGTCGACCTTGTTTGATTAACTGATCATGGTACTTTTTAGCCCTTTCTTTGTATAATTTGGAGTTCTCATATGCATTCGCCCACCATTCCTTTAGCTCATTCAATTGAAGTTTCCTGTGAGAACCTGCACACTCAAAATCAACATTAGCACTCTTAATTACCCAATAAGCCTTATGTTCAATCTCTATCGGTAAATGACAAGCCTTCCCATATATAAGTCAGTAGAGTGTGGTCCCTAATGGTGTTTTGTAAGCGGTTCTATATGCCTATAGAGCATCATCCAACCTTTCTGACCAATTTCTCCTATGATACTCTATGGTTTTTTCAAGAATTCACTTAAGATCACGATTGGTAACTTCTACTTGGCCACTACTTTGGGGGTAGTACTAGGTGGCTATTCTATGCGTAACGGCATAACGTTTCAATGCTTGGTCGAGTTAGGCATTACAAAAGTGTGTTCCCCTATCACTTATAATTGTCCTAGGGGCGCCAAATTGAGAAAATAAGCTTTTCAAGAATTTTTTTACTACCCTAGCATCATTAGTAGGTAGGGTTTTAGCTTCTATCTACTTAGAGACGTAGTCAATAGCTACTAGGATATATTTATTTCCATTAGAGTTCAGGAAAGGACCCATGAAATCGATCCCCTACACATCAAATACCTCAACCTCGATGATGGGGTTTTGTGGCATTTCATCCCTATGGGATATATTCCCCACTCGTTGGCAACGATTACAAATCTTAACTTATTTCTAGGCATCTTTGAATTAGGTAGGCCAATAAAATCCATCATCTAGGACCTTATGAGCTGTCCTATTGGCATTATGATGCCTACCCGTAGGCTCCGAATGACAGTGGCTCAAAATTCTCCATCCTTCGAGGTATGGTACACACCTTCGAATGACATGTTCTGCATATACTTTAAACAGGTAAGGATCATCCCAAAAATAATGTTTCACATAAAAAAAAAAATTTCTTCTTTTGTTGGTGTAGAAGTCCCTTTGATATAATCCTTGCAGCTAAAAAATTAGCGATATCTACAAACCAAGGAATTTCCATATCACTTACCTGGTCGATGGCGTAGAGTCGCTCCTCAGGGAACTCATCTTTGATCTCATTCTCGTCGAGCATTTCCAAGTTTGGATTCTTTAATCAAGATAGGTGATCTGCTACTAAATTCTCAGCGCCCTTTTTATCTTGGATCTCTACATTGAACTCTTGTAGCAACAAGATCCACCTAATCAGTCTTGGCTTTGCATCTGGTTTTGCAAACGGGTACCTAAGGGCAGAATGATTAGTATAAACAATCACTTTAGATAGAAGCAAATAAGAGCAAAACTTATCGAAGGCAAAAACAATTGCTAGCAACTCTTTTTCTGTAGTAGTATAGTTCTCTTGAGCATTAGTAAGCTTTGCTAGCATAATGAATTAGTTGAAAGTTCTTGTCCCGCCTTTGCCCTAGTACTGCCTCGACTGCGTGATCACTGGTGTCACACCTAAGTTCAAAGGGAAGTGCCCAATCAGGTACTACCATGATTGGAGCATTGGTAAGTTTCTCTTTAAGGATATTGAAAGCTTTCAAACACTCTTGAGAGAAAACATAAGGCACATCCTTCTCTAATAACTTAGTTAAAGGGCGGGCAATTTTCGAGAAGTCCTTGATAAATCGCCTATAAAAACCTACATGTCCTAAAAAACTTCTTATGGCCTTAACCGAAGTTGGAGATGAGAGTCTTGTAATCGCGTCCACTTTGGCAGTATTAATCTCAATTCCTTGATATGAGATCTTATGGCCCAGCACAATACCCTCTTGTACCATGAAGTGGCACTTCTCCTAGTTGAGTACAAGATTGGTTTCTTCACACCTGGTAAGTACCCTGTCCAAATTATTCAAACAATGGTCAAATGAGTTGCCAAAACTGAAAAATCATCCATAAATACCTCCATTATGTCCTCAATCAAATCATAAAAAATGGCTAACATACATCACTGAAATGTAGCGGGTGCATTGCAAAGACTAAAAGGCATTCTATGGTAAGCAAAGGTGCCATAAGGATAAGTGAAAGTGGTCTTTTTTTGATCTTCCGGTGCAATAGGTATCTGAAAATAACCAGATAAGCTATCTAGAAAACAATAAAACATATGTCCAGCTAGTCGTTCTATCATTTGATCAACAAAAGGTAAGGGGAAATGATCCTTACGTGTAGCATCATTTAACTTTCTATAATTGATATATATACGTCAACCTATTACCGTTCTCATTAGGATCAATTCATTCCTCTCATTAGGGACTACTGTCATCCCACCTTTTTTTTTGGAACTACTTGCACTGGACTCACCTATGAACTATCAGAGATAGGATATATCATACCTGCATCAAGGAGTTTGATAACTTCCTTTTTTATTACCTCTTTCATGTTCAGATTCAGGCGTCTCTAAGGCTGTACAACCGGCTTATGGTCTTCTTCCATCAAAATCTTATGAGTACAAAAGGAGGGATTGATACCTCGAATATCGAATATTTTCCAAGCAATGGCCCTCTTATGCTCTTTGAGTACTTTTAGCAACCTTTCTCTTTGTTCTTCTTCTAGGTTGGATGCTATAATTACCGATAATTTAGATTCCTTCTCTAAGAAGGCATATTCCAAATGGTCAGGTAATTGCTTTAACTCCAACACTGGTGGCTCTTCAATCGCAGGTTTTGACTGTGCTTCCTTCATTTTTTTTCAATCTCTTCAAACCCTTTCTCGATAGAGGTAGGTTTGTTTGCCTCCAATTGGGTTACCACCTCGGATTTGATAGGATCTTTCCAAGCTTCTTCTATGCCTAATTGCAAGCAACTCTCCAGTGGATCCTTAAAAAGGACTTCCTGCATAAAACTTGAAACAAAAGTGACAGTAACATCCAAAAGGTAGCAAGTATCATCCTGATCAACAAACTTTTTCATAGCCTCTGAAATTTTAAACATGATCTCTTTATCTCCTACTCTAAGAATGAGCTTGCCATCACTAACATTAATGATAGCCCTAGCTGTAGCTAAAAATGGTCTACCTAGGATAAGGGGCAACTCAAAATCTTCATCCATGTCCAATATCACAAAGTCAACTGGAAAAATAAATTTACCCACTTGGACTAATACATCCTCAATAACGCCTTTAGGATACGTTACAGATCTATCAGCTAATTGCAAGCTCATGCGTGTGGGTTTAGGTTCCCTTAATCCTAATTTCGTGAAAAATTAATAGGGCATTAAATTGATGCTAGTGCCCAAATCAGCTAAAGCTTTGTCAACTAACAAGTTACCAATATGACAAGGAATTGTAAAACTTCCTAGGTCTTTTTGCTTCTTTGGCAGCTTATTTTGTACGATCGCTGAACATTCTTCACCCAATATAACTGTAGAAAGCTCCTCACACTTCCTCTTATTAGATAACAAGTCTTTCAAGAACTTAGCATACTTCGACATCTGCGATAAGGCATCAATGAGAGGTAAGTTAATATGCAATTGTTTAAAGAGGTCAAGGAACTTACTGAATTATTGGTCATTGCGATCTTGCTTGAGTCTTTGGGGATATGGGATAGGTGGTTGATATTCCTTCACCTTAGATGGCTCTACGTCTTTCGTTGCTTTCATTCCTTCCCTGCTCTTGCTAGTCTCCTCGCTAACCTTCCTCTCAGCATGCAACTCCTTCCCACTTCGAAGTGTCACTGCCTTAACATGTTCCTTTGGATTGTTTTATGTATTTCCCAGTAACGTTCTCTGTGGTCTTTCAGAAATTAGCTTTGCAAGTTGACCAATTTGGTTCTCAAGGTTGTGATTGGAAGCCTCTTGATTCCTCAACGATGATTTAATGTTGGATAAGCGAGCTTCATTGCCTTGAATATATTTGGTGAGAAGTTCTTCCATACTGGACTTCTTTTCTTGAGAAAATGGAGGTGGGAATGGTCTTTGAAACCTAAGGGGGCCAAAGTTAGTCTTCTATTGGCCTTGGTTTTTATTTTCCCATGAGAAATTGGGGTGATTCCTCCAGCCTGGAATATAAGTGTTGCTGTAGGGGTTATTTTGTTGCTTGGGTAGATTTCCTAGATAATCTACCTGTTCTAATTGTTCTTGTGCTCCATACCCCTGCATACCAAATTCACTTACATCCGATTGCACTTGTTGAGGTCCAATAGAGAGTGCATCTATCTTCTTACTTAATAGGTCTACCTTGGTTGCCAGAGCAGTGGTCAAATCCACATTATAAATTCCCATAGCCTTTTGCTTGGCTCTAGTGCTTTCCCACTGATAATTGTTCATTGCTATTCCTTTAATCAGGTTTTATGCTTGCTTAGGTGTCTTTGTATTCAAAGTACCTCCTACGGATGCATCAATCATCTGTCTCGTAGATAAATTGAGACCATTATAGAAGGTCTGAATCTACATCCATAGTGGAAGGCCATGATGTAGGCACCTCCTGAGCAAGTCTTTAAACCTCTCCCAGGTGTCATATAGAGTCTCCGCTTCCAATTGAGCAAAATAAGAAATATCATTCTGAAGTTTAGCAGTCTTTGTAGGTGAAAAATACTTCTCCAAAAATTTCTCTATCAATTCATTCCAAGTTGTGATTGAATTTCGTGGTAGAGAGTTCAACCACTGTTTTGCTCTACCCCTCAAGGAAAAAGGAAATAGCCGCAGTCGGATGGTATCATCCGTGGCTCCATTGATTTTAAATGTATCACAAATCTCTAAAAAGCTAGAGATGTGGGCATTAGGATCTTCATCTTGGAGACCGTCAAACTGAACATATTGTTGCACCATTTGTATAATGTTTTGGTGCAATTTGGAAGTTATTAGCCACGACGGTTGGCTTCACGATACTAGAGTCAGCTCCAATAAGTGTAGGCCTTGAATAGTCGGATATGGTCTGATTTGCTTCATTACCATTGTTAGCCATGTGTGGTGGATCTTCTTACTAAATGAATTGAGTGTTGGCCTCTTCACCCTCTTCCTTAATCTCAACAATTGACTCGTCTTCTGTGGTAGCCACAATTTGTCTAGGTCGCACTCTCAAATTTTGAAGGGTAATTCTCTCAATTTCAGGATCAAGTTCTACCAAATCTTCCAGGTTGCTTCGAATCATGCACTGCAAGGGCAAAAAATATAGAATCAATTGCAGCTTTAGCTAATAAAAATAAACAATGAAAACAAAAGAAAAAGAAATGTTCAAAGTAATAAAGCAACTAGTATTCTTAATATCGAAAGTCCTCGGCAGCGGCGCCAAAAACTTGATATCAATTATCTTCTACTTCTTCTTGTATTGTCACAAATGATAAGATAAGTATACCTCTAGTGTTACACCCTTCCCCCAAACCCCTTCCTCTAGGGGTGATAATAACAACAAATGGTACTTTAAGGTAAACGCATGGTATGATAATGTTGACAAGTAATGGCATTAGCAAAATTAGCGATAGGTTACTAGAGACTTATAGACTCCTCATTGATGTTTATGAGGATGGAAAACCAATTGTTCCATTATTTACCAAAGTAGAGACAAGTAATGCACCTAATGGTGTGCAGAGTGGCTTATCGATGAAAATTTTAAGAGTTTATGGGCATACTTCAATCCCTTGCTTGCTGGTTAGGTTTTGAAGAGGCAAGGAAGGAATGTACGGGGTTGCCTTGACGAAAGGAATTGGTTTGCTTATATTACAAGAATTTTGAATACGTTTCCTTTAACGTCTTTTAGAAGGCCTTCTTTTATTGTTAGCTCGTTTCTAGCATATGTCATATTTTAGTCACATTTGAAGATTTGTGTTGGAAGTTTAAGCAAAGGGCAACTCCTTAACTCTTCAGATATTTCTATAGGTTAAAGCATTCAAACGGTAGTTGGTATTTTTAAATGAGTAGACCTTATAGAAAATTGTTTGAAGGGATATTGATATGAGGCAAGTGCACCTATCAGTTTTAATATAGCGGATATGAGTCCAAGTCGATCCCTCAGAGATTTTGAGTACTAATATTAACTTTAGCTTTATTATCTAACCGAAAAATTGTGAAAGTTTGAATTAATTAAAAATACTGAAATTAACAACTAAACTACTTATGAGACTTAATTACGCAAATTAGAAAGCAATAAATTACGAACAACTTCAAGTATGCAATAATGTATTTCGGAATTATTTCCCCTAATGTTTAACATGTAACCTTTTTAAAATATATCCAATTCAATTTCTATTATTCTTGACCGGAGGGATTCACAATTAAAGCTAATATCTTTCTCAAGCATATTAACCCTAATCCTAAATTATTTACTGGAATCTCTTCACTTAGTAATATAATTTAGAATTGCATTAGCGTATAATGAATTCCCATACAAACAATCAATTTTCCGGAAGAAACATGTATCTTATCTCTAAGTATACATGTGATTCTCTTCAATTATGCCTAGATCTAATTACACATGCAATTTCTCAATGAACATGCATAATATCATATATTGACACTTTAGAATTATCAATCCATAATTAACGACATAATTGAATCAAGAAAAGGTAGAAACTTTATTGAAATTATAATTCAATCCAAGGGTTACATGAAACCCTAGGTTCCATAATCCTAAATACTCTAATTCTAAGCTATCATAACGAATCTAAAAACGAGCTTCATAAAAAACGTAAAATAAAGCATAAAAACCCCTCTTGATTTGATGAACAATCTCTGTAATCTTGAAATCGATGTCGTTCTTGCTTCTTGATTAATGTTCTTCTCTAATCTCCTCTCGTCTCTTGTGTCTCTTGTTTCTGTAATGTCTCTCTTTTTTTCTTTTGAAACCCTAATATGTCTTTTTATAGTGTATCAAAAAGATTTTGTTTTCATCACCCGACATGGCCTGAGACATGACTGTGTCCCCAGGTCGTGTAACTTTTTGCACTTAGGCAAATTTTTTGCACAACTTCAAAAATTCATAACTTCTTCGTTTGAACTCAAAAATCTGGACAAATATAGCTAAAACATTCATCTTTATCCTTTACAATCTACCTTAGAATCCTTAAGAATTTTATCAACAACGAGTTAAAAGAAATACACCAAGCCTTGTAAAATTTTGAGTAGAAACTAATTCAACATAGCTTCTTGATATGTTTGAAAATTTATTTGAATATATTGCTTAACCATTAATCAACCATTCTATAAAATCGAAACTAATCTAACTTAAAATCCCATGGACATAACCAACTTAATGGAATGAAATTGAACACATTACCTAAATATGCCCAGTAAAGTAAAGCTAGGCCTTTTACATATTTTTCCAACTTAATTTGTTCAAATTATTCTTAAAATAACGAAGGAACAATTGCTAATACTGATTCTGTACACAATTAGTATTATGCTCATCTGTTACCAATATACATTCTAACACACATTCTAGCATACATTCTAACCAGCATAAATCTAAACTTAATTTTCTTCCTTGAATTGATTTCATCTAAAGTTAACTTACACACTTGATGTTCTTTTTAAACACACTTTAACTTTTTTTTCCGTTGTGGTTTCTTTTAGAATTAATCAATATTATATCATGATATATCTATACACTTCATAAATATATTAGTGATAACTTATCACATGTTTTATTATCATCAAAACCAAATTAAAATACTCAACATTTTCCCCCAAACGTCGAACAAAAAATATAATAAACTTAAGTATGAAAATGTATTGAATTCATTCTTGAAATAATATTTTTTGTTTATCTTTCCTCTCCCCCTTTTTTTTATCATAAAAAACAACCTCAAATATTTTTCAAAAGCTTTTCTCCCCCTTTTTCTAGTAAAAGGATAACAAAAATAAATGGTATCAACTATTTGATAAAAATCTCTTCCTTAATATAATAACCATTACTCCCCCCCCCCCACCCACCCACCCACTAAGATCTCCTTTTTTAAGAAATGCTCACCCTTAAGATGATACCAATTGTTGATATTATAAACTAATAGCATACGTAAAATGTGGAGGGAAATTAAAATATAAGAAATAACAATATTACCAAATCATCGTCAATTTCATACTTTTACTTCTAATAAGGCTTCTATTAATTATTTCCAATTATGTTCGACCTTATGGACTTGCAACCACTGAAAAACTTATCATAATTTTTTAGGAACTCATTTAAAATTGGGTCATTTAAAATTCAAGCTTGAATTATGATTTTTATCTTGATGATTACTGAGCTTGGAATTTTTATAAAAACAATATTTTTCAATGTATCCCAACTTGTTACAAAAGAAACATACATAAGGAGAGGAATAATCATACTTGTTACTTACCATTCCTCTTTGGTTTTGATTTAGGTACTTTTTGATGTGCTTTCTTCTTATGGTTTTATGGTATCCGCTAATAGGATATTTTCTGCTTTGTTCTGGATAGTTTTTGACAAACTTTTTGACTTATTGTACAGCTTTATTATTTTCATTTCTTATAACTATTTCTTCATTAGTAGCTTCTTTAAGTCTTATAAATACTATCTCTCATTTAGCATGTAATGATTCACCATTTTCAAATCCTAAACCAGTTTTAGAATGATTGACATGTTGACAAGAAATAGGCATTTGAAGTTTTTTATCACTTTCATCAAACTTTTTAAATGTATTTTGTATTGAGTTAGATAAATCATCTACTCGTCCTTTCAAGCCTTTTATTTCTTCCTTCAATATCGGATATTCATTTATTAACACTTCCTTTGTAACATGTAAACCTTTGCTATCGTTTTTCAAGATATCATTTTCACCAACTAAAAGTTTATTTGTTTGCACGAGAGCTACCTTTTCTTCCTTCAAAAGCTTGTTTTCATTATCAACTTTTATAATCTTGTCAATGGATTTTGAAAAGGCTTTTAAAAGCTTACTTATCTCAACACATATGTTATCAGGAATCTCATCATTAAAGTTACTTTTAGATTTGAAGCTTACCTCAGAAAGTGCTATCAAACATAGATTCGCTTCTTTAAATTCATCATTCAAACCTTCTACTTTAGCTTTTGACTCATTCAAGTCACTCCATGTTACCATAAGAGACTTCTGTTTTTTCTTATACTTGTCCATCTTCTTAATGAGTACTAGACACGCATACTTTATGTGTCCAGGTTTTCTACATTCATAGCACATCACTTCTTTCTTCTCTTTTGTCTTCTTTTCTTTAAATTCTTTCCCTACATCACTTTGATTCTTATTAGATGTCAACCTTTCAAAATATGATTTCTTACCTTTTCTTTTAAGCAACAGATTCAAAAGCCTCACTAATAGTTTAAAATCTTCATCCTCATCAGATAACTCTTCACTTTCTGAGTCATCCTCTACTTCTCTGGCTTTAAAGGCCATAGACTTTTTCTTTGGATTTTCTAACGCACTTTCTAACTTGAGAAATTCAACTTCATAAGCCATCAACTTGTTGCATAATTAACTAAGACTGAGTCTTGTCATATCACATGCTTCCTCAATAATTGTCTTCTTTGCAATTTACGCCTTAGGAAGGATCCTTAGCATTTTCCTAACAAGATCTGCATCATTCATTTTCTTTCGAAGAGATGACAACTTATTAGCTATGGCAGTAAAACGACTAAAAGAATACTTTATTTCTTCACTAAGAAGGATACGGAATGTCTTATATTGTTGTATAAGGTATTGATCCTTGTCTCCTTAATGGTGTCCATTCCTTCATATGTCTGAACTAATATATCCTAAATCCCCTTTGTTGTATCACAAGAAGAAATTAGATAGAATTTAGAAGGTACAATAGTAGAAAGAAGCAAATTCTTAGCTTTTAAGTTCAATTCAGCTTTCGTGATTTCTTCTAGCATAAAAGGTATTTCTGACATTTCAACATCTCCATTTGAAATAATTCCCCAAGCCTGATAGTTGGTTGCCTTTATGTAAGTCTCCATCTTGAATTTCCAATAAAGAAAATTAGTATCATAAAAAAATGGAGCCTTGCTAAGTCGAACAGTCCATGAATCACTACTTTCTGCCATTGATCTTGACTCTTTGTGATATTAGAGCGAGGCTCTCATACCAATTGTTGATCTCAGTAAGATATTGAGAGAGGGGTGAATTGATATCTTTTGTAAAAACTACAACTTTTTATTTAAAAACCAAACCTCTTTTAATAGCTTGAATGGCATCATAGTAGTTGGAGATTGATTACGCAACACAAATAAAAATTAGAAACTAAATAGAGTAAAGAGAAAGAAGATCCGGCAATCGATTTATAGAGTTTCAGCGTTTTGGCTACTGCTCTCTTCTTGCTTTACTGTTGGGAACCCGATTCTCCTTACTGGTGTCGTTCCACTAGTATAAACTTTTTAATAAACAAATATCAATGAGAGATTATAAGGATTTCTAGTCGCTTCTCTATCTTACCTCACTAGCTTCTTCCTAAGCTATACATAGGACTCAGAGAACTCCTTAATCCTCTCACACTCAAATACAATTCCTATAATGTTTACAATGGAATTGAAATAGTACAATCAAATGCAATAATAATGAAATAACAAAACCGTTTTTTCTCAGTTTCTGACAATCTGCCCAAGAATATTTTTAACTTTGGTTCTAATATTGAGTGTGCAGTACTCCTTTGATCAGCAGCAACTTCAAAATAAATAGACCCTCATATAACAGCTAGAAATGGTTATTTTTAGATTTTTCTCCAAGATATCTTTATTTAAACACAATTGGTTTTGTTGTTAGAGAAATATCCTATGAAAATAAGAACCAAATATTTGAATTTTTGAAAACTTGAATCAAGCTGATCCTGATTTATTTCTTTGTTGAGTTTTAGTCATTTGACAGTTGTTGCACATGATGATATGCTCCAATCTTCTTTTGATTACGAGGAAATTCAAAAATTTGAAAATCACACTTCAAATATTATGGATAAGCATGAAATGCTATGATCAAATCTTCATATATCTTGCTCTTCAAGAATAGTTCAACACTTGATCATAACTTATCTAATATTTTCCATGAACCAATCTATTTCCTTCTTCAATATCTTTATTTAAATTAGAAACACTCCTAAAAATCTGAACAAATATATCCAAAATATCCATCCTTATCCTTTATAAGCTACCTTACAATCCTTGAGAATTTTATCAACAACGAGCTAAAAGAAATACACTAAGCCTTGTAGAATTCTAATCAGAAACTTGTTCAAAATAGCTTCTTGATATATTTGAAAATTTATTTGTATATATCGCTCAACTATTAATCAACCATTCTATTAAATTGAAACTAATCCAACTAAAAATCCCATGGACTTAACCAACTTAATGGAACCTTAAATTTATTTGATAAAATGATCTAATGGGCTTCATTAACTAAATTAAATATGAAAAACCCTAAACTATGTCTAACTATGGTTATCTACACTAGTAATTAGAGTTGTAAGCTTAAATTACATTATAATCATCTACATGCATTCAAACATCATAATTAGCTAAAAATAATCTCAATTAACTATATAGGATAAAATAATTAGTTAGGAAAACAAGGATCACTTACCTTTAGTAGACAAACCATTGCCTCAATTGGTAAAAATCATAAAATGCAAATCGGTCCCTACTTGTACTTATACCATGTAACTAAGAATGGAAGGGATTTGTTCCCCACCACACCTACTCATAATCAATCCCATTTTGACCCCTCCATTTCCATTTTACTTCATCTTCTTCCTTAGAATAAACCTTAGAAGCACTCTCTAAAAATACAATTCAAAAACAAAAGAAAAACAAGAGTAAGCTTCTTAGACTTGGCTATCTACTCGAATGCCCCAACCTATAACTCTTTACTACTATCTTCAAATGACATAAAACCACTTGCATTTGAATCCTTTTTTATCTCCCTTTCTTATTGAAAAAATCTTTTATTAAAGGAGTTCATTTCATTTTCCATAAATAAAGTGAAATGAGACCCTTCGAATTTCCATCAAGGTAAACTTGCACCTTTTCAACTTTTCTTCTAGTTTGAGTTTATGAGCATAGATCTTAGGCTTAATGACTAAGGGAAAAATTATTAAACTACCACCTTTGTTACCATGTTTACATGCCCATATATGTGCATTTTCTTAGATTTATAGTGTAGTAAACATGTTACATATAACTTCAGAAGCATATAAGTTACAGTAAGATGATAAGTTGAAAAAAAGTAGAAGAATCATCATTATATCTTCATTCCTATGCTAAGGACAAAACATATGTATGTATATCCCCACTATATTCTTGATTTCTCATGTTTATTTTGGTAGGAAATGGTTTTTAAGTGCATTTTAGTGGTAGTTTGATGAATGTTCTAGCAAGTTAAGTACATGATGTATAGAAAACCATTGGAAATCATCTTAAACCACCCTAAACATGTTGAACAACTTGTTATAAAATGTTTATTAATGGGTTAATCACATGGTTAATTAAAGATAATTAGGATTTAGGACTTAAGACATAATCTTATAAGACAAGAGGCTAAACAAGGTCTATAGTAAGTAGTTAAGCTTACAATGGACAATAGGTTTTAAAAACCTACTTAAGACCCAATGAACCATTAGTATTAGATTTGGAACTGAAGATAAAATGGGTCATTTAATCATCTTAGTAAACTATTAAGCCCATTGGATTAGACTAAAGTCAAGATATGAGCCTTAGGACATAAACTAGGCCTAAATTTAATTAAAAGGCCTATAAACCAAGCCTTAAGCCTACTTAATCACTCATGACCAAATCTGTAATTTTATGAAAGGTGAACTAAACTTAGGGCCAATGATGAGCTTAAGTCTAAAAGGCAAGTAGGATTGGGCCTAAGGCCCTAAATTGTAAAATGAGCCCAAAGAGCCTTAAGAAAACCAAAATAAGTAATACATGGCTAAATCTAAACCTAACTTAAAAGGACTTAAAGGAAGATCTTCAAAAGGCTCACTAAACCTTAAGGCCCATGTAAGACATCCACTATAGGCCCCCCTAATGAGTTGAAGCCTTAAGCTTAAGAAAAGAGCCCATTTATGCCCATAAGAGCAATACTAAGGACCAAGATGAAAATTTAAAGTGTTGGGCATAAAAAGTTTAATAAAAATACTTAAAAGGAACCCTAAAATATCACGTATACGGCTTAAGATAAAAACTAAGCCCAAAGCCTAAAACTAGGCACAAACCCTAAAGTGACCAAACTTACCGTTTGGCTACACGAACTTATAAGACCTAAATAAAAAACTAGCTGACCCTAAAGTAAACAATGACCTTACCAAATGACAGAACACTAAAAAAATGATTAAATCAACTATAAGAACGTGAAAAACGGACTTAAAATAAAGAAGTTATAGTGAAAATAAGTTTTAACCATACTCAAAGATTAGGGCGAGTTTTAGTAATTAGGTAGACTTTTAGGTTCTTAAAAAAACCTTCTTCTGATTACTTATATATACATTATTATTATGTTTTAGTTGACTTAATTTCTAATTCAGGAAGCTCGAAGTTTAGGACAAGTAGGTAAGCAAGCTAGGTGAGGGAGCTTCAATGAATTGCTATTTGGTTGTGTTTGATAATTGTTTTATGTTCTATTGCTTACCCATGGTTGTCTATTGAGTGACTAGTTGTTCTGTATGCTAAACATCCATGTAATCGCCTTATTAAAATTGGTAAGTTTAAATATTTGGCCAAATGAACCGGATATACCTATTGCATGTCTATGACCCATTAATTGTAGATTGTGATGTCTATAGCTTTGTCGAGTTTTTTGAAAAATTTTCTAAAATGCATTTTTGAAATGCTTTACAATTCAAAGAAAGATTTATCAACTTATTGAGTACTCATAGCAATCTCTTGTAATATTTTACTTGTTGAGGCAAAGCTAGTAAACCATTTTCAATTGATTAATAGCAAGTATCCTAAGTTGGGACTCACATAAGCTTGTAAGGCATTATATGGATTTGTTGATAGTGAGCCCATGGGGTGTTGTGTCGATTATTGATAGTGGATAGCCCTATATGAGGTCTACCTAATTGATTAGTATGGTATTCTCAATTAGAGTAATAGTTGAGTTCCATCTATTAGGATAATACCTATAAACAGCCTCATGCAGGTAAGGTAAGATGCCATGTACGGTTAAATACGTGGGATAATTGACGTGTAGTTGATGCAAATCTACACCTTCCATGGTTCCAAAGCCCTATTGATGTGTTTCTTGTACTTACTGCATGTGTATTCAATTTGTGTGTAGTTAAACTGCATGTTTGTTAATAATGCTTGATAACTTACTTGAATGGTAGTAGCAAGAGATGATAAAGGCATATTTTTCTTGTTTTAAAAGTGCAAATTAAGATATAATTATTATAGATTTTATAGAAATCATTAAGAACTGGTACTTAATTATTTTCATTTGGTCATTTTAGGAATTAGAGGATTTAACAGTGAAATTACGAATGATTTAAAGGAATTTTAAGAAAATAAACGAAGTTCAGATCAATGCATTCAAATTGGAATTAAAGGTAGTTGGCCTAACAACTGGATAACAACTTATAAGCTTACACTAGTGGCCTTTGATGTCTACGCTGTCGGCCTAACTGCTGGCTTTGTACTTACACCATTGGCCTTTGTAAAAAAAGAAAAAGAAAAAGAAACTTTACACAAGCTAACGCTAATTGCTTATATAAATAGCTTATGTTTCATTGTTGGAGGGACTTTAGACCTACTTTTCCTTAGACATTAAGAATTATATAATAGTTTTTAGATAGTTTTTGAAGAATTTTTCGGGAGAAGCACTTTGATCATTAAGAGAATTTTGCTTTTGCTATAGAGACCAAGATTGAAGTTACAATTGAAGATTATTTCTTTCCAATACAAAATTGGTGACATCCATTTTGATTATTCTTGTGCTATTCTGTGAATTACTTATGCTTTTAATTATGAATTTCCTTGTAATTTCAATCAATATTTGTGTTTTTGTTTTCAAATCCATGGCTAACTAAATTTATTTGTGGGAATTGATGAAACTCTAGATAATTAAGATGATGATTGTGTTCATGTTATAGGATTAAGAGATATATGGATAATTCATGATTGTAATTTCTATGATTTCAATTATGATTGTTCAATTGATTATAATTGTTAAAAACCCTAATGATACGGAAGTTGATATGGGGTTTATTAAAAGTTCTTAGTTGATTTGGCTAATCAATGTGGAAGCAGAGTTAATTAAATTAATTAAAAATTATCTAAATATTAATGTAATGTTCGGCAATTGATTATTCACTAAGATAGTAGGGATAATTAAATTTGGACATTAGCCAATTATAGTATCAGGAGATATGTGATTATAATTTAGAGTCCATTTTTAATTAGAAGATGTAGAAGCTAACTAATTAATTAATGGTTTAAATTATTACATTTTAAGGTATAATAATTTTACTTGAATGATCATATAGCTATTAATCTATATAATATGATAACAATTTAATTTGCATAATTTAGGGTGAATTCTATTTTTCCCACAATTCTCAACCGATTACTTAATTTTAGATTTTTCATAGTTATTTTCTTTTAAATAATTGTTAGAGTAATTATTAGATTAATTAATTTAAAGAACTAGTACATGATTAATAATTTCTTAGTCTTCGAGGGATCGACAATATTACTTTCTTTATATTACTTGATTCCAACCTAGTATACTTGCTAAAGTATTCGCAATTTATTTATATATATATAGTTAAAGCAAATCAAGAGACAATCTTATTAAGCTGTGGTATACTTACCTCCCAATAGTTCCTTTTTGTAGGTAACCAAAAGTTGGGAATTGACTAAGATTAGAGTACAGAGTGTTCTTATAGCAACTGGATTAAACGGATAAGATTACTTTAGTAGGTTGTATTAGTTAAGCCGAATCTTTGTAATATTTAGTAATTCTTGATTTGTAGAAGTTAATTATCTCGTCTAATTGTTTGATAGGTGATTTAAACTCTTTGTAGTCTTGGTGGACTGTGGATTGTTAGGTTACCCTAATTACTTATATAAATAAGTAAATGTAAGTAAAATAAATAAGAACCTTTAGAAACCTAATAGTTATAGTTTTGTAACCTCTAACTTACAAGGCATTCTTTATATCATGGGTGTACACATGATATGAAGATTTTAGAAAAAATTACTAAGCCTCTCTATGGGGCATTACAATTACCATTGATAGTCTCTTCAAGTTCAATTATGATTAATAGGAAAATCCTCTGAATGTGCTTAGAAAGCACAAAAGAGCAATTATTTAGAAAAATTTCAGATATCAAGGGATTTAACCCATCTTTCTACACCTAAAAAATACTCATGGAAGAAAGACATAAACCGATGCACAACCATAAAGGCGATTGAACTCGAACATAAAAGAAGTGGTTATAGCTGAAGTAATAAAGCTTCTCTATACTAGTATGATTTATCCAATTTTTGGCAATTCATGGGTTAGTCCTATACAAGTTGTACTTAGAAAAGAGTGATGACAGTGGCTCCTAATGAGCGTAATGAGTTGATTTCAATACGAGTAGTCATAGGATGGAGAGTTTGCATATACTACAAGAAACTTAATGATGCCATAAGGAAAGATGACTTTCTTCTATTGTTTATTGATCAAATGCTGGAACGCCTATTAGGTCATATGTATTCTTATTTTTTAGATGGTCTTTCTAGTTATTTTCAAATCTCTATTGCCCTAAAAAACTAAGAGAAAATGACATTTACATGTCCTTATGATACTTTTGCCTATAGGAGGTTGCTGTTTGGATTCTATAGCACACCCAACATGTTTCAATGATGTATGATGCAAATCTTTGTAAATTTTATTCAAGATATAATAGAAGCGTTCATGGATGATTTTTCAGTCCTTAGGGATTCTTTTGATCAATGCCTTAGTAACTTGCATAATGCTAAATAGATGTGATGAAACTAATTTGATGTTAAATTGGGAGAAGTGCTATTTTCTGGTGTAAGAAGGTATAAGATTAGGTCACAAAGTGTTTTAAAGAGGTATTGAAGTAGACAATTGATATGAATCAACCACTTGGGCCAATCACACAAAGCTAAGCTAGAGGCCTACATGGACTTATCTAACGAATATTAGCTCATGAACTAATCAAGGATGATGATTCGATCACCATCATGGGCTTACCCCATCTTATGCAACTTGAGTGCTGAGCTTTAACCATGATTAAGACAATTTCCGAGTTGGGATGCACTAAACTACCTTCTATGTTGAGCTTTCTAGCAATCTGACCTAAAGGGGCCTTAGTCCATGCACAATGTCTAAGCTCAGACCCTATCCAAATTGGGTCAAGCATGACTCTTACCTCCTTCTTGATCTCTTTTGAGTTGTTTCCAACAAATGTCGAGTTGCTAGATAATGTTTGCCTACAGGAGTAGCTCAGCATTCAATCACCAATAGCAGTTTGATACGTATCTTCTAGCGCAATATTCTAAAAAGATTCTTTACTTTTTTGTATAATGTATTATTTTCCATTTTAACCCTTTTTGGGATGTTTAAGGAATCTTTTGTACATTCTCCTTTTTTGTCTTTTCCTTACCTATTGTAACGCCAATTGAGGTCATATAAATGTTTCACTTCCTTTGTATGTAGACATGACTCACTTACTCATTATTGAACTACAAAATTTCCTTATAGAGTAACCTTCATGTTCTCTTTTATCCTTAACTCTTATCTAACTCCTTTAGCAAGAGTTAGTCACGAGATACCCTAATATTACATTCATGTGTCGTATCAAGTGCTAAGATTAGGTTAAGTAGGATTAATTGGTGTATTATATTCAGTTGATAGTTGTTTGGATTTGGTAAACCCCTTTGTTTTCCTTTCATTCTTGTTTGTTATGGTGTTTCTCAGTATATAGGACATAAAGTGTTTTGGAGAGGTATTGAAGTGGATAATGCAAAATTTGACACCATAGAAAAATTTCCCCATCCCACTTCAATCAAAGTTATGCATAGTTTCTTAGGCCATTTAGGGTTTCATAGGAGATTTATCAAAGATTTCTCAAAAATAGTTAGACCTTTAACTTGGCTATTAGAGAAAGAAACTCAATGCATCTTTTTAGAAGAATGTTTAGAGGTGTTTAATATTCTAAAGGATAAGCTAACACACATCTCCATAATGCAAGTGACTATGTTGCAAGTGCAATTTTGGGGTAAAAGAGAGAGAAACACTTCCAGCCAATATATTACTTCAGCAAGACCCTTACAAAAGCTCAAGAAAACTATACAACCATAGCAAAGGAGCTGTTAGCAATAGTCTTTACATTTGAAAAATTTAGGTTGCATTTAATCCTTTTTAAAGTTATTGTTTATACTAACCATTCTGCTTTGTGTTATTTGTTGAACAAAATAGATGCCAAGCCCAGATTAATTAGATGGATATTGTTGCTTCAAGAGTTTGACCTATAAATCTGAGATAAAAAGAGAACGGAGAATTTAGCTATAGATCATCTATCCCACTTAGAGAATCCATCCTTAGAAAAAAATAGATGAACGAGATATCAACGATGAGTTTCTAGAGGAGTGGCTCTTTTAGTTATGCCCTTAGGCTACTCCTTGGTTTGTATACATAGCAAATTATTTTATTGCTAACTTTTTTCCTAAAGGATTAAATTATTGACAAAAGAAGAAATTTCTCCATAATGTGCAAAATTATTTTTGGGAAGACATGTATCTTTTTAGGATTTGTGTAGATTAAATGATTTGTATATGCGTAACCCACTTAGAAGGTTGGTAAATATTGGGTTGCTATCACTTAAGGCCAACTAAAGGATACCTTAGTGCTAATAAATCCATATAGAAGGTCTTGAGTCCAAATCCTACTGGCCAACACTATTTAGGGACATTTAGAAGTTTGTTGAGTTATGTGACAGGAGTCAAAGGGTAGGTAGTATTTCTAAAAGAGATAAGATAATAGGGATCAAGGACCACTTACATGCTCTCGAGCCCGAGGGCTCTCTCAAGTGGTCTACCGAGCCATTCAAGGTGAGTTAATCACCGAGAAGCAGTGCTTACCCCAATCTGATTTGCTGAGCAACTTTGCTCTTCATGTTATCTAAGATGTTGTCGAGGTGATCAACCAGCATGCCGAGCCAAACCCTCTATTAAACCATAGTCCCAACACCAAATCTGAATGCAACAATCCTCATTGTTGTCAAGGTCAATCGGAACTATCAAGAGTCGACTAACCGAAGCCAACCCTATGTGAACTTTTCCTGAACTAATCATTGTCTAGCCCCTTTTAACGTTAAATAAGCTTGAACCGAGGCTCACCCTTACCCGGACCATAATACTGTCAGAATTACCATAAAAATGCATGCGCACTGTCCTTTACTAACATCCATAAATTCCATTCTAACAAAGGATGTCCATGTTCCTTCTTTTGTACTATTTCATATTTTCCTTATAAATTATTCTTCTTTGTTTTTTTGCAAATAAGGACTATTCTTTTGTAATTTCTGTAACTTAGGATTTACCCTAATGGGATGATATAAATACTGTCATATTGTAAAAGTTGAAACAACATCAGAATATAAAGAATACACCGAACTTTTTCACTCTCAAGCTGAGTGTTCCCTTTACTCTTGAGCTACTCTTATCTAGCTCATTCGAGCGTGGACTAGTAGCGAGTGACCTCCAGTTATACTTGTGCGTTATATCAAGTGTGACTTGAGCTCGTGTGAGGCGTTGGTACATCATATCTTTTGTCGGTGCACGAGAAACCTTGCTTAACCTTCGACTATCATTTACCTTTCAAGCCATCTTACGGCTTAGACCAACCCCTTCAGTTACGTGTAATATCAGGTTCATGTGTTCAATCATGGGTTTGTATCATCTTGGTATTAGAGCTTGGTTATGTTCGAAGTTGAATTCTGCTATTGTGTTCTTTTAATAGTTTGTCACTACTTTCATGTGATAGTGATTCTATTGTTAGCTTTGAAGTTTAGTAGTGAGAAGTATTTCGTACTCTATTTTCTCCTGTTTTAGATATGCTAAAAAAGGGTGTAGTTGACTATATGTTTGTTGAGAAATTGTCATTGTGAAGTAAACATTAATGTTGGATTCAAGTGTATAAGGAACTTTAGGAAACCAAGAAAGTGGTACTTGGCATGGTCAAGGACATGAAGGAAGCTCCTCACCTCAGTTAGTAGGTGATCGTTTGGATAGGCTTATCAACTTAATAGCTAGTTTGGTTACTGTTATATAAGAAGATAGACAATGAGCTAGAAATTGCCCCATTAGGGAACGTGAGCAACAACAACTAGGCAATGGTCAATTTGGCTGAGCTAATGCCCCAACTCGACCACCTCGAGCTGAAGGAGTTGGTAGGGATGCTAAACGTAGGTTAGCACTTGAAGAGATTAAGGAAGAAGTTGAAGGAGATGATGATGCAAAAGAGTACTAAGGAGCTGAAGAAAGAAATGTACGGGCCCCTAGAGTCGAAGGACTTAGGATGCATATCCCAAGTTTTTTTGGAAGTAGTGATGCCAAAGATAACCTAGATTGGGTAGACAAGATTGAAAAGCAATTTGAATGCTACGAAGTGCTCAACAATGTAAAGGTTAAACTTGTTGTGTTGGAATTAACAAGTTATGCTACCTTATGGTAGAAGAACTTGCAAGCCACCATAAGAAGGGAAGGAGAATGAGAGATTAGAAGTTGGGATGATATGACTAGAGTCATGTGAAGAAGGTTTATACTGAGCTATTATTTGTAGAATACCTTCAAGAGACTATAAGAACTGAGACAAGGAGCATCGAGTATGGACGCTTATGTTAAAGAGTTTCAAATGCTAATGATCCGATTCAAAGTTGTAGAGCTAGAAGACTGAATTGTGTCTCGATTCATTGGCGGATTGAAGTATGAGATTAAAGGTATCCTAGAAACCCTTGACGTTAGGATGCTTAATGATGTAATCCGAGCTGCTTAGAGGATAGAAAGGCATCAAACGGGAAAGATTCTGATTACCCATCAACCGTCTTAGTAGTAGTCAACTTGTTTCGAGGAGACCTGTATGAACGGAACCAAGTAAGTTCACTGAGACCCAACCTACTTAGACTACTTAGTGTCTAATCAGGCGAATGATAGTGATCAAAGGCGAGGCATTGACCATTGAGGTCGATAGTGCTAATGAGGAAGTAGAAGAGTCGAAGGAGGATGAACAAACTAAGCTGTTCGAGGAGGAAGTTATCTACAGCGAGGAAGGCAACTTCATGTTAACTACTCTAATATTAAGGAAGACAATGAGTATCAGTCCTGTGCCTAAAGATGACTAGAGGGAAAATCTCTTCCACATTAAGTGTAAGGTGAATGAATTACTATGTGCACTAATTGTAGACAGTAAGAGCTATACCAATGTAGCATCTGCATTTATGGTCCAACAGCTGAAATTGCCAACCATTCCTCACTTGAAACCTGACACGCTTCATTGGCTTAGTGATAAGGGAGCCCTAAAAATGAACAAATAGGTATCTATGTCAATCTGTATAGGTAGATATTAAGATGAAGTGATTTATGATGTGCTAACCATAAGTGCATCCCATCTTCTACTTAGATAACCATGGATGTTTGATTGAGTAGTTATGTATGACGGCAAGATGAACACATGTTTTGTAGAGCATGAAGGAAGAAGGGTGAAATTAAGTCCCATGACTACTAAGTAGGTAAAGGTCATGCAATTCTAGCTTAGCTGAACCCTAAAGAAGGAAGCTTTGGTATTGACCTGAGTCGAACTAAAAAGAGAAATGGAGCTAGAAGGACCTATCTATCTACTTGTCAGGAGGCTTCTAGAGATGAGACTTAAGGAGGAAGAGATGCTAACTGAGGTAAAAACCCTACTGGAGGACTTTGCTAACTTGTTTTCAAAGGAGCTACTAGAGGGTCTACCCTCAATCTAAAGCATTAAGCATGCGATTGACCTATAGCCAAAGGTCGCTTTGCCGAACAAACCTGCCTATAGGTTGAACCTTGAACAAGCTACTGAGCTGCAAAGGTAAGTAGATGAACTCAAGGAGAAAGGGTATGTGCACGAGTCCTTGAGCCCTTGCACTATACCAGCCTTATTAGTGCCGAAGAAAGATAGGTCTTGGAGGATGTGCGTGGACAGCGAACCATCAATTCAATTACCATAAGTTACATGTATCCCATACCCAAGCTTGATGAAATACTAAACGAGTTAAGTAGAGTAAGAGTGTTCTCTAAGATCAATCTTAAATCTGGATACCATCAAATTTGAATGCATGAAGGTGATGAGTGGAAGATTGCCTTTAAGACAAGACATGGTTTATATGAATGACTTGTAATGCCATTTGGGTTATCCAATGCACTGAGCACATTCATGCGACTCATGAATCATGTACTCCGAGAGTTACTGGGAAGGTTTGTTGTAGTTTTTTTCAACAACATCCTAGTCTATAGTCTCGACTTAGAGATGTACTAAAAGCACCTTTGATAAGTGCTTGCAAAACTCTAAGCTAAACAGCTCTATGCTAATATGAAGAAGTACGATTTCTATTGATCCAAGGTGATCTTTTTGGGATTTGTTGTGAGCGGAGGTGGCATCCGAGTTGATGAGGAGAAGATAAGAGTGATTATAGAATGGCTCGAGCCGATATGTTCTACCGACGTGAGGAGTTTCCATGGCCTAGCATCATTCTATCGCTGATTCATAAAGAACTTCAGTACAATTGTGGCCCTACTCACCAAATTCTCGAAGAAGAATGTTGATTTCAGATGGGGTGAGAAAGAGAGGAGGAGTTTTGAGGAAGTGAAAGAGAGGCTAACTACAAGCCCTGTCTTAGCTCTACGGAGCCTCAACAAGATATTTGAAATAGAGTGTGATGCGTTTGGACTAGGCATAGGTGTTTTATTGATATAAGAAGGCTGACCTATTTGCTTACTTCAATGAGAAACTTTAAAGAGCCATACTCAACTATTCTGTCAACGATAAGGAGTTTTACTCTTTAATTTGAGCCCTAACGGTATGGCAGCACTACCTACTACCCAAAGAATTCATTATATACACTGATCATGAATCCTTGAGATATCTAAAGAGCCAACTGAAGTTGTCTTAGAGACTAGCTAAGTAGGTTGAGTTTATGGAGGGGTTTTTCTTATGTCGTAAAATACAAGAATGGGAAGAATAATGTAGTGGCCAACGCTCTATCAAGACGACATACCCTCTTAACCAAACTATAGACGAGGCTACTTGGTTTTTCAACCATCAAGAATTTATGTGTCAAGGACCCATACTTTAGTCTTATCTATGTCTGTTATGAGGAAGGACGGATGTTAGACGAATATCATAGCGATGACAAATACTTATTCAAGAAAAGGAGGCTATGTATCTCGACCTATTCTACATGAGAATTGCTATTGCACAAGGTACATGGACAGGGATTAACAAGACACTTTGGCCAGTGCCGAACTTATGAGGTATTATCTTCTAGATCCTTTTAGTTAAGGATGAAGAGAGATATCCAATCCATGTTGGAAAAATATGCAACTTACCGAAAGGTAAAGAGTCGAGCCCAACAAGGACACTACCAGTCCTTGTTGATCTCGACCAAACCATGGTTCGAGTTGAGTATGGACTTCATGTTAGGATTACTGAGGACGTCTCGAAGGAAGGACTTTATCATGGAGGTTGTAGATCGATTTAGCAAGATGGCACATTTTGTCCCTTATTCCATGGCTAACGATGCTTTGACCATCTCTTTTCTTTTCTTATAGGAGGTGATTAAGCTTTACGGCATGCCCAAAACCATAGTTTCGGATCGAGACCCTAAGCATGAGCCATTTTTGGAGGACACTTTGGAGGTGATTAGGAATGAAGTTATTGTACAATACGTCCTACCATCCATGGACGATTAGGATATGTATTTTCCAATCATCGAATTTGCCTACAATCAGATCGCCTACAACGTCACAAGCATGTCTCGATTCGAAGTCGCCTAGGGGTTCAACCTTGAGCACCCATTGGATTAAGTACCCTAACCGAAAACTAAAGATGATGACCGGCTAGCCATCGAGAAAGTTGAAGCCATCAAAACCATGCACCAGAAGGTTGTACAACAACTGAGTCGAGCTATTATTAAGCTTGAGAAGTGAAGCTAAGGACAAAAGAAGAGAGAATTTCAACCAAGTAATTTAGTCTAGATACACCTTAGTAAGGAACGATTCCCAAACTTGAGGAAGAGCAAGTTGCTTCCCAAGGCCGATGGACCTTTTAAAGTGCTTGAAAAGGTCAATCCTAATGCCTATATGATTGAATTACCTAAAGGATATGAAGTCTCAAACTCTTTCAACATTGTCAACCTCTAATCTTACACTCCCGATGACGAGCAAACAGGACCTGAACCAGATTTGATCCTAAATCTTGAACAACCTGGAGAGGATGATAGGGATCAAGGACCAATTACATGCGCCTGAGCCCAAAGGCTCTCTTAAGTAGTCCATCGAGCTATCCGAGGTGAGTAAAGTACCGAGAAGTAGTGCTTGCCCCAATTCAATCTGTTGAGCTACTTTGCTTAAGGTTGTCGAGGTGATCAACCAGCATGCCAACCCGAACCCTCCATTAAACCATAATCCCAGTGCTAAATCTGAATGCAGTAATCCCCATTGTTGTCGAAGTCGATTGAAACTGTCAAGAGTCGACCATCCATAGCCAACCTCATGTGAACCGTCCTTGAACCAACCATTGTTTAGCCCCTTCTAATGTTGAATAGGCCTGAATCGAGGCCTGCCCTTACTCGAACCACAATATTGTCAAAATTACCATAAAAATGCATGCGCACTGTCCTTTACTAACATCCATACTGTCCATTTTGACAAAGGACGTCCACATTCCTTCTTTTGTATGATTTCATATTCTCCTTGTAAATTATTCTCTTTTCTTTTAGCAAAAATGACTATTTTTTTTATAATTTCTGTAACTTAAGATTTGCCCTAACGAGATGATTTAAATACCATCATACTGTAAAAGTTGAAACTACATCAGAATACAAAGAATACACTGAACTTTTTCACTCTCGAGTTAAGTGTTCCCTTTACTCTTGAGCTACTCTTATCTAGCCCATTCGAGCATGGACTAGTGGTGAGTGACCTCCGGTTATACTTATGCATCATATCTAGTGTAACCTGAGCTTGTGTGAGGCGTTGGTGTGACATATCTTTTGTCAGTATATGGGAATACTCTATTCAACCTTCGACTATCACTTACCTTTCAAGTCATCTTGCGGCTTGACCCATCCCTTTGGTTACGCGTGATATCGAGTTCGTATATTCATTTACATGTATCACAAAATGTCTTAGAATCCCATTTTCATTTGTGAAATCTTCAATATATGGGATATCGACTTCATAGGGTTGTTTTTTAGTTCTAATGAAAACAAATATTTTAGTAGTAGTAGACTATATATCTAAATAGGTAGAGACTTAGGCTTTACCAATATATGACACTAGGGTAGTGAAACAATTCCTCAAAAGTCTATTTTATGGATTCGACGCACCCAAAGCGATTATAAGTGATTGGGGAACCCATTTTTGCAATGTTTAACTTGAGAAAGTGCTTAAATGGGAAGGCATTACTCATAGAGTTGCTACACCATACCAACTACGAATAAGCAACAAGTAGAAGTTGTAAATAGGGATTTAAAGAGGATTTTGAAAAAGACAATCGAGCATGATAGATGGGATTGGTTAGAGAAGCTCGACGATGCTTTTTAAGCGTACCGAATTGCATACAAGATACCTATAAGCACCACTAAATATTGACTTTGAATGATCTTTTGAAGTGTTTCAAGCTTAGAAAGCTTAAGGAGAAGTTTCTCAAACTAAGGAGGCTCGATAAATTGCAACTAAGGATGATGATCAATTAATGAAGGCCCAACCCAAGGCAATATGCTTGTAGGCACAAGTTGACTCGGTGGTAAAGAGGCTTATTAAATTCCAAAATTGGTGTTTGGCTATTGTATGTTATAGCAAGGAATTAGAGGAGAAGATAAAAGGTCTTTAATTTATGTTGGTGAGTGCACAAACTGAGCTTAATGATGTAAAAGGCATTGTTACTATGCTAAAGGTGATATTATATTGCTGTATGAGGGAGGAGAAAGAGTATAAGGCTAGGATCCATCAACTTAAAGAAGAATTGAGGCATCATTAAGCATTGGCAAATGGGTTACGAGGTGAAGGTAATGACATCTTAAAGGATGTTCACACGAAGATTTTTAAAGATATCATAATGCCAACTTCAACAAGATGTCTTTTTAGAGGTAATGAGGGAAGTAAGGAACAATGTGAGGAAGACTTCTACTAAATTTGATCTTAGCTTTTTGGATTACCTTGATGCACTTTATGTTGGAGGCAAAGATGCTAAGGTAGTTCGGATATATAATGTTAATATAACACTTAAAGTTGAGCATATGAATAGGGATGACAATGCCTATATAGATCTAAGCAACTAATCACCTTCGATGCTAAGCTATGCACCCCTCGAGGTATTGAACCCTCGAGGGAGCTATACTTAAGGGGCTAAAGCCTTTTGATGGGAATTAGCCTCCAACTATATCTAAGCCAAGGTAGATCTATCCGAAGCCGAGGCCTATCAAAGCTTGTCGAAGCCGAGGCTTATCAAAGCTTGCCGAAGCCGAGCAGAGGCTAGAAGGAAGAGAGGAAGGAAGATAAACACTTGGCATTAAGTCTGTCATTAGCCGAGGTGCCGAGATACTATAAGGTTGAGTACTTGAGACCAAAGAACCATTCGGTACAGCATCAAGAGACTCTTGCCGACTGATTCTAGAACTTAGCAATTGTAGGCCAACCTCCTTGGTATTTCGACGAAGCTACGTGAGACTTCTTGGACTCCTTCCCAATCCTGTACATCCAACTACCAACCTCATCTAATTCAGATACTATTGCTTTCAGGAAATGCTGAGTGACTAGATGTCGACTCCCCTTATAAAACACATAATTTTGTATTCTTGTATATTTTTTCCTTTGTTTTTTTCATAGGCCCAATTCTTTAGGGTTTAAGGTCTTGTACATTGTTTAAAATTTGCCACTAGGGTTTACGACTTGCTATGAATTGCAATATTTGTAAATAGGAGACAGATACATACACTAATTTCAATATATAAAATTAGATAGAAAAGTATATTTCTGCCCTTTTGGAATCTTTTCTTTGTTGAACAAGGATAGTTTTGGGTTAGCATTTGCTAGATTATTGAGTATAGATTAAACTCTTTAATCTTTCTCATATTCTTATCGATCTTGCCCTTAAGATTGTGGTGAACCCCTTCATTTGAACCAATTAGTGAGTTGAATCTAACCTTCATTTGAATCCCAAGCAACATTTAGTATTTGTGAGTTGTATCAAACCCTATTTTGAGCTTAAACCCTTGATAGTGTTTGTGTCTTGGTGAGTTATATCCATTCACATTCATCGTCGAAATTAACCATCTCACTTCTTATACATTAAACTCATTTGACCCATTCTAACTTATTTCGAGATCCAATGCTGTTCCCTCGATTCGTATTATCTTTGCTTAAGATTAACCTGGGACTGTAATATGAAGTGGAGCCTTACATACCCTAACCCTACATGCCGATTTGATTGAAGAGATCCTCTTGCGATCTTTTCCTATTGTTTTCCTTTCTTTCTTTTTAGTTAATCATTCCTTGTTTTATACTAGCTTGATTTTTCATAGTTATTTTTTTAGCGTTTAATGAATCGAAGTAATAATCCTTTGAAGTGTTTGTTGTTCTATTCTTATTGCTACTCACTTGGAGTTCGTGTTATTTAGGCTTGTTTTTATAATTGAATGTTATGACCAAGGGTGGTTTGGGAAATTATAGGTCTGTTCGCCTTAGAGAAGATTGGGATTTAGAAGGATTTAAGTGTTTATTTGCTTCAAAAGAGACCAGGACTAAATGGATAAGAGCTTATTGGCCTTGGGGTAGGCTAGAGCTTTATATATAGTAGTGTAAACTCAAGTTGTGTATTAGTTCTCAATGTGGAAGAGGAGAAGAGTATTATTGCTTTTTATAAGACGAGGTGCTACATCTTTAATCTATAACCCCATGGAGTGCCTTATAGTTGCTTGTGCCTGAGGTCGTAGCTCACTAATCTTACTTAATGTGATGTTGCTTGTATGTTGGTTCACATTGTCAAGTTGGTGTTAGATGTATTCCTTGAGGTACTTGCATTTGATGTTGTATTCAATGCCATTCTTTGAGTTCGTGACACTTATCGTTATTGCGCCTTATATCTCGATGGAAGTCACAATACATGTCTCGGTTCTACCTAAAGGGGTGGCTCTTCATCTTATCCAGCTAGGGAAAAGTTCCTTTATCTTTTGTCTCTAAAAGGATTTTCCTTGGAGGTTGGTTGAGTAGATTATGGTCTTGGTAAGAGGGGATGGCACTCTTGTTTCTTTTGCTGCCCCTAACACAAGATGAACTCTTTTCATCTTTAGGATTAAGCCGTTGCCTTTGTCTTATTTTTCGTTTAACTTCCCTTGGTTGAACTCCTAACATGTTGTGATAATATCTTCTATGTCGATGAACTTAGAGGACCTTTCTTGGAACTCTTCAAAATTTTGTGGCCCCTTCTTTACCAATGGCATGAAGAAGGGGCCATATATCTTCATGCCATAGATTGTGGCATGTAGAGTTATGCATATGTTAACGTTTGGTATTTTGAGCATTGTGATGGTGAAGTGAGAGAAATAGTATCCGATAAGCTCATTCAACCTTTGCTTAATAAGACTAACAGTGGACAAGTCCTTGAATAATATTTTATCTGCAAGGAAATGGTTATGGAACTGAGAGGCAAGCCTTTTGAAGTTGGAGATGAAATTCAGCTTTAGGTTATTAAACTAACTTTGAGCGACTTTCTTTAATGTACCTAGAAATGCTTTACAAGTGATTGCATTACTATAATTGTACAAGTTCATCAAGGAGCAAAAAGTAAGACAGGTGGTTATTGGACTTAGGTCCACCTTTCCTGTCATAAAATCAAAGACGTTAATCCTGGTTTGAAGTAGTATCAATTTGTCTTGAATCTCCTTAAAGAAAGGAGATTAGCCTATAGAGAATTGATAAGAAGAGTCTTTCTTTTTTTAATATTTGAACTCAAAAAGCCTTCTAATATACTTATTGAGCTTGTCCATGTTCCTATTAACCAAGGAATAGTTAGATGCAACCTTAGAAGGCATAAGGTAATGTTGTTTGTTGAACTTAGGTTGGTACCTAAGTTTTAGAAGAAAGAAAATGTTAGGCTAAGGGGGTATCAATCCTATTGGCATTGCCACTCTAATGCTTAAGTCAATTATTTGTATGGAGTATATTAAAGTGTAAAGAGAGCAAAGGACCAGTAGGAGTGTTTAGAGCGTTCTTACAGTAGTGGTTTGCCCCTATTTATAGTGCTTTGTCTGATAATTACATGAGAAGAGTAGTTGAATTGCTTGTGACATGTGGCGTCACTTGAATTTAAGCATGTGATAACCATGGGGACAAGTGAGTGGTAAGGTAGTTACCAACTGAAGCAACTGTCAAACTATACGTACCCTTGTTCAAATATTTGAATGTTTAAACATCATGAGCTGGGCCCTAGCAAATCGACCTTAGTAAACTTCTGTAAACTTAGGTAGACAAAAGTGTTACATGCTGGTGAAGCTCCACAAACATGTTAGTAGTTAAGATGCTAACCTATTGATACCATTTGAATAGAGACCATTACAGGATATAATTAAGAGCATAGTCAAGACTTAGTATAATTCCTAATTTAGAACTGGTCGACAATAGGTCAAGTATTTGGTTGCTTAAATAAAAATTCGCTATCAACAGGGTAGTTGACCCAAGTTGGGGCTGGAGCATGACTATCATGAACTGAGGATAGCCTAGTCGTGGCAGACGTCATATACTGTACGAAGAACCCTTAATTGGTTATCCTTCCAATCATGAACTCTTCACACAATATACAAAGCTCTACAACCACTAGTTTCCTAAGAACATATAGATCCATATGATATCATCACACAAACATATTTATATAAAATTTAAACTACAAAGTTTACAATACATAATAATTTAGTATATCTAAGTCTATATTACTAGTAAAACAAAAGTACGTAAGTAAAAGTTTACATAATCTGTTCTCTCTCAATACACTGGAAGGCTCGCTCTTGCCCAAGTCCCCAAACTAACCTATGGCATCCCCCGGCTAGCCTCAATGAACAAGTTACCCTACAGCAAAAGTTTAAAGAGGTATAAACCTAAGCTTAGTGGGCAAAACCCTTAGCCGTACCACAAGCAAGTTATCAATACAATATATTCACGCATATGAATGAATGATCAAACAGAATATCAAACAATGCGTATAGTTAACTAGTCCATATACGTAACTCAAATTTAATGCCCTTCGAAGTCAGGGTTGCAGTATACATGGTACCAATCAAATTCGGGTATTATACTAGAGCTTACTTTACTATGGAACTCTACGTTCCGTACTTAAATCAAATAAGTCTTTTATTTTCATAAAAACCAAGTTCTAGTATAATTGTGAATGGGCCCCCCGTAGTCCACACTCACTCCTAAATGGAGGCCTCTAGACTTGACCCTTAGCTAGGTGGTTGGCGCCTTTAATGCCTAGTGCTCCCGCGGGCCAAGTAAGGTCATTTTGTACAAGTGCATCGTACAGAAACAATAAATTTATAATAACAACTCCCGAATGGCCTTTCTTTACCTCTGTATGATGTGATGGCCAAAATTATGTTTATGCAATACATGTTGATGCATGTACCATTTTCTTCTTATAAGCTGAGTCTAATTAAGTCCAATTATGATGTGACCATTCAGTAATACACACAATCATTTTCTATACTACTATATAACAAAAAAAGTATTATTTGTACTTAAGGGAAATTCACAACTCAGCACATAATAAAATACATAAGCATTTCCCAACCCCACACAACAATCAATTAACAATAACATTTAAGTCAACTATCTACAATCACATACAAGCATGAAATCATAGGGTAAATACTTACTCGACCATGACGACTCGCTCTAGCCGTAGTAATCAATGGGGAGATCCTCACCCGTATCAAGATCACTTGATCATTACCATAAAATAATGGTAGTAAGTAATTGAATTAACTAGTAATTGTAGATATCTATTTACTTAATTTACTTAGATTACTGTCAATTTTTATCCAGTTAGACTTTATCACTAATAATATGTAACTTTTTCGTTCTATTTCTAATATTTATGAATTTATAGTCGTTTTTCATCATTTTCGAATGCACGTTCATACGGTGATGTTTGTTTTGGAAGTTACCACCCATGTTTTATGATATGGACTAAATTTATGGAAATTTCAACTATTGAAGCTTAATTATTCTTATTGCTTATATTTATATCCTATATTTGTACTTAATGATTTAATTAGCCCTTAGATTCTTACACTTAGAGAATTTTATCTTGATATTACTAATTCATGTACTTAATTAAGTTTAATCTAATTTAGGAAGTGTATTAGGGTTTACTAATTCATGTACCTAATTCTTATGTACTCTTCTTATTTCTTATTTTATAAACTTATACTTATGTCATGGCTTATGTCATTATTTACTTATATCATGGCTTATATCATCATTTGCTTATATCATGGCTTATGTCATCATGTGATTACATTATTACTTACATTATCTTTTGCTTACATAAGCTTTACCTCATGCATAAGTGTCTTATGTACACTTATACATATATTAAGTGTATACTTATATCTTTACTCTACTCATATGTATACTAGTATACTCATATGTATACTTATATTTATACCGTATTTATACTTATACATATACTCATATATATATATATATATATATATGGTCACATATGTATTTTTATACGAATTTCGTATGCCTAAAATTCCTCTTAAGAAAGCTTTTCAAATTTCATTCTTTTTGTATTTTAAGGGTGTATTTAGCATGGTATAGGTATGTATAGTTAGTATATGTCTTAGTTTAGATTATGTATATAATGAATACTTATCTACAAAGGTCTTTATATATGTATTTCTCTAGTATACCCTTATGTACACATACTTAAAGACATAAAAACATGCATCTTCTTCCACTTTATAAAGATTCCTACTCTTCTACACATAAAGGTTGAAGCTTCAAGCCTTCTTCAACATAGATGTATACAACACATAAACTACTCAAACTAACCTACTTTTTCATTTAACTAGTAAATAATATGAACCAATACATAATAACATAATAACATACCTTAGTCTGCTCTTGAAACATGGATGCAAAGTTGGAAAATTGAGGAAAGTGAAAAGGAAAGGGAGGTCACGATTATGGAGGTGGGGAAAAGGACTTGATTTTATTTTTCTTTATGTTTGAAAAGAAGAAAAAAGTGGGGTCTAAAAGGGGACAAGGAGTGGATGGCAAAAATGGAAAAGAAAAGGGAAGAAAAAGCTTAAAGAAAAGAAATCATTAGAAAGAAGAGTATTTCTAAAGTGAAAGTGACATTAAGTTGACTTTTCCACATGTTGACTTAGTTAACCTTTTGACCTTAGTTAACATATATTGACTTGGTCAACTTTTCAAAAGTATATGCCATTTAGTATATATAATGTAGTAATTAAGGAAAATTAGGAGAAAAATTAAGGAAATGAGATTTGGTGAATTGATTAGTAAAAATAGATGATGAGATCTTACTTTAGGTATTTATATCCTATATACATCATTTGGTAGGCTGCTTAGTATAACTAGTATGAAAAGTATCAATTAGGGTATTAAGGTTGACTACATGTAACCTAACCATCAACTAAACCCTTAACTCTATATAATACTATCCTAATTATATACTTATAAGATGAATATGATCTATGATACAATATGTTAGTTTTTAAGGGATTACTTTATTATAATATGTATTTATAAATGATTGAAAGTTACCTTTAATCTTTTACCAATGATTTGGTATAATACTAAGGTTATATTATCAATTAAGGTTTAAGGGTAAATTATGGTGATTTAATGCTTTTCTATCCTTAAAATTATAGTTTTAGGGTTTTTATCACTTTCAAATGAAATTTTTAGTATTTACATACATTTAAGGTAAAAAAATTTTATACGGGATTGACTAGTTATTTCAGGGTTTTCACTTTCATTAGCCTTGTCAACTTCTAAATTATCTAACATACTTAAGTTTATTTCAAAAGCTAGGTCGAAAAATGTAGAAGTTTACAATGATTCTATAAAGCTATTGTGTGATAAGTAAGACAATTGGAGGCTCATTCTTAGCCACAAGTGATGACGGAGGTAAGACATTGTTGTAGGAGATGTCATTCTCAAGTGTTGGTAAGACATCATAATACTCTTTTTCATTACGTTTGATTTTGAGCTTCTAGTTCTTTGGTTGTAGCTTAGGGTAGAGTTCCTTAAGTCGAACAAAATACTCAAGGTTGATTTAGTTGACTATTAGCATTTGTTATGGAGGTAGATTTTGGATGGTGTTTAAAGGTGCTTGCTTAAGCAAATGTTAAATTGCATAAGTGTTGTCTTATGGAACAAAGTGGGTGTTTGATGTGGATTCACAAATAGACAATGTTAAATGTTGTTGCTAGATTTTAGTAGAGTGGTTGAGGTTGGAGGTTACCTACAAAAATAACAAACATATGCTAAGAATAGAGCACCAGAGGTGGTTCTTACACAATCACTTTGATATGTAAGTCAATAAAGGAATAAAGTGTATAATGCAAGTGAGATTATGGGAGTACAAGATCCTTTGCCCATAGTCTTGACCTAATAATTATATGCTTGGTAGATAAGCTATTTATGGAAGCTAGATCATAATCCTAAGATCCTCTCTTTAGCTCTAAAAGTATGTAGAGAGGATCCTTGTTTGGGAGGGTGTTGGTTATAGACTTTCCTTATTTGACTTAGCCATTCTCCCTTAGTCTTCTTTTAAACCTGTAAGTCTGGTTTGCTTATTGTAGGCTTAAGAGCCTCGGGTCTAAGGCATTAGGCAGTGATGAAAGCTTAGGTGATATCTTCTAATGAGATTGGCTAAGCTCTTAGGAGCTTGATCTGAGTTCCGACTAAATCGTTTTAGACACTAGTAACTTGACCTAGATCATGATGAGGTCATCCAAACTTTAGGGAGCTCAACCTAGGCGTTAAAGAGGTTAGTTTGGCTTTACGAGCTTAGGCCATGCTTATAAGAGGTCTATCTGGTCTTGGAGGTCCAAATCTAAAATAGTCTATCAACACATTAAAAAACAATTAAAAGTAAATATAGACCATTTCTCATGTAAGAAATATGATAATAAAAAACATGCAATTTTCCAAATCATGTAAAGAGCATGTAGATTCTCTTATATAAAACTTTAGAAGCTTCACTTTTTTCTTTAATAGATGCATGGGATCTAAATTGAAACAAGGGACTAATAGTATTAAAGAAGAAATGCTATTATAAGAAGCTTAGCATTTTCTTCATCATTACTGGACAATAGATGAACTTTGATAAGCCCTTTGGATCAGAGCATAGTAAGTTTAAAAGCAACACAGAAAGCATATAGGAAAAAGTAGTTATGAGGAAAAACGCTTTATAGTTAATAAAAGGATTCAAGGGCTAAATAGGTTATAAAACAAACTAAGAATTACTAACAATTCGTTACATTAAAAAAAAAACACTAACAATTTACTAAGAAATAAACTAAAATAGATAGTTATTTAGAGGATTATAGCAAACTATAGAACGAAATGGATACTTGAAAGATAAACAAAGAGTAAAAGGGAAAGGAAACAAAATATAACCAAAGGAACAACAGAAATCCTATAAAGTTGCTAACAATGACCTCCAACTAAAGGAAAAGGAAACCATCATGAAAAGTGGTTACCAAAAGACATCCTAAAGCATTTATGAAATTTGATACTTAAAACATGTAATTTTTATAAGAAAAAAAAGAGGCGTAAACATGTAATTTTACTAAAAGAATGCAAGTAATCTTAAGTCTTGTAAAATATGGAAAATCATGCAATTAAGTTATTGAGATTCTTTAAAATAAAATATGTAATTTTATTTAGCGATTTGATCTTAACTTTGCAGCCTACTTAAGTGGCCATCACCATCAAATCCATGATCAATATACTCTCTCTATGTAAGGAATTCATATCTTGTATCTACAATTGTCGGTTACTTCATCTCAACTTTTCGACTCACTTAAATGGCCACTTTGAGTTGATCTATAAACTACATATGCTACGCTATGTTAAGTGGAGTCATTCCACAACATGTACATCTGTTCAACAAACAATACTCATGACACATTCTTAAGTGCCAAATATATTATAACCTCATTTTTCATGGATAGGAACATACAAAATTGAAGACTAGTTACAGCCACAGTTAAGGAATATCTTGAGTGTATTTGTCACTTGCTTAAAGCACTATGATTAAATTATAAACCCATTTCCAATTACATATGATCAACTTGGCATGTAACATAGTATTTATTATATTCAATATTATTAACAAAAGAATTTTTTTAGAACAAGTACAACGTTTCCTAGAATTTGTATATATTATATATTAGAGCACAATTTCTGAGTGATATATATTATATGAAGATATTATATCCTACTTTCTATCATATAGAAGTGTCTTTTAAAAAATTAAAATCGAAATCTATTTTAAGATTTTTAATACTCACCTAAAATTATCGTAATTATTTAAGATATGATATGTTTTTACTTGCTCAAACCCTATATATTTTAATATACCTATTAAGTACCGTCCATTGGCTATTAATAATGTAAGCCGGCCACAACCTTAAATTATTGGAGAGCTCAAGTCTAAACTCATTGGGTCCATGAGAAGGGAGAAGGTGAGTAATGAGACTTGAGACGAGTAGCATAATTAACAAAATGTAATAATATTAAAAAAAAAAAAAAAAAAAAGAAGCCAAACTTAGATACGTCCCCATCATAAGTTCATCAACAACATCGAAAAACTAGAACATTTGACACAACAACAAAACAACAACGACGCACCTTTCACTTTCAGTTCGGTTTTTTTACTCCCAACATTTCCCATTACCGAATTCGTGTAACTCCATAACCGATCTCACTTTCTTACTCACTGTTACAAATCTATCAAGCTTGACGCTGAGCTCTAAAGCCGAAGCTCTGGTGGTATAGTACGACTGGACTCGCAGCTCATCAGCCATGGCTGCAGCACTAGAGTGCTGGTCCAGCCGAGCCAGCAGCGCTGACGAGGACATGGTGGAGCAAGTCCTCATGCGCTCCAACCACCGTTCTGAGGCAGAGGCATCGGGTTCCGGCTCCGCTCTTCCTTCCCCTTCGAGCGGATCCAAATCCGGATCAGGACCCAGCAAAGACAACAACAGTAATACCTCCAATGCAATGCAGAAGCGGCTCCAGAGACTGAGCCGGAACGTCTCGGAGGCTCTGGCCTCCCTCAAGAACACCTTGAATTTGGAGTCTTCCTCCGGGGGTGGAGCTCCTCCTCCACCAACTTCACAACCGTCCAAGGTGGAGAGCGGCGGATTTTCTAAGAGAGTGGTGTGGGCCAGTGTTATTCGGAGTTTGACCCAGCTGTACCCGGGAAGCCAGTTACCGGATAAGCTAGTCTCCAATATCCGCAAGCATTACGATTCACTCCCTCTCAGGTTTCTGTATAATCTCTAAAGTAGTGCTTTATATAGTTATATGATAGAAGAAAAGAGAACATACTAATGGACAGATTTTCCATCCTTTGAAAATGGAAATCATTTTACTGTTGTTATGTATACTTTCTATGGTGGCTGAAACTAACACCTGCTATTGGCTGCCGCCTTCACCTTCCACTTTAGTCTTCACTAAAAGCTTCTAGTAACCTTAACCTTTTAGATTACCGGATGATATTTGGTGCCTAAATCTTGGATTACTGTGAAAGATGACAAATTCCCAGAATAAGGTATTTGTCTCAAGCGAAATTTTTGCTATTGTCAGATATTATCATTTGTAATTTCAATAGGTTTGCATAGCAGTGTCCAGTCACTAGTTTGTGGTTGACAACCTTGTGAGTTGCTAACAGAAATGCGAGAGGAGTGATTTTTTTTGTTTGGATGAAAATGAGGAAAGTGATTTCCTCCTATCAAAAATGGAAAATCGTTTTCTCAAATTCATCATTGACCATTTTCTATAGAGATTAAACACTATCACGGGCTATCTCCGCCACTTTTGCCCCCTTCACTTGCTAAAGCATCTAATAGGCATACCCTGTTGAGATTACTATGATATTATTTGACAATTTAAAACCTTGTCATAAAAGGTGTTGGAAAAAGTTCCCAGAAAGTTTTCAGCAATAAAAATGCACCTTAAAGCTTACTTCTTTTCATATTTTTGCGTTGCACAGTTATGCGCAGGCAGGTTTTGACATGAAGGAGGTTTTTCTACACATAAAGTTGATGGAGCAAGCCTCCGGGGATGATCACCCAGCCATTGTGATTCAAGAGGTAGCCAATGAGCTGGTTCAAGAAGGCTCCCTTCTCAAGCTAACTTTTGCATGCAACTCCTCCATTTCCTGGGCAGCTGTGTCGGCTGCTCTTGATTCTGTATCCATTTGTTCCAAAAAGATTCAGATATTTGAGAAAAAGGGCTTCACTTTGGGGATCGTTCTGTTCCTAGTCCAACCTGAGCGTGAGAAGATGTTCCGACTGCGCATTGAAACTGCTCTCAAGTCTGCCATGAAGAAGAACAGACCAACTGTCGTCAAGCTTCCTTTTGGCCTCTGTGGCTGCCAGGAAGAGACTGCCAATGCCAGGGATATGTTGCCGCCTGAAGAGGATTGCAGCGAGTTACATAACCTTAGGAATGGGTTTGACGCTTCCTACCAAAGGCCTCAGCTTCAGATGCCTTTGCCCACTTCGGCCTATGTTGTGTCGGTGGATGAGTGGCAGACGATCCGGTCAGGTGGCATTGAGATTGAACAGTGGCTTCTCAACTCCGATAATCTCGAGTTTGTTGATCAGACTGGACCCTATTCCTTCAAAGGCGTCTACAAAGGGAGAAGGGTGGGGATTGAGAAGCTCAAGGGTTGTGATAAGGGGAACTCTTATGATTTTGAGCTCCGAAAAGACCTTTTGGAGCTCATGACTTGTGGACACAGAAGTATTTTGCAATTCATTGGTGTTTGTATTGATGAAAGCCATGGTCTTTGTATTGTCACCAAGTTGATGGAAGGTGGATCTGTTCATGACTTGTTGCTTAAAAACAAGAAGTTGCAAACCAAGGATATTATCAGGATAGCTATTGATGTTGTGGAAGGGATCAAATTCATGAATGATCATGGTGTTCCCTATAGAGATCTAAACACACACAGAATTCTATTTGATCGTCACGGGAATGCTTGCTTAGGGGATATGGGTATTATTGTTGCCTGCAAAAGTGTTGGTGAAGCAATGGAGTATGAAACTGATGGTTATCGCTGGTTGGCTCCTGAGGTTTGTATGCTATCATACTCATCTCTAGTTGTTGTAATCAATTTTCAGTTCCTTTTGTGAGTTTCCTTAGTTATCTGGCATTTTAAGCTGCTAGCATGGCATGCTATGAAGTTTAATATCCAAAAAGTTTACAGCATGGTTATGAAACAACATAAACGATGTGCTAATTAGATCACTCTGTTTTCCCAAGGTATTAAGCCAATTTACAGCGCATTGATATATGAACTGCACTGCACAAGGTTGAAGATTACTTTGAAAATATTACTTTTTCATTTCATTCAGCAGGACAATAAGAGTCCAGTTGACTGAACTGCATCCACTCAACCAATTGTAATCAACTCATAGTATTACTCTGTTTCCTAATTTAATGTGTGACTTCCTGACCTGTTATATAGTAGAGCTGCTCGGAGAGCCGTCTTAAGTTAGTGCGTGCTTTATGTGTCATGGTGGCATTAAAGTAGGTGAGCTGTTTCTATTGTTAGGTTAGAATGATTATTGAGAATAAATCCATTCTAATCAATGCTTGTCCTTTTGGTTTAATGCAACTTTTTTCCATTGTCATCACCCATCACGTTGTATATCATAATGAATAAATTTGAGTTTTATTGATGGTTTGTGGGTTCTGCCACCAATCTGTCTCATGGCCACTGCTTATTGAATGGTTCAAGTTCCTGTGGATTTTCAATTGACTGAAAAATTAGAGGTTTTTCTCAGACTCTCTACATTTTTCATACCTTCGCTTAGACTGGAAATGAATTTTGCATCCAATTTCTGTTGCTTAAAATGGGGGGAAAAAAAGTATTTCCGAGGGGGATTTTCCCTGGAAACGAAGCATGTTCACTGAAAAACAAAGAGTTCTTCTCTCCCATAGTCATTCCATTATTTCATGCATCATACCTATTTTAGGTTGTGAACACGTTCATCCACTTTTCTTAGCCAAAGAAACAAGCAACATTCTATGTCAGTGTGTGGTTTGCCCCAGACAAGTGACTGTTGGACAGCATGCTTACAATGGACCAATTGCCTTTATTTTATTGGCCATAATGAATTGCATGCACTGAGCTAACTCTCCTGATTGTTTAATCTGCCTTCCTTAAAGAAGCTTATGTCACTTATTATGACATTATTCATTGAGCATGCGTTCCTTCCATAATAGCTTTTGCTTTTTCACTCATTAAAGTGATACTACCTAAGCATCCTCACTGATTAAATTGATATTATCAATTGCTGGTCATGCCCTTGTTGTATTGGCCACCTCTACCCTGAAATCATTCAATTAGTGGAGCCCTTATGATAGACCTTCTGAAAACTTCATTGGATTTTAGTGAGCGGATAACGCCGTATATGATAACACCACCAATCATTTATGGATAGCTACTACATGGAAACCCACTAGTTTCATGAAATCTTTTCCTTTTATGTTGGCTGTTATAATTACCAAAAAACCTTGGCTGATATGATTTGATTATTATGTCAACAATTATAAAGGATGAAAAATGCATGATTGCAAATATATCAAGGAAGTTTTCAGGGCTATTTTACACTAAAATCTAGCATGGATAAAAAGGCTATAATCTGACTGCCCTACAAATGTTTTATGTGTCCTTTCCATGATTTATGAATAGAGGACAAAACATGAATCAAGTTTTTTCTAAACATGGGATGTCTGCACCAGATGAGAATATTGCTTGATGAAATTCTTAACCAAGGTTGGCGTTTTCATTTGAGCAGATAATTGCTGGTGATCCGGAGACTGTGACAGAAACATGGATGAGTAATGTATACAGTTTCGGAATGGTACTATGGGAGATGTTGACAGGTGAGGCTGCCTATTCTGCATATTCACCTGTGCAGGCAGCCGTAGGAATTGCGGCATGTGGCCTTAGGCCAGATATACCAAAGGACTGCCCACAAATACTGAAATCTCTAATGATGAAATGTTGGAACAATTGTCCTTCGAAGCGTCCACAGTTCTCAGACATTCTGTCAATTTTGCTTCAATCCAACAATAACAGGTAACTGTCTTTTGTGTCTCCACGAACCCCATTCTGCCAATCCTGGAACTCCCGTGTAAAAGTGCTCTATGTGAACGAAGGATGCTGTACTGTAACACAAATTGTAGATGTCCTTACTTCCCCTTGTATTATTATTATTATTATTATCATCTCCCATCACAACAACTTTACTCCCATGAATCACAAATATTTAGAAAAAGCTCACTTTCTATCTCCTGAGACAACCCAGATCAATTATGCACCTCTACATCTAGCATTGGACTTGGCAGACCCAATGCAGTGCCTGTCTCAACTCTACCGTAGCTTTTGTTATTTGAAGTGTTGGACTGCACATGATAGTTCAAATGAATCATAGTATGATAAATGAAACATGCTTCCCTCGCGTGCTGTGAGCAAATGACTGGTGATCGCATTGTGCTGGAGTGGAGGCATCATCAAAAATTAATCGAAAGATGTTACAAAAAAAAGTGGAAGGCAGAGAAATGGATCCCTGTATAAACATATGGTCCTACAAGTGTATATGAAATGGGGAGAATTTTCTACTCTGGTGTGCTATTGTGTTTGATTCGTGGCTCTTTGGGGGGACCCAAGATGGGGGTCCCTCTTGTTTTCATGTCTCCTGGGCGGTGAATGCTGTCACTTTAAATCATTATCTTTGTAGTGTTTGTGAACTTTGGGTAAATTTCTCTTTTTAAACTTGTGTTTAGTCGATAGGACTAGTACCTCATGTAATACGACATAAAAGGAACAATGTCTTTAAAGGTGACTTTTCTTTTCTTTGTTTTTTTGACAAAGTTGTTGCCGTATTAGGCCTTCTTGTTCCCCCCATCATTTTGTGCATGTATGGCTGTTTTTCCATGTTTACTTTCAGACAAATTTCACTGCTTTTTCTTCCTTTGGGGGTAATTAAATTTCACTTTTTTGCAAGTCTAAATTTATGTCTGTTAATATGCAGTAAGATCATTTAAGAAATTTTATTTGTTTAAAAATCTAAGTATTTGATCTTTATTAATTGAAAAATCTAAATAGTTGATCTAAGGTAAGATATGCATTCTATTGAATTCTAGGAACTTATAATGTATATTAGTTAAAGGGTACTGCAATGTGTAGATAAAAATTTGAATAATTATTATATTTTTTTAAAACAATAAAAATAAATACAATTAAAATTAATAAATATGACATTATATTAATATGTTACTATTTCAGGAAAAAAATCATTACATTATTATGAGCAAATAGACATAATTCTTTCTTTCTTTTTTTTTTTTTTAAATAGATCTAACTATTATTTGTTACATGTTGAACATTGAACCGAAAAAAGAAAAATAATTTTTTGTAAAAAGCACTTTCGTAAAAATGACTCATTTAATCTTTATTCTCTTAACTATGTTGTCAAATGATTATTAATCTATTAAATGAATCCTTATGTTATTTTATTCAACAACTAGCATTATATTAAATTATAATATAATGATCTCATAAAAAATTATGAAAATATATTATATTAAATTATACCTTTTTATATAAAATGCAAGAGCTTTTGAAACTATATATTATAGTATAATGTAACAAAAAATTATTATGTCTTAAATAAGAGAAGTCTTAACAGTTTTATCGTATAAACTAATCTAAAATAGGAGTTAACCTTATAGTTACTATTATAGATATAATGTATATAAGGTGTATATGATTTAATCAGTTTGAAGTGTTTAGCCTGACACTTGTTAATAATTAAACCTATAGTATAACTTTTTAAAATACCTACTTAATACGACCTTTTGTCTGATAATACAATAGTGTTATAATTAACACTAAAAGTTCACAAAAGTCATGAGTCTTAAAGTCTGTTTATAATAAGATAAGAAATTAATAGGTGTCCTAAATAATTTTCAATTAGTTTTCTTAAAACAAAAAAAAAAAAGGTTAAAACTTTAGATTCAATGGATTCTTCTATCCTTACTTTTCTAACCAATTGCTCACTAACCTGGAGGTAGTGATATCTATACATCATAAACTTTCATTTATCACTTACAAAAGGGTTAATAGGGATATAAACACAATTAGCTTAATAAATAAGATAAAGTCAGAAAAATATCATACAATCACAAACATAGTTATTAATTATAATGAAACACAACACAATTAATTACTTAAAAACATTATATAATATTATTTAGTTCATTGTAAGGTTAAAGAAATTACATCTACTCTAACTCGGATTGAAGAGTTTATCGCGAATCAAATTAAACCAAACTTAGGCTTAAACAATAGAAAGTACCCTCATTTCATGACCACCTTCAAACAATGGCCTCCACCCTTATCGTGATCTTTTCACCTGTTACTTAGTTCGATTAAAAATGAGAAAAGGATCATTTCAACTATCCTTATGGAATGGAGTTGATATTTGGTTTGATAATCTTAATCATTTCCATGATGGTTGCTATGCATATCCAATTACGTTAGTAGTCATATCACTATTAGTTCTATTTAAAGATAGTTAGATAAGTTCACACAATACAAAACTATGATATTATGTAGAAAAAGATACTAAAGAGTTCAACTTCTATTACAAACAAAAATCAATCACATACATAGCATGTACACATACAACTAATTTACAATTATAAACAAAAATAGTATTAAGCGTCTAGATACTTTGATACAGTATCTTAATAAGCAATAAAGCTATGATCTCAACTTACCTAATCTGACACTCACTGTGGAAAGCCTATATTGTCGAAGCTTTGCTCACTAAGAGATCTTATATGTAGATTAAAGTTCAAATTTAGTTTTTGTAAAAATTATAAAAATACAAGGGTTCTTTCTATTCTTTATATCATCATAAAGTTATATAAATAAATATATAAATGTATTTAAGGTATATTACTATTTAAATATATATTTATTATAGTTCTATTATATAAGTTATATTAAGTTAATGAGCATTGGTAATATATGTAGTTATATTATTACTTATAATATATTGTTTTGTTTGTATTGAAATGTATTTTTAATCAGTTAACTTAAGTTTCAATTACGATAAGACTATTGTAATATGTAAATTTTCATAATATTATAGAAATATGTGTTATATTACCTAGGATTATTCAATTTTAATAAAAGTGGTGTTATTGGGTTTGTACGAACTTTACGATACGTATTACGGTTTTATCTCGATAAATAGCTTCTAAAGGCTATTTCTAATTTCTGATATACCTATATGTCCTTATCACAATCATCATCATATTATATTCATATTATATAAATAAGCTATATTTCACATATTTTCCTAAAATAATTTAGTAATATATATAATATTTAACCCTAATATGCGTATATTGTTGCTCGAGTCATGTAATTAATGCAAAGTACAATGGAATTCATCTAAATTAGACCTGATTAGTAGGAATATGAATAGGTTACATCCAAATATTTCTCATATTCAAGCCTAATATTGCTAAATAACCTATCTCGATTGGTAAATTAAGTTATTTTATTACTAAAATTTATAATAAATAGCTCGGGATACCAAATAATTTCTCAAAAATTTCTATAGACTCCTAAAAATATGGAAAATTTAGTTAGTAAGTGGTTTCATATTATCGAGTTTATCACCTATATTCACATAATTATAATTTTATCCCTAAATTGTGTTTAATTAAACAAATATAATCATTTTTATACAAAATTATTTCTATTATGTCCTAACATTATTATAAATCTCTAGGAGTCGATGGATATCAATTTCATCTATTAATTTTGCAAAAATGAATTTATCTCATAATTTTCCCTATTTCTAGTTATTTTTAGGCTAAAAAATTACAATAACTACTAAATATACTTGAATTAAAAATCAAGCTATATAGCAATTAAATACATGTAATATGTATTCTATATTAAAATTTTGAGTTTAAAACAACATCATTTAGTATATTTATTTTAAATTTCAAAATTTAAATGAATAATGAATTTGTTAAGCAAGTAGATAAAACATTCATGATCTTGAATAAATAAAATTACAACATGAAAGTATATCTAAAATAATATAAACATAAATTTTTCATAATTTTCTAAATTAATTTAGCATTTTTAGAAATTTAAAGAAAAATAGGGTAAAAAATTGATTCGCCCATTCATTGAAGCTTCAACTATTGTTGGCCGGTAGAAGGCTAATGAAAGGGTGGTGCATAGGGTGGGCTGCTAGGGGCTGGCGAGGTTTAATAGCAGATCACCTAAGAGTTGGGTAACTATGCTAGGGTAGTAGGTTGCTCTATTTTTTTTTTATTTAATTTCCTAAAATTTCACACGAATTTTCCTTTTAAGTGTTATTAGATCCTAAATGTTTGAAATGAAGTTAAGGTTCTTATTTATATTGTTTCCAATTGGTTAAGATTTTCTTCTTTCTTTTTCCCTTCTTTTTCTTTTTCCCTTAATTCTATGCATGAGGTGGTTTAATCTCCTTGTTTTGCTTTTGATTCATCTGCTCCTAAAGTTGAAAACATGCTATGGTGATGTTTAGCAATTCTTAGCTAATTTGGCCAAAGTTTGATTGATCTTTGAGTAAATTTTTAATATTTTATGCATATTATATAATATTTGGTAATTTTATTAATATACGGGTATATATCTTATATATATATATATTATATGTAATGAGTAATTACATGAATATGGTTATGTTTCTAACATGTCTTTTATTTTTAAGATATATATATTTTTTTAGTTTATTACATATGATTAATAATTATATAATTTTGGGTTAATTTACAAGTAAAATTATTATATATACTGAGTATACTCATAAAAACGTGTATATATTCATATAGTGTATTATGTTATATTATTTCCTTTTATAGCTTAATTAACTTATCTTTAAGTTCTCTTTGCATTTCGAGCTTGGTTTTTGGAATTCTGACAGGTTTTACGTTATATTATATAATTACATTTTTAAGGCTAAAATTAGGATTTTGGGTAATCATTTTTACAATTTAATTTCATTAGGTTACTTTAATTAACTTTTTTAATTTAATCGCAAAGTTTGGGTTCAATTGGATTAATTTTTCTCGAAGACTCTAAATTTAGGTACAATTACTCTAAATGTGATTTTAGAGGCTCGTACATATTAATGATACTATAAGAAAATGATATATGAAAAAAGGACATAGTAAAAAAATTATGGAAATTTAATAATGATATCATAAAAAGATGAAATATAATTATTATTACTACTATTATATAAAAATCTTACTTAAGATTACTTGAGAAACCATATCTTGTGATATGTATATATGTATATATAAGTGTGTATGTGGGGGGTGGGGGTGGGGAATGTCTATAGATACATTTTTTTACATTTGATCATCCTTTTATTTTTTAAATTAACGACCATTTTTTCCCTTTTCTTAGCTAATAAATTAATAGCTTATTTACTTTTTTATTATAGCAATTTTATTCACTCCATTTCTTTCTTTTTCAACCAAATTATTTGATGGGAATTAAGCTATGGGACTTCTGACCTACAACCAAGCTCGAAGATTAGAGGGGCTGGCACGATGAATTCTTATATTCTAACCAACTCCTACTGAGACCGAGTATTTCTTTACCGAGTCACCTTTAATGTCATGTCGTATGATCGCCCATTATTCTATGGTATGCCTAGTTGATGAGTTAATGAGTTGATGATTACTTTCTAATACCGAGTCGACTAATTACTCAGCACCATCCTTGCCAATAAGCCAAGAGATAGAGAATCTGGACTAATTAAGTCATCTCTGCTCGGATATGCCCATCTCTTTGTTCTTTTTATCCGCATCTCCTAACAATTTCGTTAATACAACATCACCACGTGTATAGTATTATATGTAGAATCTGTAGCGCCAATGATTGTTTTTCTTATATATTCATTTTTACCTTTTTATATCATGTACATTGTTTCTTTAAGAGATGTGCTTATTGTTTTTTCCCTTTTGGATAAGTTACCTTAACTTACGGGTATAAATACCTTTGTACTTATAATTGTAATAGAACAGATTATCTTCAATATATTTGAGTACTTTTTTTCTTGCGTAAACACTGTTTGTTAACTCTTAGCATTACTCTTATCATTTCCCTTAAGTAAGGTTAGGTGATGAGTAACCTCATTAGATTGATTCATGCATTATATCAAATTATGTTGTGAGTCTACAGAAGTTCCATTAGTACGTCATATCCTTTGGAGCCACTCGTGGGTTTTTGCTTATTATTTCATTCGTCATTTTTACCCTTTCATACCTTTCCTCATTAACCTTTTTTTGAGCTTTCTGCAAATTTGGATCCATCCAGCGACTAGCCTTGTTTGCTCTTGGTCATGGTTCGTAATATCTTGATATTAGAGTGAAGGTTTTGTGTGAATTGTAGTTAGTTCTTAAAGTTTTGTTGTACTTTATTTTACGTGTATGAAACAAAGTCAGTTATTGTGTTAATTTGACTGATATGTTATTAGCTGTTCACTTTCTGAAGGGTTTGTTTAAATTTTGAATTTATGAGAAAAAAATAACAGACCCAAATATGAATGTTGGTACTAGTGATTGCAGCGGAATCATCTACCATGGGTGTCAGTCTCAAGGGACTTCCAAAAGCACTAATGAGAGGTTCGATGAGGTTGCTAACCTCTTGGTAGATAAATTCTTGATAGATCTAACTCGAGTTGTTTGTGCATTATCTTACCGACCCATTGAGGTCAGGCAAAACACTCTACAAGTTGCTCATCTTGTTAGAGGTTGGAACCCAGCTCAACCAGTTCGAGATGGAGGAATTAGAGGACGAGTAAGATGAAAGATAAACCTGAGAGAGCTTGAAGAGGTGGAAGAAAAGTATTTTGAAGAGGAGCGTGTATGAATCCCCAAAACATTTGATTACGTAAAGTTTCGGATTCTAAGTTTCAATGAATCTTAGAATGTTGACGAGTATTTGAATTAAAAAGAGAAGGTGGAGCGTATGGTTGATTACTATCAATATGAGGATTATGAGAAAGTAAGGACTATTGTTGTTGAATTTTCTAGATATGCTGCCATATGTGGAAGAATTTTCAGGCCATGAGAAGAAGAGAAGGGTATTGAAAAATTAACACTTGGCTCGAGATGAAGAGAGTACTTAGAAACAAATTCGTACGAGAAACATATCTCCAAGATACTTTTACTCGGTTTCAGGAGTTGAGACAAGGAAGTCGAACTGTTGATGATTATGTTCAAGAATTCCAAATACTTATAATATGATGCAAGGTGGAGAAACCACCAGTCTGAATAGTTTTAAGATTTATTACTGGATTAAGGGAGACATTCGAGACATTGTGGAGCTTTAATGACTAGACACAATGGATGAAGCTGTTAAGATTACCTAGCGAGTTGAGAGGCAAAGAAGGAGCCGAGTAATGACCAAAATGACAATTAGCTGACCCATTCAAGCAAGTTACCGAGCTCAATCAAGTACCAAGCCAAGTAGAAGGGTTGATGTTAGAGCTGAGCGGAAAGGTCAACCTGAAGATGTAGTGCCGATCTGAACTTATGTGAAGAGGTAAGGGTTTGGTAGGAAGACTAGCCAGATCAAGTGTTTCAAATGAGAGGGGTTTAGACATATGACTACTCAGTGCTTAAACTGAAAGACGAGTCATTAAGGGAGACATCCTGAAATTAGAAGTAGAGAGTACGGATAAGGAGCTCGAGGAGAAAGAGGTTCCTGTCGAGAAAGAAAATGCCAAGAAAGAACTGATTAAGGAAGACGTGTTTCTCGAGTACTTAGACTAGTTACTCATGGTTGTCCGGCGTACTATGAGCATGGAACCCTCACGAGAGGAAGAGTAGAGAGAGAATTTGTTTCGTATCACTTACAAGATGAATGATCAAATGTGTGCTCTCATTATAGAAAGTAGAAGTTGTACTAATGTGGCATCAGCTGATCATTTTTCCAAATTGAAGTTGTCGATTATTGTATATCCCAAGTTGTACAAGTTGCACTGATTAAGTGAGAAAAGAGCATTACATGTTACTTGGTAAATACTACTACCGATCATTATAGGGAATTACTCTGACCAGATCCTCTACAACGTACTACCCGTGTATGCTTCCCACGTGTTACTGGGTTGGTCATGATCGTTTGATAGGAGATTTATACATGATGGCTATCGGAACACGTGTATGTTCGAGAAGGATGGTCCGAAGATCACGCTGAATCTGATGTCGTCGAGAGAAGTTAACAAGTTGTAGACCAAACTTACTTGCGAATCGAAGAAAGGTCTGGTGATGAGTAGAGATGAGCTCCGAGAGGCCATCAATGCTGACGAGCTAACCTTATTGTTGTTCAAGCGATAATTGGAAATGAAAGAGTAGGGTGAGCTTCCCCAAGAAATCAAGGAGTTATTTGATGACTATGCCGACCTGTTCTTAGAATAGTTACCTGAGGGGTTGCCTCCAACTTAAGGCATAAAGTACTGCATTGACTTAGTACCAATGCTATACTGCTAAATAAGCTAGCTTATCGGATGAATCCCGAGCAGGCTTCTAAACTCCAACGTCAAGTCAATGAGTTGCTGGAGAGAGATTATGTGAGAGAGAGTCTCAGCCCTTATGCTGTACCTACACTTCTAGTACTGAAGAAGGATAGAGCTTGATGGATGTGTATTGATAGCTGAGTCGTGAATAAAATCATGATCAAATAGGTTTCCAATCTCGAAACTAGAAGACATGTTGGATGAACTAAGTGGAGCTAAGATTTTCAATAAGATCGATATCAAGTCTGGCTACAATCAAATTTGCATGAGGTCAAGAGACAAATAGAAAATTGTATTCAAGACTTGACATGGACTTTATGAGTAGATGTCATGCCTTTTTGCTTATTAAATACCTCGATCACTTTCATGAGACTTATAAACCATGTGCTGAGACATCTCATCGAGAAGTATGTTATGGTGTACTTTGACGACATCCTGGTCTACAGTGCCGACATGCCGAGTCACTATGAATATCTTAGAGCAATCTTGGATATCCTTCATATCGACAGACTAAATGTTGCTTCTGCTAGGAGGAAGTGATATTCTTAGAGTATGTAATTAGTGGAGGAGCTTTACGAGTTGATGATGAGAGGATCAATGCAATTGTCGAGTGGTCGACTCTTATTACTTATGTCGACGTAAGAAGTTTCTATGGACTGGCTTTGTTTTACAAAAAGTTTATAAGGAATTTCAGCACCATCACCATATTACTTACCGAGCTAATAAAGAAAAACACCAACTTTTGATAGGAAGAAAGGGAGGGGAGGAGTTTTGTCGATATAAAAGAAAGATTGAACTCCACCCTGGTGTTAGTAATACTTGACTTCGACAAAATTTTTGAGTTGGAATGTGATGCATTGAGTGTTAGAATAGGTGTTGTCTTGATGTAGGAAGGTCAACCAATTGCCTTCCACAATGAGAAGCTTTGAGGACCATAGTTGAACTACTTCGTATCTGACAAGGAACTTTTGGCACTGATCCGAGCAACGCAAGTGTAGTAACATTACTTATTGTCGAGAGAATTTGTCATATATACTGACCATGAATCATTAAGGTACTTTCAAAGTCAAACCAAGTCGTCAAAGCGACAAGCAAGATGGGTTGAATTCATTGAGGGATTCAATTTTATAATTAAATATAAGCAGGGAAAGAGCAATGAAGTTGTAGATGCTCTTTCAAGGAGATATGGGATTTTATTAGAACTGTAGACCAAGTTGTTTGGTTTTGCGAATATCCAAAATAGTACTTCGAAAATCTACACTTTGGGCCAATAATTTCATAATGCATGGATAGGAGGATAGTAGACAAGTATTATATAGAGGATGGCTACCTGTTCCTTTGGGGGAAACTGTACGTATCGACTTGTTCCTTGTGGGAATTATTAATCAGGGAAGCCTACAGCGGAGAACTTTCTGAATACTTTGAAGAGAGGAGGACCTATGAACTATTGAATGCCCGATTCTTTTGGTCAAGAATGTGAAGAGATGTGTACCGAGTTATCGAAAGTTGTGCTGTGTGCAAAAAGGCCAAGTGCTAAGCCAAACAAGGGAAAGTAATGGTCTTACCTGTTTTGACAAGGCCATGGACTGAACTGAGTATGGACTTTATTTTTGGACTGTTGCGAATTGCTTGAAGGAAACATTCTGTAATGGTTGTCGTGGATTAGCTCAGTAAGATAACACACTTTGTGCCCTACACCAAAACTAATGACGTTTTGGCTATTGCTTCTCTTTTCTTACAAGAGATTGTGTGGATACATGGCGTATCGAGAAGTGTAGTCCTCGACGGAAACTTGAAGTTTTTGACCCATTTCTAGAGAACCCTATAGCATTGGTTGGGAACCAAATTACTTTTTAGTACCTCATGTCACCTCGAAAATGATAGCTAAATAGAGTTAGTTAATCGTACTTTGGGGTCATTACTTCGAGTTGCAGTAGGCAAAAACTTAGCTAATTGGGACATCTGCTTGCTAGTGGTCAAGTTCGCCTATAACCGAATCGTACATGATACCACTAAGCTGACTCCTTTTGAGATGGTCTATGGATTAAATCCTGAGTTACCCCTTAACCATGCCTTTATATCAGTACCCGCGCAAGAGGACCATAATGCCTCGGCTAGAGTACAATCTCTTCAGTACATCTATGACAAGATCACTTGATACATCAACTAAGCTACTAGAAGAATGCGAGAAAAGACTAAAGGTAGGTCAGCCAAATAATTTTAATTGGGAGACTTGGTATGGCTACACCTTAGCAAGGAACGGTTCCTGAACAAGAGGAAGAACAAATTATCTGCAAGAGCACAAGGACCTTTTAGAATCTCCCAGAAAATCAGTGAAAACGCCTATATGTTGGAACTACCTGGGATTATGGGATTTCTGATGCCTTCAACATTGTCGACTTAAGTTCATATCACCTTGATGAGGAACTGAGTGAAGAATTTTCATATTTGATCCCAAATCCAAGACAACCCAAAGGAAATGATGGGAATTAAGCTATAGGATCTCTAACTCGTAGCTGAGCCCGAGGACTAAAAGGGTTAGCATGATAAATTCTTATGTTCAAACAAACCCCTACCGAGGCTGAATACTTTCTTACTGAGTTACATTTAATGCCATACTGTATGACCGCCCATTATTCTGTAGTATGCTGAGTTGATGATTACTCTCTAGTATTGAGCTGACTAATCACTTAGCATCATCCTTGCCGAGAAGCTAAGAGATAGAGAATTTGGACTAATTAAGCCATACCTGCTTAGATAAGCCCATTTGTTTGTACTTTTTGTCCGATCTCCTAATAATCTCGCTAATACAGTATTGTTACGTGTATAGTATCATATATAAAATTTGTAGCATCAATGATTATTTTCCTTATATATTCATTTTTAACCTTTTGTATCGTGTATATTGCTTCTTTAGGAGATGTCCTTATTGTCTTTTCCTTTTTAGGTGAGTTACCCTAACTTATGAGTATAAATACCCTTGTACTTGTAGTTGTAATAGAACAGATTATCTTCAATACACTTGAATACTTCCTTCCTTGCATAAACACTGTTTGTTTACTCTCGGCATCATTATTATCCTTTCTCTTAAGCAAGTTTATGTAGCGAGTAACCTTATTAGACCAATTTATATGTCATATCGAATTGTGCCGTGAGTTATCAAAAGTTCCACTAGTCTATCATATCCTCTAAAGTTGTTCGTAAGTTTTTGCTTACTATTTTACTCGTCATTTTTACCCTTTCATACCTTTCCCCATTAGCCCCTTTTCAAGCTTTCTACAAGCTTGAACCCATTCAGTGACTGGCCTTTTCTGTTCTTGGTTACGATTTACAATACTATTCACTCTAGAGAAGGTATTATATACGTGACAACGTTGGAGTTCGCTATACCTAATCCTAGCTTTTCATCTATAATCACATGAGCTCCTCTTTATACATCAGTTCGTACATCATATAACAATACACTTGCCTATTTAGATTAAAAGGCTATATCAGGTTGTCATCTACATTCGGTAGATCTCAAGTGTGGAGTCGATTACCAATAGATCCCAATCTTACTTTCATTTGTTCATCCAATGGAAACCCAATTCTACTTTCATCCCAATGCCCATTCAGACTCCAGGCCTCCATCACCATAATGTTTTCCCCATTTCTCACAAGGGGACCTATTAACCAGGAATGAACCAAACCACCTCTAGATCAATGTTCGGACCAAAAATTTGCCTATTGGATCTTCCAAGGGGGGAGCATTAATTTTTCCCCTAGCCACTCATGTTTTTACGTTAAGAGTTTAAATGAGCTAGATCCCCCTTTGATACAGAATTTTCCATTCCTCCAATGGTACTTACTTTTAGTAAGCTTGGCTCATAGCAACTCTTTTTTACTCACTTATTATGCTAACTTAACAAAATTTGCTTTGTTTTTGTCCTTCAAGTCTAACAGGTCAAGTCTACCCTCCTTTATAAGTTGTTTCACTTTATCCCATGAGATCTAATGTGTCTTTTTCTCCCCCTTCTTGATGCCTTTAGATGAAGTTCTTGTATAACTGTTCTAACCATTGACAAGTTTTTTTCTTTTCTTTTTTTTTTTGGCATAAGAATCATTTGAGAGTAGTAATTTACTATACTTTCCAAAGACGACTTCACCAGAACCATTCTCACTAGTGCACTTAACATCTTTACCTTCTACCTTGATAACTTTCGATAGGTTCTCTTTAGGAGGAATGCTAATTCAACCGCTTTCAACTCGTTCCCTATCTTCACAAGTACCCATAGATATTTACATAGGTCAGCATTACTGTTGATTTGGAAAATATCACATATTTGTTGTCTCAAGAGATAGGGAGAATTTTTTGAAAAAAATTGCACAAGACTTATTATAGTTAACCTTTTGCCTTGACATAACACCAAAGGTTTCCATCACTTGGTACATAAGCCATATGTTACTTGTAGTGGCTTTACATATCAGGATGAGTTCATTTGTGAAAAACATATGGGATAACAAAAAATTTTATGCTCTCATTTTAATTAGCTTTCATATGCCTTTATTTACAAGTTTTGAAATGCTACAATTGAGCACCTTTAGGGCAAGAATGAACAAGTATAAGGGCATGGGATCACCTTAACGTACCCGTTTGTTAGGAAAAAATTCCTTAAGCATTAAACTACTGAAGAGCATCGGATAGGAATTGGATGCAAGAAAAGAACCCATCAATTCAATCCACATGTTTGTGAAGCTAAAACTTATCATGGCATAGAGATTGTAATCCACTCCAGTCCATTGTATGCCTTCTCATGGTCTAGTTTGATAATCATTCAAGATTGACCTCTTGATGTGTCTTCGAGGTTGTACACATGGAGGTCGTACTACAATAGATGAGAATAAGAAAATAAAAAGGTAGTTTTAACAAATTTGTGAGCTACTTAACCGGATATGAGATACCAATTAGATCCTACAAGCTCACTAGATATGACTCATCGGTTCTAGTTAGAGGGTTACTTGCCATAATTCTTATTAAAAGGATTGATAAGAGTGGGCATAGAAGAGCTTTTTAAGAGAAAAAACTCAAGAGTTTATCATTAATATGCCAAAATTTATCTAAAACCTTATATAAGTGTTCTATTTATATATAGTGGCAAACTTATAAATAAAATAACTAAAAGGATGCCTTGGTGGCATTCTTGTAAATATAAAATAAACATGAGGGTAAATTAGGAGTGATACAAAAATAAGAAGTTCAAACAATACGAGTAAAATTAGATAGTTAAATGAGCTATTTAGGTGAAGAGTAGATGAGCTAGGTTGATGAGTTGTTAGAGATCTTGGGGACCTAATTTGGGTGGACCTAAAATTTTAATCGACTTAAAGAACTAAGCAGCCGAGCAGAGTAGACCAGGTAAAGCAAAGCAAACTTATAGAGTGGATCAAACCTAGTAGAGCAAAGTAGATCTATGAAGTAAAGCAGACTTAGCGAAGAAGAGCAGACCTGGCAGAGCAAAGCAGACTTAGTAGAACAGAGCAGACCTGATAGAGTAGAACAGAGTAAACTTGATAGAGTAGAGCAGAGCAGGTCTTCTATCATTGGTAAAGCTCATAAACAGGCTTTATGCATGAGGAACTCATGAACAGGTTTCAAATTTAGCCTAAAACTTGGCATTTAGTTGGGTCGATACCTTTAAGCTTATCATCATCCCCCTCTTAAAAAAGTTTTAATCTAAAACTTAGCAATTGACTACTCTAACTTTCACTTGGATTAAAAAAAAAATGTAAGAGCAAAACAAAACTAAACTACAACAGATTAGCTTAATGTTGAAAGCAAACATAATTTGGCGCTTTTTCCACTTATCATGAGCGCAATCAATCAACCTCTTTGTTAACCCCCTTCCTTCGACTCACTATGTATCTCATCAATTATCCTTAAGTAGTTCCAGTAGCTACCAATCATGGGGAATAATACAACCTGAAGCTCAAACATGACATGAGCTTGGAGAATCTGAACATGTAAGAACGTAAACTGCCTTACTTCCTCAAGTGTTCTTAGAACTTCATGCTCTGCCAATGTTGGCCCCATAACTTTATTTTTAGTAGTTAGCACCTCTTCTACTTCTGCATAGCTCAATTCTTCTCTCCTTCATCTATATACTTCAAATTCTTCTAATGTAAGAGAACTAAGGATAAGAACAACACAATCTAAATAGGAATATCCATCATCATGACCTTAGCAAGCACTGATAAACAGCCTATAGCATCTCACAAGTACAATATTACTATAACACATATCATCTTTGGACAACCCCATCAGTAGATTAAAACAAAAGAATCTAACATGTGGATGGCTAATGTAGCAGTACCTATGATCATCAATAGCACCAAGTGTCGATAGCAGTAGGATCATATCAGGAACATGGGCCTCAAGTAGCAACACTTGTCCTTCCTTTTCAATCTGCTTCTCATTCCCAACTTTTACTTCCTTTCCCCCAGACCTCTCCTCTTCAATATTCTATAATTGAGAGTTCTTTTACTATCTTATTTCATCCCTGATCTCCTTAAGCCTAGCAAGTAGAATCTTTAATTATTCCAACATATAAGGAGAAATAGGATTTGTGGCTTGGTAATAAGATTTCATCCTCAAGCCTCATACATTACAATGCCTATGTTGAGCTCTAGATGCCATGTCGAGTAAATTCCAATTCAACATAGTGAAATAAAATAAAAAATTGGACAAGATTTAATCTTTCCAATATGTTCCAAAGGTACATAATAAGTTGTAAATTTATATAACTTTGGCACTTCAAAGCTTGGTATTTAGTATCACACAACAACAGCAGCAATCGATCAAGTTTCGCAGCTTCGGCTTAATGTACGCATGCACTTCAACCTGCTGTCTACGGCTCAAATCTGTTGTGCACATACTTGCCACATACACAATAAAACACTTGTCCAAAACATGACAACAATGCAGTAAGTAATAGCTCAACAACGATTTCTAGAAAGTGGATAGTAAACTTGGGTACAAATTGGATGGGCAGCTTTTCAATAATGGCGGCTCGGAACTTGAGAATAATAGTAGCACTACTCTCTCCAAAGTCACAATAGCTCAAACAATTCAATGTCAGTAGCTCGGATCGTCAATTTCAGCTCAACAATTGGAAAAGTAGAATGAACGTTAGCTCGGATCACTTTGCGATAACTTAGGTTCGGTAGAAATCAAGCCCCATATGCGGCTCTCTGCTACACACAACTCAGCACTTCAATACAGCTTAGAAGCTCTCTACTCTCATGCACTCGATCACATGCGTAGCTCAATAGGACAGAACGACACTTATGTAAGTTTACACAAGTAGATCGGCAATTTGGAAAGAACAGCTTGGTTTGGCGCTTCAACTGCACGCTTATCACATTTGGACGCACACAACATAGCAGCTTGGAAAAGTAAATTTACGGCTCGGTAAAAGTTTAAAGTTTAGTAAACTTCGTACTTCCGAAGGCACAGGTCGCAAATTGACAACACAGAATTAGCTTGGTTCAAAGCACTTTGTCAACTCGGATTAACACGCCATACACTACGGTGACATATACAATACCTCGGCATGTATAACACAACAGCGTACACAATCTCGACTTGGTAGTTTTCACTTGACCTCGGATGAAAGATAGCTTGGCTATTAAGTTCAATTGTAGTGCAGCTTGATAATCTTCACTGTTGCCCAAACTAGACACTTTGGATGTATAGCAGCTCGGATCCTAAACTAATACGAGCAATTTAGCTCTTCGCATTAATATCAGAATAAGGTAGCTCGGCTTGTATACTTCAGCTCAATAAAGCTAGTTGATAGTTCGGTACAATTGGCAGCTCGACACAACTCCAAGATCAATGAAAGATGTTCAACTCGACACTTCGTATCGCAACAGCTTGACACGAACCTAAGTTGTCCTTCACAAAGCAACTCAGGCGACTTTTTCTATAGATAAACTAGACAGGAACTTGGTTTCTTGTATGCAACAGCTAGCTCAGATCGCCAATCTCAGCTTGGTGCTTCAACACAACTACTTAGCAATTACAACGGCTTACACCTTGTATGACACACGTAACTTACACGTCAGCACGGAAATGAACGGCAGCACAAACTACGCAGCTTCTACTGTTCAGTAAGTAAATTAGCTCAACACTTGGTTGAGGCCAAATTTTGGTCTTCACAGATAAGAGTTCAGCAACAATCAGCTAGGCAACAAAAGAAAAGCATTGTACTTCAGGTCAGCTATTATACAGTGGCACAGATCTTCGTCCCTAACCAAGAAGTAGCTCGGTACGTCTAATCGTAGCAGCTCAGAGTCTAGAGTTCAGCTCAGAGACATATTGCAGGAGCTCGGCTTAGACACTTAAATCATCTTAAACACACTACTTGAGTTAACCCTAGGTGCTCGGGATAGCTCGGTAATTGAACAGTGACGTAACTCAGATCAGCTTGGCGCAATTTGGCTCTTGCAAGTGCAGCTCGGCATGTACACAGAAGCAACAATGCAGCTTGACTACTACACCGTGTTATACAGCAACTGGGCGAGTAAACAGCTCGACAAGACGAGGAAAATAGCAACTTGGTACGTTTGGAGTATAGCAGCTGGACACACATATACGACGGTCGCGACACTAACTCCGTTGCACAACCCTACCAATTATATGCTCAAAGTAAGAGCACACGCACCTATAATTGGACTGCTACACTCCGTCATATACTCTAGAACCACTAATTGCGTACAATCAACTCAACTCTGGTGACAGCCACACCCAAACTCACGTATGCTACTAACCCTCACCTGTACACTTGCTGCCCAAACTGCAGCACACTATGGTTCATGGAATAATTCACTCACTTGCATTTCAGCATAAGTTAATAAAACACACAGACCCATACAGACTCCAATGATCATCACTACCGTCTAAAAAGCACTCATGTAAAACCCAAGTGACTCCATGCACGAGGCATTGCCACAACTATTACAATCCCACGGGTTCAATCAATCTTACGTGACACTCCCAAATCACCAATCGAGTAAATCAAGCCCCTTAGTCAAGTACCATTCGTTGCAATAGTAACTTACCCAACAAACCCTAATGAATGCTTCAATGTCTGAAATGGATGTCCCTAACTAAATCTAGGGTATGCATCAACTAATGCACAGTCGTCGTTACAAAACCCTAGTTGCAACAACTGTTACACACCATTACTATTACTGTAGCACATAATTGAATACCTAACACTACTACGACTTGTTTACGTGAGAATAAGGCACATGCCTACAAGATGAATTGAGCACCTCTTATCCCTCAATGGCATACCCAAACAACCCTTAATACGTAGGCAATAGCTACAATGAATGAAAAGCAAAGCTACTAATTATTCCCCTAATGTCTTACATAAAGGTATAAAATTTCCTTATACTGTAACCTTCCAACAAACTTGCAACTACAATAACTACTCACAATAGCTTCAACACATTCGCTATAGTAGCCATGGAAGGAACACAGCAATTACCAACAGTACACACATAAAAACTTCACTGAAACATAACATGCTCCTTCATTGGAATCGTGCTCTGATACTAGCGAAGTTGATGCATCTTCGGGATCATACACATATAGGCCACACCATAATGAATGAGAACAAGAAAATAAAAAGGGGATTTAGCAAATCTATGAGTGACCTAGCTAGATATGATGTTCCAATTAGAGCTTATTCGGCCTACAACTAGTTGAATGTAACTCACTAGTCCGAGTGATAAGGTTGCTTGTTATAATCTTTGTTAAAGGATTGATAATAGCAGGTAAAGAAGAGCTTTCTATGAGAAAAGATTTAAGGGTTTATCATTAATTTACCAAAATATATCTAAAACCCTATACAAGTGTCTTATTGATACATAATGGCAAACTTATAAATAAAATGATTAAAATGATGCCCTAGTGGTATTTCCATAAATACAAAATAAACATGAGGCTAAATTAGGAATCATACAAAAATAGGAAGTCCAAACAACATAAATGAAATTAGATAGTTAAATAAGCTATTCAATTGAACAATAGATGAGTTGAGTTAATAAATTGTTAGAGATCTTAAGGACCTGATTTAGGCGAACCTAAAATTTTGGTCAACCAAAAGAGTATACTAGCCAAGCAGAGTAGACTAATAGAGTAAAGTAGACTAGGCAAAGCAAAGCAAACCTACATAGTGGATCAGACTTGGTAAAGTAGAGCAAAGCAGACCTGTAGAGTAGAGTAGACTTGATAGAGCATAGCAGAGTAGGCCTGCAGAGTAGATCATACTTGGTATAGCAAGGCAAACCTAGTAGAGTAGAGCAGACCTGATAGGGTGGAGCAAAGCAGGTCCTCCAACATTGGTAGAGCTCATAACAGGTCTTCTATGTTTGAAGAGCTCATAAACAGGTCTCCAATATAGCTTAAAACTTGGCATTTGGTTGGGTCGATACCTTGAAGCTTATCACCTTCCTTTCTTCTTTTTGAGTGAATGAAGGAGCTCTTAGAATATGGTCACATTATCCTTAGTTGATTGGCCTATTATGAAGCTTGACTTTTCAAGGCTTATAATGTAATGGAAGGATGGTCTTAGGTGATTAACAAGAATTTCCCCTAAAGTCTTGTATAAAGTTGTGCATAAGATAATGGTTTAGAAATCCTTGAAATGGTTCTTTTTTTTTTTTTCTTTGGAATTAGCATAGGAAGTGTTTTGCTTATTTCTTTAGGAACTTTTCTTATCCTCCAAATATCTTCAATAATCTGAAAAATGGACTCCACCAACGTTAGCTAACATGTCTTATAGAGATGGGAGTGCAAACCATCTACACTTGGTGACTTCATATTGGCTATTCCCCACATAGCCTTTTTAACTTCCTTTCTAGTTACTTCTATTAAGAGGTTCCCAAGGCTTATTGATCAAAACAAGCCCAACTAGGTAGCCATTTTTGTAGGGCTAATTTTGCAAATAATCTTTCAATGTAGAATAAGTTTGAGAAGTACCTAGATGTTAGTGATTCCAATGCTTAGCGGTCAATGATCTAGTTGTTTACACTATCAAAAAGTCTTACTATCTAACTTTTTGTGCTTCCTGCCATTGTTGTTGCAAGGAAAAACCTTGTATTGCATTCCTCCTCTATCATCCACTTTGTTTATGACTTAGCGGCCCATAGCTTTTCTTCTTGCCATAACATTTCTTTTAGGGTGTTTTATAGAAATAATTCCCTATCAAGAAGTACTTAGCTCGAATCGCTTTGAATCCTTTAGCAAAGTTGTTCAATCTTTTCTCATGAGGAGTTTCATCTCAACATGGATAATCTTAAAGACTTCTTTATTCTAATGTTATAACTTAGAGATAAAGGATTTTATATCCTCTACAAAATTGGATTTGGATAAGGTCCAATGATTGGCAACAAAATCTAGGAAATTTGGATGGTTTAGCCACATCAGTTGAAAATGGAATGGTCTTTGATCCTTTGTTCTTAACCGAATATTAGTGTGTTGACAAAAGAAGAGGACAATGATCTAATGAGATAGTAGACAAGTGAAAAACCTTCATTTCTGGGTAAATAGCCCTTCGTTCAATATTGGCCCATGCTTTATCAACTCTTGGCTAAATTAGATCAGCTAAATTTTTTGAATGTTTGGATCATGTAAAACGACAACCCACATATCCTAAGTTAGATATAGCACATATATTTGTGCAAGCTTGACAATCTCTTGCTCTAGAGCGGATAATATTCCTCGCACCTCATTTCTTATCCTTAGATAGGACTTCATTGAAATCTCCTATAAGAAGCCAAGGCCTATCAATATTGCCTGCTAGCTCACTAAATTCACGCCATAAAGCTTGTCGAGTTTCCAGCCGTGGACTTGCATGAATATCAAAAATAAACCAGGAGAGATTAGAAGAAGTTACCTCCACTTGTGCTAGAATTTGCTATTGCGAAATGCAGTGGTTTCTGACCGGCACCTGCTTTGGTTGCCACATCATAACAATCCTACCACTCATCGCAGCGGCTTTCACACATAGCATATGGGCAAAGCTCAAGGACTGATGTAAGTTTTCCGCACTCATCCCGATCTAGCTTTGTCTCCACAATAACAACCACTTGCTGATTGTAACGCCCCACAAGATCGAAGATCACTTTCTGTCTGGCTCTTGAAGAAGCCCCACGTGCATTCCACGCCAGCACCTTGAAAGGATGGGGTCTCATAGTAGATGAGAGCGTGTCCATTAACTCTGGGTTGGCGAGGTTGCATTGGAAATCTTACCAGTCCGATGTAACTGGTGCATTGCTTTCCCTCTGAACCCTCAGGTTCCACTTGCATGGACGAAAAGCTGTCCTTGCCATCACCATTGATGCTTCCTCGACCGGCATCAGCGTGGAGCTCCGCACATACTCGAGTACTCCCATGGAGAAAGGCACTCGTTGAATGACTAGTCGTTCCCTTCTCGACAAGATAATGAATTCTGCCAGTCCCTTGCAAGTTGCTTCCACCTGTGAAAGGAAGTCCGCATTCGACATGATCTTTCTGAGCATTAGCATGCGAATGAGAACGGTTCCCTCGTTCGGTCGTTCCTTCCCTCCACCATTCCTCGTCTTGTCATATAAACTGGTTGATCCTGGAGGGTTGGTCGGAATGTCAACTTTGGCACTCGGTTGCGGCGCCAACTTATTTGAGTTACCTCTGTACGATCACTTCGGCATATACTTGGATTGTCTCCCTTTCGTTCTACGTTTGCCAAATTCTGGAGTCCACGTGTACCTCTGATAGTGGCCCCAGTGGTGCCAAGAGAAGGAGAATCAATTCTACTTCCGCTACTCCATCCATACTGTCGCGCATGGCTTTTCAAGGAGGAAGATTTGGTATTTGGTAGCGGTTTTCTCTTGTCCGAAAATGAAAGTTGGCTTAGAAGCTCTAGCATCTCGTGGTATCCGATAATCCCTCCGATTTCTTGAAGGTTGCGTTGATTGGGAATGAAGAGATACAAAATCTACCGTTTCCTTAATAACAACATTCTCTCTCCCTTGAAAAACCGCATCATCATTCATTTCCTTCTTGAATTCAAAACTGCCTTAATTACTCGCACTCATTTTCACTTCCTTTTGTACGTTGCTATTCCCGAACGGCCGTAGGGAATTGGCATTATCATGGGGCTCTGAAACTGACCGCTTTTTTGTTTGAAACGGTGTGCGAGTGGATGTATCTTTCCGTGCTTGGTTTTTCCCCCTACGCTTGATCATCACTTTTGTCCACCCTCTGCTCGCATCCAGTTCCTGCAAAGCACCATGTGAACTATCACTCTCCACTATTACTTGATGTGTGCTGACTTCACTAGGGTTGTGATAAGCGTTTTCAGCATTAGAAGCATCATGCGCCGCCAGATTCTCATCGTCAGAATTCTTGTTAGCCGATGGACGAAGCACTGCATTGTCTGAATGAGATTCTCTTTCTGAGCATTGATTGTAAAACTGGCCGAAAAAGTCAAAGACAACACAACCTCTGCTCTAGTCGACTACCTTACCCTAAAATATCTGCTCAAGACAGACGTAATATTTTCTGGTCTAAGCTAACCAACTATGGAGGATTAAAATAATATAATAATACCAAATGGGATTGGATTGGAATACAAGTTATTCCCTTATAGGACTTGGAGTAACCTCTTTCTTACCAAGTTGAGTTGAAAGAAACTTCAGGTGTTCCACAATGGGCTGAATCAGGTTGTCAGGGCTTCCACTGGACCTTACTTGCCCTTCTGTCCCAATCTTCCCAAACTTACTGGCCCGCCACGGCCTCTTGCTTTAACCCTTTTCTTGCTTTTCTTTGACAATCATGGAATAGATGGGAATGGGATTCCATCTTCATCTTCCTTAACCAAAACCAAAACCTGCTCCATCTTTCATTAACCAACACTATTTATGCCAATAGGTAGCCAGTGGTCAAAGACAGACTTATCTTCTAATATTTGTTTTTCTTGCCTAATTTATAAGTAAATCGATCCATTCCACCACATCACATCATCATATGGTGTAAAATCTTTTAAATGAAATTTATAAATTTTTTGGGGTTTTACCAATATTATCTTACCTAACCCAAATAGTTAGCCTAGAAATTTAAGAAGGGGTCAAGAGTAAAAGGAATAAATTGAGTTTGATCAAAAGTTATATCGAGGTTGAATACAATTAATTTATGGAAATGTCACGTCAAGTTAAGTTTAATTGTATCAATATATGTTAATCTCGATTTGACAATATTGAATTTTATATCTTAAGAGAAGATTCCTAGATAATACAGGTCACCTATTCCATCTATCATCTTAAAAGTTTAATTCATCCCTTTGCCTTTTGTCTTCACTATCCGTTGAGGGAAAGGAGAATACACTTCTTTCTTTTTGGCAATTAACTTGAAAGATGAAAGGGCATGCATAATGGCGATGCATTCTCCAACATCTTTTTTAGTGTACTGTCCAATAAGCAGAGCATGTGGGGTTTCTTCATTCCCAATCCTCCCTTATCACCAAAGTGGGTGGAACATGTGAAGCTTTTTCAGAATCCACTAACCGAGCAAGCCTTAATAAGTCTTGATGTGCTATGCCTTTAGACCTTTAACTTTAGCTAACCACACCACACATGCACCTCTGTTAAACCCGAAACCTAATACATGCCCTGCCTGCCCATTACTACTAATCATCTCAAGTTGCGGTCCCACATCCTGGGACCCGTGTTTTTCTTAAAATCCCCTCCTACGGACCCCGTTCCACTAGTTATATGAATCCAACCGAGCAGATACTATTCACTATATATATATAGCCATCTAATAAGTTCAAATTTAAATTTCAATATCTCTAAGTACTACTGGAATAAATAATTCTCAAATTTCTAAAATATTTTTCATGTATTCAATATTGTGATATGAACTTTAAATTATTTCTTGAGCCAATATTTGAGGTTTTTATTTATTTTACTTAATTAATATCTCATCAGTCAATACAAATTAGATTGGAAAGTAAACTGATCTTACAAAATTATTACAATTATATATAAAAGATTGCTTTGGTATTGCATTTTTTTTAGCTAATTACTATAGTATTATAACTTTGGAGGAGAAGAAGAATGGAATCTAGTTTGTACAGTTGGATAATCAATATTTATGTTATTAAGTTACAATGATTTTGATAAAATTATATTATATTACATGAAAAGTTTTCTTAAATTTATATTTATAAATTAGTATGGTCTTAATTGTTTTTTAGCGCTATAATTTTTCATCCAAGATGCGGGCCAATCCTTTGTGCCATCAACATAAAATTTGAGCTTCTGATTTGATATGAAGATCCTTTTTAATAGATGAACGTAATAAAAGACCTTTTTTTAAGTTATATGATTAGGAGGGGGGTCATGCACAGATGCATCTGCGTTACCATCACTAATCATATGAAAATGAAAGTGAAAATAGATGGCGTTTGGTAAAACTAAAACCTAGCTTAATTTGATGCTGTGGCTGTGAGGGGGGACCATTCTATAAAAGAGCCACCTAATTTTCATTCAATTCAAGGTTTACCTCTTGCCAGTGCCATCTCATTTTCAATCCTCCCTTTTTCTTTTTTTGTTTTTGCCTAAAGAATAGGAATAAGTAAATTAATTCCATTGGAAAATTTCATGCTAATTATATCCTATAATAATTCTTGAGTTGCTTGCTTTAGAAAGGAAATAAATGTTATGTTTTTGGTATGTATGAATGGTTTAGGATGGAATGGAATGCAATGAATTTGAATGGAATGGGGATAGTAATAACAATTTTTTTTCTATATTTAAAAATATCCATAGAATGAAATAAAATACGTATATACAGTAATTGTAAAGAAAAAAAACTCAATTATAATTAGTTTGAGGGTTAGGTAAGTAATTTTGATTTAGAAAAATTAATAAAAAGAGAATGGAATCACGATTTCTTTCTTTTTTTCAAAGTGAAATCGAAATTCTTTTTGAGTAAATTCTATTTTCTAAATAATGTAAAAAAAAAAGAATGAAACCTAAAATCGTAAATCCATTCCTATATATCAAATATTAAAAATCTATTCAACCATTAATTAGTGGACACTATACTTTGTAGTTTGTGCCAGTTTTGCTAATGGCATATTTCTTTTCGGTAATGTTATAAGAGGGACTGAAGACAGATGATTATAGTGGAAGACTAATTAAGTTGTGAAAGCTTTAGCTTTATCAATAGGCATTAGCGATGCTTGTTATAGATTATAAAAAAATAATATTTTAAAATCGTACATTTCCTTATTAACCATATTTTCCTTGTCTCACTTTTCTTTTTCTCTTTTTTTTTTTTTTTAAATAACGTGCCCCATAAGTTGGATGGCTTAGGTGTTGCACAAATAGCTCAGCAGCGTCAAAATGTTTTTATGTTGGTCATTACATATTTCTCTATGCCCAGGCCACCTGTCAAAGTTTTTTTTTTTTTTTTTTTAAATGCCCTTGTGGTAGCGGGGGAAATGTCCCTGTCCTCTCTGATTAGTTATCTTGGAAAAGAGCAATACGTGCCTAAGGAAGGGGAGGGAAAAAAAAAAAATATCACTTAAAATGATTTTTGAATTTATGGCAAGTGAAAAATTATATTAAAAAGAAGATACATGCAATAATCTTATAACATACATATACAAAATATAAAATGATTATACGGGTTCGACAATCCTATACATTAACACAATTAAAAGATATATTTATTTTTATGAACAAATTGATTTTATCCTACTCTCTCTCTCTCTCTCTATCTGTTTTTTTAAATGTAGGCTGATGATTTAGTGTTGAGCTGCAGATTTGATACTCATAAATACAGAGTTAATTGGCCACTCTGTAATAAGTAACAACTACAATATAAAATTTATGTAACGCTTGTCTTTATTTTTGTGTGCATGTATGTTTCTTTTTTTCAACTACCTTAACCAACCGAGACGCCTCATTAGTTCCAAAAATATTAAAGTCACCCGAATTTGCAGCTTCTCCTCTATATTCTTATTTTCGAAGCAAACCAAATCTGAATTTTCCATCATCCACACCCCCCTCTCCCTCCAATTTACCAAAACACATCTTCTTTCCATTTACCACCTTATGACTCTTCCTCCTTCTTTTCATCATCGCCATCTTCATCTTCTGTCTGCTTATTATTTTCATTATCATCGGATCCTCACCCTCAATGTGGCGGACGAGGTCCAAATCCACCGTTAAGATCCGCCGTATCCCCTCCGGTTCTTCTCTCAAGGATATTCAAGACCTTTGCAGTTGCACCTCCAAAGACAACCACCTCCCCGACCACCAGAACGCCAAACATCAACCCCTATTTCACCGACCCCTTGTTGCCTCCTCATCCTCTATTCTCCGCACCCTCTCCACACCCACATCTTTACCTTCCTCTCTATCGTCATCGCCGGAACGAGAACCGAGACCCCAACCGGAACCAAAACAGGATCAACAACAAGGACAGGAGCAGGAACAGCCTCTTCCCTGCTCCACCAAGACTGAGCCGAAGCCCCATTACATCCCTAACGCTGACAACCGCATTGTGGTTTATTTCACAAGCCTCCGGGTCGTGAGACGCACGTTCGAGGACTGCCGGACAGTCCGGTCCATCCTGCGAGGATTACGTAGGAGGACGGATGAGCGTGATGTCTCAATGGATTCCAGCTTTATAACAGAGCTGCAGGCCTCTGGAATCCCAGGTAAATCGAGCCTGCCCCGTGTTTTCATCGATGGAAGGTACATTGGTGGTGCGGAGGAGACGAGACGCCTCAATGAGATTGGGGAACTCAAAAAGATGGTGGAAGGCCTGCCTGAAGCGGAACCGGACGTATGCCCCACCTGTGGTGGCTATGCTTTTATCTTGTGCATCCAATGTGATGGGAGCCACAAGATTTATGTGGAGAAAACTGGGTTCCGCAGCTGCACGGCCTGCAATGAGAATGGTCTAAACAGATGCCCCTCTTGTTCATCCTCTTCCACTGAGTAGGAAAGAATACGTTAAAGGTTCTGCCTTGTTCAATTTTTTCTTTCCGGGTGAAAATTTTCCTTTTCGTTTTTTTTTTTTTTTGAGTTTTTATTTTGTTTCTAATTTGTTTGATAGCTCAAATTTTTTTCCTTGAAGTTGGGAGAGGAGAGAGTTTTGTAATTGTAAGCTTCTTTTCCACTAGGCTTTCCCTTGCACAGCTAACTCGTCTGTCGTCGCATTTCTTTTTCCCTTCCATGTTTTGCATATGACTTAATGAGAGAGGATAACACTATTCTATATCATACTTTATGACGCTAGTTGTTCCTGTCCGAGGTTTTCAGGTTGTTTTACTTGGTGCAACCTTCTGTTTTGCTGTCAACTCCAGTTACAAAATTGTTATTGTTGATTCATAAATATGCAAGCACACAGCTACCTTAAACTTTGAGATCAACTGATTGTGGAGTTAAACTCACCGTAATATCAGTTCAATCCCATTTAATTAAGCCGTCTACTTAATGAATTTCAATTAAAAGTCCCAACCCATAGGTGAGGAAAAATGCTCAGGAATTAATATATAGAGCACAAATCATTCTACATGATTAAAATCTTAGATAAACAAGGTAAACAAAAAAGTTTGAGCAATTGTTTAATCCTATAAAAGTTTAATTAATGAAAATTCTTTTTATCATAGTCCATTAATCCTGTCAATTGTAGGTATATACAAGAAAATGGAATAATTATACCACTCATCAAACTGTGACCGGTCTATTCCTGTTCCAGGGCATCCTGCAATTAGATAGAAGAAAAGAAATCATACTGACTCTGGATAATTAAAGATTACTCATTTTCTGTCTTTGATCCCTTGGTTATGCCAATATATTTTCATCCTTGAAGCTTGCCTGCATACCAAAGACATTCTTCCACCTTCCCAAGTCCCAGCCAATAATGAGGACATTGGTTCATTTTATGAAGACCATTTTTACTTATCTGGCTACATAAAATGGAATGAATGATGGAAAAGGTGATCTTCACTTGTCAAGTGTTGACAAAGATCATAAATTTCAGTCCCCTTGATTTATGTTCCTGTTTTCACCTCCAACCAAACATTGAGATCTCATTGTTCAAGGTGAGAGGCTGGCATGAGATCCACCTGTTAGTGGGCTACACGACCAGAAGGCATGTTTCCTGTGGTCTTATAATTGTACGAAATCCCCTTTCTGTGAAAGCGAGCTGGCATCTCTAATCTCAATGAGCTTTCAGGTTTTGGTTTCATATGAACACCTCCGTACTCACCTCACAAACAATCTTCCAGTTGGAGTATGCCGATTGGTTCAGCACATATTTAAGCGTTTAGAAGACCATGATCATTTGTGTTTTTGAGTTGCTTTGTCTTGTGATCGGCTATATAAGTCAAGTGTGTCCACATGGGTTGGATCTAAACAGAGTGCTGCAGCGCAATCTTTGATAGAAGAGGCATAATTACCCATTGATTCAAAAAATGCTGCTCGAAGGTGAAGCATTTGTAAGTCTGGCTTAAATTCTATTGCCTTTGTAAGCTCTTCAACAGCTTCCACTTCCTTCTGGTCATCCATCAGCACTGACAGCATATATATGTAGAGACCTTAGAAACTTTGAAGTAACAAATTCTAGTAACAACATAGTAAATCAAGAGGACAGGGAAAAATGTATTTCAGCTGAAAAATCAAAGGAATTATAATTTTGAAACTTGAGGAAATTTGTGTTTGAAGATTCAAGAATGTTCTGAAGTCAAATCTATGTTGTTAAAGATAGGCTGCTATTCTATATAATAGTTATACATTTCCTTCATTTTTCCTTTTTCCTGTGAGAGTTAGAAATCATTTTCTCCAACAATGTTGTCAGTGAATTCGACCTAGGTCAGTGAGTTTCAACAAATGTAAATCCATAGATATTTCATGCAAGCAATTCATGTAGTTGGATGGTGGTGATATGTTTGAGAGCTGAGAATCTAATTTGCACTTTGTTGGGTATAAATGACATCTCTGCAAGGAGCAGGCAAGTATGGAAATTACCTGCTGCCTTGTATCTATAAGGATAGGTCCTTAGTGGATCCAATTGTGTTGCCATATTGAGATCACTCTGTGTCTTTTCACGATCATCACAATATTCAGACCTTTTCTCATATGCTGATGCCTTATACTTTGCCTTTTCTATGAGCTTCGTCATCTCATCATATGCAGCTTTCCTTTCATTTTCTAGGTGATGTACCCTTGCAAGACCTTGATGGGCTCTTGTATGCTTGATTTCTAGTGCGTTCATATAGCAAACTGAAGCCAGTTCTAGTTGGTCACAATCCACATAAATGCTTGCTAAATTGTTTAAAGCCTGCAATAGCATCATGCTTGATATCAGACTAATTCAAAGGGAAAGCTGAGCTAATAGATGGTACAGAAGCAAGGCAATGGTTCCACTTACCTGTCCTTTTCTTAAACCATCTGAAGGAGAGCTAAGAGCTTCCTTTAGGATTTTGATTACATAGGAAACGGATTCAGAGTCCAAACTTGCATCTGCCAGGACATATGCTTTAAGGAAGAAGCCTTCAAATGACCTATGAATAGCAATAGATTTATCGGCTGCAGAAAGGGCTTCTTCCTGATGCCCCAAGTCATATAAGATCCATCCTTCGTAGACCAGCCTTTCATGTTCAGAATCTGCAAGATTGTGAGCCAACCACAAGCACCTCATGGCAGCTCTTTGATGGTTCAACCTAGAATATTGACAGATATTGTAAATTTGTTTGTGTCCCATGTTGTCAAGCAATCCTTCAACTTGATGGGAGGCATTGGATATGGCTTAATACTATCCTATGTTATTAGAGCTACAAAGACATGTGAACTGAAAGCTGTTTGGAGATTTCACATGCAAAATCTAGTACCCAAAAGGATATAATTACAACAGGAGAATCAATGTTTCAATAATTGATAACTAATGCAATATAATAAAGCTCCAGTTAAGGTGCCTTGCAAAATTTGTCAAACAATAAAAACCAGCACAACTTGATTTGAGGGGAGAAGGGTCTAAAATGTATGGATTAATGAGAAAAAGAGAGGAAGCTAGCAGATGCACATAGCAATTGGAAATGCTTTAACCAGTTGTCTTTAGTTTCAACACAACAGGATGATTGCATATCTTATGCTAAGTCAAGTTAAAGAAGCAATCAATGTAGTCTAGGGACACATACCTTAGGAGAAGTAGAGATTTTCGGAACCACAGAAGGCTCTTTTTGGGTTCATTATCAAGCATTTGATGTATCACAGCGAGAGATCCAATGTCGTCCACAGAAGACCATGTTTCATATAGTTGCACCCAGCAATCAGCCTGACTTAGATGCTGAATCTGATAGTTGAGGATCTCTAAGAGCTTATTCCCACTGACCTTTCCAGCAAACATCATGTAATTAGGTTCTAAACTTAGTAAAGCCTTAATATCTCTTGAAGCACTTTGATAATCTGCTAGGGCTATCAAGAACCAAGCACGTAATTCAAGGCAATCAGTTAAGAGCTTGAACCCAATGATTTTGTCCATTTCAGATATAGCTGCCTTAATTTGCTTCTGTGAAGCCTTTGCCACAGCTCGAAATTTATATGGAAATGGTAGTGTTGGATCCAGCTCAGTTGCAGCATTCACGTCTGAAATTTTCTTACTCCCTACGTTGTATAAAGATCTTTCCTGATACATCCACCCGACTGGCTTATGCTTTGACATGAGAGTCTCAATTATTCGATAGGCTGAATACCGTTGGCCCTGCAAGTACTTGGCTCTTGCAACACCAGCCATTGAGTAAACTTGTCCTAACTTAGCTGCTGCCTCAAAATAACATTCGGCACTTAGAAAATCCTCTCTGTGGAGCATCACACAACCCAACTGATGAAGCGCAAGAACCTTCTGCCACATTTCTGTTCCACACTCCCTCAGCCTCTCCAATATCATCAAAGTTGTATCAGAAACCATACTATGCTCCATTGCTACTTGGCTTAAGAAATAATACAAGAGGAATGAATCATGCCCTGCTGCAGCCAGTCTCCCCCTAGCCCCTGCGCTAGAAAAGATCTTCATTACCTCCGGCTGGTAGAGCGAATTTGGGAGGCCTCTTAAGATCACCTGCAAGCAAGATGCAACAAGAAGATATGCAGACTCCTCCAATGCATGATCGATTAGAATTAATGCATCCTCAATGCTGTGGACTAAAGAAGCTAAAATGGCATCACAAGAAGATTTCATCTCCTCACAACAGAATTTATTAGCAAATGACAGGATTTTTAGAACAATGTCAGGATCCAATGAGGCTAGACTCTTGGTCCGGCTGTAAACTTCAATTGCTCTCATTTCTTCCACAGATATCCCATTATATGTGAAATCGATCCTTTCCCTCTCTGCTTCCATAAAATTACCATATAACATGGCTGCAAATGGAGGCGATAATGCAGCCATCTTGCTCCTAATGCAAGTAACCTCCTCATCACCAATGCAAAAGACTACTCGGCAATCTTCCTCCTGACTCAAACTCTCCTTTCCATCTTTCAGCTGGATTACATCTTCATAAATCTTAGATTCGTAATCATCCGGTATGGTTTTATATTTATTGGTTAAAAAATCTAATGGTGGCAGTATCTGACAACCCCTGTGTTGCTTAGAAATCAAACAATCGAGTTTCTTACATCTATCGGCAGCTGGTGATGTAGAAAATCCGATGAGCTCATCCTCCCTTGTTTCGAGTTGCAACCATGCGGAAAGCACAACCTTGGTATGCAAATCGACGGAGTGGTGGTGAGCAGAGCGAAGGCAGCGAAGAAGCAACTTGGGGTCCCTAAAACTGCGAAGAGTAGCATGCTGCTGGATGTATAGAGAGGCCTTGTGCGACGGAGGGCACGCTTGAAGGCGGAAATAGATATCAGCCAAGGTCTGTACTAAATCCAACGGTTTAAGGTGAGGTTCAATGGGGGGTTCGATAAGGGATAGCGAAGGAAGACCATATGCACGAAGAAGAGATTGAGAAAGGGATGCAGATTTCGGCTTAGACCCGACATGGACATATTTCAGTAATACGTTGCTGTTGAATTTACTACTGGAAGTGGAGGTGGTCGTGTCAGCTTCAGAGACAGGGACGGTCACAGCATGTACTTGGGAGCTCTTCAAGCCGAACCCATCTAACAGCTTGGGAAATCGCATTGTAATGATTGCTGTGTGCGGAAACAGAATAGATCAAAGAAACGATGCAACAACCAAAAGTAAAGAGCAAGAGTTAAGGATATGAGCCAGAGCCACGGCCTCGAACAAACGAAACCGGATGTTGTCGGAAAGTAACAGGAGAAATATAGATTTAAGAGTTGACTTACCTCAAGCTGTATATAAAGCTGAAACGGCCAACCTTGTTTTGATCTTCTTCTTCTTCTTCTTGATGGTGTCTCAGCTTTAAGTAAGGAAAAAGTGTGGTGTTGTTTGAGTGTAGGATTGTTATTTGATTCGTTGGCTAGTACCACTCCCACTTACAGAGGGAAGGTCAACTGCTTTGCTTTCTTTAGTTTTCCATGAATTATTATTATCTTCTTCCTAGAGACCGACTCTCAACTTTTGGGTGTTTTAAGTTAAAAGGCATAACGTAGATTCCGCATATAAGTCACCTTTTTCCCTGCACTATGTTTGGCAATTTTTCAATGAATAGCAACAGAAATGGAGGGAATTGGAGTTGCAATTTTTTAAATAGAAAAGTAAAAATTAAAAGAAAAATTATATTTTTCCAACTTACCACATGTCCACCAATATAAGGTGAAATTTTTAATAAAATTCTTATATATTATTATTTATGATTTGACATTACATCCATTTGTTAAAATTTTCTTGAAAACAAATAGATATATAACTTATCATTTCTAATAAATTTTTTCACAAGAGTGATGAATGAAATAAAAACGTTACTGTTGTTACATGTATTCATTTTTTTATTTATTTTGTTTCATTCCATCGATCTAATTCAAATATATCACTATTTTATATTTAAGTGGTCGGAATAAATCATCGCATGATATGAGCATGAGTTCACCTGTCTTATCAGAATGTGCTGTAAGTTAAGCCCAGTATCCTTCAATTTTGTAATTCCCCCTTTTTCTAATCTTCCCTCTGACTAAATTTACATCGTCTAAAAATCTTTCAAACAATTTTTATGTTAAGCCTAATGTTGATTTCCTGTCTTGTCAATTGGTTAGAGTATCAATTTTTAGCATTGGATATGAAGACTATTCAAATTTCGCTGTCAATCATCTTCTTGTTATTATCATAAAATTTAAGATTTTCAAACTAACTCGGCAATATATCAATGCGTGGATGGTATTAGGATAAATCACTAATATTATATTTGCTATGCAGAAATAGATAATAGTAAAGTTGTGGTTCCGAATCTTATTCTCTCTTCTTATGATATGTATTTTTAAAAGTTAAAATCGTAATTCTTTAAAATTGTTAATTCTAATTTTAAGAGGAAATTTGCTTTTAGTTTTAAAGAATTGAACTTACAACTCCCTTCTAGTTTGTTCTACTTTATTCTATTCCATTCCATCCTCACATACCAAACATTACATAAATAGTAAGTTATAAAGTTTCCGATCTAAACTATTAGATTAATTCATGAATTAATGTCTATAATCAAATCTTTAATTGGGGCTCAAATGAGCCAAGTTGAGCTAAGATTTAGAAAACTCAAGTTCAACTCGCTTAAAACTTCATAAGCTTGAGCTTGAGTCGAGTTTTTATTGAGCTTGTAAATTAAGACTCGAATTTAGCTTATTTAGATAAATGAGTTTTATCTTAAGCTCAAAGTTAATTTATCTACTAATCAAGTTAGAGCTAAGTTGAATTAAATTTGAGTCTACTTACGAGCCTAATCATATAAAATGAAGAAATAATCGAATAAATAGATCAATAAATAATGAATAAGGATTATAATATATATTATTTATTATTTTATAACATATTATATAATTATATTTATTATATAGATACTAACTTTTAGATTTAATAATATATAATTATGTAATATTTGTATTATATATAAAGTTTATAAATCTGTTTATTTATGTAAATAAGCTCACTTGTGAGTCTTACGAGTTTAAATAAATAAACTCGTAAGTCTAAAATAAAATTTGAATTTAACTTATTTAGATAAATAAATTTTATCTTGAGATTGAACTTAGCTTATTTACTAATTAAACTTCAATCGAGATAAATTAGAGTAACTTAGCTTATGTATAATTATATTTTTAATGTTGGATTTTTGTTTTTTTTTTTTTTAATATCTTTGCATCACCTGAATTCACCGACAAATTTTGCAACTTGTTATATCAAATCATGGACATAGACATAATACTATTTTGAAATAGAAATGAGTGTCTCTTGATTAATGATTTCCCAAAAATTGCTGGCTCAATAATTGGCATTTGGTATTTGCCCGCAACTAATTATGCAATAGAAAATGTGTTGCAGCGTTAGCACTCACCTAGCACATCCCAACCCCCATGATTCTTCGACAATCCTCACATGCGGCAGAGAGAGAAAGAGAGTCACAAGAAAAGCATATGAAACATCTCAGTCTGTCAGAAAATGCAAAAAAGCAACAGTAATACCTAAGGTTATTTTCAATACGTCTATTTGGGCCATTGCTTGTAATTGTTCTCTTCATTGAAATTATGTCCCACCTACCGCACTTATCCAGTTAGCTGCAAAAACTAGGATCGGCGTTTCCTCGACCATGTTTTTTTTCACTAGTACTTGGGACCATGCAGCTTTCCACTATTCTGACCTATGTCCACGTTTTACTGCACTATACCTTGTTTTTCTTTTCTTTTCTTTTTTTTAAATTATGTTACAAAATTCGAATTTAATTCATTCCATTAAAAAAAAAATTAATAGTTATGTCACTAGATTTTAACTGTTTGATGAACATTATGGTATTGTTTGGATGTATAAAATTTATAACAATAGATTGGATAAAATATTTTGTTTAATATTTAGTTTATAGATTGAGCCTTTTTATTGGAGGAAAATTTTTTTTTGAAGGATTAGAGAAAATGCTCAAAATTTTTCATATGTAAAATTTGATACAAAAGTTAACTTCATTGGATAAAAACATAAGTATTGAGAATATAAATATAATTAAATAAATATTATACAATATCAAGGGTAAAATATTAAATAATATTTAAAATTTGTACATTTTAAATAATATAAAAGTATAATAAATAAATATCAGATAATATTATAGATATAAATGTTAAAATACAATATTAAGTTTAATATTTGTGCTTACTAAAAAATGGACATTATAAAAATTTATATTCAATACTATACAAATCAAACATGATATAATAATGTTATATTATCATATATTCCTTATATTTTGTACAATCTAATTAATCTTATCATATTTAATTTTATTAACAAAATGCTATCTATATTTTAATTTTGCGAGAGAGTTCTTAGGTTCATCTATTTGAGGAAGGAAATAAACATGTCCAAAGGGTTACGTGTACTAGGGTTACCTAATGGGTTTGGGCTCCATTCTTTGTTGAGCCAACATATGCATAAGTTGAAGCTTTTGAGTGAAGCCGAATACCCCAAACGCTTTTCAAGTATCCGCAACGCCAGAATAAGGAATATAGGAATATAATTAGCCAATAGCCATATAGCTCAAAATGATGTGTAAAAAATAATATATGTTAATTGCTAGCATACATTACATTCATTTAGGGAAATATTACAGATCTATTACATGGGATCATTACATATACACTATTGTAATGCCACAAAGAATCAGTGAATATATATATATATATATATAATGTTTTCAGATTAGCATTGAGAGCAGCTATCTTCTAATTTTTGTTGCACTAAAATCAAAACCACAAACTAAGATTATAGTCCCGCTGTAAGATGATATTAACGGTTTTAAAGGAACAAACTGAAACGGATGCCAGTTAGGTTAAAACTTTTGCTAAAACCCTCCAACAAGCAGCAAGAGATTTTAGACCCGGTAAAATCGTAGCACTCACTAACCCGAAGCATCAATTAGAAGGGTCATCGAGGTCTTTTAGCTCTTCAGCTGGTATTTAGAACATGGTCCACTAAGTTATAGTTTCCAAAGTATAGGACTGGCTATAAATGAAGCAATATCCTACTAATTCACTTCATTGAATTAAATAAGATTGTATAAATAGCTATTATGAGAGGAGGGAATGGAATTGTAATAAATACTGAATGGATATTATCTCATTCAATTGGATGAAATTTGATATTATTTTATTTAGTTCGCAGAATTGATAGGCCAATCAACCTTTTATAGTTGATAAATTTACCAAGATGTCCACGGTGTATTATATATAGTAACAAAATAAGCTATCACCCACAAAGTTAACAAAATTAACCTTGACACAAAATTAGAATGCCTAAACTCAAAATAAAATTAGTAAATTTGATCATAAAATCAAATATTATGCATACCAAGACCATTATAATTTAATGACATACCATCAAGTTGGATCAGGATTTGAATCTCTCTTTCTATTGGAGTAATTTAGTTGGAAAAAAAAAAATTCAACTATCATGCATATAACCATGACTCCGACCCCAAATGAAAACCTTAGTCCCCAAATTGGCCCTCCAAACCTAAAAAAAATAAATAAATAAATAATAATAATAATTGGACAATTTAACAATTCAAAGCCCAACTTTGACCATGATAACTACGGAGAGGGAGATCTAAGGAACTCTAGCTAACAAATTTCCAATTGCATGATATACTGAGCATTTAAGTTTCTAATAAAGAAAACAAGTAGTTCCTCTTCTCGCTTTCATCAGAAGATGGCAACATAATCACTAAAAAAATTCATGTATACAAGTGGTAAGTTCCCAATTTATTCTTTTAGAATTTATGGCCTGGTATATTTTAGATTTTGACCTCCTGCTTCATGTGATGCAAATTAGTAAGAGATTCTCTTATTCAATCGTAATGACTTCATTATATTCATGAATCACATCACTTAAGCTAAAAATTGATTTCGTTTTATTTAGATCACATATTTGATTTTCAAAATTAATCCATATAAAGCATACACCTAAACCTGGGATCGAGTCCAACCTGGCTCGAACCCTCTAGGTCAAGAGCCTGGTTTCTCTTGAACCAAGACAAGCCTGGTTTAGATCAGTTTCGAGTCGGTTCATTCGACCCAATAGTTCAATGGGCCATTTTTTTGCAAGTAAACATCCCATTTTTTTATAATTGGGAAAAGAAAATTCTTTCATCTTTATTTTTTATTTGAAAAAAAATCACTAATAAATCACAAAAAATTAAAATTTTAACTATTTCACTTTATTAATTGTTGAGTATTAAGATTAATTATTTGTACATTATTAATTGTTGGGTACGATATTAATAATTTACATTTTCAATAATGTATAGTTATTATTTTATATCCACAACTAGTGAATTGAGTAAGTATACCTCTTTGTACAAGCAACATCTTAAGAAAAACTTACTAATATAATCAATGTGAGACTTGATTTGTGATAAATAATACTCATTGTACTCTTTTATTACTTTAGAAGAAATCTCAGAAAATAATATAATGTATGTGGGAGTTAGATTGATATTGTAAAGAGAACAATATTTATCTAATATTTATAATACATTTGTTATTTTATATATGGTATAAATATATTTCTTATAACTTTTAATGGTATTAAGTTATAAATATACTCGCATTTTTATAAATCATTAAAATATATTATTTACAAAAGTAGTTGCTCTTTTAAAAATTAAACAAGATTGTATGAAACTTATAATATTTTATACCTCAAACTCTTTCGGTGATTTTTTTTTTTTGAAAAAATCTTTTGATAGTTAAAATAATATATTTTACACTATAATTATCTACTTTTACCAACATTAAAATATACGGGTTTTAATAATTTTTTTTATAAACTTATATATATTATTTGATCTCGATATCAACTTATAAATATAAGTAATAATATATATTCAATTTTATTTTATATTTTAATTAGAGAAAATATTTAAATTTAATTTATAAAAACTTTCTTTTTCATTTTTTTTTTAATTTTCAAGTTGGAACTCGCCTATTCCTTTAACCTAAGCTTATACCTGCCGGTTTGATGAGTCTAACACATTGAACTGTGCTGACTCATTAAGCTCAACGGGTCAAGCTATGATTCAAGCTTGTGACTCACAAGTTTAGGTTGATTCAGTGAACCGCTGGATAGGTTCACAAGTTAGACTTGGCTTGGATTCGATCCTTCCCTAAGTCTATACACACCATAGTTATAATTGGTATAAGAAATTGCTAGATGGTAGTTTAAGATGGGTATATTTGTGTAATGACCATATTCTGATGGATCATAATTATGTACCGGATTGGATGGTAAGATCATGTTTTGTCTAATATTTAAATTGAGTAAGCCTTTGGTCAATAACTTCTAAAATCCATGTTCTGATGGATCGGTCGCTTGTTTTCCTTTACTAATATAGAATTTCATAATTGAATAGGCCTTTAGCCAATAAGTGAAGAATATAGAAAAAATATAAATAATTTTCTTAAATTTTAATCTTAGTACAAATATGCTCTATAAACCTTTAAATATTATAAACAACCCCTTAAAATTTAATCTCAGTATAGAAGCATAATCTCAAATTATTAAAATGTACTTTAATACCAATTAAACTTTAATCCTAGTCCATTTTTGTGAACTATAAAAAAAAATTCTTTTATGTTACCAATTTATTAAAATTTAAGGGAGTTATTTGCATTTTTCTAAACAGAATACTTATCATAATTCAAAAGGTATGCACAACAAACCTATCTAAAATTCATTGTATCAATTTCAATACAAAAGGTATTGACAATTCTTTATGTAAATTTGAAAGAAAGATTTGCTTCTTTGTTTCAATTTAATTATAGAGTTTGTTGGTCTCTTAACTGTAGTTTCATTAGACATTAATAATTTCTCTATTTCCTTTTGCAATGGATAATCATGTTTAGCAGATTGAATTACTTCTTTCATTTTAAAAGGAAAAAATGTAGTTTGTGCGTGTAGGAATTTATCTATAGATATATTATCTTAGAAGGTGGGCACCTTTAGAGGAAGATTTCATAGATGTCCAAAAGTACTGGGTATGGTTCTATTTGTAATATCATAGGTTTCTAGCTATTAAATTTAAGTCGCCTAACAACTTTATTTATTTGGGTTTAAGTTTTACGATGAAACCACAAAAGTTTAATAAAGTAACCTCATAAAGTTTGTTTATTGAAAAACAAAATTCATAAAAGCTTTACTTTAATATAAATATAAGTATAAATTGATTATTCTAGTACATTATTAATGTAGGGGCTTGAAATTTGATTTACAATTATAATGTAATTTAAAACTATATTATGTGAATTACATAATTAAGATTAAAATATATACATCCATATAATTATAAAAATAATCCATTTGCTTTTTGGTTTAAGTCTTTTTTTTTTTAACCTTAACCACCAACTAATGAATGAATAAAGTAAACAATGATGTTCTTCTATTAATTGGGATTTGATTAACCTTTAATATGTTTTCGTCGGGTATGATTGCTACCAATAAGGGTATAACTAAATCAAATAGAATTGAAACTATATTGAGCTCAAGCTTAAACTTGACAAAAATGATTGAAGCTTAAAGATGCCTTGGGCTCAATTGTGCTCTAGATTTTGACCTTGAGGTTGACCAAATAATATATTTGGTAAGCTCGAATTTGATGCGATTAACATGATTAGGCATGATCTTTTTTACAATTTTTTTCCCTCATTAATGTCAGACTTAACTTCAATCTTAAGCTTCATTAAGTTATATGCTCAAATGATAATGCTTACATTTTAATTTAATATATTTATGTTAGTAGTATATTATACCCTAGGCCCTAAGCTTAAGCTTAACTTAGGTTTACTAACTCAAAAGAATAATAAGAGGCATATTAAATGGATATGCAACAAGATCATATCTTAAGATCCTTACTAGTCAAATCTATGCTATGAAGATATCCTTAAGATATGACTTACCATATCTATCATTCTCTTTTACTCCTATATATATCAACTGAAGCCCTTAAGATAAGGGGATCGAAACCCTAATACTCTTTACTACTTTTGTTGAAACCTCAACTCTCCTATTGACTTAAACGTTAAAGTGCACATACTAGAGATACCTTTGACACCTTGGATAACTTACTTTTGTTATTTATGTAGGCTTAACTCATAAGTACCACTCCATCTGTAAGCTCAAACTTCAATTTACAATTAATAATTGGCATTCACTATTTACGGCTTAAAAAAAAGCCATGACCAAAACACATGCAAATAGCCAACCAACCTCCTACTCTAACTAATCCTCTTCTAAATCTTCCATAAAATAATGTGAACAAGGATCAATAGCCCTATCAAGTGGATAACCTTAAGGTGAGGATCGCTTTGCTCCCCTCGAGTGAGATGGAAAATATCCTATAGGAGAACCAACACCTTAGGGCATAGGTGAACACCCTTTAATAGCACGTCGAAAATCCCTTCGCTCTGCCTTAGTACAATGATCATAAGGTAGTAGTTACTCTTGCCTAACCAATAATGTTCCTAATGCTACTAGTTGAGCAATAAAGCTCTTACTAAGCAATATCAAACATTGCCTTAGTAGCGATCACTTGAAGACACTCCACTTAACCAACTTAATGTTATGATCAAGCGCATAATTGACATAAAAAGATCTAAGTAGAGAAACCCTTAAGATGCTTGTGCCATTAGGCAATTCCTCTTTTGTCCAAGTAATTTGAGATGAGCACCTTCTTGCTAAGATACTATAGAAGATGGTTTCGGTAATGGGGTCTTTAATCTGATTTAGCGCCATGGATAGATATCTTAAGTTAGTGACAAAGCTTGGGAAATTAGCCTTTTAAGGGATATTTTTAGGGCGATCTAGCTTGGTAGGCATAGAATGGGAACTTTTAGACTGGATTTTCCACTTTTGACCTTGCTCGATTACATCGTGCTCGAAAAGTAGACTTAGAAATGGTTCTTTTAGGCCTTTATTTAGACTTCACTTAGTCTTAATGGGTCTTAAAGAGACTTAATTGGTTTTTAAGCATCATAATTGATAATGGGCTTTCTTTAGCTTACAAAAGTCTTAAGTATACTTAGGTCCGTATTTAAGCTCATGAAGGCTAAAGAAGAAGATAAACTTTAATAAAGTAACTTAATATAAACTGTCTATTTTAAAACCATTCAAAGGATAAGATTAATCTTCAAATTCGATAACTATGAGGCTTTTCTTTTCATTTGATTCATTCATAATATTGGCAAGCTTGAGACATACACCAGACCTTTGTTGAAATCACTTTAGAAAAGAGCAAATAAATAATTCATTAAGAACAATTCTAGAGCAAGTTTGATCTACTGTCACATGTATGCATTTAGGATACCAAGTTTGCCCATTCTTCCTCTCATACCTCTTCTTAACAACATTTCTCTACGTGTTATCAACTCAAAACGCTTCCTAGGTTGACTGGTATGTCTATTACATGTGATTGGCTAGTTATGAAAACCCCACCACACATTATTTGGCAACTCCCTTAGGGAAGGAGAGACTTGACTAAATGTTGATAGCATGCAAGAAGAGTGGAAATAACATATATATTCAGGAATACAACAACTAACATGAGAGGGTTGAGCAAACCCAAGTAATGTAGGATATTAATGTACCAACAACTATGCAAGCACCAAGAATTGTAAAAGCACTTGGAAATGTGCAAGCATAGGGAACTATGCAAGGACCTAGTACTGTTCAAGTACATGAAGTTATGCAAGCACTTGGAATTGTACAACCATCTATTAGTGATAATTTGCCTGTATTGTGTGCGATAAAAAAAAAAAGTTGTAATGAATTAGCTCTTTACCACTTTCATGCAAATCCTGCTAAGCATGACAATTGCACATGTTGCAAACACCGGTACATTACCTAGTATAGCTCAAGCATCGGCTATGACAACTACCGCATCTGTAAATGTTGTTGTATTACTTAGGGTAAGCTTACATGCACTTGTTGCTATCATTGCACCTATTAGTACGTCCTTTGAGATGGTTGTACCTATACTCAATATGCATGATGCGTACCGTAATCAAGAACAAACAAGGCTGATCTCTAAATGGGTCTAAGATTGTTAAAAGCTTGAAAATGGGTGATGGGGAATGCGCGAAAGAGTGAATGAAAAGTTAGCAAAACCAATGAACACCTCTGAAAGATATGATGCATCAATGGAACTTCCAAGGACAAATAACATAACTCGATATGACATACAAGATGATCCAGTGAGGTTACTCACCACTTAGTCTTACTTAAGGATTAGGATAAGAGTAAAATGAAAGTAAACAAACAGTGTTTATAAAAGAAATAATATTCAGTTGTATTGATGATAATCTCTGATTGTCACAGCTATAAGTACTAAGAGTATTTATACCCGAAAGTTAGGGCAACTTTCCTAAAAAGAAAAAGACAAAAAGGGTATCGTCCTAAATAAGTAATATACAAGAATACAAAAGGGTAAAAATAAATATTTAAGAAAAGTAATGATTAGTATGGCAGATTTTACATATGGTTCTATATACATAGTAGAGAGACATTGGCGATACCGTTAGAAGATCCAGACAAAAGAGTATGATTAGATTGTTTATCCGAGCAAGGGTAGTTAAGGATTAGCCTAGAGTCTCTCTCAGCAAGAGTGATGCTGAGTAATTGGTTAGCTTAGACGTGGGTGAGTAAGTGTGCATGGTTTGGTTATTGTCTTGGTAATCTACAGTTTGACATACAACTTCAAAAAGATGGGCAGTCATTCTACTCGGTATGTAGAGTGACTCAGCAAAGAGATACTCGGCTTCGGAAGGAGTTGGCTGGAGTAGAAGGATTCGCCTTGTTAGCCCCTCTAGTCCTCGAACTCAATTGCAGGTTAAAGGATCGGTAGCCTGATTCTCATCATTCCTTTAGTGTTAATTTAGATTTGGGATTATATTCAAATGGTCTTCGATCAGCTCTTTGTTAGGGTGATATGGATTGAGGTCGGCCACATTAAAGGTGTTAGAAACCCCATAATCTTCGGGCAACTCCACCTTGTAAGTGTTGTCATTGACCTTCTAGAGAATTTTGAAAGGTCCATAAGCTCTTGTAGATAGCTTGTTCCTCTTCTTGTTTGAAAACCTTTCCTTCCTGAAGTATAGCCATAATATGTCTCTTAGTTAGAATTGTTTAACCATCCTACTCTTGGTCTTCTCTCACATTCTTCTAGCGGTTTGGTCTATATGTCGAGTAACTTTATTATAGATGTGTTGAAGAGATTGTGCTCAGGTTCTTGTGTTAGGGTCTTCTTGCTGGGATTCAGTTATAGGGTTATGATCAAGGGGCAATTTGAGATCGAAACGATATACAACCTCAAAGGGGGTTTACTTGGTGGTGTTATGTACTGTTTGGTTCTAAGTAAATTTAACTATTGGTAAGCAAACGTCCTAATCGGCTAAGTTTTTGCTTACTATAGCTCGGAGTAGTGATCCTAAAGTCCAATTGATTACCTCTGTTTAGCTATCTGTTTGGGGGTGATAAGAAGTATTAAATAGCAACTTGATCCTCATTTGTTACTACAGAGTTCTCCAGAAATGGCTCAAGAACTTTGAGTCTTTGTCTGATAGTATACTTCTCGACATGCCGTATAACCGAATAATTTCCTACAAAAAAAGAGAAGCAATAGCTGAAGTGTCGTTAGTCTTGGAACAGAGCACAAAGTATACCATCTTGTTGAACCACTCTACGACGACCATCACATAATCTTTTCCTTAGGTAGTTCATAATAATCCAAGAATAAAATCTATACTTAATTCAGTTTATGGTCTCATCGGAACAGGCAAAAGCATTTCTTTTCGTTATTTGGTTTAGCATTTAGCCCTCTTACATACGGCATAGTTTTCTATAACTTGATGCACATCGCGCTTCGTTCTTAGCCAAAAGAAACGACAATTCAATAGCTCATAGATCCTTCTTTCCCTAAAATGTCCAAAAAGTCCTTTACTATGGGCTTTCCTGATGAGTAACTCCTATAGGGAACAAGTCGGTATACATAATTTCTCTCCTTAGAACAAGTATCCATCTTCCATATGATACTCGTCCACTATCCTCCCATTGATACATCGTGTAAGTATGGGTTTGAAGGGTGAATCCTCGGAGTATTGCTCTTTAATGCTCACAAACTTAAAAAATTTGATCTGTAGTTCACTCAAAAGCACATGCCTTCTTGAAAGAGCATTTATAACCATGTTGCTCTTTCTTTGCTTATATTTTATTACAAAGTTAAACCCCTTAAGGAACTTAACCCACCTTACTTATTGCTTCGATAACTTTGTTTGACTTCGGAGGTGCCTTAGAGATTTATGGTCAGTATATATGAAAAATTCTCTCAACAAAAGATAATGTTGCCATACTTACAATACTCAGATCAATGCTAAGAGTTCTTTGTTATACACAGAGTAGTATAGGTAAGGTCTCTTAAGCTTCTCACTATGGTAGGCAATTGGTCAACCTTCCTGCATTAAGATAGCGCTTATTCTAATGCTTAATGTGTCACACTTTAGCTTAAATATTTTCTTGAAGTCAGGTAGAACTAATACAGTAGTGGAGGTCAACCTTTCCTTTATCTTGGCAAAACTTCTCTTCTTCTTTTCTCCCCATTTGAAGTAGATATTCTTCTTCATCAGCTTAGTAAAGGGTGTGACAAGGGTGCTGATATTCCTGATAAATCTTATATAGAAGGAAGCCGGTCGATGGAAACTTCTCACCTTAGCACAAGTAGTTAAAGTTGACTACATAACGATGGCTTGAATTTTCTTGTCGTCTACTCGTAAACCTTCTCTACTTATTACATAACCTAAGAAGACCAATTCCTCCTAGCAAAAGCAACACTTCATGAGATTTTCGAATAATCTCTCAGCACAGAGGACATTAAAAATGGAGCAGAGATGTTCATAATGGCTCGACATGTTGGTACAATATACTAGGATGTTATAAAAAACACCATGACACACTTCCCTATTAGATGTCTTAGCACATGTTTCATCAGCTCATGAAAGTGCTCAGGGCATTTAACAAACCAAATGGCATGAACATCCACTTGTAGAGTCCATGCTGAGTTTTGAACGCAGTTGTCCATTCATCTCCCAACCTCATGTGCATTTGATGGTAGCTAGACTTCAGATCAATCATGTTGAAGATCTTAGCTCTACTTAAGTCATCTAGCATGTCTTTTAATCTCGAGATAGGATGCCTGTATTTGATCGTGATCTTATTTACGATTTGACTATCAACACACATCTACTAGGTTTCATCCTTTTTTTGGCACTAGAAGTGATGACACAGCATAAGGGTTAAGATATTCCCTAACATACCCTCTCTCCAGTAATTCATTGACTTGTCATTGGAGTTCAAAAGCCTGTTTAGGACTCATCCGATAGGTTGACTTATTCGGTGGGGTGGTTGTAAGTATTAAGTTAATGTACTATTCTATGCCTCGGATTGAGGGCAGTCCTTTAGGTAACTGTTTTGGGAATAGATTGACGTATTCATCTAGCAACTCTTTTACTTCCTAGGGTAGTTCACTTCGCTCCTTTAACTCTAAAAGTCACCTGACCAACATGAAGGTTGGTGCATCAGCTTTAAGGGCCTTTTGGAGCTTAGCTCTACTCATTATTAGAGTCTTCTTCAATCTACGAGCAAGTTTGGCCTATAGTTTGTTAACTTCACTCAGCGGCATTAAGTTTAGTGTGATCTTTCTACCATCCTTCTTGAACATATATGTGTTTCTATATCTGTCATAGATAACTCTTTTATCAAATAGCTATGGTTTGCCTAGCAATACGTGGGAAGTGCACATGGGTAGTACATTGTAGAGAATCTGGTTAAAGTAATTCTTAATAGTGATCGATAGTAGTACTTACCGAGTGACATGTAGTACTCTCTTCTCACTTAGCCAATGCAACTTGTATAGCCTCGGGTGTGCAATATTCGGCAACTTTAACCTTATGATCAATTCGGTTAATGCCACATTAGAGCAACTTCCACTATTAACAATTAGTGTACTCACCTGATCATTTACCCTATAGGTAATATGAAACAAGTTCTCTCTTTTCTCCTCATTGCAAGAGGGTTCTAAGTTCATTGCGCGTCCAACAAATAAGATCAACTGATCCAAGTCCTCAGCAAACATGTCTTCCTCAATTAGTTCATTCTTATAATGAGCTTCTTTGTTAGTAATGTCCTCCTCTTCAGGTTCCTTGTCAATACTCTTTACCTTCGACTTCAAGACGTTTCCCTTAATGACCATAGTTCTTTGATTTGGGCATTGAGCAGCTATATGTCCAAATCCTTGACACTTAAAACACTTAATCTAGCTTGCCTTCTTTCCAGATCCTTGCCTTTTCTCATAAGTTCGGGTCGGTATGTCACTATCAAATTAGCCCTTCCATTCGACTCAAACATCCATCTTTTGGATCGGCTTGGCACTTGGTTGAGCTTGGTGAGTTCCTTGCGTTGGTTGGCTTGTTAATAGTCTGGTCGGTACTCTGCTTCTTCTGCCTCTCCACTCATTGAGCTATCCGAATGGCTTCATCCATTATGATGAATTGTTAGAGTTCTACAATGTCTCAAATGTCACCTCTCAACCCAATAAGGAAACTAGAAATTGTTTGTGTTAGTGCTTCCTCTACTTCATAGTGGATCATAAGCATTTGAAATTCTTAAACATACTCGTCGACGTTTAGCCTCCTTGTCTCTGCTCCTAAAGCCGAGTAAATGTGTCTTAAATATAAGTATTCAGCATAAATCTATTTTTGAGTATTTTCTCCATCTCAGGCTAAGTATTGGTTTCTCTATATCCTTCTTGTCTCCTCATAGCCTAGAAATTCTTCCAGTAGATGGTGATATATCTAGAGAACTCAACAGCAATAGTTCTTACTTTCTTGTAATCCTCATATTGGTAATAGTTAAACACATGCTTTACCTTCTCTTCCCATTCTAAGTACTCATCTGCACTTCCAAACCCATTGAAGCTTATAATTTGAAGCTTTACATGGTCAAATACTCTAGGTGCTCGAACTTGCTCGAACTTACTCTTCTTCTTCATAATACTCTTCCTCATCCTCCTTTCCCATGTCTCCTAAGTTAATCCTTCTCCTTACTCGTCTGCTTACTCCTCCACCTTGAACTTGTTGAGCTAGGTTTTGAACTCTCACAAGTTGGGAAGCTTGTAGGGTATTATGTGTAACTTCAATAGGTCGGTAAGCCAACACATGAATAGCTCAGGTTGAATCCACTAAGAGGTTGGCTATCTCATTAGGTCTCTCATTAGTACTCTTAGGTATACCTTGGGATTGTTGGCTATGATAAACAACATTACTATTGTCATCTCCAGCACCAACATTAATACATAGGTCCTTCATTTCTCTAATAAGTTCAATTCTTAAACTCTTCAATTAAGTGTTTCAATAAACACTTCCATAAACCAGAAACTTAATAGCTAGCAAGCACAGCTATTAAACGAACACAATAACTTGCTTTGTTCTACATGCAAAACAAACATGCAAAACAAAGTACATAGAGAACTTCGAAACAACTACTATAACTTAAACAAAACCTTCGCTTTAATACTAAGATAATGCATTCATGACTAAGAACAAATAAGCTTAGCTACTGGATGGGTCTAAGCTTACCGAAAGCTTGAAAATAGGTGATAAGGAATGGATAAAAGAGTGAATGAAAAGCAAGCAAAACCTATGAACAGCTCCAAAGGATATGATGCACCAATGGAACTTCTGAGGACTCACGGTATAACTTGATATGACACATGAGATGGTTCGGTGAGGTTACTCGCCACCTAACCTTACTTAAGGGTTAGGATAAGAGTGAAATGAAAGTAAACAAATAGTGTTTACAAAAGGAAGAATATTTAGTTGTATTGATGATAATCTTTGATTGTCATAGCTATAAGACAAGGGGTATTTATACCCAAAAGTTAAGGCAATTTTTCTAAAAAGAAAAAGATAAAAGGGTATTATCCTAAAGAAGTAATGTACAAGAATACAAGAGGGTAAAAATGAATATTCAAGAAAAGTAATGATTAGTGTGACAAATTTTACACGTAGTCCTTTATACATGGTAAAGAGACATTAGCGATGCCTTTAGAGGACGAAGACCAGAGGGTACAATTAGATTGTTTATCTAAGTAAGGGTGGCTAAGGATTAGCCTAGAGTCTCTTTTGGTCTTTCGATAAGGGTAATGTCGAGCTATTAGTTAGCTTGGATGTGAGTAAGTAAGCATGCATGGTTTAGTTGTTGTCTCAATAATCTACCATTTGGCATAAAATTTCAGAACGATTGGCAATTATTCGGCTTGGCATGTAAAGTGGCTCGGTAAAGAGATACTCAACTTCGGTAGGAGTCAGTTGGAACAGAATGATCTACCTTGCTAGTCCCTCTAGTCTTTGGTCTCGACTACGAATTAAAGGCCCAATAGCTTGATTCCCATCAAGAGTCCTTATTATAAGGGGATTGAAACCCTAATATTCTTTGGTATCGTTGTTGTTGATATTCTTGACCCTTTTACTAACTTAAGTGTTGGAGTGCATTTGTTGGATACACCTTCCCACCCCCGATAACTTAAGTTTGAAACCCTATGTAAGCTTAACTCATAAGAATCACTCTATCTACCGGTTTCATTGTCAATAGTACAAAATAGCAATTTCGAATCTCAAATCCAATAATGTTTTTATCTAAAAGTTGATAATAATATAAGCAATTCATAGATAACTAAGAAAACTAAAAAAAGAATAAACATTATATAAGATTCATAGTTCAAAATACTATAATAGTATAGAGAAAATTAAATTATAATCTATTACAAATTATAAATAATCCATAAAACAACATTATATATATATATATATATATATATTTACATGCCAAAGATTGGAGTCTAATGTCATTCAACTCAACAAGTATATGGCTTTGATAAGTTGCACCAACAATAGAGTTAGTAGATTGTATATGTTATTGATCACTCTTTCTTAAACCTTAATGCTTTGGAGCTAAGATGGTTACTTGATTCTAACTACTTAAAACGAAGTACCTACCTCCCCACCTATCCCCCCTCCCCCTTAAAAAAAAAAATTATAAAAATAAAGTGTTTTAATTTTTACTAGCATAGTAAATGTATAGTTAAACTTGTATGGTAAGTTTGAAAATGTATAAATCAATATATTTTCAAAATTGAATCGTATACCTTAAATACTAAAGAAAATGTATAAATTAGTAATACAAAAATATGATTACATGGTGGAAAATGTCAAACAACATAGAGGACTTACTCATGTTATTCTTGAATGCATTTAGCAATAAAGAGGTAACATTTCCCTTAACATTATAGCAAACTTTAGTTTTCCATGAATCCATGGATGCTTAAGCAAGTATCGAGTTTCATATCATTGAAACTAGACAAGTCATCTGTTCATTATGAAGCCTAGAATTTCCATATGAAGTAAAAGCAAGCTTAGAATTTGCAGATGCACTCTCTAATATACAGTAGTAGTGCTCTATTTTATCTTATTACCTTTATGCAAAACACCTCTGACATGGTAGATTTTAGAATAACTAGGTCTAACTACTATTTCTCTTGGATAGGTAAAGCCTTGAAATAAACATTTTGAAGACCATAAAGGTCTCCTAGCAAAGACCTCATATCATTCCATCTAGGAAAATCAACAAGATTATTAGAGTTTGTCTAGTTTAAGTAGAATTTCTTAATAAATATCGAACACATAAGCTTAGGTCATTCCCCTCTCCACTTTCTCTTCTTAGCAAAATCTTTTTATCTCTAATACTAATCAAACCACCATCGAAAATTATGTTATTTAATTGCTTAAGAATTGCAAATGCATCACTTCCTTTGGTATACCTCATCTCAGTAAGATATGCTTTACTATTTATGAGAAGCATTGTTCTTCATTTTGTTGAGCCAATATAAGTTAAATTTTGCATTACCAAAATTGTTTTGGTAAATGATAGATTATTTACAAACCTAAAAATTACATATAGAACCATGCCCCCCCCCCCCCCCCCCCCACTAAGGACCTTTTAGTAACAATAAAAGTGTAATTGGTTGAACTTGCTAGAGTCATCTATCCATATCAACTCGTCTTTATAATCACCTCTCAAATAGAAAACTAATGTATTTCAAAGGTAAATGTTACCAAGGTCTTCGCCATTATACTCTACTATCTCCTTTTGGTTGGAAATATCTAAGAGAGAAATATCATTTTACATAAACTTAAGGAAAAGTTACAAACTATAGTAGTTCAAGATTGAAGAAAACTTATCATGAATACCTATTAAGCTATTACTAAGAACTATAGAAGTTTATATGCTTTTCACCTAAAAATTGCTTAGAAATCTTATTGGAAGATTAGAAGATGCCAAAGTTCTAAAAGAGAACTGGTAAAAGAAGATCGAAAGTATGCTTGTGGTTGAAACATTAGAATCATCATTGGTAAGATAAATTCCATAAGTAACATTCCAGACTAATTTCTTTTTGAAAAGAAAAAAACGAAAAGAAAAGAAAAGAAAAGTAGATGGACACTATATTTGGTGAAGCATTTGTAAGAGCCATTAACACTTTACAAAACTCAACATTGAAGAAATAAATTAAAAAAAATATAGAAAACTCTTAGGCTTTATTTTTGTTAACATGAAATAGGGTTACAGGTAATCCAAATTATTGTTATTTTATGAGGAGCATATAAGGTATGATAATAAAAAAAAAACAAAGTAATACTTTTAATTCTTCTAATTTGATTTCATTCTCTTCATTTGTTAGTTGAAGCATTGAAGCCATATTACATTGAGGAGTAGAAAATTATAGAACTAGAAATTATAAGGAGTAGCAAGAATTTATAGGTGTAATTAGAAAAGCTCTTATATGAAAAATAGTGAAGTAGATATAAACATAACCCATGTAGATTGATGAAAATGCTTATGGGATAGGAAGAATGATTTCTATTAGATATTTTTTTTAATAATAATAAAGCTAATAATATAAAGACATGTCAAATCAATGTAAAAAAAATCAGCATTAAAATAATAGACTAAAAATTCTATTCTTTGTGGGAAATATAATTAAACTACCTTTTGTTTCCTTTTTGAACCAACAAGATTATGATACTAATAATCACCACTATAAAGTAAAATTTGAACAATTTGTAGAGTTAATGAGGCATGATGAGCATCCATGACTCTATTTCTAGCACCAAAAGTAGCTTCTAAAGCTAATGTGGTCATAAGAATGGGTAATAAATCATGAGTCATTTTTAAAAGAGTATGATATTTCATTTGGTTCTTCTTCCATCATTTTAAAACATCAAATTCTTTTGGATTAGATTTACAAATATAACAGCTCTCCTAACTTTATATATCTAAATAAGACTTATCTAGAACAATATTTTCAATACGTTTTATAAAGTTAATGAATCTACCCATCTTGATCAACTTTCATCATTATATTAAATTGTGTTTCAATCTAGTTGAGTTTCATTGATATGCTCCTTGTTATTTAATTCACTATCCAATTCATATTCCTACACATAACCCCCTTTATAGCTCATACAAGACATCTTGAATACTAATAATTTTTATACTAGCTTCAGTTTCAAGATATGAGTTAGGAAACAAAAACTCAAGAGACCTCATCTTACATCTTAGATCCAAGATATTAGCAAGTGACATCAATAAGTTGCATTTAGCATAATAGCTATCAAATTTGATTTTCATCTTTTCAACTATCACATGGATAGACTCACTCTCATTTGATGTCATATTATCTAGCAGCAACTTTACACGATACATTTTAGGCATAAGAAAGTTAGGATGATATTAGTGATAGCACCAAATACTTGCATGATCTTAAATGCTTATTTAACCTTTCTCTAATCATCTATATTTGGATAAGACTAATAATAAGGTTTCTATCCTTTCAACCTTAGGGAACATTCCTTTAAATTTCAATGTAGTTGACAATATCTCATAAATGAAGTTTTAACACATTTTGTAATGCGGAATCAACTTTCAATTAGGCAATTGCAATTGCTGCACAACCTAAAAAAAGACTTTAAGCCTTACCTCCGATTGATTGACATAGTTCATATTCTTATGGACATTTTCAATTATGTCTCTAATCTCTAAAATGCCATCTTGAATCATAAGGTTCAGAAATATAAGTATAAGGCCACTCATGAAAATTTCCCTCTACATAATAATCTCTTATTTCTAAAAATATATCTTTCAATAATGTTATTGCACTATCATTGGCTGAAGCATTGTAAACAAAAATTGTGTAGACCTTGTCTTCAATCCCCTATTGTTTCAAAAATTTGTGAATTGCATTGGTAGTATCAATTCCAAAATGAGGAATAAGAATATGAGCAAAATTAAGAACTTACTCTCCAATTTAAGTCAATAAAACGTCTTATCACCACCATATACTTAATCTTTCGGTTTTTTGCTTTCGATAGATTTGTGGTAAAACTAATTTTGCTTACACTTTAAAACAACATATTCAATTTTTTTATTTTCTTAAGTTCATTAAGTTGAAAACAATCCTTTCTAAGGTATAGAAAATCTTCTCTCATTCAGGCATCCATGTCTCTACATCATATTAAATTATTCCTCCTTAACAATTGAGAACACATGCTCATACATCATTACCTAGTGAGTGTCTACTTCTCACATCCTTTCCATATGAAACCTCCAATTTACATTTATAGGAGGCATTGTGCTTTTTGACTAGCACTATAATGGAAAAAGTTAACTTTATTTTGTTTTTGTTTCTATAAATTTTTTCTTTTCAAATATGAATTTAAATGGTATTTAAAATGTGAAATAGTCCTACTCTCATGAATAGAAAGTCTATTGATTTTTCCTTTTTCGTATCATCATGGTGAATCACTTCTTTGAACTCTAAAAACAATGGAAATATTTTAGATCTTTTCTTCACTTCAAATTGATTGTCCTCATTACCCTTATCTTTACAATCATTTTCATCAATGACATTAGAACAACCCATATCATCATCAATTTTTTTATTGTTAAGAATAGGTTGGCATCACCAGAAGATGACCCATTATCTAATGTAATCTTGCTAGTAGAATCATTCAGCAGCATCCTAGGATTTGGAGGAACTTCTTGTGGCATTTCTATAAATCTGAAAAAAAAAAAAATTAATTCTAACCAAAAGTTGAAACATAGGAGAAATTTGTTACTAATTATTTTCATTTCAATAAGATTTCTTTAAAAGACTTGGAAACTCTTATTGTTTTAACTCATCATGTATTAATTTTTCTCCCATATAAAGGAAAAAGAATTACCTTCTGACTTATACAGGTTTTATTTTAAATAAATGGAAATATAATTACAAAGAAATAATTTCTCATTTAAAGAGGCAATCAACCAAGAATAAAGATGAATATAAACTTTTATTTTTGTTATGATAATATAGAAAACTGACTACATAGTTATAAATGAAATTCGACATTGATGAACAACGATGATGATTTAAGCAAATGAAAAATGATAAGCATTAAAGAAACTTGTTTAGTTCGAGTAAAGAGAACTACCTTTTTCTATATCTATATTTTAATCCAAAAGTAAATATTTTCTTATCATACATTCTTATTCTACTACAAATTGATGAAGCTTTATCTATTTATATATACGAATATACTTAGTTTCCTTACCTTTTTATTTTTTTTCGTCGTTTCTTATATGAGGATCTTGAACAGTTGACTTGAGATGGAAATGTATTCTTAGATTTCTCTTTGCATCATTTTTCCGTGATGAGTCTTATCAATGACTTAGTCCAACCGTGCATAAGAAAATCCTCAAATGAGAAACTAACAAAAGGGACTTAAGAAAGAACTAGTCAATCAAAAAAAAAAAAAGTACAACCACATAGATACATATTAAATATATTTGTTCAAATAGACAAAAAGAATAATTGCACTCTAACTTGATTTTTTGTATAGAATAACATAATACACAATTTATTTTTGTTAATTTTTTTGCTATATTTTTCTATAATGTCATCAAAACCTTTCTTTTGCTTGTTGGACACCATCAACGTTGAAAGCTTCTTCTTACTTACCCTATAATCGTAGTGAACAATTAGGTGAAATGAATATTATAGAATAGGCATGCTTCTAGCAAACCATGATCGTGTTTATATTTTGTATTTATAGATTCAAGTTTGCAACTTTATTTGAATTTATAATTTTGATTGATCAAAGAGGGAGGAGAAGAAAACTAAACTGATGAGTGCTATTTTTTTTTTTCTTATATGTTGATACAAAAATGCTCAAAATGCATTCAACGGAAAAAATAAATAAAACAAAAGTTGAAATATTTCTCAACTATTGGGAATCATGGATAAAGGAATATGAGTTTACAGTTTGACGTTTTCGTTTTTTAAGTTCAAAACTGTAGATTGAACGCATGATGAATTTAGAAAAATTTCTCTAAAATAGAAGGTGTAATTGCTATATCAAAATGGGGGAAGTGGGAGAAGAATCAAGTGATATGAGGGTCCTTCGAACTACTGTAAGAAAATATGTTTAACGTCTCTAAAATTGAAGGTGTAATTGCTATATAAAAAGGAACCCTTGGCCTTCATGTCATTTGATTCATTTCGGGATCCATTTTTTAATGAAAAAAAATACTAACGGGAAATTATAATCTTAATTCTTGAAAGAAAATATATCTCCTAAAATTAAGGGGAGGAGTTTCCATTCGGAACCTTTCATTTGCATATTTTGGTTGAATTCTAATAAGGATCCTTCCATAAAATTCTTATTAGTTTGTTTTAGTAAATTTGAATATAATTTTAAAGGACATATATGTAATTTCAGGTATGAGGGGGGTGTGGAGTCCAAAGATTCTCCTATTCTTCTCTTAATAATATAGTTAACAATATAGATAAGATATATTTTTATTTAAAGAAATCACCATTACATCCAAGTTTCAATTTCTGAACTTATATCTTATAAATTTTTGTTTTCCTCATATTAAGTATAGATATAGACCAGCAAAGTGGAAGAATGATGCACACAAAATTAAGAATAATCTGTTGAGGAGAAAAAGTATCTAAAGAATGTGAAAGCTTATGGGTACCCTATTATTCAATGAAAAAAACAAGAAATAACGGTTGATAGTTAGAGCCAATAAAATTTCAAACTTTTTGACAGAGAGAAAAGATATAAGCATTTCACAAAAAGGTCTCATTTTAAATCAATATAAGCACAGTATAGAAGGAATAAAAGAACTCATCAAACATTTACCTATATAGAAGTAAATAGTAAATTAATGGAAATGAGCATTTTTTCTGGAGAGAAGAATTACCTGCATCGTTGAATCGCACAAGTAGAAAGCGGCCACTAGAATTAAGTGGGGAATTGATCAAAAAGAGGTTTTGAACTTGGTAGAGGATGGAATAAGTGAGTGTGAGATCATGAAGAATGGAAATTTGGATGACATTTTGTTTGTTGGCAAAACCCAAGAGCAAGTCTCAAAACCATAACAGAAAGAGAGCAAATGAATAGTAGGAAATGAAACAAAATTAAATTCTTAGTTATTATTGTGGGTAAACGAAAAGATGGAAAGTAAAGTATGATTTTCTCTCTCTCTCTTTTTTATGGTTAATTTTTTGCTCATATTAAAAAAAAAAAAGAAAAATGCAAGCCTAGCGAGATTAATATGGTAAAGCTCGGGCTAGGCTCAATTTATTGTACAAATAGCTAGAGTTTGAAATCGATTCTATTGGTTATGAATCAAATTCAAGTAAAACTTGAGTTGAGCTCGAATAGCTTGTAAAACAGCTTAGTTTATTTACATTTCTAGCCGCAGATGATTGGTCATATACGAATTATGTGATAAATGACCTCAAGAAGTCTAACATTGACGACACATAGAGTGGTGTTATTAGAGAAAAGTGTATGAGGCAGAACAAACAAACTCGGTTTCTTGAGAGCATGCATGTGATAGAAGATCACATCGAGCATTCTTACTCGCTCTCCATTTGTTAATTTCTTAGTTGGTGTTTTGATTCTTTACATTGATTTTAGCAAAGTTGTGAGTTTTAGAGGGGATTCTTGTTTATAGTTTCGTGCTCAATCTCAATCATTAGGTGACTTCATAGATTCATTAATGGATGAGTTGTTAATGACATTTATTGGATTGTTTTTCAATAATCAATAGACAAGATAAAACTTTTTTTAGTCTTTTATAATTCCTCGTAAGTTTTAGTTGTGGATGTACCTAACCAAGCTTAATACCTTATAAAGAACCTTAATGGCTTATGAAACAAGCTCAGGAAGGCTTTGGGCCTGATGTGTATGTATCAATACTAAATGATATGCTTGTCCTAATAGTTAAGCAAGTTAATCACAAGATATTGGTAGGTTAGGATTATCACAAATCACATGCATGACTGGTACGATATATGCTGGTAGGAAAGTGGAGCATCATAAAAGGTTTATTAATTTAATTCATGAACATGGGAAGGTGGGCAAATTGGTGGTAATAATCGCAGTGTAAAAAGACACACATACCCTCATTCTAGAACGATGGAACATACGCCCACATTTCTTTAATTACTTACGTATCCCATATAAGTATCTATATTATGCAATATTGAAACAATCACAATGATATATATACTAGTAATAAATAAATGAATACGAATTGACCTTACTCTGCACGAATCCTCAATTCTCGATGATAAACAGGCAAAAACATTATTTGGATTGTTGTAATATGTATTCACATGACTAAGTAGACATCAACCCTTTCAATTTCTTTGAAATGGCCCTAGTCTCTCGAAGTCGAGTCTCGGCCAACCCCACAGTTAACTGTTCATTATTATATCACCATTCCTTGACTGTCCTGTTTCCATTATATTATAATGAAGTGAATATCAATAATATAACACCATATACTAGACATAAATTTAAACCAGTTTTTATTATTCTAAATTAAAGTCCCCATCGTGGCTGACCACCGACACTCTTCCCATTTTAGAATTTTAGTCCCCGCTTCTTTGTTAACCTTGTTTTCTTGCCAACTATTTCGGGAGTAAACTTGGGAATGGTTCCGATCCAGCCTAGAACCGGAATCGGCCTGGCTAGGAACAATTTTCCAATAGACCGATTTGCAAGTTCAGTTCCTGGACCTATAAAGCATACATATATCCATATATACCTGCTTTTTTGAAAGTTAAATTTTAAACCTTAACTAAATTTGATTTTAAATTAAGAAATTAAGTCAAAAACAATATTATCGTTAACCTATTTTACCGGGTAGTTATTGAAAATTTGCATTTATTTATATACAATATCATCCAACATGATCTGTAATATTAGCAATGTGGGACCAATAAAAATAAAAAGATTAAAGTGAAGTTCAACAAATACAAATTGGCCCATATTGCTAGGAAGGAAATTTTCTTTCGGTAAAAATTTATACAAACTAGACCAAAACATAGCGTTAAACTATATTTATTCCTTGTGTTGTTAGTAATAACACATCAATGAGAATGTGTAATAAATGAACATGCGATAAATGTTTTGAGGATGTGAAATAATTTTTGAAACTTTCAATTTTCTTTTTTCATTTTATTCTAGCTTTTCTTCATTCTTTTTCTTTCTTTTAATTTTTTTTCTTTATGTAGGCAGGTTAAGACCTACCAGGTTCATGAGTCTTTCTTGCCGACTTGGTTTGAACGTGCCACTTGATGGGTCACTGGTTGCCAAGTTCTGGGGCAATTCCGGGCGATCCTAGTTTGGACCCAACCCGTGGAAGAACATCATACCACAGGAATCACGAGGATGTTGGCAATGGATTTTACAAGGCAAATGCTTTTAAGAACTGTGGTTTGGTTGGAGAAAATGTCATATCCATAAAATAAATATAAAAAAAAACTCATAATGGACATGGGGGCATACCCTACCAAGACAGACGGAGGCGTCTCTTTAAGAGTCAGCATGTCTTATATGGAGAGTACTATGATTTCTCTTGACTGAACACAATTCACCGAACTAATAATGATTACAGTAAGTTTCATACAGGAGATAATATAATCCCGTGTAAGGGATGACAGGAGAAAAAAGAAAGAAAGAAAGAAAGAAATATACAATGTAGAGGCACTTATTTTAAAAATTATTGATAAATGAATTTTCCACGATCTGTTTAGATTTGTAGCAGTGGACTTGTGGTGATACATAATATGATGGATCGATGATGGTGTGAATTCTTTAAAAAAAAAATTGATATAAAGATTTTCATTTAACTAAAACATGGGGATTTGCGGATATTAACTTCGATAATCACGAATATGGGGATACAGGATTGAGGAGGACAGAAGAAGGTTTTGAATGGGAAACCTACTATGTAGCCTTCCTCAGCAATTAAGGTTCATCAAAGAGCTTTAGAGACAGAGAGGGAGAGTATCGATTGGGCATAGTTTCAATAGAGTTTATTGACTTAAAGATTATAATTGGACTTAAAAATTAACCCTCTATGAATTCTAAGCTAATAAAGTCTATTTCGCCGAGAACTCCTGGCAGTTTGTGTCTTTATTAACAATCATAAAAGACAACTGCCAAATGAAGGAAATTTGATGTATCATTTAGACTTAGCTTTTGACCGTAAATTAGACGAAATGGTCGTAATCCATACATCGTGCAACGATGGACGGCATTCATTATTAACAGAATCAATTTAGCTCTTACTTGCAATTGAATTCATATTTTAATAAGGTTATATGTCATATAATATTGGGACATATACCATGCACTCCCTTCCCCACCCAATGGGCCCCATCAAACCAATTGTAATTATTAAGTACTTTACGAAGAATTTTAATTGGTTAAATCTCGATAAAAGCCCATACTGTTGGTAAGTGTACAAGAATTGTAATCCTAACAGGATAAAAATCTGCCATTTTAAAGTTGGGAGTCTCAATTTTATCTTCACCATAAAGCAAAACGTATTGAATGATAAACTTCTCAGTTCATTTTGATGATTCAAGACTACAAATTAATTAATTAAATGCGTGTTATTGAAAAAGACGTTAAATTAACTCAGTTATTGATTTATTCAAATTACACGGTAAAAATATTCTTGTAATATGTTTTTTTATGGTAGGTAATCTAATCTTGTAAACCGAATTTGATCCGAGTACGTTCTGGTAATCTTGCTAAGTTATTGGAGCGATTTTTTTTTTTTTTTTGCCATTTGAATGGGGAACTTGTGCCATTCAAATAACACACGCAAACCCTAGAATAATCTTTGGTCATTCGAATGGGAAAATGGCAGTAGTCGAACACAGATAAAATGCCATTGATCATTCGGAGAATCAAGGAGTTGTTGGATCGCAATTGTGAGATCCGGACTTCGAATAATCATAGCTGCTAAGAATAGATGGATTTAGGGTTTTCGGAAAATATTTTCGTAATTGAATAAATTTTTAATATAGATTTATGAAAGTTAAAAGAAGAGTTTTAGTAATGTTTATTTGATAAAATAAAGTATATAAAATATTTAATTTAACAACATTGTAGTTTTTACGGTTTCTTTTATTTTTATTGAAAATGTGACAATTGAGTTTTGGTAATTAATAAGCCTTTAGAAATAACAAAGTAAATAAAAAGGCATCAAATAATATCTAAAAGATATGTATACATGCTAAATATACTCGATTACAACATATGTTCCCGTAACTAGCTATAACCTTAAATATATATTATATTCAATTAAATTGAGAAAAAATAATAGGAAAGCATATAATTGAAGATGGCAGCATGGAAAGAGATTGCTTTTGGTGTGGAAAAATTGAGATAGAACTCCTAGTGTTTAAAGCACACATGATTTTGAGTTGATGACACCTAATGAAAAGCGGAAAACATTAGTAATCTAAAGAAAAGACACATGGAAGCTTTACAAGGGAAATTTCCATTGACCCTCTCCATCATATGAGCCATCAAACACTTCCATTTTTAAACTTTAGATAGAAGTAGCTTAGTAAAATTTAGAAGTTACAAGGGTGTGTATGAAATAGAACACATTTAGGAAAAATAAAGGGTATGAGCTAGTTGCATGGAGTTCCATTATCAAATCGAGACTTGATATCAGAAGGCCATTGTACCTCGACAGAGTCATCCTTAACATGCCCTTCCGATAGCCCCCTTAGCCATTGGTGGTGGCTACAAACGTAAACATTAGCGAGTATTATGTTTTTCTCTAATTTTTTTTATTAAATTTTAAAAATAACAAATGTTGTCTAAAAATTATGAAAATTGGTATTCATATGTATATGTTTGCATGTAGAATCCACAAATGATACTAGATTCTTGAAATTCAAAGTTGTTACATGGGTTCTTCAAGAAATCAAGTTTTCAAACAGATTTTGTATTAAATTTTAAATAGAGTAAACAATGTAATTTCAACCCCAATTTTTGTATACAAATTCCGTAAAGGTTTTATTTTGATTCTATGTAAAGAATTTTGAAAAATTAAGAAGTTAGATTTTGGGTAATTTTGATTTAATGTGGAGTAATCAGTTAGAAGTGCATGGGAGAGATATTTCTTTGAGTAATTTAATTTAAACGTGTTATAGCATGGTTGTAATTGGGTTTGGAACGCTAAACTAGTTTGGTGGAGTGTGGAAATAGGAGAGCTGATGTTGAAGTTGGGTGATTTGATGATTTACAAAGTATTTTACATAGATCAAAAGTTGGGTTAGAAAGTGAGTCAAAACCCCAAGTGGATGAAAATGTGAAATAACCTGATATTCAAAAACTAGATTTAAAGTTAACTTAGAAGGTTGGTTGATTTTATATACATATATGTAATTCTAAAATAGTTATGTGAAATAACCTGATATTCAAAAACTAGATTTAAAGTTAACTTAGAAGGTTGGTTGATTTTATATACATATATGTAATTCTAAAATAGTTCCTTATAACTTACATCTATTTAGCCATATGGATAATTTAGGTTATGTATCAATAATAATAATATAACAATTGATCATTAAATAAGTGTTTTATTGAAATCTCTTACTTTGAAATAAAAATGGTTTAGTAAGGAAATGGGATATAACAATATTTATGCAATAATTAGGAAGGTTAAAAACTATGATAAAATGTATACTAGAAGAACCCTATACGGGGAAGGTAAGTTAGAAATTAGGTAAGAAAGCATACTAGGCAAAAGCTATTTTAGAAAGAATAACTTCAAGACTTAAACCCCAAGTGTGAGTAAGTTAGTGATTTCACTTATATTCTACATATAAGTAAGTGAAATGGATGAGGAAGAGCCTTAAAAACCAAATGTAAGAGTTTGGGGATTTTGTTAAGTAATCCTATTAAGTGGATACCTGTGGGTTTGAGTAGATTTACATCTACTCATGTGACTTTTAACTTGCTTGGCTATGATTATCTTGGTCGAGTTGTGTACAAGTGTGACATCTTGACTCATGAGACATGAAATTATTTATGGTGTCTTTGGTACATGTTGTTGAATGAAGCATCCATGGTCATTGACTTGGATGATATTGGTTATGTTGTTACTTGGTTATAATTATTGATTGAGATCTGTATTAACTCGGACAAGAAGTTAGGTACTAACTACTAACCCTACCTTTAATGTGTTTACCTAAGTGAACTCGATAATGAGAAAAACGTTAATGAAATGAAGTAAAAGCTTAACTAATAAATAGATGAGTAAGTTTGCTTAATATTTGTCGAGTTTGGTTTTTCACCTCTCGGTTTATTTATAAATTAGGTCTTCTTTAAACCGACTAGTATTAGACCCATACCCGTTTAATACTGACCTTCGACTAGGGTTTAAAGAAAATCGATCATTTTATATTTTGAAAATGTTTTGGAGTTGTCATTCGATTGGAGTTAGGAAAAAGAGTTAAGTTATAATCAACTGGGTAGATTAGTTATAACTTAACCATTAGTCTTTTAATAAAAACTGATTTTGAAAAAAAAAAAGTGGTTTTTAAATAAGAGATTTGGATTCAGGGGTTATGATCCTTAAACCTATATGGGTACTATTAACTTACCAAATTAGTTTTTTCATTTTGTAAATCAAAACTCAATTATTAATTACTCTAATTGGATAACTTAAGTAATCTAAACTAAAAAAAGAAAATTAGGTTTCTTATTTTTATCGTGGCATCGTAGGTTCTTACGTACCTGCTATTTGAGATCAGACATACGTAGTTCTTTTTATAAAACTTTAGTAGATTTACATTTTTAGTTCAATTTGATTTATGTAAAGAAAATTCTGAAAAAAGTCCAAAATTGGAAACTTTATTTTTTTTGGAAATTTCTAAAAGGTCCTAACTTTTAAAAAAATCCAATTATTATTTTTATTTATTTTGGAAAACCTGATTTTTGTAAGTGTTAAAAAAGTAATTAACTTATGTACTTATTTTTATTAATAATATCTTATTTATTATTTTTTATTCTATTTATTTTTATTTTTATTAAACTAAAAAATAAATAACTAAATGAACTACTTTTTCTTTTTCTTTTTCTCTTTCTTCCTTTTTCTTTTACTCTCTCTCTCTCTCTCTCTCTCTCTCTCTCTTTATTAAGATTTACATGTACATAAATAAAAGAAAATTTACAAAAATTGAAAAACAAAATGAAAGAGTACAAATGAAATAGGCTAGACTAGATAGCAAAGTAGGGCGCATGGGTTGGTCTTAAGCATGGACCTGGGTCGGCTCTCTTACTCTCCTTCAATGGCAGCACGTAGGGTGGATTTAGGCTGATCTGGTGGCCAAAATGAGTGGGGGAAAAGGGATTTATGTGTTTTCTATTGAAGTTATGATGGGGGGAGGGGGTGGTGCAACCAATGCTATAGCTTGGGTTGGCCATTTGGTGGGTTTTCAAGGCAACGGTGATCTTCGATGTTGACCTGTATGGTGGTAGCTGGGGGTGAAGGAGATGTATGGGTAAGGGTTTTAGGTGGTGGGGAGCTAAGTTGTGTGGTTAATTTGGGCTTAAGGTGGTGGTTCATGGTGGTTTGTAGGTAGGTAGTTGCGGCGGCTAGGTTTTGATGGTAGGTGTTTGACAGTCGTGGCTAGGGGGCATGGTTAAGAGTGGTAAGGGTTGGGTTGGAAAGCTTGAGCTATGGGAAGTGTTCCTAGGTGGTGATGCAGCTTGGAATTGAGTGGAGAGAGAGAGAATGTTCGATAGAGAGAGGAAGTGATTGTAGGAGAGAGATAGAGAGAGCCTGTGAGTTGTTTCTCGTTGTTGTCTTCGTGTATCTTACAAAGAAACCTATTTATACAACAAATCAATGTAGAAAATATGGAAACTCGAAATCAGATTTGAATGAGGACGTCTAGATTTTTAGTTTTTTCTACTTTTTCGAGCTCAATTTGAATGTATTATTGATTGAATTTGGATGTGTTCTTTGATTCTATTCAAAGTAGGCCATGTAGAGAATGAGATTGAAGCAAAAAATTATGTGCTTATATGTGGAATTCGTGCCAACATTAGATCCAAAATGAAGTGGGTAGGCTGTTTAGGCTAGGGAAAGTGGAGGAAAATCAGGGAAAATGAAAGGAAAGGGAGAGAAAGAAAAGGAAAATGTTGACGTGGCGCACCATGTTATGCTACATTAGCCAACTTGACCAACTACAGTGCGCTATGTATCTAATAATGACACGTGGCGGTTAATATGACATGCCACATGGCTGCCACATAGCACTATGTTAGCATCGATTGTCTAACCTGATGCCGCTATGTATTAGGATACATGGTGCAATGAGATCCTAATATGTGACAGTGCAATGAGTGTAGTGTGTTATCTGAAAAAATAAAAGGCTTTTATGCTTTTGCTAAGATTCAAACCAATAATCTCATGTTTAAACCTAATGCCAAGTCCAAGTACTTATTTGCTAGGCCGTTAACCTGTGCTTTGTCCATACGTGCAATTAAATTGCACGTATGGATCAAGTCAGTCTGTGTTACATTCAAATCTATGATTAGCCTAAGCTAGATTCAAATCTAAACTCAAGCTCAACGGTCCCATTTTTAAACTTATTTGAAATTAAAAAAATCTATCCTATTAAATTGTTATTTTTTAAATTCCTTAAGTCTTTTATTTTTTTTTCAATTTTTTTGTGACTTTTCAATATTTTAAATTTTTCAAATTTTTTTCTTTTTTCTTATTTTTGTGTTTCTTCCTATTTCCTTATTTTTTTATATTTTTCCTAGATTTATTATTTTTTGTGCTTTTTCCTATTTTACTATTTTTTTTTGTATTTTTTCAAATTTCGTATTTTTTTTCTAAATTTCTTATTTTTTGGATTTTTTTTAATTTTCTATTTTTTCCTAATTTAGGACCCCTGATCTTATTAAAAAAGGGTGTGTGTGTGTGTGGGGGGGGGGGGAGAGGGAGTGGTGGCGGATATGGGTACAAAAATTGATTGTCTATAGCTGCCCTTCTTTGTGGTGAATTTTAAACAAAAATTTGTCGCAAAGACAAATAGATACTATTTTTACCCTTAGGATGACTAGCTATCTAAGACTCAATCTATTAAGGATTTAATGAATAAATGAAACCTGGTTGTGCCTTTTTAGGCTCACTAACCTAAGCAGGAGTGTCTCTAAGGGATAAGCAACCTTAAGTTGAGATTGATCTAAAAAACCTGGTCGTACCTCTCTAGGCTCACTAACCTAGGCGAGAGCATTTTTCGAGGATTGGTAACCCTAAGTTGGGATTGATCTAAAGAACCTTGTCGTGCCTTTCTAGGTTCATAAACCTAGGTGGGAGTATTTCTTGGGGACTAATAACCTTAAGTTGGGATTGATCTAAAGAACTTGATCATGCTTTTTTAGGCTCATTAAGCTAAGCGGGAACATCTCTTGAGAACTAGCAACCTTAAGTTGGATCAATGTAAAGAACCTAGTTGTGCCTCTCTAAGATCATTAACTTAGATCGATCTAAAGAACTTAGCCAAGATCGGTCTAAAGAACTTAGCCATGCTTCTCTAGGCTCACTAACTTAGGCAGAAGCATCTCTTGGAGACTAACAACCTTAAGCTAGGATCAATCTAAAGAACCTAATCATGCCTCTTTAGGTTCATTAACTTAGGTGGGAGTGTTTCTTGGGGACTAGTAACCCCAAGTTGGGATTAAATGAAACGTCTTATAGGTTTGTAAAGAGCAATATGATGAAGGGAAGTATCCTTGAGAGAATTTGGTGAATAGAAATGCCTTATGGGCTTGCTAAAAGAGATTAGAAAAAAGATTGAGTTAAGATCGTGCCTTCAATGGCTAGCTAAACACTAAATGTAGAAGGTAAGTGACTTATGAGCTGGCTAAACACTAAATGCAGAAGGTGAGTGACTTATGGGCTGGTTCGAAAATATTATTGGGAGTAAAAACTGGTCATAGGCTAAATGCAAGTTTAATGTTCAAAAATTGGTATGCTAGCATCGTGTGGAAGTACTTACTTGGTCTTTATTGATAGTACCCAAATTGCCAAACCCTTTTGAAAAGCCCCATCAGAATTAACTAGCTCATGTTTTGATCCTTTATTGTCAACCTGAATGATCTTGATATAAAATGTTTGAGACTTCATTGGCTCTTTTAGAGAAATCATGGAAATTAACTCAATGTAGAATGCCACTTGCTATTTTTGTCTTTTTAGGACATTTATGAACCAAAGCCCTTATTCTTAATTAATAAATATCTACTGTAAGGTGATTGCTTACTTAGATTTCACATTTCCCTGAAAGATAAATAATAAAACTCCCCATCGAGGGGGATTAATTTGTAATAAAGTATTTTAAAGAGTTTTGTCAATAACCAATATCCTAGATCTCACTTTTCAACTTTTCTTGTGTTTTTAGTGTATAGGTTCGATTAAATGGAGTAAAGGGAGTTGGACCTTTCAATGGAGGAGGTTATTATTCCAATGTTGACAATGGCTAAGGATACTAACTTTGCTCATAGGTAATGAAACTTAGACCATAATGACATTCAAACTGTTTTCATGTTTTGAGTAAAAATTTCCATTGACTTCTTATGGGTAGTACAATTTCACAGCATTGGCATTTACAAGATCTCTTAAATTTAGACCATCCATTTGGGACAAAATCAACTCCCCTCTTAGTAATACTCGTTTCACAATGTAAGGGCCTCCGTAATTGGGAGCAAATTTCCCTCTAGAGTCTTGTGCATTTGGGAGAGCCTTCTCAACACCATATCACCCTCTTTGAAGTTTTGATGTTATACCCTTTTATTGAAAGCTCGAGCCATTCTTTGTTGATAACATTGATTGTGACATAGGGTTGCCAATCTCCTCTCGTCAATAAGGTTCAATTACTCGATGCGTTTCTTTACCCAATTGGCTTGGTCTAACTGAGTTTTTGATAGTACCCTGAATGACGGGATCTCGACCTCTACTGGTGACATTGCTTTAGTACCATATACCAAAGAGTAAGGTGTTGCCCCAACCAATGTTTTGATGGAAGTTTGATAGGCTACAAGTACAAATGGTAACATCTCATGCTAATCCTTGTATGTAACAGCCATATTTTCAATGATTCTTTTGAGGTTTTTGTTGGTTACTTCAATGGCTCTATTCATTTAGGTTCCATAAGAAGTAGAGTTCTTATGAATGATCTTAAACTATCGATACAATTTTGACATAAGCTTGTTGTTAAGATTGGTGCCATTGTCAGTGATGATTGTTTTTGAGGTCTCGTATTGAGCTAAGATATCTCTCTTAATGAACTTAACTACGACCCCTTTAGTAACGCTCGAGTAAGATGAGGCCTCAGCCCATTTGTTGAAGTAGTTGATGGCAACCGGTATGAAGTGATGCCTATTGGATGCTTTTGGAGTAATTGGACTGATGATATCTATTCCTTACATTGAAAAAGGCTAAGGTGCTGAGAGTATATGTAGTTCTTGAGGTGGGATGTTTATCTTATTTGTATAAACTTGGCATAAGCGATAATGCCTAACATGTTTGATGCAATCACTTTCCATTATTGATTAATAATACCCTAGCCTCATAATTTTCTTAGCCAGCATGTAACTATTCATGTGAGGGCCATATACTCCTTCGTGTATTTCTTTCATTAACTTCTTAGCCTCCTTGTCGTCCACACACCTTAAAAGTGTACCATCAAAAGAGCATCAATATAAAGTGGACTTACTTATTAAGAATTGAGTAGCCAACCGCCTAATCATCCTTCTATTCTTTTTCTTGGCCTCTTCAAGGTATGTGCCTTGTTGTAAGAATATCTTAACATCATGGTATCATGACCTTTGGTCATTGTACTCTCAATTATTAGATAGAAGGTACGCTTATCTTCAATTTCAATAATGAGGGTCAACTCCACCGGACATATGGATCATAGATGCTAGAGTGGTTAAAGCATTAGCAAATTGATTCTAAGTTCTTAGTACGTTATTGAAAGTGATTTCTTTGAATTTCCCTGTCAATTAGGTCAAATGTTGGTGATAAGGTACCAATTTAGAATCTTTCATCTTGTACTCTTCCCGAGCTTGATTGACAATGAGTGGAGAGTCCCCATACACTTCTAACTCTTGAATATCTTTATCTAGGGCCATTTTGAGTCCTATGATGTATACTTCATATTCAGCAATATTGTTAGTATGTGGGAAAACGAGCCTTATAGCCACAGGGTATTGAGTAACTTTAAGGGATATTAGTATTGCTCCAATTCCATACCTAGACACATTAGCTGCCCCATCGAAGAATATCTTCCATTTAGGTGGCTCATCATCTTCTCCTTTATCAGAGCTTCCTTTGACTGCTAAGATATCCTCATTGGGGAAATTGACTTGTACCTCTTAGGGGTATTATTGGAGGGATTTTCTATTAGCTAATCTGCTAGAGCTTACCTCTTGATTGAATTCTGGTTCACGTATGTAATATCGAATTTTGATAATAGCATGTGCTACTTACAAATTCTATCAATTATGGTCGGTTTGTCTACTAAGTATTTCAGGGGATCATGCTAAGTCAGTAATTCAACCTGGTAGTAGAGTGTATATTATTTAAGCTGTTGCATTACCCAGACCAAAGCATAGCAAGTTCTTTCAATTTCTGAATATTTTCGTTCCCCTTTAGTGAATTTCTTACTCAAGTAGTATACAACCCGTTCTTTTCCTTCTTTATCTTTTTGGCTGAGCATGCACCCCATGGACTCTAGTAATATTGTCAAGTATAGAAATTAAATCCTCCTAAGTTTTGGGGCTACTAAAATTGGAGGGTTCATGAGGTATTCTTTGATCGTTGTAAAGGCTTGCTTGCATTCTTCATCCCAATTGATCTTGGAATTCTTTTTTCAACAACTTAAACAAGGGATGACACTTATCCATGAGTTGAGATATGAACTAAGTTATATAGTTTAAATGGCCCAACAAACCTCTGATTTCTTTGAGTCTGCATAGAGGGGGAAAGTTAACTATTGCTTTGACTTTATCAAGGTGCACTTCGATGCCTTTTGGCTGATTATAAAACCCAACAATTTCCCTAAAGTCACTCGGAAGGTATACTTCTTTGGGTTAAGCTTCAACTATAATTTTCTCAACTTATCAAACAATCTTCTTAGATTATCCACATGACTTTCTCATTCCTTGGACTTTGCAATCATATCATCAACATATACTTCAACTTCTTTGTGCATCATGTCATGAAAGATTGCTATCATAGCCCTTTGATCCCTAGCATTTTTGAGTTCGAAAGACATTACTTTATAGCAAAATGTGCCCCAAGTTATGATAAATGTTGTCTTAGATTTATCCTCTTCAAACATTCGAATTTGACTATATTTGAACAATCCATCCATGAAAGAGAAAAGAGGGTTTCCGGCTATGTTATTAACTAAGATATTGATATGGGGTAAGGGGAAATTATCTTTAGGGGTTGCTTGATTAAGGTCTCAAAAGTCTACACACATTCCAACTTTTCCATTCTTGTTCATTACTGGCACAATATTAGCTACCTATTTAGGATATTTAGATACCTCAATGAAGCCGACTCTAGTAATTTTCTGACTTCTTTCTTGATCTTCAATAGGACATTCGGTCAAAACATTCTTAACTTCTATTTCTTGGGCTTGATATCCTCTCTTGTAGGTAAATAATAGACCATGATCGATGGATCTAATCTAGACATATCTTCATAAGACCATGTGGATAGGTATTTAGATAATAATGTGATAATTTCTGCCTTTTGGTCTTCTGTCAAATTTCCTCTAATCTTCAACACCTTAAGGTTGTCATCAGTCTTGACATTAATTATCTTAGTTGGCTCATTAATGGAAATTCTACTCATTTCATGTTTTTACTAACTTTCTTGCATGTCATTATTGTCATTGACATCACTCCTGACGATTAACCTAGTAAGGCTAGATGTGATATCAATATTTTCATCACCTATCTACATGAGGTATCCATCACCTTTATTTGGAACAATAGATCTAAGAAAAAGAATGTAAAAGAAAGAGTGTAATTAAGGAAGAAGTGAAGAGAAAAGAGATTGATTTTTATTTAGAGGAATCTTCTTTTAAGTACAATTATTTTTAGAATAAAGGTAATTTATTACAAAACTCTATAAAATACTAGACCGTGATTCATCCTTTACCCTAGGGAAGACTTATTGCTATTCATAGGGATGGAAAACCAATTATTTAAATGCTGGGACTTATTGGATGGACTAGCTACTTTATTTCTACTAGAGATTTCCTCTTTGGCAGGCTTTGAATTCTAGACATCGGCTTGGATGAAAGTTTCTATCAATGGTGGGAAGGTTGTTGAGGTGTGATACAACCTGTCACCTTTTCTTTCCTTAGCTTGCATTCTTTGCAACTCTTCCATTGGGGTTAGGATGTTGCCTAACCCATAGGTTCCAAACTGGCATTCTTTGAACTTTAGCCTCTCATTTTTCTTCCGATCAGTGATCATGTACACCTCTTTAAACTTTTGGAGCCCAAAGTCCTCTTGCTCCTTAGTGCCAATATAAGGTATGGCCGTTTCTTGGTAAATTTCATAATTCTTGTCCCCTAGAATCATGATGACTTGGCCATTGGAGATGAGCTTAACCTTTTGGTGAAAACTCAAAGGTATGGTCCCTATTAAATGTATCTAAGGCCTTCCTAATAGCAAGTTGAAGGTTCTTGGGATGTCCAAAACATGGAATAGGATGTTGAACATAAGTCAGCCGATTTTAATTGGTAACTCGATCTCCCTTATTATGTTGCTGAGGACTCTCGTTGTAATGATGTTATTTACCTTCACTATTATGAATAGGGGCTTAGTGTGCTAGTTACCTTCTTTGCTTAGTTCATTGGCAGAGAAAGAAATCTGATCTATAGTGAGGATAGAGTTGGTGACAGACCTAATCCTTTCAGCCAGTATTTCATGAGGGACTTTGACTTCCCTTAATGTTTTGAATAAAGCTTCTTAATACGAATCTGATGCCATCAATAAACTCATGAGGGATATTTGTATTGGAGTCTTAGCGAGTTGATCTGTTATTTTATACTTGCTAGACTTGATCATCTTAGTAAAGGCAAACAATCCTTCTTCATGTTCAATTGGTTTCATTATTTGGCTTTTCCAACACAACCTTCTTTTTTAGGTCCTCCCTTAGATCATTGATTCTACTAGAGTGAGTAATCCCTCCTATAAGTGAGCTTGACTACCCCTAGTTTATTGCTTGGTAGTTGAGAGGGGTAGTTTTATAATTTTCGAGGGCTATAGGCACATGAAAGGTGTACTGTTTGGTTTGTGGGATTTGCTTTTGTTCTTGTCTATAGAATCTATAGATCTTAGGCTCTCGGTTGGAACCAATTATATTGATGGTGGGTTTTAAGTTGTCAAATATCATATTGATGATGGGCCCATGGTTAGGCAGGGGGTTGTTGTTGATTTTTGGAGCAAGAGCCTCAATAATATCCAGTTGGACTGTGCCTTCGTCAATTAAGTCTTGAATTTTGTTTTTTAACCTCCAGCATGAGTAAGTCAAATGGCCTACTTGACCTAGGTGGTACTGGCACCTTGCATTAGGATAAAAAAATCTTGCTTCGTACCTTTTACCAAGGAACCTTAGAATCTTTTCTTAGTTTTTCAAGTACCTGACTGAGTGGGACGGGTATTTTGGTGAACCGCCTTAGGGCCTTGCTAACTTGTAGTTGGCTTCTATATTGTTGTTGACTGGCTGGGGATTTTCCCTAAAAGAGACTCATGTGTTAGGTTTGGCATTCCAATTGACCATGCTGATAGTAGCTTCTCTAGGCTCGCTGGAGGTAGGTTTAGTAGAGTGTGGTCTTCTGTCTGATGTCTCTTGTAACTTGCCGGAGGAGACGATACTTTCAATTCGTTACCCTGCTACCATTACTTCCACAAAGCTAAAAGAGGCTTATCCAATAGGTAAGTGAAGTAGGGTCTCTCAAGAGTGTTGATAAAAGTTGCAGTCAGCTCTTTTTTGGTCACAGGAGGTGGATACCCTTGCAGCTAGGGATCTTTACCTTTGAGCACACTATTTGAAAGATTCATTGTGCTTCTTCCTTAAGGCAACCAAATCTATCATGTTTGGTGCCACTTCAATATTGAATCTATATTGCTCATTGAATGCTTTAGCCAGCTTTTCCCATGTGTTTACTTGATTTAGATTCAGTTGGGTATATCAAGTCAAAGTAAGGCCAGTTAGGCTATCCTAAAAAGTTTGGACCATGAGCTGGTCATATTGCACATACTTATACATGCTTGCCCATCTTGCATACATACAGCCGGGTGTGTAGCTTAGGTTATCCTGTCCCATTGTTTTTCTCAAAGTCAAGTACTTTGAATTTTTCTAGGAAGCTTCCATAATCATAGGTAGAGAAATCCGTTATATTAGCTTGCTTGAATCCATCATACCCTTCGAGCATTTTCATCTTTTCAATGAATTGTTGAGTTAGTCTCTTCTTAAGCTCTTTCAGTCTGTCTTGATCAGTTTTAGGCTTTACTTAAATTATCACACAAAAGAATAGCTTTTCCTAAAGTAAAGGGGATATCATAGGATGCATGTGCTTGCATAGTATATCCAATTGTAATTTTCAAATACTCTGAAATTGATAGGAAATGAGTAAGTATTTGGCTTGAAGGTTGGGTTGACCTTTGGAAAGACCCCTTCTATTTCAAAGGATTCGAAAGCTTGGTTAGCTTTAGGGTAGGTTTCTTCTACTTTGAGGGCTGAGGCTTCAGCATTCTTTTTGTATCGAGCTTTAGAAATTTCTTTGTTTGATGGAGTCGTAGAGCTAAGTAAGGCGGTGCTATCAGTAAGAAAGCTCAGTTGATATGCAATTTTCCCTATTGTTTGTTCCAAAGATTGGGACCTCATCTTAATGGGATTAATGCGTTTGAGATTGACATTGCTATTGTTGGTGTTGATGTTGTTGTTTCCTTAGTTGGCTATTCTAGTTTAAGAGCAGGTTCTGATAGGACTTCTCTAGAAGGTTTGACGGTTAGGAGCTATCTTGGCGACCTGGATTTAGGATCACCTATCAACAAGTTAGCATATGAATATCTTAATTTTTGGAAAAAATGGAACTGAAATAAATAAATGAAATGCACATGAGCCATACGAGTGAAAAGGTAGGAATTGACGATTAACTAACAAAACAGTAAGTTATTTATTATTCTTGAATTCCCAGAGTTTTATTACATAAAAGAAAAGAAAAGATACAAATTCATTTATACTAATCTTCTTTTCTTTTATGGACTAGATAACATTTTCTTCTCCTTCTTTTGACCATATTTAGTCACTTCCTTAAACTCTTGGATTTTCTTTTAGGCCATCTTCAATTGGTGTTCCAAGTTGAGCGACCTTTACTTAGACTCGAAATAGGTTTTCCTACCTATCTTTTTCATCATAGAGGACTTCCATACAAGCTTTTACCCGATCCATATAGGTCACCATTTCAGAGCTAGGATGTACAAGGGAAGGTTGAAGGACTTTTAGTGCTTGATACTGCATTATGCTTGCCTTGTGAAGTTGATCGTATAAGTACTCTTTGGTGATCCAGTGTTTGTCTACTTCTCCGATGAATTCACTTAGATCAATGTTAGGGCTTATGGTCCTAGTATCCCACTAAGCTTTGATCTTATGAAACTTGGATACCCTTTCTATAGAGTGAGGTTCTTCGAGGTTAAGGGTGAATGGCTCCAATGAAGACCTATGAACTATGCCCTAGATCCCCCCAAGTTGCCTTACCATGTTGTTTAGATAATAGCCTATACACTAACTTAATTCGATCAATGGTACAACATGATAATCCTTACAAATTAGTATGAGCTTAGTGTAATTGCTCCATTTATCAGTCCACAGTATGTCTTCGACTAGAAAATCTTATAGAACTTCTATCCAGAGAAGGGTAGGGATATCTTTTGGTAATTTGATCTTATTGATGAGAGAGTCAATAAGATCAATCTTATTGGTGAATGTACCCCTTATTAAGTCTAACCCAAAGCATTTGATGTGATTAAGGAACCATACCATTAATAGTGCCATGCTTAACCTGAGCTCTCTATAGCTTCTTTGTTAAGGAAATTAAGGTTCCTTATTTGTTCAATAAGTAAGGTTGGAATATAAGTCTTCCCTTCCTAGAACTGAGCCACTAATTTTGCTATCCTAAAGTGTATAAGAAAAGATCTTCTTGGAAATAAGATGGTAGTGAATACTACTAATACTAGTAATACGTAGGCCTTTATTTGATTCTCTCTCCAATTTCTAAGAAATAAAGCCCATTTATTAGAGCTGGGTTCGTTCTAGAACCAATGGATTAGATCTCATATCTTGATGGTGTGTTTGTTGCAATCATTTAGGGCTTCACTTATCTTAATCTTACGGATCCTTAAGAATCTTGAAAAAATGTATGTTGGACCAAAGCTGAGCTTTGGAACGTATATTTCATCCAAGGGAGGAGCTTGGAGCCAGTTAGGTGTATTCTTCTAAAGTTAGACTAATTAGTTGTGGCCCAAAATGAGAGGTTACTTCTTTAGGCTCCTAGAAATGGATTAAGGCCTTCACCAACATGATGTTAACATTTGCCTTAGTTAGTGAGAGTATTGGTCTAATCTTGTTGGTAATGAACTCTTGCTCTTTTGAGTTGATGGTTTGAAACCGCTAGTTTAGTATGAGCTTTAGGCTTGTGGGTTTGTAGACATGAAGCTCATTGGTGAAGACCTTGGCGTTGGATGAGTTGGCTATCTCTGAAAATTACAATGAAGGTGTCAATTACAAAGGAAAGACTATTTACATGAAAAGAAATTACAAAAGATTCTCTATGTATATGACCTATATGAAAAATACAGGGAAGAAAACTTTGGGTTTTGTCATTTTTCTTTATTTTTTTTTATGACATTGCTACCTTGTTAGTTATTCGTCGACCCCATAGAATGTATGCAAGAGAGAAAAAGAAAAAAGGTGAGTTCTCGAGGTCCTTAAACTCTATGACCTCATGCGTTTTAAAAAACGGTTCCTTGGTCACATTGGAGTTTAAGTGGGGTAGCCTGATCGGCTCCGAACGGTGGTTGCTCCACTACTCTTAGAACTTATACAATGGCTCTCCATCCTAAGGTCCTTAGACAGCCCGGGTTTGACTGTATCTACTATGCATTCATGGTACGAGAAATAAATTCTACCCCTAATCAAAACAGTAAAATACATAAAACTAAACCTGCAAAGATGCTAGTATGATTATGATTCAAATAATAAAGAATGAAAAAGGTAAATAAATTAGACTAAGGTGATTTTAGAGATCAATTTTAATTTTGGAAAGTTAAATGGCCAAGCCTTTTGATGGTCCCTAGTGGGGTCACTAAGTTATTGAGCCTACTTTTTCACCTCTAGATTTATTTTTTTTAAATCGATCAGTATTAAACTCTTACCCATTTAATACTGACCTTCGATTAAGGTTTAAAGAAAACCATCCCTTTTATATTTTGAAAACAATTTAGAGTCGCTACTCAATTGGAGTCAGAAAAAAGAGTTAAGTTATAACCAATTGGATAGATTGGTTATAACTTAGCCACTAGTCTTTCGATAAAAAACGATTTTAGAAAAAAAAAATGGTTTTTAAACAAGAGATTTAGATCGGGGAGTTATGATTTTTAAATCCTTACAGGTACCATTAACTTTCCAAATTTAACATTAACCTTAAAAATCACCTTTCAATTTTATAAATCAAAAATTAATTATTAATTACTCTAATTGGATGACTTAAGTAATCTAAACCAAGAAAAGAAAATTAGGTTTTTTATTTTTATCTTTGTGTTGTAGGTGCTTATGTACCCATTATTCGAGATCAAATGTATGTACTTCTTAAGAAAATTACTCTATTGGGAGTATTCCTAGGTTGGTGATTGATATAAGGCAAGTGCACCTATCAGTTTTAATATAGCGGATGTGAGTCCGAATCGATCCCTCAGAGATTTTGAGTACTAATATTAACTTTAGCTTTATTATCTAACCGAAAAATTGTGAAAGGTTGAATTAATTAAAAATACTAAAATTAACAACTAAACTACTTATGAGACTTAATTACGCAAATTAGGAAGCAATAAATTACGAACGACTTCAAGTATGCAATAATGTATTTAGGAATTATTTCCCCTAGTGTTTAACATGTAACCTTTTTAAAATATATCCAATTCAATTTCTATTATTCTTGACCGGAGGGATTCACAATTAAAGCTAATATCTTTCTCAAGCATATTAACCTAATCCTAAATTATTTACCGGAATCTCTTCACTTAGTAATATAATTTAGAATCGCATTAACGTGTAATGAATTCCCATGCAAATAATCAACTTTCCGGAAGAAACATGTATCTTATCTCTAAGTATACATATAATTCTCTTCAATTATGCCTAGATCTAATTATACATGCAATTTCTCAATTAACATGCATAATATCATATATTGACACTCTAGAATTATCAATCCATAATTAACGACATAATTGAATCAAGTAAAGATAGAAACTTTATTGAAATTATAATTCAATCCAAGGGTTCATGAAACCCTAGGTTCCATAATCCTAAATACTCTAATTCTAAGCTATCATAATGAATCTAAAAGCGAGTTTCATAAAAAACGTAAAATAAAGCATAAAAACCCCTTTTAATTTGATGAACAATCTCTCTAATCTTGAAATTGATGTCGTTCTTGCTTCTTGATTAATGTTCTTTTCCAATCTCCTCTCGTCTCTTGTGTCTCTTGTTTCTGTAATATCTCTTCTTTTTCTTTTGAAACCTTAATATGTCTTTTTATAGTATATAAAAAAGATTTTGTTTTCGTCACCCGACATGGCCTGGGACATGACCGTGTCCCCAGGTCGTGTAGCTTTTTGCACTTAGGCAAATTTTCTACAAAACTTCAAAAATTCATAACTTCTTCATTTGAACTCGGAATTGAGTGAAACTTGATTCCTTTTCTTCGTTTTCGAGCCTAGAACGCGTTTAAACCCCGAAATTAACATTTTACTCAATTAAGTATCAATTTCTTTAAAGAAAACAAAAAATGTGCAGAAAATACTATAAAATCACTCTATGAAATATGTTTAAAATTAGAGTTATTAGTGATGTGGCTTGGAATTGAGTAGAGAGAGAGAGAGAGAGAGAGAGAGAGAGGGTTCGATAGAGAGAGGAAGTGATCGAAAGAGGGGGGAGGGGGGGGGTGGGAAGGAGAGAGAGAGCATGTGAGTTGTTTCTTCTTGTTGTCCTTATATGTCTTGCGAACAAGCCTATTTACAACGAATCAACCTAGAAAATATGGAAATTCAAAATCGAATTTGAATGAGGACATCTAGATTTTCTATTTTTTTCCACTTTTTGGAACTTGATTTGAATGTGTTTTTGACTGAATTTGGATGCATTCTTTAACTCTATTCAAAGTAAGCCATGTAGAGTACAAGATTGAAGAAAAAGAAATTATGTGCCTGTATGTGGAATTTGTAATGAAATTAGATCCAAAGTGAAGGGGGTAGGTTGTTTCGGTTGGGGAAAGTGGAGGAAAATTAGGGAAAATGAAAGGAAAGGGAGAGAAAGAAATGGAAAATGCTGCTGTGGTGTGCTACGATGTGTTACGTCAACCAACTCGACCAACCATAGTGTACTACGTGTCCAATAGTGACATGTGGCAGCTAACATGGCATGTCGCATCGCTGCTATGTTAGCATTAGTCATCCAACCCAATGTTGTCACCTATTAGGATACGTAACATAATGAGATCCTGATACGTGGCAGTGTAGTATGTCTAGTGTGTTATCTAAAAAATAAAAAGGGTTTCATGCCTTTGCTAAGATTTGAACCCATAACCTCATGTTTAAACCCAATGTCAAGTCTAAGTATTTATTTGTTAGGCCGTTGGCCTGTGCTTTATCCATAAAATTACACATATGGATTAGGTCAGTTTAGATTAGATTCAAATATAAGCCTAGGCCCACCTATTCCACTTCTAAACTTATTTGAAATTTAAAAAAATCTATCCTATTAAATTGTTATTTTCTAAACTCCCTAAATCTTCTATATTTTTTTTTCAAATTTTTGGTGACTTTTCAATTGTCTAAATTTTTTTATTTTTTTGTATTTTCTTATTTTTGTGCTTCTTCTTATTTCTCTATTTTTGATATTGTCCTAGATTTGTTATTTTTTTGTGCTTTTTCATATTTTAATTTTTTTTGTATTTTTCCAAATTTCTTATTTTTTCTAAATTTCTTATTTCTTAGATTTTTTTCTTTTTTAATTTTTTCCTAATTTAGGACCCCTTATCCTATTAAAGGTGGGGGAGGGGTGCGGTGGGGAGGGTAAGGGGCAAAAATTGAGTATCTATAATATTTTATTGGTAATTACTTAATATTGCTTAGTTTTTCTTAGAATGTGGTTATTGCATTCAAGGTATGACATGAAAAGGACTTATAGGTTAAGTTTTCTAAGATTAGGGTTCACTTGGCTAAGTTTTATTTTGAGAACCGGAGTTTCGTCAAGCAAATAGTTTAGTTTTTGAAAGTTTAGTTTTGTAAAGCAAACAACTTGGTGTATAGAAACTAGTTCTTTGAGCATGTAGAAATTTTATGGCTTCTACTAGGTTAAGTTCTTTTCTAGGTACCTAGATGTAGTATTTAGATGCCTGGATTGTTGATTGGCCAGATGGGCTTAGGCTTAGGATAGGCTAGAATGTTGGTACTATTGCATCGCATATGCATGAGCATGTCATGAGCTTATTACATCTGCATTACTAGGTTAGATTAAAGAGTTTTGTAATTGAATGATAATTTGCTTGGTGATTGTGTAGTGATATTGCTTGTATTGCTATCTGTTTATTTACTCTTACTTAGCTTACAATTGCTGTAGAGATAAGTTGTCTTATCTTGAGGTTAAGGAAGAAATCAGACGCGGCCTCACACCATGGGAGAAAGAAGACTTTAGATGCTTGGTAGAGTAGTTTTACTTAAGAAGGATCACGTAGTTACTGGATTTGACTTAAGTTTTGGGAAGTGGCATTTCAAGAAGTACCAACATGTTACATATGGATTATATCATAGTGACTATAAATTTGTTAAATAGGCTTTGTAATGAAATCATGTATAAGGTTATATCGTTGCAATACTTTGAGTATGATTCGCTATTGTAAAGATTTTTGTTGTAGTTTATTATGTTGAATAAGAAGAAATAAGTGTTTTATGATGTGAATAATAGGTTGAGCATAGTTTTCATCATATCCCTAACTCAGGTATGGTGTAACTAACCATCTTTAAGCAATAAAGTTAAGGAAAAAATTTTAAGCAAATACTTAGAATGTAGGGCATTGCAACAATCTAGCTAGTACTATTCTAGAATTACACTATATTAAGTCCACTTTTTGCCCAACGAAAATAATTAAAGAGAAGCATATAAATACAAGTTGGTCCACAGAATTCAAGTAATGAATTGGGCTATTCTTGTTGTAACACCTTGATAACATAAGTCCTTCCCCTATAACTCATAAATTAAGAATTGTTACAACAACAAGGTAAACTTGAGAGAAATTCGGAGTCAATGAAAGCTTTCATAGGAATCTTTTATAAAATTTTTAACTTGACAAATTACAACCTACTACATACTCGTGTAGTCTATTGACACGTCAAGCATCTAGGTTCAACCTGTTAGCATCTCTACATATTAACAATCATCAATAACCTATAATTTATCCACCTCAAAATTTTATAGATGTCTTTACCATCCTCAATTCACTAATAATTATAGAATGATCAACACCTAAATCACTTTATTAAATAAAAATAAGGTCTAATACTTAATTTAACATTATCTATCTTAAGTAACATAAATACAAAACTTAAGTCCTAGATTCACCATAATTGATAAGAATCATAAAACCAAACTCAAACAGGAGAAGTCTCAAGTAACTTCTCATGACCCATATTACAAATAGAAAATAACAACTATAAGTCTGACAACATAATTCAATAAAGTTCTTAAACCTAAACGAATGACATCGAGCCATCTCCATCTTCAAATAATAATCATAATAATTAATTGTATCCTCATAATAATCGAAACCACCATAATAATTCTCATACTCCTCATAACCTATACTTATACCTAAAAATAGAAATCTATGAAGGGGTAAGCAAAGCTTAGAATGAGGTAACAATCATATATGCATGATCACATAATAAATGCACAAGCACACATACATTAATTGGCTTACATTCATTATATACAACAACCAATAATTTCTTATCTTTTATTAGGCCTGTCAAATAACATGGTTCTGATGTCCCAAAAATTGGAGTAAATCATGACTATTGTACATAATATAATACATAAAATATGGTATTGGATACTCCCCAATAACCTGTAAATTAAGGAACACCTAAAACTACCCAGATAATTTCAAAGTGAGATTTTAATCAAGACAACATTGCAGTGAGATAATTGGGTGCCACCCCAAGGTTTGGTCCTCATAGTCCCTTAGGCCCAACTAAGCTTACACAACATACTTTATTAAAGCCAAATATTTATTAAGTCCATTTAGTAAGTACTAGTCCTACACACACTAGTAGCATACAATACCTTGTACTTAGTTTTCTTGCATTCTAAGATGTTCACTTCACTACCTATTCATAAGAGAAATAAACACCTTGCTTAGTTTCTAACTCATCTATCCACACTCTTGATCTTAACTACTTAATGAACTCTCATTGCAACTTGAGTAACTTAAAGAGCCTAAGATCTTTAAGAGGATAAATTGGTTTACGAAATGTTTTGGGTGATTATTCGTGTTTAGAAATGTTTTAGGAAGGATTTAAAATGTAAACACATGCCTTGGAAAACATCTAGGAATCAAAGGAAATGTTGCACACAATAAGGAACTTAGCATTCAGATGTTACTATTGAACCTAGGGTTCATTAATTGATTTTGATGAGAACAAAAAGCATATATTTAAACATGTTGTTTTTTAAGAGAACCAAATAAGTAGATCATTAAACTAAGTATTATTTGTTTATATTGAAGTAATTGAATAATTTCAATTAATTTGCTCAATAATTAATTATATCAATTATCTTCACAAGAAATTTAATCCTTTGAGTGGTAATCAAATGAACTTAGAATTACATTATAAAGTATAGTTGTTTGTTGGTTGTTAAAAGTATTTTTAAGAGATATTTGGCATATCTAGTTAATGGTTCTAGAGCACTACTAGCTTGATGGTGAAGTGGCCTAGATAAGGAGATGAACTTACTTTTAAACTAGGAACTGGCTTGCCGGTATTCATATCGGTAGAGTTTTTTGTTACCAACATGCCAGTAAGTCTGATTCAAGTAGCTATTAGAGCATTTAATTCGTGGTAATGGGAAGAATTCAACGAGTTGATATACAAACTCAAAAACTCGACCAAAGGCAATTTAGATATGATATTCTAGAACAATTAAAAGACATTCTCTTAAATTCTTGAGCTCATTTACTTCTCTTTGGTCTCTTGTACACTTATTTGCTATCAAACAAAAAGAGACATAGTTATGGTCCTTAAAAGTCCTTACATTTGTAATCTTGGGTAAAGAAAGTGATATACTTGAGTTGGTTATGTGTAAAAGAGATTATGTAAGCTTTTATAGCTCTTGGAGCATTAAATTATGAAATTAATAAAGTGAAGTGAAATCTTCAGTTGGAGGCATTATGAGTCTGTGGAGACTAGGGGGCAATCCGAACTTCACGTTATATCTAGGCTTGAATTTCTCTATGCCTATCTCCTTTAATTTCTATACTTATTATTGTTTTATTATTGCTTTGATTACTCTTATTATTTCATTTATTTGGTTATATCGAAAAGAATTGCACATTGTCCTAGAACTCAATTCACCCCCCTTTTGAGTTTAGCTGAGTGTTCTTTAATTGATATTAGAGCTAGTCGTTAATCACTTACTTAATCACATATTAGAGTAAAGATCATGGCATCTAATGCATTAGGCTTTTTGGAAGGACAAGCAATCAATGGGCCTCCTTTCTTAACCAGTAGTAATTATCCACACTGGAAATGTAGGATGTCTATATTCTTAAAAGCATAAGATATACTACTATGGCATGTAGCTAACCAAAGACCATTTAAGATAGAAGGAAAAAAAGAAAGAGATTACTCGGATGATGGTTAGAAAAAATTACTTGATCTAAATGAAGTTATTATGAATATTTTGCATTATGCCATAAATTAAAATGACTTCAATAGAATATGTACATGTAAAAGTGCCAAAGGAATATGAGATTAATTACAAAGCACATATGAAGGAACTAGTAGAGTAAGGGATATAAGCACATATGAAGGAACTAGTAGAGTAAGGGATACAAAAATAAGCTTATTATGTGGACAATTTGAAAATTTTAGGATGGATCCTAATGAAACAATTGATGAGATGCATAATAGGTTTATCAATATCATTAACCCTTTGAGTGTTCTTAGAAAGATATTTACTAATCTTGAGATAAATTCCAAAATTCTTAGGTCTTTGCTAAGAGATTGGGAAGCCAAAAGAACCACTATCAAGGAAGCTCATGATCTTAATGAAATGTCAAAAGAGCAACTCCTTAGAACACTTAAGACACATGAGATGGTAAAGAGATAAGGAGATGAGTCTAAAAGGAAAACAATTGCTCTAAAAGTCACGGAGGAGAACTCAAGTGATGAAGAAAGTGAAGATGATGATGAGGTCACAATGTTGGCAAAGAAGTTTAGAAAGTTCATGAAATTCAATAAAAGGATTAAGAAAGATAAGGATGGATATGGATCACTTTCTAAGTTCAAGAAGGAAAAGAGAGAAGTTATCAAATACTACAATTGTTAAAAGCTAGGATATATTCAACAATATTGTCCATTGCTTAAGACAGCCGAAAAAGAGTCAAGAAGGAAAGCTATGATAGCTATTTGGAGTGATGGGGATTCTAATGACTTTGATAATGAAACTTGCTTCATGGCTCTCAATGATAAAGTATGCTCTCCTACACATGACTCTTCCTTTGATGAACTTAGGAGTATGTGTGATGAGCTATTGAAATAATTTATAAAAGTACAAAAGAAGAATAAAGTGTTGAAGCAAATGATGAGTGAAGTAGGTGATGAGTTTGATATTATCAAAAGTGAATACAATAAAGTAGTTGATGTAAAAGAAGGATTAGAAGAAGAAAATGAATATTTGAAAATTGAAATATGAGAGATTTACAAAAGAAAATGTAGAGCTAAGTACTAGAAATAATGAATTGATAAAGAAAAATAGTAAATTAAAAGAGGTCAACAAGAATTTTGAAAAGGAAATAAAAGAAATAAAACATAAGGCAAAGAATGATAAAGGTGTGGTAAAGAAACTAAGTCATCTTGAAGTTGAAAACTCAATCCTAAGAATTAGCTTAGATGACTTAAGGAAAACAATGGTAAAATTTGTAGATGGAGAAAAGAATTTGGATAAGATCCTTGGAACACAAAGGATAGGCTTAGACAAAACTGGAATAGGTCATATTAAGGAGAATGTGTATAGAACATACAAAAGCTACTTTATTAAGGTATCAAATAAAACTTATAACTATTGTGGAAGATATGGTCATATTGCAGATACATGTGCATTATGTTACAATCTCTCCTTATATAATAAAAGTAAAATGGTTTGGGTCCCTAAGGGATAAGCTTATATTATAACAACTAACTCCAAAGGACCTAAACTAAAGTGTGTACCACAGAGATAATCGCTTGTTTTGTTAGATCCTTTAAAGCGCAACAACAAATGGATCTTAGACAACAATTGCTCAAGAAATATGATGGGAGATGCATCCAAGTTTACATCTATAGACTTGAAGGATGGAGGAAGTGTGACCTTCAAAGATAATCGAAAACCTTATGTTATTGCTAAAGGTAACATTTACATTAATAATGATCTTACCGATTAAGCATGTGTTACTCGTTGATAATTTAAAACAAAATTTACTTGAAGGATCAAAGTTTTCTATTGAAAACATTAACAATAACCAATTCCATTTTGAGGGGTATAGATGAGGAAACATTTACAAAATGTTCAATATGTGTTCATGTTCTCTTGAGACTTGTCTATCCGCTTAAAATAATGATAGTTGGTTGTGGCATAGAAAGTTAGAACATGCAAGTATGAATATCTTATCAAAACTAGCCAAAAGGAATCTTATTAAATGATTACCTAAGATTAGTTTTGATAAAGATAGAACATATCAATATGGCAAAAAAACCAAGTCATCTTTCAAATCAAAAGATGCCATCTCAACTTTTAGGCCACTTTAACTACTATACTGATTTATTTGGTCCTACCTAAACCTTAAGTTTGGGAGGGAAAAGATACACCTTGGTTATAGTTGATAAATTTATTAGATACACTTAGACCTTCTTCCTTGCCAACAAGAATGAAACTTATCATGTATTCTTGAATTATAGTAAGAAGGTCCAAAGTGAAAAAGGTCTTCCTATTGTCTCTATAAGAAGTGATCATGAGGGAGAATTTGAAAATCATGATATGAAATATTTTTGTAATAAAAATGGATAGAACATACCTTCTTGGCACATAGAACTCTACAACAAGATGGAGTTACAGAAAGAAAAAATAGAACCCTTATAAAAATGGTTAGAACTATGTTTTGTGATAATAACCTACCTAAATATTTTTGGGTCGAAGCTATCAATACGGCTTGTTGCATATCAAATTGTATTTTTATAATATCAAATCGTGTTTTTATAAGACTAATTCTTAAGACAAAAGACTTAATATATCATATTTTTATCCATTTGGAATGAGATGTTACATTCTTAATAACGAAAAGGAACAATTAGGAAAATTTGATTCAAAGTCAGGTGAAGGTATTTTTCTTAGTTATTATCTTACTAGTAAAGCTTATAGACTATATAACAAGAGAACACTTGTTGTAGAAGAGTTAATTCATGTTGCATTTGATGATACTTGTGCATATAAAGAGTCTAATAATGAAATAGAAAACATTGGTGCTCATTTAGATAATCTTAGTCTTAATGAGAATCAATTCAACTCAATTGAAAAGGAATTCTCTAGACAAGATGAAATTGCTAACAACTCCAACTTAGATTTACCTAGAGAATGGAAGTTTGTGAAAAATCACCTTAAGGATGTAATAATAGGAGAACCATCTAATAGGGTGCAAACTAGATAGTAACAAGAAACAAGACACGTCTAGTTGCAAAAGGCTACAACCAAGAAGAAGGAATTGATTTTGATGAGACCTTTGTTCTGATTGCTATATTAGAGGCCATTAGAATGCTTTTAGCATTTGCCATATATAAAGACTTTAAACTATATCAAATGGATGTTAAAAGTGCCTTTCTAAATGTTTACATCAAAGAAGAGGTATATGTAGAGCAACCACTGAGTTTTGAGGAAAATGAATTCCTAAACTATGTATCAAAGCTCAATAAAGCCTTGTATGGACTAAAGCAAGCTCCTAAAGCTTGGTACGAAAGATTAAGTAACTTCTTGATAAAGAATGAATTCACTAAAGGGAAATTTGACACAACTCTATTTATTAAACAACACAATGATCATATACTAATTGTTCAAATATACGTTAATGACATTGTGTTTGGTGCTACTCATATGAATTTAGTTAATGAGTTTGTCCAATGCATGAAAAATGAATTTGAAATAAGTATAATAGGAGAACTCAACTATTTCTTAGGTCTTTAAGTTAAGCAAACCAAAGATGGAACCTTTATTAACCAAGCTAAGTACACTAAAGAACTCTTAAAAAGGTTCAAAATGGAAAATTGCAAAACTAAGCCAACTCCAATGAGTACCACTCTAAAACTTGATAAAGACGAGAGTGGAAAGAGTATTTGTGAAAAGTTGTATAGGGGTATGATAGGAAGTCTTCTAATTTAACTGCATCTAGGCCTAATATCATGTTTGCTATGTGTCTATGTGCACAATTTTAATCTTGCTCTAAATAATCTCACTTGAATGCAGTCAAATGCATTTTCAAATATCTTATGGGCACTATTGAAATCGGCTTGTAGTATCCTAAGTTCACCTCACTTGATCTTGTTGGATATTCTAATGCTAAAGTCGAGAAGCAGGATATGTCATTTCCTTGGTAACTCATTAGTATCATGACACTCAAAGAAATGACATGTCCTACTTATGCTTTTCCGATCGACTGTACAACTGCTGAAGTTGAATATATAGCAACCGGTAGTAGTTATACCTAAATATTATGCATGAAGCAAACATGGCTTGACTATGGTTTAAAATTTACCAATGTTCGAATAAGATGTGATAATATAAGTGCTATAAATTTAACCAAAAATCTAATTCAACATTCTATGACCAAGTATATAGAAATTAGAAATCACTTTATTCATGATTGTAAACTCTAAATATAAGCCCTATAACCGTAGGATTAGGTTGAGTACATAAGGTTTGAGGCGATTGACTAAATGATCTGATCAAACCTAAATTATAAAATAAAATTAGAAATATTAGTAAAAGCAATCTCATAAGTTTGAATTTAAGAAAATAAGTAATACAATAAGAGAATATAAAATTTTCAAAATTTAAGTATATTACTCGTTATTTATAAAAAATACGTAAAATACATTCTGATAACTAACGAATTGCTAGAAATAAATTATATGTATGCTAAAAATCATAGAATTACCTAAATAATAGGTAAGAGTATTTACTTATACTCCATATATATTTATGTGTAGGTAGAAAACGCAAAATTACCTAAATTACTCGAAATTTGCTAAAAAATTAAAGAAAAATTAGAAAAAAAATCAAGGAAATAGGAATGCTCTAGATCAAGTTGTGGTAACTGGGGGAAGAAGCAAAAAAGAAAAAAATTGAACTAATCAAAACCAAGTAAGAAAAAAGGCAAAATGAAAGAGATATAAGCCTTATCTTGTTCAAATTAATGCACAATAATTGCTTTATAGCCCTATAAATAGCCAAAAAATTTCAAAAGACCATTTAGACAATTACAAGATTAGAAAAATTTGAGAGAAATTAGGGTTTTAGAAAAATTTTCCCAAATCTGTACAATTAGGCAAGCAGGTCAAACTCACACATTACCACCACTTGGGATCGAACCACCACCACCACCCTACTCCAAACCTAGCATCTATACAGACTAACAACCCTTAGGCCATTGTTGGTGGTTGGAAACCCTAGAGTTAGGTGAGTCTAATTTTTCAACCGATTTTGCAAAATTTATTAAAATTATTAATTTTGCCCAGAAAATTATGAATTTTATTATTTTGATGTTTTATTGTATATAGATTTAGGGGAAAATAGTGATTAAGTTTAATCATTTCTGTAAATATATGGTACTTAAGAAATTGAATAAAACCAAACATGCTTAAAATTATAAATAAATAGGCTTAAAGTGTAGTTTGGAGCTTAAAATTTTTTTGTAAACTTATAGGGTAATATAGAATAGTGCTATGAAACCATTTTTCTAAAATTAATTTTTGAAAATTTTAAGGAATTTTTTAACCGTAAAATGATGAGAAAAATGAGTAATTTTAGACTAATTGAGTAAGTAAATGACTAATTACTTATTTAGAAGGTAATCGGATGTTTAAGGATGTTAATCTCTGATGAGGTAACGTAATCTTAGCATTTACAATATTAATTGCAATTAATATGGGAAATATGTAAGAAATGTGGGTAATTTAGTAATATATGAAATTGGAATTTCAATAAATATGAAATAATAGGTTAAATTAGATAATATAATAATAATATAAGTACATATTAAATCTAGTAAAAAAATTAATTTTAGGAAATTATAAAAAAAATGTAAAATTTTCTCATATCGAGAGTAAATTTGGTATATTAATCAGGATTATAGTGTATCAAGTGGGTTAAAATATTGAATTTAAGACTTAGTATGATATTAGGATACTTAAGCTTAATGTGGTTAATTTCACATTAGGGTTTGAAATGTAATTTTAGGATTACTTATAGTTGAAATCGAATTAGAGCTCGAATTGGAATCTGATTTGAAAACTGAATCCTGAACTAACATAGAATTAATCGTTAGTAAATAATATGTATATAAGAAGAATTTAATTAAATCATAACCTAGAATACGTATCATTAAAGTATAACTACTAAAAAGTGTATTTATATTATAGCATAGATGAAGACGAGTCAACTTGTAACCAATTAAGTGAGCTACTGAAGATTTCAGGTAAGTTAGGTTTAATACTTCATTGTATTTTGGAGTACTAGTTTAGAGTACTTGGAGACATAGGTTTGTGTATGATTATGATTTTAAGTAGTCTTATGCGTGTAACTGTGAATTAGATTTTGTGTTAAAATCTGTGTTATGCTTGATGACTATTGTGATTGTAGTGGTGTGAAATTGTCTGGTTACCTTAAATTGAACTTAATCCTAATAGACCTAAATACCTTAAAAAGACATGCATTGCAACCCTTTATGGGATCATTAGGATTCTCTAACCAAACACCGACACCTTCGAAAAAGATAGCGTTAGATAACAAATTGGTCTTTTTCTCATCCTTAGCCAAACTAAGTGGCAGGAGAGGAGGTTACAGAGAGGAAAAGGGCATTGGTTCGAAGGATAGTCTTAGGAGGAGTAGTGTCTCCATTGTATAAACTTGTGTTTAGTTGTAAGTTATTGTATAACATGAAAAATTCTCAACTCAGATTGAAACGGGGAAAATTACTTTGATTTCGTAATGGATCGAACTATGTTGTGTGATGACACTTGCTTGTTACATTGCATGAAAATAATTACTTAATAATCTTGTTTGTGCTTGTATACATTCATAAGTTTCCAATTTAACTTACTGATCTTTAGTTGCTCTTACCTGCATATATTCTATTGTGGGTTCTGACTTTTGATTATTTTGACTATTATACTGTCTTACAATTATTTAGAGGTTAGTTCTTTTTTAAAGCTCTGGAAAATGAGAATCAACTGGTCCATGATCAAGTTTCATTTAAGGTTTTACTAGTATATTTAGGGTGAAGAACTAATATATGACATGTAAATTAGTTAATTGTTATGTTATGATGTAGAATCTCTTGGAAATTCTACGGTAATGTATGTATAACTATATATATATTGACCTAAGGTTTTAATACTTATTGAAATTTTAGCTAAATTCTTAATTGAACTATTTACTTCAAAGTAATGAGTCGTCGACACCTTATGTAGATCATATCTATAATAGGCACTGTGAGGCCAATTATTAACATAGGAAGGTTTATACAGTGGAACTGTTGTGACTCTACCACTTCGGGGTATAATAATGATCATGTGCAAAATAATGACATTTGCTTAGAATTTGTTGATACTCGTAATCAAATAGTCGATATTTTCATTAAACCCTTGAGTGAGGAAAAATTTTGCACTCTAAGAAGTGAATTGGGAATGACCTTACAAGATGAGTGCTAGACACATAAGCACCGACATAGCATTTTTGAATAAAATTAACTTGCTAAGTAAGTTGATTAGAAAATATCACACTATGAGGTATAAGAGACATGATCATATGGCTTTTATACATTAAATATCACATTTAACATTTTTTCGATACGCTTGAAGTCATTCATGCTCATTTAAGTTTATATATACATAAATTTATCATACATTGGTTTTCGAGCCCAAAAACGGGGCTCATATGTCTATTTTCATCCATAAATCATGCTTGTGTGGCCAAACTAGCATAAATTGAATTTCATGCATAATTGACCTCTCTAGACCTATATTAGATACTAAAATGCTAGAAGGAGCTTTTTTGGCATATTTTGGTTAATATGAATGTTATTTAGTTTGATCTTGAGTCATTGTGCTTCTTTATAACTTCCTTCATACTTGAAGCATGAACTTGTCTTGAAATTGTGGAAGGATGTCTACTTATTCACTATTTATTGATATGATTAGCCTTGATCCTAAGGAACTTATGTAGTAATTTTGTGATTTGTAGAGCCTTAAAGTTATAATTTGTGCCTACTTTGCTCAAACATGTATTTGAATTTTGCTTGAAGTGTTAGTGTGCTAAAACTCAATCCGTATGCACATAATTTGCTCATACATGGATACTTTCACTTTATCATGAATTACATGGTTCAATAAATTTGATTTGGCTAAATCCTTGATGTCTAGCTAAAATTTATGTTTCTTAGTTCTTAACGAACTCAAATAAACTTGTTTAAAGTATTAAAATGTTCATTTAATCACTACAAATCAACTTGAATTGGTAACTTTGACCAATAAGGAGGACTTAATTGTTTTTCTGCAAAATTGCAGAAAACCAGCATGCCGATTCATCAATCTACCAACTTACCGATATCCCTCTGAAATTAACAACTTAATTTCAGTTCTGTTCACTTAGCCGATATGTTGGCATTCCAACATACTGGCTTGTCGGGAGATTGCCCTAGATTTTGAATTCATTTAGGTTTTGTTCAATGAACCGGCATGCCAGTATACTCTTCTAATTCTTCACTTTGCACCAATTATGTTTCCTTAGCCGGCATGCCAGTTCCCCACACTACCGGCATGTCGGTTCATCAGTTTCCAGATGCAACTTATTTCCTCCATCTAAATTTATTTTTGCTTTCCTCAATCAACTCCCCACTCTCTCAACTCTTTTTTTCTCTCCTCATGGCATCCCAATTCTCCTTTTCCTTTTCCTTCTTCCTCTCGTTACTTTCTCTCTCTAACCATACTCATTAACCGTCATGGCACCACACACCGTCCATTTACCTCCACCATCATGCTAGCTTCAATCACCCCCACTCTCCCTACTCATATCCATACCGTTCGCTCTCCTCTTCATCATACACACCCACACACATCTACTTCCCTTTAACCACTTATAGCATTATGCGTTGCTTGTAGCTTCGCACCCCCAGCCTATGACCACCTACTCTTTCCATTATGCTAGCATGCCTAACGATTCAAGAAGTTTGCTAACCTTGAAGTTGATACCGGTATCTTTTATCCCTTAGAGGTGCTTGAGGAGTTTCGCATTACAGCTTTTCCCAAGATCATCACCAATCATGTTCTTGATATTCTTTGACTTCCTAACGAGGAACATGATGATTCACTTAAATATTTTTACTTTAATATGTTATATTCTCTAAATGATCAGGTTTAGCCAAAATTAAAAATGAATCTAAGTGATGAAATTTGTCGTAGTGTCCTTTACACTTATGTTTATGGTACCTTAATCATTATTACTCTTGAGGATATTTGTGGCCTTATTGGCACTGCTATTGGAGGAATCGACATAAATGTCAATTATTATGGGGCCAAATTCTATGAAAGAGTTTTCAAATATAAGGGTATTGGTGGAAATTAGGGTAAGGAAAAAAAATTAGTAGCCATCTGATTGGATCTTAGGACCAAAATCCTCCATCATATCGTAATTCATAGCTATTGCTCTCATCTGGGATAACAATCCAATGTTATACTTCAAGACTTATGGACCTTATATTATTTGATCATGAACAAGCAGATTAACTTCTTTAGTATTGTTGTTTAATGCTTTAAACACGTTACTAATAACCCACTTCAAGCTTTCCTTTTCTTTGGGCGATTGGTTACATAGTTGCTTATTAGAAAGGGTATCCAATTTCCTTCCTCTCCACGAGTTGCTCAGGTTAAGCACCTTGAGTTGATTGATATTGTAGAGGTCTCTAGAAGAAATCAAGGAACAATTGGGTTAGGAGGAAGGACCTTCCTCCTTTTGATCTTGGCTCTAAGCATAGTCTATAGGATCTTGTTACTCCTTTTGAGGAGCTAGGTAATCTCGGTACTCATACTTACTTTGGTGCAGCTGCAAGCCATATTGCTACTCTTCCACCTAAAGGTTCCTCTTACTAGCTTCCCCCTAACTATAGGTTCCCCTCTTTTAATCTAATTGCGCCTTTATCCTCTTAGCATCCTTTTTATCAATACTCAAAGATGTGCTACAATTAGCTTCGAGAGGACATTCATGATCATTTACATAATGGGTTTCAAGGGCTCTACAATTATTTCTAGTTGAACTACCATTGCCTATCTTACCCTTTTCCTCTTCTAGCTTAGGATGATGATCCTCCTACTACTTGGTCATGTACTTCAACTTTCTATCCTTACTTTTCTTTTCTTTTTCTTTTTTTTTAAGGACTTGGCCTATGGACATTATTTCATTTTGTGGTTGTCTTGCGAATTTTGGTCCTTGATGGGCCTACTCTTTATGTTGGATGTTTGTGACTCGTTTTTGTAAAGTTTGTTTGCTGTACTCTTGCTCTAATTGACCTTGTTTTGCTACGATGGCTGTTTTATTGATCTTTTTGAGCTTTGTGTATCCTTGATCTTCTTCTTGCAGGGGGCATGTTCTTTGGTATAAGCTAGAACTCTGTCGAATTTTCAACTTGAATCTTCTTCTCTCTTCATCACTTGGATTCTCTTCCTTTTGATGAGGCTAAAGGGGGGAGAAATAATTCAAGTTATTAGTTGGTTAATTTAAGTCGTTAGTCTAAAAGTTAAGAATTACCTAAATTGGATATTTTTGTTGATTTGGGTAATTGTCAATTCTTACCTTTTTGCTCAATCTTATTCAATTATTGGTCATCTTAAATTCCTATGATAAATTAAGGGGGAGCACTTAGACATTTAATAGTTTTTTCCTGATCAAAAAGGGGAAGATTGTTGAACCTAGGGTTCATTAATTTATTTTGATGAGAACAAAAAGTATATATTTAAACATGTTGTTTTTAAAGAGAACCAAACAAGTAGATGACTAAACTAAGTATTATTTATTTATATTGAGGTAATTGAATAAGATGGATTAACTTACTCAATAATCAATCATATCAATTATCTCCACAAGAAATTTAATCCTTTGAGTAGTGATCAAATGAACTTGGAATTACATTGAAAAGTATACTTGTTTGTTGGTTGTTAGTATTTTCAGGAGATATTTAGCCTATCAGGTTGACGGTTTCAGAGTACTACTAGCTTGACGATGAGGTGGCCTAAATAAGGAGATGAACTTACTTTTGAACGAGGAACCAGCTTGCGAGTGTTCATGTCGGTAGAGTATTTTGTTACCGGCTTATTGGTAGTGTAAGGTACCGGCATGTTGGTAAGTCTGATTCAAGTAGCCGTTAGAGCATTTAATGCACGGTAATGAGAAGAATTCAATGAGTTGATACAAAAGCTCAACAACCTGACTAAAGGCAATTTAGATATGATATTCTATTGCAATTAAAAGATATTCTCTTACATTCTTGAGCTCATTTACTTCTCTTTGATCTCTTATACACTTATTTGCTATCGAACAAAAAGAGACATAGTTCTAGTACTTGAAAGTCTTCATATTTGTAATCTTAAGTGACGAAAGTGATATACTTGAGTTAGTTGTATGTAAAAGAGATTGTATAAGCTTATGTAGCTCGTAGAACATTAAACTATGAAATTAATAAAGTGAAGTAAGGTCATCGGTTGGAGTTATTGTGAGTTCGTAAAACTAAGGGGTGGTTTGAACTCTACATTATATTTGAGCTTGAATTTCTTTATCCCTATCTCATTCAATTTCTATACTTATTATTGTTTTATTGTTGCTTTGATTACTTTTATTATTGCATTTATTTGGTTATATGGAAGGAATTGCATATTGTCTTAGAACTCAATTTACCCCCTACCTCCCCTAAGCTTAGCACCCCCCCCTCCCCCTCTCCCCCCTCTTATGTTTAACTTGGTGTTCTTCAACTATACTACATAGTGTCTAGATGCAAAGGATTTGGGAACATTCTAGTCTATGGTGTTTGGACACAAGTTTGTAGTTTGTAGATTTTTGTAGATTGCTACAACATCTTACCTTGCACCTTTAACCCTTCTGCCCAATCTCAAAAACCATTATTCCCTTGTGTTTTCTATCTAATAACCTAACCTTTCACCTCCAAACATCCATCAAACAAAAATTTACAATCAAATCTCACCCCAAAACTCTAAGATCCAATAACACATTAATGAATCAACAACACACAAATAGTCTAGGCTAAGATTCTTATGTTTAGGATCCGAAATCCTTGCTTTTATCACCTAGAATCCGCTATTGGGCTCTCGATAAACCACCTTAAATTTGTTTTTCATGGTGCCTTATGGAGAAAAACGAATTCTTATTGGAATTTGATTAAGAATTCATTAGAAAAGTGATCTTATGACTTACCTTAATCCTTCTTCTAAGTAGATCTTATTGATGCGCACTAAATTCTTCCCTTGGATCAAGTCTCATATGGAAATCTTGAAGCAGAAAGGTTGTACGCGAGGTATATGTTTGCAAAAAAGGTTTCTAAAGTAAATGTGAGGCTTTTATACTAGGGTTCATGGAACTTTTCCATGCCAAAATATACTCACTTGTTATTTACAATACCAACTCTTGCCCTTACTATAAAATACTATTTATTTACTATTTTCTTTATTATTTTTCCATTTTATTTAGGTTTCATAACTCTCTCCTGATTATAAAAACTTTCATCCTCAAATGTTAAAAATTTCACATGCCTTACTCTTGAAACAACTCTAAGTAGTTCTTTCTCGTTTCTTCTTCTAACTCCCAAGTTGCTTCCCTCTTTAAAAGACTTGACCATTGTACTATAACATAAAGTATCCACCTTCTCTTTAGTTCTTGGAAAATAGTGTTTACGATCTTTATGGTTGCTCTAAAGAAGACAAATTCAGTTACAACTCTAATGTTTCTAGGTCTACTACCTATATCTTGTGTTGTTTTTCCTTCTAATTTAGGAGAGACCTCTAATCTGTATGGTACATTTCCCAATTTCCTGTCAATCCAAATCTAAAAACTCCTTTAAATGTTGAGGACATCTCTTACTTGAAACTCTAACGGGTGTCTCTGCTTGTTGACATAGCTCTTCTGACAGCTTTATGTGGTTTACATTCTTTGCCTGATGAATCTCACTTTATCTACTACTTCTTCTACTAACTTTAGACTTAAAACTTGCCTTTCTCCTACCTCATCTTAGTGAATGGGTGTTCTACACTTCCTACCTTATAGGGCTTTCTAAGGGGCCATTTGAATGGTTGTCTGATAGCTATTGTTATAGGCAAACTCAACTAAGGGCAAGTGTTTACCCTAGTGGCCACTAAAGTCAAGTGCATAAGCTTGTAATAAATCTTTAAGAATTTGTATTGTTCTTTCAAATTGCCCATTGATTTGAGGATGAAAGATGGTACAAAACTAAAGCTTCATACATAAAGCCCTGTGTAAACTCCACCAAAACCTGCCCACAAAACGAGTGTCCTTGTATGATGTAATCTTCTCTTATAGACCATGTAGCCTCACTACTTCCTTAATATATAACTTAGCTAGCTTTTCCAATAAGTAACTGATCTTGAGGGGGATGAAATGATCTGACTTTGTTAGTTGGTCTACAGTCACCTAACTTGCATCATGCTTACTCACAGTCTTTGGTAGACCTGTTACAAAATCCATGGTAACCTATTCCCATGTCCACTCTAAAATCAGTAACGACTGTAATTTACTTGCCTACCTCTAATGCTTAATTCTTATATGCTGACAAGTTAGGCACCTTGACGGATACTTAATGATCTCCCTCTTCATGTTATTCCACTAATATTGCATTTTAAAATCTTCGTAGATGATCATTGGCATGCAAGTGCACCTGGCCAAGTTGTATTTTTAAAATGGATGTAAGTCCGATTGTCAACCTATATGAAACCAATGTATGAGAACCTAATTACTAGTAGTTTCCTAGAATATTGAATTATCTAACATTACAATATATAATAAATTATGATCAACTATGAAAATTGAATAAGGATTGATAACATAAAGAAAATAAAATAAACAAGAACAAGTAAAGTAATAAAACTAATTAAAATAAACAAGCAACATGAATTAATTAAAATAAGAACACATAATCCCTAGTAAAGCTTTATTACTTACTTTGTAGTTCTATGTAACCTTTCAATCTTGATTATTCTCTAGATCATGGAAAATCCTAATACAATTCCTTTGGAAATTGGATTATGAATTAGTCAAACTTATGCCTTTGGCTACTTCCTAAACTTGAGATCCTCTCCATTTGCATCGCTACTGCGTAGAATATCTCAAGATTGCATGAAGTACGTGGATCCAGTTATTAGCTTTCCTTAATAAAAAAAAAAAATTCAATGCCTAATCTCTTAGCGCATTGAGTCTCTTCTAATTATGCTTTTCTGTTTACTATAAGCCTCATGACTCTATAGTCAACTTAGACATCCAGCTAGTAACCGTAGTAAACAATAAAGGAAGACTATGTTTTGCGTAATTAAATTGTCAATGAGTAATATCATAGTTGGAAAGATAAGTGTTGCAAAAAGAACTAGATTTCAATAATATTCACTAAGAACAATTTAATAGGCAAACAACATAATAAAAGAAGATAGAAATAAATTGAGAGAAGCCCAACACCAATTCTAAGATACAATTCTACTAAAGAGGGCTCTTTGTGAAAACACTAGCCTAAAGATCTATTTATAATGAGCAACGCTAGGTTTACAGGGAGAGACTTGATAAAATAAAAGATAAGTTGAATATTACATGTCTTACAACAGAAGATGCAATACAAAAATAAAAGATTCGCTCGTCAAGGGACGATCATACCTTAGGTACATGGCCATGATGGCTATCTATACACTTACTCTTCACACAAAAACTTCTAAAGTGATAAAATTGCTTATCGTAGTGACCACGAGTACAGCCATGTCTAGGGTTCTTAGCCATAGGAGTTCCTAGAGACCAATTTTAGCTTTGTTTCTTGTTTCTTTGCTTAAGATTTCAATGCATCTTCATTGTTCATGCTATTGATTTTTCGAAGGCTTCAGAATTCATCTAAAACATCTTTAAATCTTTCAAAACTTGATCTAAAATCATCAATCTCTCTAAATCAAATGAAGCTAGACTCTGTTCTTTGCTTTATCAATACTTTTACTTCAAATTACTCCAAAAAGTGCTAAAAATCTTCAAAACTTTATAAACTACTTTGGAAGTCCATAAAAATGAAACTTAAACCAATTAGGCTCAAAATAACACAAAATTAAATTGATTAAGGTCTAGAATAGCATAAAACAACCATAGAAAATATATTTTATTTTTCCATTATGAAATGTCCCCATGCTTAAGTTTTTATCTGTCCTCAACCAAAACAAAGAAAATATTTAAAAGACAAGATGAATAATTTTAATTTTAGAAAAGTGCACTCTCAAAATTGTAATTACTTAGAAAAAATTCTTTCGAGAACCACCTTTGTTCCTTAGCTTTATAATAAATTCAAAACACTTAGATAATACCAAATTGAAACTTACTGAATTTAGTGATCAATGTAGAGAATTCAAAGTTAGTCATAATAGTTAAGCAAAAACTAAACTAGAGATCATAACAAACATAAACTAATCAAGAAAAAGTCACAAGGATTTCTTTTGCTTTGACTTAACACAAGTGAAATCTTCATTGAGTGTTTTTAACTTTGAAAGACTAGATCAGCTGCATGTTACATCAATTCATCATCGAATTGTCCCTCTACTTCTTTCAATTTTTATTAGGAGGCTTGTTTAATTAATTTAATTTCCTTTACTAGAGCTTGATTAGCATTGGAAAAGAACCTTGCTGTTTTGAGAGACCAAGGCTAATCCTTACTAAGTCAACTCTTTATAATTACTTTAGTGGTTACCAGTGGGAAAGTACCTTGCTTTTTTGACAGATGAAAGTTGATCCTTAACAACCTTAATTATTTTTTAATTTTTTCGAATTGATAGTGGGAAATAGTCTTGCTCTATGAAGGAACTAAAATTGATCCATACCAATCTTTAAAAATTTATTTAATTCACTCAATTCAATTATTGAATTTACTTTACACCTTCAACTACTTTGATTTTTTAAATGACTTTTAAAGGACAAATCTCACTTGTTCACGTAATCTAAAAATTTTGAAAAAGAGGGATAGATAGCTATCCTCTAGATTCAAGCTTCGAAATTAAGATAACTAGACATTAACCCCTTCATATCTAAACTCAGGATTAAGAGAAGGGTAACTCTAAACTCCAAAAACTTAATAACTCAGATTCAGTAAGATGTTCAAAATTCATAAAGGAGTGGGCAAATTCGAAAAAAATTGCTTACCTATGTAGGAGGGATTCAAATTTCAAGAATCTTTTTTTAGGAAAATTTATTAAAAGCTTAAGTGTGTATCTAAACAAGTATTACCGTACATAATTTAACATTTTCCCCAACACTTAATTTGTACATTATCCTTAATGTACATAATGAGGCAAATCAAAATACGAAAGTGGGAAAGGAAGAAAAATTGAAAGGAACCAGGACTTCCTCGGTTTTTAGCATTGGTCCTTAAGAATTGCAAAGTCTAGAATCTAAATTTTATTAACCAATTAAGCACATGACTCTCTTTGCTACTAACAAAAATGAACTAACTAGAAAAAGAAAATAAAAGTTAAACTAAATAAAATGATACTTAATTCAAGTACCAACTTGTTACTTCCCTATAGAACTTACAAAACATAGAAAGCAAAAATAGTTAAAGTAAAAAGCAATAATGATTAAATTGGTATAATCATCCAAATAAGAAAAATCAAACCAATTCTTTTGAAAAGAAAATATGCATGTAAAAGAAAAAGCACTCGTTGTCCTCATTATCATGGGTTAGAAACTCCTCCATAATTGATTGGGTATGCTTCGCCCTTAGCATTTTATTATCACAAAGCAAGAGAATTTAACTTTAATAAAAAAAAGGAAAAGGATTAATTCATGTTGCATAGGAAATAGCTAATTCAAGAATCTAATAAAGTATTATTCCTTATATATTGCTAGTTAATCTAACTAAGCATCATAAGAAAATATTGTATAATGGGTTCCTAATTTTTGCTAAAGTCATGGATTAATGCAATTATAGAATTAATTAAGATTAAACACTATTTTTATGCATAATCTCTATTGACGTAAGTATTGGTATTCAGTATACAATTCATTAAAATTGTTGTTTATGATCAAATAGATTAGTAATATAAGGAATTCTTGAAGCAGTAGAATTTTGCATATTGAAATGCTAATTTTTGAATACATGGATTAATGAAATTATAGATTAATACTAATAATAATCCTATAATTTCATAATCTTGTTTGCTACTGATATTAGCAATTCAATATATAATCAATTGAATGCATATTTTTCTCACAATCCAATTTATGTGCAATTATCCATAGTAACTATACTAATCTTAACATAAAAATGGGACATATTAACATTATTCCATGTTAACAATTTCAATTAATGTCAAAGAATTCATGGAATTTTCTAATTGCACAAAAATTTCAATCTCAACAAGTTTTCTAAATTTCAACATGAATTATGTGTAACATCATGTTGCTAGAATGGTATTAACATCAATTTTCATCAACCTCTTCTACTTTTTTTTTTCCCTATTTCTTTCCTTCACTTTCCTTCATCATGAAAAATCACTCTCACATACAAATCTCAACAAACATACATTTTTCTTGTAATTTCTAGTAGATAATGGATATAAATTTTTTTTATCACAATAGCTATCCCAAATCACTCATAGAAATCAAGATTTCTACACATGCATGTGAAAATGTTCTTCACGGAAGCCTCACTAGAAACCAAATTTTTATTCAATCAAACCATAAATCTACGAAAATAACTAAAGAAGGATGATTTACGTACCTTGAATTTATAGTGTGCAATGTTAAATTGTGAAGTTTCATAAAGATTTTTTTCGTCCACTAGGGGGGGAGGGAGGGTTGTATAGAGAGAGAAATATGAGAAAATAAAAATTTAGTGAGAGAGTGTGTGTGCGTGTTTGTATTAGGATGAGTTTTTTTATTTTATTTATTTATTTATTTTTTGTATACTTAAGTATGACCATGGATGAGGTTTGTAGGCACGGTCTTTGCCTATGGACTTCTCTTCCATAAATTCCTTACAATTTTTTTCTCTTGAAATAATTTATGAGAGGAATATAGGCTAGGTCTAAGGTTGTGGTCTTTAGCCATGTTCTTGTCTAGGCCTCTAATTCTTGTGATTTTAACTCCCTTGATTTGATTTTTGCAATGGTCTTAAAAAAACTCAACGTTAGATCTTGCTTATGTTGATAAAGTATTCACAATCATAGTTTTATAAACTCGTACTACAACCTCTTATAATCTATTTGGGAGACTTAACCATAGGATTTCACAATCTTCCCACCCCCACCCTACTTAAACACGCAACATTCTCATCGTGAGACCTTACAATTAAATCTAGATGTTGCTCCCTTTTCTATGTATGATTTGAGTTACCCATTATCTATTGGTCATCTTTGAAGCATGTAAGGAGTTATACCCTAGTGATACTCCCCACCTTTTTCGAACCTCTTCTCTAAATTAGAGTAAGACCTAAATCATCTACTTATTGGCAAGGGGTCTGCTCTGATACCATTTATAACACCCCAAGCTACAAGTAATGAGTGGCCAAGCCAACAAATACTTATGGGCTCATTTCAATCACTTAGCCCAAAAGTTTCAAGCTTGTGTTGATAAGGTGTTCATAAACATGACTTTATAAACTAGTACTACAATCTTCTACAATTCATGGGGAACACTTTATCTGTAATACCCCAAAGCTAAGGACGTCACAAACCACCATGTATCCCTAGTTTTTAATGACATATTAGGCGTAACATCTGATGAAAAACTCTAAATAATACTATAAAAGTTTCCAAATAATCTTACATAATTAGATCTTCAAATAATACTACAATAACATCTAGTTAAGAAATATTGATACCTAATCAATTATCGTTACCACATAAGATGAAATAATCTTATCATTTAATTTCTTAAGATATTCTTTAATACCATACATTGTCCTCACTTTTACCATTCCCAAGACAGTAACAATTAGCTTCATAAGTTATTGAAGTCAAGTAGTATAACTGTAGGTCATACATTTGAAAATATAATAAAGTGAGTCAAAGTCTAGTACGCAACACATAACCATATGCGCGTGATTGAACAATGCATAATCACATGCATTTAAATGTAAAACAAGTAATTCACACAATTTGTTTAATTATCTTTACTTTTAAGGTGGTCACACAACACATGATAATGGTCCTCATAACCCAATCATATCATAATTTGTATCATAACTTATTGTTTAGGCATGCTTCTTTGGGCCCTTTTACAACTTAACATTGGGCATGCCTATTCGGGCCCTTCTACAACAACCAATGATGTGGACCGAAGCTAAGGATAAACAGGGCTGATTGCAAGGGTATAGGTCTAACCTTGCCGACAGCTTGAAAATGAGTGATGGAAGCGGGCGAGAGAACGAAAAAGAAAAGAAGAGTAAGCAAACCCACAAACATCTCTAAGGGATATAACATACTAGTGGAACTTCGGGGGACTTTCGATACAACTCGATATGATGTTTAAGATATTTTGATGAGGTTATTTACCACCTAGCCTTACTTAAGAGTTAGGATAATAGTGAAGACAAGAGTAAACAAGTTAAGGAAGCAATGTTCACAAAGGGAATATTCAATATATGATAATGATGATGAGATGATATGGCTACATATACAGTGGGTAATTATACCCAAGAAATTAGGGCAACTTGCTTAAAAATGGAAAAGAAAAAATAAGTATTGTCCTAAAGAAGTAATGTACAAGGAATATAAAGGGTAAAAATGAATATTGTAGGAAAAGTGATAATTAAGTGCAACAAATTCTCTAAGCGAGCCTAGATACGTGGTAGTAATGTATTCATGATGTCCTTGGAAGATGTAGTCAAATTAGTATGGTCAGGATGGGTGGTTGAGTAGGGGTACCAAGAAGATGTGGATTCGTTTGAGAAGGAGTAGCTAAGGACTCGTATGGGATCTCTCGACCTCTTAACTTCAATATTGCTAAGTAGGTGGTTGACTCAGCCACAATTAGACAAGGGCACATGAAGGGTCGAAAAGCAAGTAGAGTATTTGTTAAGTTAGCACATAATTTCCAAAAGATGTGAAGTCACTTAGCATAATGTGGGAAGTTGGCTAATAGCAAAGAGCAACTCAGCCTCAATGGGGGTCAGTTGAAGTAAGAGGATTTGCCTCATTTGTCCTTTTAGTCTTCGGGTTCGGCTATAGGTCAAAGGCCTAATAGTCTAATTCTTCTCATTCCCTCCTAGTTGATTTAGATTTGGGATCAAGTTTGGCTGGTCCTCGTTTGGTGTTCCTTTAGGATGATAAGGACTAAAGTCAGCAATTTGAAAATTTCAAAGATCCCATAATCTTTAGGTTGTTTTAGTATGTAGGCATTGTCATTGACTCTCTAGAGCATTTTGAAGAGGCCTTCAGCTTAGGCGAATAGTTTGTTCTTTCTCTTATTTGGGAACCTCTCCTTACTCAAATGTGATCACATTAGGTCTTTAGGTTGAAATTGTATTGATTTCCTCCCCTTAGCCTTTTCTCACGTTTTCTTAGTAACTTGGTTGATTTGCTGAGTAACCTTATAGTAGATGTGTTGTAGGGACTATACTTGGGCTCTTGCGTTAGGGTCTTCTTATTTGGATATAGGTACAGGGGTGTGATTAAGGGGCAATATGGGATTAAAGCCATATATAACTTTGAAGGGGGCCTATGTCATACCTAGAATTTTGAGCTAGTTCAATAACTATAGGATTCAAGACCCTAAATTTAAGGTGCCAAGCTAAGTTATCAATTTTATTTTAAACTTCACAATAAAGTTAGAAAAGTTATATGAAATAATTCAAATAAAGTCAATTTTTCAAAATAAGCTATATAAAAATATTAATTTGAGAAAAACATTAATTTATCTTTAAAAGACAATAATTATCGAAAACGAGAAATTTAAGATTTTAAATATAGCGAGATATTAAAGATAAATTAATTAACTTACAAAAATAATAAATGAACTTGAATTATATGTAATGTACATGTATTAACATAGAATATGCATTATTTGTATTAAATATACATATATAATAAGAAATTATTATTAAAATAAGGTAAATTAATATAAAAAATTGGAAAATTAATTAAAAAAATGCAAAGATGGGTCATCCCATGATGTGGTAGCCAAGGATTAAATTAGATTGATAAGTCAAAAGGCAAATAATAAGAAAATGATATGTGTAAGCCACATGTCCAATTTTTACAAACTCTTATCTAATTAGAAAATATAAATAGGCCTTATACACTTAAAAAAAATTTGGAAGTTTGAAAAAAAATATAAAATCACTTAAAAATTATTTTAAACAAATTTTTAAAAAATAAGAAAATTAGATAAAAAAACAGGGCATAGAATCTTATCAGGTCGGTTCAATAGGTTATTGGCGTCCAATTGTGGTGGCATTTTGTAGTCAAGGAAAGCACCACTAGAAGGAGTGTTTCGATAAGGTTAGGTGGTTGGAGGGTGGCCGGAGGTAACCGGTTTAGGTGAACCAAATTTCTAATCGAAACTTTGTAATCTTTCTAAATATATCAAATGCTGCCATTTAATTATGAAACATGGGTTTTTAGAGTTATTTATGTGTAGATTAATGTAGTATTGTTATTTTAGTGAAATAATTATTGAAAATATAAGGTCCTTAAGAAATGGCTCTGTTTCGATGAAAATTGAATTAAATTTTAGAAATAGTAAATAATGTTCTTTCAACTTGAAAATTTGTACGTGATATACTTAATATATGTATTTAATTGTAGTAAAAATAATTTTTGAAAATAATTATGCTTACTATTTATTGTAATTATTTTAGATTAAACTGACAATTTCGTTGTTTTAGAAAATTAATTAGTTTTTAACAAAATTAAAGTATGAGCCTTATGTATTATGATTTCTGGAAGTTTATAGTGATGATTGAGACACTTGAATTTTATTTTGTGATTAAATTCACTTGTTTGCTTAATTTTCACTAATTTTGAATGAAAATCTTTATTTTCATAAAAATATATAAATTAAACTATGTATTTTTGTGACTCTAGAGGATTTTTTGTGAAATTAAGCGAGCTCATATACTATTTATTACATATTTTCCTAGTATAAACTTATATATTAGCTTAATATGTAATACAGTAACTAGTACTATTAGAATGTTTATTAAATCCGTGTCAAACGAACACTTTGGGGTATAATAAGTGTTGTTAGACAAGTTTAGAACATATAATTTTTAGGGTTTTTAGTCCAGTACTAAACTATACTTGAGTCATTTACGAAGTTAGGGTAGTAAATGGTCGAATTATAATATGAAAGGGTATTTTTAGGTTTTTGAAAAATATTGATTAGTTTTGATTCATAATATATATTAATATTACTCAAAATAATGATCGTGATGATATAAAGTTTACTAAAATTGGATGAGAAATGAGAAAAATATGATCAAATAAAGTTTAAAAATGCGGAAATGAAAACTTATAACAGTTCGGGTTCAACCTATACTTGATTTGAAGATTGTGTTATATTTTTGTAGTTGCGATAAGTAAGGAAGGACCATATCATGAAGTATAGGATATTGCGTTATTGCTAAGTTTAGGTAAGTGGATTTAGCCTATGCTTGGAGTAGATATATTGCTACTCATAACACTGTGTGCTATTTGATATTATGTTGATTGAATATGGGTATATCTTGGGTGAATTGATATGCTAATATAGTAGATGCTGATGTATTGATTTTGAATGGCAACAACTGTATTTTGGTTAAACTATTATGCTACTATGTTAGGTAATGATTTGTGCTTACAAATAATTGTGCTAACTAGGGAAGTTGAGTAATTGCTAACTCAATCTTCTAGGTGTTCACCTAAGTGAGATACTATAGTTTCGCTATGGAGAGTTCGAAAACTAGAATCAAACAACTAGGTTGAATAAAACCTGAAGATTGATTGTGCTGATCGATATTCTTGAGTTGCTATTACATATCATGGCATGGTATAAAAAGGGACTTACAGGTTAGAAATTTTGAAATGAGGCTTCTAAATAATCATGGAAAAAGCATGGCTTTATGAACTCAGTTTTTGGAAGCATATAGATTGCATTGCCCAAATATTATGACTATTTTGATAGTCAAATTTGGTAAACTATAGTGTGTGGTCTAATTTAGCAATGTTGCCACTTTGATTTGGTGAGCTACAGTGTGTAGTCTAATTTTGTAAAGTTGGGGGTCTTACTTCTAGATAGCTCCTTGTTGCTCTTTTTGAAAATGGTAAACCATAGTATGTAGTCTAATTTGGTAGGAGTTCTACTCCCAAGTAGCTCCTTGTTGCCCCATGTTCCTAGACATTGTATTCAGAGGCTCGGCTATATTAACTAACCAGAAGAAGTTTGGAGGGCATAAGATATCGGTACCAATGCTCATATGCATGAGCATAACATGTTGCATTGTTACCAGTAAGTGCCCAATCGGGCAAATGCATATGTGAAGTTGAACTTGCGAGTTATGATTGAACTATTTTAGCTGTGATATGTAGTATCATCTATCATATTATCTAGATTATATTGTTTATTATCCACTCTCACTCAGTTTTAGTAGTTGAAGGGATAAAATGTTTTATCTTCAGGTTAACTACATCGTGAAGGGTCCAACACTCATAGGTGTATACTAAGAGTGTGAGTTGGAGTCAGTGACTATTGTATGGACCCTGTATTAAATCAAGAATCTTATTATTTTAAAGATGGTAAGGGAAACAAAAAGTTGGTTCATATTTTGATGTAAATATTATGTTGTACACATAAATTGCAACAGAATATCTACTTAAACTCCGATGTAGCAACCCCTTTATTATATAAACAAAGTTGTCTTTTGATTAATGAGTAGGTTAAGTTAAGTTTTCAATAGGTATTCCTATGTGATGGTACATCCTATGCTATGCCGGGATGTGACAATTTGCTTGGTGGTGTCTTATACTATATGGTTGTAAGTGAATTCTACCATGAGAAAACAGACATCTCGATCAACCAAGTTCTTATCCACTATAGCTTGGAGCAATGATCTCAAAGTACAATTGACCACCTTTATTTGGCCATCAGTCTGGGATTGGCAAGAAGCATAGTATAGTAGTTTAGTCCCCATTTGACACCTTAGAGTTCTCTAGAAATGGCTCAAGAACTTTGGATCTCTACCTGAGACTACACTCCTCGGTACGCCGTGTAATTAAACAACCTCCTATAAAAAGAGAAAAGCAATAGCCAAAGCATTGTTAGTCCTAGAACAAGGCAAAAAGTGTGCCATTTTACTGAATCTATCCGCAACAACCATTATTGAATCTTTGCCTCAAGCAATTCTTGGTAATCTGAGGATAAAGTCTATGCTCAACTTATTCTAGGTTTTGGTTAGGACAAGCAAAGGCATTGCTTTTCCTTGCTTAGCTTGGCCCTTGGCCCTTGGCCATCTTGCATATGGTACAACCCTCAACAATCTGGTGTATGACTCATCTCATTCTTGGCCAAAAGAATTATCAACTCAGTAATTCATATGTTCTCCTCTCCCTTAAATGTCTAGAGAGCCTTCTATTATAGGCTTCCTTGATGAGCTACTCCTTTACTAAATAAGTTGTCACACACAACTTTCCACTTCGGAATAAGTAACCATCCTCAGCATGATAATCATCTACTATTCTTCCATCTACACATTGCCTAAGTATGGGTTTGAATTGTAGGTCCTACGAATATTGTTCTTTAATATTTGTAAACCTAAATAATTGGGCCTGCAATTTGATTAGGAGTACATGTCTCCTTGACAAAGCATTTGCAACTATGTTGCTATTCCCTTATTTATTCTTAATCACAAAATTGAATGCCTCAAGGAATTTGGTCTACCTCGCTTGCCGCTTTGACAATTTAGTTTGACTTCGGAGGTACCTTAGAGACTTATGATTAGTATAGATGACAAATTCTCTTGGTAATAGGTAATGCTACCACACTTAGAGGGATCGAATAAGTGCTAATAGTTTTTTGTTGTATATAGAGTAGTTTAGGTGAGGTTCTCTGAGCTTTTCGCTGTAGTAGGCAATTGGTCAATTATCTTGCATTAAGATAGTGCCTATACCAATGCCTGACGCATCACACTCCAGCTTAAATATCTTCTCAAAGTTAAGTAAAGTTAATATAAGTGTGAAAATAATTCTTTCCTTCACTTTGGAAAAACATCTTTCCTCTTTTTCTCCCTATTTAAATTCGATGTTCTTCGTCAACTCAGTAAGGGGTGCGAATATAGTACTAAAATTCCTAATAAACCTTCTATAAAAGGATGCTAGTCCATAGAAACTTCTTACCTCAGCATAAGTGGTTAGAGTTAGCTACTCAAAAATTGCTTAGATCTTTTCTACATCTACTTGTAAGCCTCCTTCTCTTATTATGTGACTTAGAAATACCACTTCCTCCTGATAAAAACAGCACTTGTTCAGATTGTTGAATAATCTCTCAGCTCATAGCACATCTAATACGGTATAAAGATGTTCACAATGACTTGACATGTTAGCATTGTATATTAGGATTTCATTATACACCATGATACACTTCCCAATCAGATCTCTTACCACGTAGTTCATCAGTGGCATGAAAGTGTTCGTGACATTCAACAAGCCAAATGGCATGACTATCCACTCATAGAGTCCATGCCAAGTTTTGAAAGCAGTCTTCTACTGGTCTATTAGCTTCATTCAAATCTGACGATAGCCAGACTTCAGTTCAATCTTGCTAAAGACCTTAACTCCACTCAAATTGTCTAACATGTCATCTAACCTGGAGATAGGATACTAATACTTAATGGTGATCTTATTCATAGCTCAGCTATCAACACACATTCCTAAGGTACCATCTTTTTTGGCACTAGAAGCACTGAAATAGCTTAGGGACTTAGACTCTCCCTCACATACCCTTTCTTTGGTAGTTCATTAACTTGTCATTAGAGCTTAGCAGCTTGCTTAGGGTTCATTTGATAAGTTGGTTTGTTCAGTAAGGCGATGTCGGGAATTAAGTCAATGTAGTGCTCAATACTTCTAAACTGCAACAATCCTTTTAGCAATTGTCTTAGGATTACGTCGACATATTCGTTTAATAGCTCTTTAACCTTGTCAAGTAATTCAATATACTCCTTCAATTTTAGTAGCCTCCTGACCAACATAAAAGTTGGCATATCAACCTTTATAACTTCTTGGAGCTTGGCTCTACTCAGTATTAAAACCTTCTTAGGTCCTCGAGCAAGTTTAGCCTGTAATTTGCTAACTTGACTCAATGTCATAAGATTTAAGGTAACCTTCCTTCTATCCTTCTCGAATACATAAGTGTTCCGGAATCCATCATGCATAACCCTTTGGTTAAAGAGCTAGGGTTAGCTAAGTGTCACATATGAAGTGCTCATGGGTAGTACGTCATAAAGGATCTCATTGAAATAATTTCCAATGGAGATCGACAGTAGTACTTACTGAGTAACATGTAGTGCCCCTCTCTCATTTAGCTAATGCAACTTATACAACTTCGGATTTGCTATAGTTAACAACTTCAACTCTTTTATCAGATCGATTGAGGCTACATTAGGGTAGGTACCACTATCTACAATGAGTGCACACAACTAATCATTTATCTTACACGCTATATGGAACAAAATCTCTCTCTACTCCTTTTTATGTGAGGGTTCCAAACTCATTTTACATCAGACAACTGTAATTAACTTATCTAGGTCCTCCATAAATACATCGTCCTCAATTAGGTCAACATCTGCGTTAACCTCATCTTTCATTTCTTTCTCCTCATGTTCCTTACCTGTATTATCTACTTCTACCTCTAAGACATCTCCCTTATTAATCATGGTCCTTTGATTTAGACATTAGGTAGCCATATGTTTAAACCGTTGGCACTTAAAGAACCTGATCTGGCTCATCTTTCTACCAAACCCTTGTCTCCTCTTGTATGTTTAGGTCAGCCCTTTTGTTTGGCTTAAACATTAACCTTTCTAGTTAGCTTAGTACTTAACTGAGCTCCGAAACTTCCTTAACTAGGTTGGCTTGCTGAGGGTTGGGTGGCATTTTGCTTCTTCTCTACCTTTCTACTTGTTGGGCTATTTGTATAGCCTCATCTATTGTAGTAAATGGTTGGAGTTTCACAATATTTCGCATATCACTTCTTAATCCAATAAGGAACCTAAAGACTATTTGTATTGATGGTTCCTTTACTTCATAGTGAATCATAAGCATTTGGAATTCTTGGACATACTCGTCAATAGTTCAACTTCCTTGCTTTAGATCTTGAAGTCAATCAAAAGTTTCTTGTAAATAGGTATCCAGCATAAATCTCTTTCTAAGTATTTTCTACATCTTAGGCCAAGTATTAATCTCCTTGTATCCCTCTCATCTTCTCATGACCTGAAAGTTCTTTCACCATATGGCGACATATCCTAAGAACTCAATAGCAGTGGTCCTTACCATCTCTTGGTCTTCATATTGGTAATAGTAAAAAACTCACTCAACTTTCTCTTCCCAATCCAGATAATCATCTACTCTCCCAAAACCACTAAAACTCAAAATCTAGAGCTTCACATGGTCAGTAGCTTAGGGTGCTCTAACTTGTTCTTCTCCTTCTTCGTGCTCTTCTTCTTCAATGTCATCTAATTTCCCCAAATCAATCCTTCGTCGGGCTTGCCTACCTACTACTCCACTTCATACTTATCGAGTTGGGTCCTGTCCTTTAGTAGGTAGAGTAGCTTATGGGGTATTTTGCATGGTCTTAGAAGGTTGATAGGCCGATGCATAAACTACTTTGGTTAAATCAATTAGGAGGTTGGTCACCTCATCAAGTCTCTTGTTTGTACTTTTAGGGGTGCCTTGGGAATGTTAGCCATAGGGAACAACACCATTGTTGTGATCTTTAATACTAGTGTTAACACTCGAGTATGTAATTTTCCTTGATAAATTTGATTTCAATTGTCTATTCTAAGTTATAATTGACACTATTTCTCCTAATCAAACAATACGTACAATCTTTGCATAAATGTTCAACTAAGTCCTAGCATAGTAACAACATTGATGAATAAACTATTAATACAAAACCTACTCTATTTTTTTATGTTCAAAATAAGGAAAAATAGAGTAAATAGGAGAATAAGTGACTCCACTCTCCTACTTACTAGAACACTTCCATTAAATCTCTATACAACTATGATACATTGCTACAAGAAGCATTACTTCACAAATCACAAACACAACTTACCCAAATAAAACCTCCTTTATGATACCAAGATGATGTGGACCGAAGCCAAGGATAGAAAAGGTCGATTTTAGAAGTATAGGTCCAAGCTTGTCGAAAGCTTGAAAATAAGTGATGGAAGCACATGAGGGAATGGAAAAGATAAGAAAAGTAAGCAAACCCACAAATAGCTCTATGGGATATGACATACCAGTAGAACTTTTGAGGACTCACGATACAACTCGATACGATACACGAGATGCTCCAATGAAGTTACTCACCATCTAGCCTTGCTTAAGGGTTGTAATAAGAGTGAATACGAGAGTAAACAAGCTAAGGAAGCAATTTTCACAAAAGTGAATATTCAATTTGTGATAATGATGATGAGATGATGCAACTATATGTACAATGAGTGTTTATTCTCAAGAAATTAAGGCAACTTGTCTAAAAATGGAAATGACAAAAAGGTATTGTCTTAAAGAAGTAATGTACAAGGAATACAAAAGGTGAAAACGAATATTCCAGGAAAAGTAATGATTAAGTGCAAAAAATTCTCCAAATGGGCTTGGATATGTGGTAGCAATGTTACCAAAAAGGAGTAGCTAAGGACTCGTATGGGATCTCTTAGCCTCTCGTCTTTAATGTTGTTGAGCAGGTGGTTGACTCAGCCGTAACTAAGCAGGGGTGTATAAAGGGTTGGGTTGCAAGTAGAGTATTCGTCAAGTTGACACATAATTTCCAAAAAATGTTAAGTCACTTGATGTAACGTGGGAAGTTGGTCGGTAGCAAGGAGTAGTTTAGCATTGGCGAAGGTTGGCTTGAGCAGGAGGATTTGCCTCATTAGCCCTTTTAGTCCTCGAGCTCAACTGTAAGTCAAAGGCCCAGTAGTTTGATTCCTATCAACCTAGATCTACCCCGAATCATTTCCAAGCGAGACTCCATTAAGGACAATGCCTCATTAGGGTTGCCCCCCTACGGATCTGCCATTTTGAGTCCTTAGGACGAGCTAAACACAAGCAACAAAAAGACACATAAGCTAGATATTGATTTAATTTATTTTAAATTTTACTATCCTAACACTCACATATAACAAGCAAGTGTTATGTACCTTAATATTTGGAATCTGCTACCAATGAACCATACCTAGCTTTAGATCCCTGATTTTGATGATTCTTTTGAGTTTCTTTGTTTCCCATAGTCAGTCAATGCATAACTCATTGGAAGTCTTTGAAGGTTATGTAAGCCTTGAGATTCCCTTCTTTAGATGAGTTAAACTTGAGAGTTTCCTGGGTTTGTAGTGGAAGAGCCCTATTTGATAACTCTAAGAAGTCTGAATGAGTTTCTAGGAAATAACGGAATATATTATGCATTGGCTAGGTCAGGAAATTTTTGTACTTCCAACACTACCCTTCATTAAACCATTGCTTAAGACCTTAATAACCCTTACTTATAGCTTAGTCATTCTTTATTTATTTTTATGACTTTATTCTTTTATATTTCTTTTTTTTTTCTCTAGGATATTACATTTTCCCCCCCTTCAAAGAACTTTCATCCTTGAAAGTTACTTGAACATTAGGGCAACTTCAAAGACTTATTCCTACAATTTTCTCTAACTTCAAGGAAAGTTGCTCCCTTAAGCCTTACCTATTTAATTATTTCTCCTCCTGAAGATTGCTTTTACATATCCGACTATTTTTCTTGTTACAATATCATTCCTAAAATTGTTATCTACTATCCACCAAATCTCCCATTATCAACATAAATCTTTAATTACTTAAGGTTTCTTCTTTAGCTCATCTTCCGCTTTGTTACTCTTATTATAATTTAACTACAAAATTTTGATCATTTCCCCCTACAACTTATCTCCATTATTGTGGCTTGATGTAACTTGATCCTTAGCCTACTTTGTTTCAAAGAACTTAAGCTTACTTCGTTTACTTTCCTAATAACATTGGACTATGACTAGTTTCTCTAAAAAAGTAATATTTCTCTCCAAGTCAACTTCTAACAACTTAACTTGTTTTATTTATTTGAGAGCTCCAAATTTATTAGCTTGGGAAAAATCAATTATCAGTTCCTAAGTAACCTCTTGTTCATTGTGGTTACTCCGTTATACCTTAGCATATGAATAAATTCGTCTTCTCTAGATTCTCTCAAGTATTCACGATTCCATTTAAATACCCAACTTTATCTCTTTCCAACTCTAACATAGACTTAATCTCAATCACTAAATTGCTTAGATCCTTTTAGCCTTACAATAACTTCCTTCCACTTATCTTATGTTACCTTCCTACTACACTTCTACTGTCGACTAACTTACATTAAATTCACCCCATAACTCAATAAATTTTGCAATACCTTAGAACTCCATAAATTCAACTTAAACCTTATAGTTTCTCCTTTTATCTCTTTTATACTTAAATATTCTTTTCGTCCTACCTTCTTGTATCATCCATATCCTACTTATTAATCATTTAATTATAATACCACCGGCACTAGATGAATAACCACAACATTAACAATAGGACCCATACGTAAAATGTTTCTTACAACCTCATTTCCATCACCATTTTATAACTCCCAATAGATTAGAGACTTAATCAAATAACATGAGTCCTTGTATTTTATTTCTTATAATCTTCAAACAATTCTATGAATTTAGGGAAGAAAGTTTACACTTACAGAGTTGGTTAAATTCTTCTTTCCACCAACTATCCTTAACCATCTATTTCAAGACTTTTCACTATTTGATACTTCTACTATTGCTACCATAATTTAATCTTGAGTTACCAATTCTCTTGTAACTTGTGTTGTGCTCAAAGCTATTAGATTGAAGGGGATACACTTCTTGTTGACTTCATGCTTTTAGTGTACATACGTTTGATTGATTTTACCATATTACTATAATTATTATGATTATAGATTATGATGTAGTTGAAATTTTTTGATGCACTTTAAATTGTTTAATTAAGTTGTAAGGAATTTGGTTAAATTTTTACTATACTTCATTACTTCTTTCTATCACTATAATTATTGTTGCTTGTCGTTACCATTATTAAATTTATAGACCTATTTTGTTTTTTCCTAAGATTTTGTTGTAGATTTATTGGATAATTATCAATTAAATACCGTTATACTTTTGTTGCCTTATAGTTAATTTTGAGTAGTTTACATATGAAGTGTCTCAATACACTTATACATAGATATGGGCTAACAAGTAACAAGGCATGATTTGACTCGACCAAGATATGACGAACAACCCAGCTTGGCTTACATAATAAATGTGACACGACATGACAATAAGATTAACAACATTAGACACATTTAACTGACTTGGACCAATCACAAGATAGAAAAGAAACTCGTTAGCCCCCTCGCATGCACACATGCATTAATGTACATATGAAATATCCCATTAAACTCTATTATTATCATCATTAGTTAGAATTTAATAAACTTTTTGTTATTGTTGCATTATTACTCACCATGGATGGTTTAGTGAGACAACTTTACTACTGTTATTGGTATCATTGTTATTGTTAAGGTATCTAATTACTATTATTAATTTTTTTAATATTGTTATTGTTATTGTTATGTTCTTGTAACATCTCCATCCATATGGAATGTAGTTAAAATGAACTTTATATTTGTTCATGAAAATTATAATAGATTTTTGGGTCATTGGTTTGCGAATCTAATTCTTTATTTCACAATCTTCCAATTACTACAATTGGTTGTTTTTTATTTCTTAATTGCCATTTAGTAGCTTCTTAATTTTCCCTATATTGGTCATCTAAGAAAAATTAACATGTATTTATGGATATATAGATATCCTAGCATATTCTTATTATATTTATTGCTTTGATAATTTTCAACTTTCCATATAGTCATTTAGTAGGTCATAATTTTTATATAAGGGTTATGTTTTTTCATTGTGTTTTCTTTCAAAAAATACTTTTACTTCTAACTTTGTTATACTTACGCTATTAATTAGGGCTATTTATAACCATCGTGTATTTTCACCTTTCTTAAATGTTTTGTTACATATTGGTCCAAATGGTTCTATAAAGATAATCATTAGCCACTATTTATTACATTATTATCATTACTATTCTTTCTTTTATTTACTAATCAAAATTACAGATCAAATGAAACATAATATGCTTTATAGTTATAAATTCCATAACCTTAAGACATATTACTTATGGCATGTATCTCTTTAAGTAATTTAATAATAAACATTTTACCTTAATGGTACTTTTTATATGATAAATGCTCCTATCTTTTATTATCTGATCCTATTTTTGATTATATATCTCTACTCTTAAGTATTATATTCTTATTTTTTTAACCTCTTAAACATAACTAAACAGTGATGTAGACATCTATTATTTTCAAATAGTTAAATGAAAGCTCCAAAATAAATAATGGCATCAAATAATATAATTTTATATCACTGCTAATCCAAAACATAAATTTCTTCTTAAGGTTAGACCTAGCTCACATTTTACCCCCTTCATTGTTAAACTGTCCTATTGATTTATTGCTTGTTATTATCTCTCTCTCTCTCTCTCTCTCTCTCTCTCTCTCTCTCTCTTTTATAAAGATTCATAACCTAGGCTCTGTTACCACTTTATTTGTAATGCCCTAGAATCGAGGACATCATAGACCGCCACGTATCCTTAGTTTCTAATGATACGTTAGGAGTAACATCCGACTAAAAACTCCAAATAATACTATAAAAGTTTTTAAATAATCTCATACAATTAAATCTTCAAATAATGCTAAAATAATATCTAATTAAGAAATATTGATGTGCAATCAATTATCACTGCCACATAAGACTAAACAATCGTATCGTTTATTTTCTTAGGATATTCTTTAATAGCATATGTTGTCCTCACTCTTCCATTTCCCAAGATAGTAACAATTAGCTCCATAAGTTATTAAAGTCAAATAATACAATTATAGGTTTTACATCTGAAAATAAAATAAAGTAAGTCAAAGCTTAGTACGTAACATATAACCATATGTGCATGATCAAACAATATATAATCATATGCATTTAAATGCAACACAAGTAATTCACACCATTTGTTTAATTATCTTTACTTTTGAGGGAGTCACATAACATATGATAATAGTCCTCATGACCCATTCACATCACAATTCATGTCATAACCTAGTGTTTGGGCATGCCCTTTTGAGCCCCTCTACAACTTAACGTTGGGTATGCCTCCTTGGGCCCTTATATAATAACTAAGATTTACCTTTGATCATTTATGAGAGAGATTCCACTAAGGACAAATGCGTCATAAGGATTATCAGGATTGCCCCCCTAGGGATCTACCACTCCATGCCCCTAAGAAGAACCAAACACAAGCAATAAAAAGATACATAAGCTGGATATACATTTAATTCATTTTAAATTTTGTTATCCTAACACTCATATACAACAAGAAAGTGTTACATACCTTGATATTTATAATTTGTTACCGACAAACCATGCCTAGCTTTAGATCCTTGATTTTGATTATTCTTTTGTGTTTCTTTGTTTTCCCATGATTCATCAATGCACAACTGTTGGAAGTCTCTGAAGGTTATGTAAGCCATGATATTCCCTTCTTTAGATGAGTTAAACTTAAGTGTTTCCTTAGTTTGTAGTAGAAGAGTCCTATTCGATAATGCCTAGAAGTCTGAATGAGTTCTTAGGAAAAAACACAATATATTATGCACTGGCTAGGTTAGGAAATTTTTGTACTTCGAACATTATCCTTCTTTAAATCATTGCTTAAGAACTTAGTAACCCCTTACTTATAACTTAGTCATCGTTTATTTATTTTTATGACTTTATTCTTTTATACCTCTTTTTTTTGGGGGGGGTGGGGTGGTGGTATTACACAAGCTCATTAATAAAAATTACTAAAATGAAATAGGCCAAACCGAATTTAGGTTGCCTCTTAAAAATTGCTGTTGTTTTACATTGTTAGCTTGATAATTGAATCCACCCTTAATGTAACTCCCTAATGAGTACTTGTACACTTAACTAGTTAAAAGCGTACTACCAAATAGAATATCAAAAGAATAACGAGAAAGATTGTTATAAAAATGTCAAAATAATTTGAAATTTAGGTTCTTCCTAATTCTAACTTAGTTACTCATTTTGGTTCCCTAGCAACAATGCCAAAAACTTGATCATTGGTAAGTAAGTGCATCTAGTTAAGTTATAGTACAGTTAAAATAGATGTGAATCCCAGTGTCGATCCCATATGGAACTTGTATATAAGAACTTAAATACTAGTAGTTTCCTAGAATATTGAATTTCTTAACTTTGCAATATAGAATAAATTATGATTAAATAGGAAAGATGAATAAGGATTGATGACATAAAGAAAATAAAATAAACAAACAACATGAATTAATTAAAATAAGAAGAGATATTCTTTAATGAATCTTTATTATTTACTCTTTAGTTTTGTGCAACCTTTCAATCTTAATTATTCTCTAGACTAGGGAGACTCCTAATCTAATTCATATGGAAATTGGATTTTGAATTAGCTAAACTCACATCGCTAGCTAATTCCACACCTTAAGATCTTCTCTACCAATATCGCTATTAAATAGAACATCTCCAGATTGCATGAAGTACATAGATTCGGTTGTTAGGTTTCTCTAATCTGGAAAAATCTTATACCTAATTTCTTAGTGCATTGAAACTTTTCTAATTACGCTTATCTATTTACTGCAAGCTTCATGACTTTATAGTCAACTCAAATATCCAATTAATAACCGTTGTAAATACTAAAGGAAGACAATATGTTTTATGTAATAAAATCATCAAAGAATAATATCATAGATAGAAAGATGAGTGTTGCAAAAAGAACTAAATTTCAATAATATTCACTAAGAATGATTTAGCAAGAAAACAACATAATAAAAGAAGATAGAAATAAACTGAGAGAAGCTCGACAATAATTCTAAGATACAATTCTACTAAAGGTGGCTCTCTATGAAAACACTAGGCTAATGATCTATTTATAATGAGCTAAGCTAGGTTTACAAAGAGAGACTTGACAAAATAAAATAGACGTTGAATATTAAATGTCTTACAATAGAAGATGCATTGCAAAAATGAAAGATTTGCTCATCAGGGGATGACTACGCCATAAGTACATGGTTGTGGTACCTAGCTATATCCTTATTCTTAATGCAAAATCTTCTAAATTAATAAAATTGCTTGTGGTAGTGACTAAGAGTATGACCATGGTCGTGGTCCTTAGCCATGGTCATTCTTGGACATCAATTTTAGCTTTGTTTCTTACTCCTTTGCTCACAATTTTAATGTACATTCATTGTTCATGGGTATCATATTTTCTAAGGCTTTAAAATTCATTCAAAACATCTTCAAATCTTCCAAAACTTAATCTAAAATCATCAATCTCTCCAAATCAAATGAAGCTAGACTTTGTACTTCGTTATATTTGTGTTTAAACTTTCTTTGCTTTATTTCATGATCAATTCTTTTGCTTCAAACTACTTCAAAAAATGCTAAAAATCTTTAAAAATTCATAAAATGCTTTAGAAATCCCTAAAAATGAAATTTAAATGAATTAAGTTCAAAATAACACAAAATTAACTTCATTAAGGTTGAAAATAGCATAAAATAACCATATAAAAGATATACTATTTTGCATTATTAGTACATTTTTATGTTACCAGGGTACATTGTGTATCCTGAGTTGTGTGCTTCTTTCAATAGTTCACTCTCAACTCTAGCCTCACTTGTACACATAATCAACCCTTATACTTCAGTACTTCATCAGCATCCACTATGAATTATATTACCCTTCCCATTTCCTTGTTTTTATTTATCTCTTATATACCCTTATCTTCAGCTTGAGCTATCTTAATCTTATCTACTATCATGGGTTGAATCCGAATATTTGCTAGCTTGGCATCTACTTCTCTAGTTAAAGTCTCCAAATCTATTCTTTTCATGTCTTTTAGTAATGGGTCCTATGTTGTTATTAGACTGGCCAAATTCTCATATCGCTTCCTATTCAAAGCGTTAGCCACTACATTAGCTTTCTTTAGGTGGTACTATATGTCCAAGTCGTAAGCCTTTATTAACTACAGCCACCTTCTCTACCTCAAATTCAAATCTCGCTTAGTGAAAATGTATTTCAAGCTCTTGTGGTCGGTATACTCTGTTCACATTTGTCATCTTACTCAAATTTCACCCCCTTTTAAGTCAATTGAGTTAGGGATATTGCTAATCTAGAGAATCCTTCCATGAACTTTCTATAATAACTTACTAGCCTTAGAAAGCTTTTGATCTCAATTATCATTTTTGGTCTTAGCCATTCCACCACAGCTTTTATTTTCTCTAGATCTACTAATATACCTTTACTGTTTACAATGTGACCCTGGAAGGCTACTTGATCTAACCAGAATTTACACATGCTAAATTTAGTAAACGACTTCATAACTTTCATTTTAATTAGTATGATCTTTAACTGCTGTTAATGCTTTTCTTTACTTTTATAGTAAACGAGAATGTCATCAATTAAGACCACTACAAACCTAACCAAATACTTTTGGAATACCCGTTTCATAAGGTCCATAAATCATGTAGGCATGTTAGTGAGGCCAAACAGTATAACTGGAAATTCATACAGCTTGTATTTGGTTCGGAAAGCTACTTCTCTACGTCTTCACTTTTACCTTCAACTGATAGTAGCTTAATCTCAAATCTATTTTTGAGAATACCTACTTTCCCTACAACAAGTCAAATAGATTGTCTATTTAGGGAAGTAGATACTTATTCTTAACTATCATCTGATTCAAATCTTTATAATCCATGCACTTCTCATGCTCCTGTCTTTGTCCTTCACAAAAAGTATTAAGGCTCCCTAAGAAGATGAACCTAGTCTTATGAAACCCTTATCTTGCAACTCTTGTAGTTGCTTCTTCAATTCTACAAGCTCAGTAGATGCCATCTTATGCACTAATCTTGAAATTGGTTTGGTGTCTACTACCAGATCTATTCTGAATTCTACTTCTCTATTTAGGGGTAGCCTAGGTAGATTGTCTTAGAAGAGATGCAGGAATTCTTGTACTACTAGTACTTGTTCTTGCTTCAATACTTCACTAGTCTTTGTATTCAAAGCTACTTCGATGCACTTCCCCCTTAACTCATAATTAATACTCTTCTTAGGCCTCTAAATCTGTATCTAATAATAAAAAGGTATATCTCTTGGAGACTTAATGGTGACCTATTCTATAACAATCAATGATTGCATGGTGCATTGTCAACCATCTATACCCAGAAATATGTTAAAATCAAACATGTCTAATACTAGCAAGTCTATTGGTAAAATTCTCCCTTCTACAACAATCTTAACATCCCAACATTTTATACTTATAATGGTTTCACTCCTTAAAGGTGTGTTAACAATCAAGGGCTTGTATAGAAATACAACACACAATTCACATGCATTCACAAAAGATTCTACAATGCAGGAATGGGAAGCTCCAATATAAAAAAAGAACAAGACTACTTTAGTTAGGAATAGTGAGCATACTTTCCAAAGTGTCCTGATATCAGGCAAGTGCACCTATTAGTTTCAACATAGCGGATGTGAGTCCGAATCGATCCTTCAGAGACTTTGAGTACTAATATTAACCTTAGCTCTATTATCTGACTGGAAAATTCTGATAAGTTGAATGAATTAAAAATACTAAAATTAATAAACTAACCTAATTATGAAACATGATTAAGCAATTTAGAAAGCGATAAAATTGAGAACGACTTCAAGAAGATAATAACGTATTTAGAAATTATTTCCCCTAGTGTTTAACGTGTGACCGCTTAAAATATATTCAATTCAATCTCTGTTATTCTTGACCGGAGGGATTCACAATTAAAGTTAACACTTTTCTCTAGCATATTAACCTTAATCCTAAATTATTTACCGGAATCTCTTCACTTAGTAATATAATTTAGAATCATATTAATGTATAATGAATTCCCACACAAAAGAATAACTTTCTGAAAGAAACATGTATCTTATCTCTAAGTACACATGTAATTCTCTCCAATTATGTCAAGATCTCATTATTCATGTAATTTCTCAATCATCATGCATAATATCATAGATTAATACCCTAGAAATATCAATTAACAATTAAATAACATAATTGAATCAAGAAAAGATAGAAACTTTATTGAAAAGTATCAATCAATCTAATAGTCACACGAAACCCTAGGTTCCACAATCTTAAATACAAAAATTTTAAGTTATCATAATGAAACTAAAAACGAATTACGACAAAATCAATAAATAAAACATGAAAAACCCCTTTTGTTGATGATAAATCTCTTCAATCTTGAAGTTGGGTGTTTCTTTCGCCTTTTTCTTCTCTTTCTCTTTAAGTCTTTTTTCTTTTGAATGTCCAATCTTTTGTGCAAAACCCCAGTATGTCCTTTTATAATATATTGTAAGGTTTTTTTTTTCGTCACCAGACACAACTTGGGACACAGTTGTATCCTTAGGTCATATAACTTTCTGACCTTGGCAAATCTTCCTGGATGGATACAGCCTGGGGACACAGTTGTGTCCTAGACTGTGCAACTTTCTAACCAAAATTCTTATTATCTATATAACTTTAAAACTTTATAACTCATTCATTTGAACTCCAAATTGAGTGAAACTTGATTCCTTTCCTTTGTTTTCAATCTGAGAACGCGTTTAAACCTTGAAATCAAAATTTTTCTCAATTAAGTATCAATTTCTTTAAATAAAACCAAAGATGTAAGGGAAATACTATAAAATCATCATGTGAAATGTATTTAAAATAAGAGTTATCATGTCCACATTAGTAGTCTCCTAACTCTGACTTTGATGTTGGAGTGAGAAGTCTCTAGTCGGTGCTCTCTGGTGGGGTCCTAGCTATGGTCGAGCAACATGGGTGATGTTATGAGTGGTAGTCGCCTAAATAATCTAAATTGGCTATTTCATTGTGTCTCTGCATTCTGTTACCTAGTGACCTCTTTAGTTACATCTAAAATAGAAGCTTTACTGCATTTGAGTCGGTTCCTTACAATCTTTACTAACATGCCCAATTTTCTACACAGGAAGATTCACCTAAAGTTCAATTGTACTTTAAGATGGCATCTAGCCAGTACTAGCCTGGGTAAGCAAGCTGGTACTAGAACTGGCCACATACCAGGCTTAGGCAATGTAGATGGTGGTTTGTCACCTTCTCTGATCATTATGCCTTGGGTTGGTCTCTTAAACCTCTTTAGCGGCCCTTAGTTAGGCATGGGTCTCTTACTAAGGGCCTTCTTCTCTTTACGAGCCAGTAACTCTTCTTTTCTTTTCATACCCTACTCTAGGCTTATGGCCATCTTTACTATCTTAGCATAAGTAGAGCCCCTAAACCATGCCATTGTCTCTTACAGGTTAAGCTTTAACCTAAAGGTAAATCATTGGCACGTGATCTCTCATCCCTTCTGATTGATTATGGTAGAAATTAGGTTAGGCAGTTTAGCTCTACCTCATATTTTGATACTAACCTATTACCCTATTGCAAGGTCTGATAGGCAAGCTCTATCTATTCCTTGGTACTATTAGGAAAGAACTTGTTGAAGAACATCAACTTAAATCCCTTCCAAGTGATAGGACTAGCTGCATTCTTGTTAGTCTTAGGAACATTCTCCTACTACTAAGCTGTAAACCCTTTTAGAAAGAATGTGGCATAGGATACCTTTTTTGGTCTCTGGTACCTTTGCCATGGAAAATGATTTATCCACCTTAGTAATCTAATCTTCAACTCCTACTAGGTCATTAGGCTTAGGGTGGAAGTTATAGGATATCTTCACAAATCCATTAAATGTGTTTCCATTGCTATGACCAATTGTACCAGCATCCATGGCAGCCTGCGTCTCTTACCTCTATATTTCTACATTCTCCCAAATCACCTACATATCCCTTTGGAATTTTTGTTACTACTATATTAATACCCTAATCTTCACATTCAGAAATTTTAGAACTTGGGCTACTGTCATTGTATTTGACCCTTAACCTTACTCATGCTAAGGCTGGGTCTTATTAGGAATTGGCATGCCTTAGGGAGGATAGGTCTGCTCTTGACCCTAATTTTGTTAGGCCTATGTTTAGCTAAGGATAGGTTGGCCTTGGGTTGGTGGTGGCTATCTCTACTTTTGTGGTGGTAGGGTTACCTTTATTTGGTTTGGTAAAGGAATGTGGTTGGAGTTGATGTCTCTACCATTTGAAGGATGAGAGGAGTTGGAAGTAGTGCCACATCTAAGCAAGCGACAAGAAGAAACACATAAACAAAGTTATGTAAATATAACTTTAAGTTCATAAGGAGGGTTTAGACATTATGTGAAAACAATGAATAACTTGATAGGAAAGAATTACTAATAACATAAGGTAAAAGAGACAATTTTAATTATAAATCTCAACATAACTTTACATGCTACCCGTACTATCCTTATGGTTATGTTATAACAGTTTAATCCACATCTTATTTCTATTGAGGTTCATACTTAAGTAGTTTATGATTTAAAACTTATAGCTTTGATACCACTAAAACCATAACGGCCTAAAACCTAGAAAATTGCAATCTATCACTGTCCCTATAGTCTATTAACACATCAGACATCTAGGTTCAACTTGCTGGCATCTCCACATATTCAACAATCATCAATAACCTATAATACATCCAACTCAAAATTTCGTAGATGTCTTTAACATCCTCAATTCACCAACAATTATAGAATGATCAACACTTGAATTGTTTTATTCAATGAAAATAAAGTTCAACACTTAATTTAAAATTATTTGTCTCAAGGAACATAAATATAAAACTCAAGTTTTAGATTCACCATAATTGATAAGAACTATAAAACCAAACTCAGAAAGGAGAAGTCTTAGATGACTTCTCATGATCCATATTACAAATAGAAAATAGCAACTATAAGTTTGACAACATAATTTAATAAAGTTCTCAATCCTAAATAAACTACATTAAATCATCTCCATTATCAAAATAATAATCATAATAATTAGCCTCATCCTCATAATAATCGAAACCACCACAATAATCCTTGTACTCCCCATAACTAGTACCTGCACCTAAAAATAGAAATCCTTAAAGGGGTGAGCAAGGCTTAGTTTAGGATAACAATTACACATGCACGATCACACAATAATGCACAAGTACACATATGTTAGCTGGCTTACATTCACTATATCCAACAACCAACAATATATTTTCTTTTATTAAGCCCATCAAATAACACAATTTTGACATCTTGAAACTTCGAGTAACTCATGACTCCTATATATAATATATATATTCATATAGTGTTGTATTTGGTTCTTTACAATACCCTAAGAGCCAAGGAACAACTAAAACTACCTAGATAATTTTAAAGTGAGATTTTAATCAGGCAACACTATACTAAGATAATTAAGGTGTTACCCTAGGGTCTGGTCCTTCCAGTCCCTTAGCCCCAACTAAGCATACACAATACACTTTATCAAAGCCAAATATTTATTAAGTCCATTTAACAAGTAATAGTCCTATATACAGAAGTAGCATACAATAACCCATACTTGACTGAACAATTTGCTTAGATTCTAAAATGTTTAGTTCACTTCCTGTTAACAAGAGAAATAAACACCTTAGTTTTTAACTTATTTGTGTACATTTTTAATCTTAACTACTCAACAAATTCTCTTTACAACTTAAGTAACTTCAAGAACTTATGATTACTAGAAGGCAAAATTGGTTTATGTAATGCTTCAAGTGATGATTCATGTTTAGAAATGTTTTGGGAAGGATTTAAAATGGAAAAATATGCCTGAAAAGCATCTAGGAATCAAAGGAAATGTTGCTATATGCAATAGGAAACTTCGTGTTCAGATGCTACATCATATGGTGTACACACGCTAAGGATCTAGGAGCATTCTAATCCTTGGCATTTGGACATTGATTTAGCAGTCTAGAAATCTCTATAGACTGTAGTGACAACTCACCCCCACTCCTTCGACCCCTTCCATCTAATCTTGAAAACTACCCTTCTTTTGTGTTTTCCAACCAATAACCCAAATGCAAAACTCTCATGACATCCACCAAACTCAAATTTATAATCAAATCTCACCAAAAACTCTAAGATCCAACAATACATCAATGAAACAACAACACAGAAATAATATAAGTTGGGATTCTTGCCTTTGGGATTTGAAATCCTTGCTTACCCCACTTAGAATTTGCTACAAGACTCCCAATACATCACTATAAATTCATTTTTCACAATGCCTTACGGAGAAAGATTAATTTTTATGGGAATTTGATCAAGAACTTATTAGAAAAGTTACAAACCCTACTTTTAGTAGGCCTAAGATTTGATTAAGAGTACTTTTCGAACGTTCCCAAGGATCAACTAAACTAAAAACTTAAGTTTACATTTAGAAATGAATTAAATTTTTTCAATTCAAAAATCAATTATCGATAAAACCCGAGCTTGAAGAACTGTAAGCTCTAAAGTCACCTAAAAACCCTAAAACCATTAAAGAATTTTAACCCTAAGTAATTAATCGATAATTTAATTTGAATAATTTCATTCAAATTTAAAAAATTTCATAATTTTATAAAAATCAAATCATAAATTACAAAACAATGCAAGATGAAAACCCTAAAACAATTTTCTATAAGATCATGCCCTTATCTTCATGTCTAAGCCTTACACATCAGTAAGTAGATCAACCAATCACTTTAGATAACTTATCAATTGAGAGTTGGATTCATTTATCAATTGATAACTTATCAAAATCTAGTGATAAGATATTTTCCTTATCACCCCTTCACTTATACTACATATAGACAATTCTTCACAAGATTTTACATGCTTAACTTCATTAAATGAGACAAGACCATTCCATGACCCCAAAGGACATTAAATGGCAGATTTGGACAAGGAGAAAAGGGGGGCCACGCTCTTGTCTTTCAACCATCAATCACTTTCTCTTACATACCATTATTCACTTCTTAATGCTTACATCATCAATAGTTGCAATTGTTGACTTTTGTGTAAGCTACAAGACAACACTTTGAAGACATTTTAAATACTTGTTCTCTCTCATTTCCAACTAGCCACTCTCCCCCTCATTTCTCTCACTTTCAATTTCATTTTCACTTCTTCTTTCTCTTATTTGAAACAAACATAAGAGGAGAAACAACCTTACCTTACAAAATTAACTTTACCACCATTTTTCTACACTTCACTCACGACACTTCCATCTCCTTTTTCTTGTGTCACTTCCTTTCAACATCTAAGCTCTTTTAGAACCATTAAAACCTTCCACAAACCCCATTCCAAAGGATCAAACAACTTGAGTTTCCGAAAGGTGGCAAAAGGAGGAAGCAAAGTTAAGAGCTTAAGTGGAACCTTAGTGCACAACCACCATATTTACTTTAAGGACGAGTAAGTGTTTCTTGTGAATAGTAGGTTAGTGTTTATGTTAGGAGACTTTGATTTCTTGAAGATATAAGTAAGGTTTAAGTTGTTATAACACCAAAAACCATTTTAAGAAACAAACTCATGAAACCCTTACATGAAGTTGAAACATGAGCATGTAAAGTTAGTGTTTTGTAAAAATACTTGTTTAATACTTTGAATGGAAGGTTTTAAGTTGAGAAAATCTTGAAATAAGAACTTCAATGGAAGATGAACATGCTGGACATGAGGATTCAAAACTCCTTTGAATGTTGATTTTATTTTCATTAAGTTAGACATGCTCAAATCTAAACTTAAGTTAAGGAAAAATTCATCACATGAAGTTTTATGAAAGTTGTATTAAGTGAAAGAGCTTCTATTTCTTTGTTTAGAACATGAGTTAAAGAATCATCTTATGGAAGAAAAGTTAAGTTAAGATTTGGATACAAGTAGTTTGAGTGCATAATCTAACACCTAAACTTAAGGAAATGATGAAACAAGTTGAAAAACCAAGTGAGAACTCCTTGAAATCATCATGACCAGATCTGAAACATGGGTAAGGGAAATGTAAAAATATGATAAAAGTAAATGAACAAAGCGAAAAGATCAACCAAAGAAAGTATGGTAAATATACAAAACCTAAAACTCAAAACCGAGCTTAAAACTCTTAAAACAAGCCTAGAACTCTAAGTTGGGCTTTCATTAAAATTCTGACCAGTACTTTAAAACATTAAGAGAGGTTGTTTTGAAGCCCATAAGAAATCCGCCTAAGACTCTATAGGCCCAACAAAGTTACTAACTTTAGTTTGAACAAAAAACAAGCCCATTTGATAACTTAAGCCCACTAAGGGGCTCATGAAGTGGTTGTTAGCCTTAGGAATATAAATCAAAGTTATAAATCTAATCTTAAGGAGTATTTTAAGCTTAGGAGAAAATCTTAAGACCAAGCCCAAAAGATTTCTCAAGTTATCAAAAAGCTCATTTACCATATAAGGCCTAAAAGCACTCCAAAACATGAGGAACACTACTATTTTAACCCATGGACAGATTTATCTACCTCATTTCGAAAATATAACCTTACCATGTTAAAGTACACTAAAAAACAATGAAGATTGACTATAAGATCATAAAAATCGGATTTAAAACGAAAAAGTTATACGCGATTGAACTTTTATGTAAAAACCGGGAAAAGTTACGAAAACTAGTCAGGAGTATAACTTAAGGAAAATTAACTTAGTTTCCTAAGTTTATTTCAATGCCTTATAAATATTATTTCGATGACCATGGGATACCATGTACGGAGACAACTTACCTCCGGATTACTTTGATTGATCTACATGGCATAGTGAGTAAATTCCTGATGACTCTTTATTTGATTTTGCTTATAGAATAGATGTACCTAAACTTATATAAATAAATTTGGATGCTTATGGGATATGGGAAGGGCATGTGTATGAATTTGTGGATGAATGCGATGACTTGTTAATCATATATAATAATGGGAATTGTTTATACTAATATATACATGTGAATTGTATGGAATGAAATTGTTTGATCACCTTAAAAATCAAGTTAATCACTTATACAATTAAGAAATCAAAATGAATCATGCATTCCCCATATTGTATATGGATAACACCAACTGCTGCTTTACACAGAAGATCGAAAGAGACTCACAGGAGGACGTATCTTTTACAGGATTGGGCACTAGCTATGTCATCATATATATTGAGTTTTTGTCCTAAGCTGATGGGCTTGCTAGGCATTGGGATATGCCAACCGTCGACGAGGGGCCGAGTCTTGTGGCTTCTGCTTAAGGCATGTGTTTGTGGATTGCGAAGGCCACCACACCGCTAGACTTGAGATGTCAAAAATATGATTTGTTATTCAGTAAAGAAAGTATACAATATATATATATATATATATATAGAGAGAGAGAGAGAGTTTTGTTTTGGCTTAAGCACAATAGTGCAAATGAAATAAAACCTAAGGTCTAAAACCCGAATTTTGGTTTGGGTTGGTTAATTATCTCCAAACCCCGACTACATGGGGTGTAATTCTGAGTCGTATGCAGTTCCTGGGTTACTACATGCGTTATTTGGCATACTAATTGTTTATGCATTTATTAAATTTTTGCCATATGGTACTGACGAGGGTATTTATCTTATTAAGCTTACGCTTACACCCCTACAGATTTTTGTTGTTGGAGGGAAACCTCTTTACAAATCCAGGCCGAGGAATGCCTATGGTGAGTCTCGTATAGGGACGGGTTGGAGTAATTAGAGAGCGAAGAGGATATTTTGTAATAGATTTATAAATATTTAGTTACTTTTATGTTTTTGTTCATAACACAGATTTTAAATCTCTAATACGGTTCTGTTTTGAACTGCATTTGTTTGTAATATTTTTTTGGTGTGGGTCTCACGAGCCCACACAATTAGCTAATTTATAATATAGAAGTAATTTTAGTTAAATCGCTCTATATTACTTGTCTATAGGCTTAGTGGTAATGTAGAGTGAAAAGAGCCTTGTGTGTCGTATGAAAGGCCTATGATCAATAAGGGGGGTTGATAATAGACCTTTATAAGGTACACAGCGACCTACCATGACAACGATACTGTTGGGTTGTGATAAAAGTGACCTTATGACTTACCTTAATCCTTCTTATAATTAGATTTTGTAGATATGTGCTGAATTCTACTTGGGATCTTATCTCACGTGGAAATCCTAAAGCACAAGTGCTACACATAAGGTGTATGTTTGCGAAAAAGGTTTCTAAAACTAAATGTAAGGCTTTTATATCGAGTGCGAGAGCTTTTCCATGCCAAAAACGTCCTCACTTGTTATTTATAATACCAACTATTGCCCTTACTATAAAATATTATTTATTTTCAATTTTCTTATATTATTTTTACATTTCAGTCAAGTTTTATACCTATAATCTGTCATCTTGTTATTATTTACATTTGTTAATTCTCTTTTCTCTTTGTACATAATTTTGCAATAATTTTGATGGAGAAAAATATAGTGAAAATAAGAGTCTTTACTAGCAAATACTTTTGAGCACTACTATAACTGTACTAATGATGTATTAGGCTTTTGAGAGTAAAAAATTTTGATATTGATAAAAGTAACATGAAGTCCTTAATTGGAAGGGTCATATGCATATCATTTTGAGTTTTTCATGTATAAGAAATTTAAGTTATGGCAATGAAATATCATGAAAAAAGTACCATTTTACGATTATCATGACATTTTGCTATGTACAAATACACAGATGAAATTTTGTGTATATTATTACTTGAATATAAAAAATTTTTATATGAATATAGGTCCTTTTCCAAAAAATATCACGAAAAGGGGCCCTTTTTGGAGATTATTACCAATATGATATCGTGTGCATGCTCCTTCACTTAGTTATATTTTTTTGAATTGAAGGCACATGCGCCTTCAATATACGATATATATACATCCCAATCAGCATGGTTAGACCTCATTCTCACCTTTATCAATTTCTAAAACATAAAAAAAATGTAAAAAAGCTTATAGTTGAAGTACTAGACCATTTTCTAATGCTAGTATTCGCGTAAAACAGGTAATAATCCATAACTTGCCGTAACGATTTTTATTTTTATTGTAATCTTAGTAGTAATGTTACTACATTATGTATATTTTATAGTCATAAATGTACTGTAAATTATGTAAATTATTGATATTTCATGAAAAATTATTATATTTTCTCAAAATTATGGCATTATTTGTGTTTTAGTAGATAGATTATATGAATGTGGGTATGAAAAATATTGGAATATAAGTGGAAATTGTTCTGTATATAATTTTTTTGGTGTTTGTAATGTGTTGGGTTGAATTAATAAGTTAAAGTTAGGTAATACACAATGCAACTTAATGAGATGACTTCATGCATTTGTAAAGTTGTCGCTCGGTCTATAGACGAAGTTTTCAATTTCATCTAAATATTCGATTTATCATGATATTACTAAGGTGGAAATGGTAGATTACATAAATTTTATTGTCTATGCAAACAGAAATATTGTGATGAATAGCTGGATATCGAAGTTTGATAAGGAACCCGTTAAAAAGTTGAAGATTGGAAAGGATTCGAACTTTTCTCATTTCAATCGAAGAATTTGTAGATGTGCTAGAGTTGACCTAAGTAGTGTTGAATTCATGCATAGGCATTAATTTTTCCATGATGCTAAAGTTACTTATAAGTTGATGGTCATTAGAGACGATGATGATGTTCAGAGTTTCATTGAGATGGCTAAGTCTTTTGGGGAATGGAGTATTCAAGAAGTATACATAATGTACATTGGGGAATCGAGTGGCCAAGACAAGAGTGAAATATATGAGCTAGAAAATTCAAACTTTTTGGATCCTAATGTGCATTCAACAATGACCAATGTGACATAAACAAACGTGGATCCGTGAAATAGATCATACATCAATTCTCTGAGTATGAGCATGTGAATATCATAGAAGAGCAACTTAACGAAGCATTGGGTCCCATTATCAAACATGAAGAGTCTGATAATCCATATGTCAAGAGAATGCACATGGACATAAATTTTTAATGATAATGGGCAGGATGAGGCAGATGGGGATGATGATGAAGATGATGTTAGCCTCAAAGATGACTATACTGAGGATTTGGGAGACCCTTAAGTGAGATCATATGTTATTAGTAGTACTATGCTGGCTTATCCATTTCGTAGAGACTGCTTGAGCAAGCCCCATCATCGTACTGGTGAAGTATTGTCCAATAATAAGTTTCAGGACTTTCTGCAAATAAATGAACTAGTAGATTACGATAGTAGTGGCTACGTAACATTTGAGAGTGATGTTAATGAAATGTGTAGCAACATCAGCAGCTCTAATGACTTGAGTGTTGGTATGTGGTTTAATACGGGAAGGATCTCATAGATGTAGTAAATTCGTTCCACCTAAATGACTACTATGATTTTTATGTGGACATTTCGAAACCGACTATATACGCAATATATTGTAACAAGAAAGAATAGGGTTGTAAGTGGAGGCTACAAGCTTGTTTAAAGAAAGCAGAGGGTTTTTTCAAAATAACAATTCTAGAGAGTCTACACACTTATGTGAACCTGATGATGAACCAGGATCATCCTTAACTCAACAGCAACATAATGGCTAGGCTATTCACCAATAGTGTACAGGAAAACCTTTATGTTAAGATACTTGATCTTGTAGTTAACGTGCAAAACATGTACGGATACATAGTAAGAAATATAAAGGTTTTTAAGGCTGAGAGGAAGGCTATTGAGATGGTATTTAGTAATTAAGAAAAGTTCTATAATGAGTTGCTAAGGCTATAGGGTGCAATGAAGTTGAGCAATTTAGGGACACAGGTGAATTAGGGTTGGATAAGTTCGCTAAAGCAAGGATAGTCCCAGTTCAAGTAGGTTTTCTAGACATTTGGGCTGTGTAGAAGCCTTCAAATACTGTTGACCCATTGTATGTGTAGATGGCACATTCTTATACAGAAAGTATGGGTATAAGTTGTTGGTAGCTTGTAGCATGGATGGGGATAATTCATTAGTTCCATTAGTCTTTACTCTTGTTGACACATAATCAATAGAAACCTAGGGTAGTTCCTATAGAAGCTTAGAGTACATGTAATCAACTAGAATGAGGAAACCTTATATCTTATATCTAATAGGGCATCCGATATTGATTCTATATATAAGGAACCATCAGTAGGATGGCAACCATCATTTGCAGTTTGGAGATACTATCTGCAGCATATTGCTAGTAACTTTAACAAGGTCTATAAAAACCAATTGTACAAGAAACTTGTATGGTTTGCAGCACATACATAGGAGTAAGGGATCTTATATATTTACCACTTTTGATAAGTGCATATGCGAGCCATTTATATTTTTTTCCTGTGCCACGAGGACCTTAAGATAGCATAGGTGACAGTAGATATGTTTTGTCTTTTTTTTTTCTTTTCTCTTTTTTTTTGCCATTGTATTGACGTTAACATTAAGTCATGACAAATTTTATGTATATACTGATTATTTGAAATATAATTTACTTTTCATCAGAGATTGTAATTCATTGCATTTTATATTTAACCCAGCATTACAATTTGCAATTATTTTTTTCTATAATTGACTCATATGGTTATTGGATGATCATTTTGTGCGCTTATTTCTTCCTTACTTGCTATCTTTGTTGAGGCGTTCTACCAATTATGATCTTATACAATTGATTATTATATCAAACTTTCCATTTAGTTTGCAATATGGATGAAAGAACATTACTTAATTATGTGGGATTAGGGGAAATTACTTCATTTAATAAAATTTATTTTTAATTACAAATTATGTTAATTTTCAAAATTTTACATTGAAGGCGCATCAGGTATAGTCAAACCGAAGGCACATGTACTAGATACGCATTTAGAGTAAATATTTTCATTGAAGACGCATTTAGTACATATGGCTTTAGTTCAAATTCCAACTTTATGATATACTGAAAGTGCATATACTAGACGCATTTTCAACGCAAAAAGTAACTTTCGCACGAGCCTTCACTATACCATATTGATAATATTTTCCAAAAGGAGTCTTTTTTTGTAATATTTTTGAAAAAAGATTTGTATTTGTATAACACTCGAATATAAAAATGTAAGATAGCATTTTTTATGACTAAAATGTATTAAAAACATAGAGAAATATACTATATTTAAAAAATTATATATTGCTAAAAAGTATTTCTAATAAAATAGTGGCAACAAAATGTCTTTATAGTAATTTAAAAAAAAAGAAATAGTTTAGATGCTTTTTTACAATGGCTAACTCATTGTATTAGAAAAACAAAATTGCTGCAAAAAAAAAGAAAGTATTTTGCTGCAATATTTCGTTGCTAAAATTTCAATTTTTTTGTGATGTACATAAAGTTAAATAGTAATAGAGATATCTTTTTATGGAAAAAAAAGAAAAAGAAAAAGAAAAAGAAAATGAGTTTTGCCGATTTAAAAAAAAAAACTTAAAAATCTTTTGTTTTTATTTTTACTTTATTTATTTATTTATTTTTACATCAACATAATTAAGTTTTATAGACAATAATATAAACGGTTACAAGAATTAAATTAATAATCTATAATGATAATAGAAAAGTGAGATAAAGTAATTGATAAACAGTCAATTGAGTTGTGTGAAATTCTCTTCATAGAGAAAAACTACTCTTGTATGTATTTGAAGTTGATTTTGGTTTGAATTGTTTTAATCATTTATTTTAAGTGTTTTTATGAATAATGTGAAATTTATACAATTTTTGAAAGAAAATTTATCTAGGTAGTAGAAACCTATGTTTCTATATTCCATATTTATGTTCCGATTTTACAAACTCTCTAATTAGTCTACATAGAATTGCAAGTTGGACAACCATGATAGCTACTAATTAAAAAATAATAAATAAATTATCATAAGAGAGTTAGGTTGTTTTTACTATAGAAACCATTTGTTCTTGTCCACATATTAGAAGAGAATAGAAAGAAAAAAGCTCTACAATAACAAGTTTACACCTTGGTTGCACTTAAAGATATTTCTACTTCGATCTCTTTTATATCGTATTGAAATATTGTAGTAAAATATCATTTTATGGTCTCTTTTATATTGACTAACTCTTTACACTAGGAAAAAAAAGTCACAAATATGTATTTTGTTGCAAAAACTATTTTTTTTAATATACTATATATTAGAAAAAGAATAAAAAGTGTGATAACAATACTGAATGCCATAATTTTTGTCTAGAATTCCTAATTAGCTTATTGTTAGAGCATAGTGAAATTGCATAATGGAACCACTCTTATACTAATATAAATTAAGAAAACTTGTAAGTCCATATATATACATACATACATATATATATATATATATATATATGCATGTATATATATATATAGAGAGACATAGAGTGATGAGAATCAAATGTTTGGATTTTTTAGATAAACAACATTTAATCATGGATATGCTAAAGCACTAATCACCAATGAGCTTAAGAATCTAAGTTTCCATTTTCAATTATTTAAGTAAGAATCTAAATTTTTATAATTTCAAATGCTTAAGTCTTCACTTTTAGTTATTTAAGTAAAAATTTATATGGGTTGTAAAGATAAGAAGAATACTATTTTTCATGCCATATAATTATTGTAGGTTATGACACATACATGAATATCAAGCACTCTTAGATAATAAAAAAATAATTATGGTAGCTAAGTAGGAGTCAAAGATATAAGGGGGAATAAAAAGAAATTTGTTATATATAAAATGTTATTTAATTACACTTTAATGGTTCCTAATTGTGATTGGATGCATTTTTTTAGTTATATCACGAAAAGCAATATAGCATGTCAAATACAATTTATAGAATTTCATCTTATATATTTTTCTCGAATGCTACAAAGTAAGCATGATAGTTTTGGTAATTTTGGCTTATAGAATAGAATAGATTTTGTTTCATTGAAACAAATATAAAATTAAAAGAAAGTATTATTCATAAATAAAATTTATTAATAATAAAAAAGAATATATGATATTTAAACAATCATATTATAAAAAAGAATTATTAATAAAATGATGACAACAAAATGTCCTCATAATTAAAAAGAAAAACCCAATTTAGATAGCTTTTTGTACTAATTAACTCATTGTATCATAAAGGTCAGAGTTGGCTATTCAATGGCATATTAGTCTAGAGTTTAAAGATGGTAAGGCCGAAGAGCTCTCCCCTGTTCTCTAAGGAAAAAGATAGATAAAGATAGTGACTAGCTCTATAGAAGCAAAAAGCGGGCAATAATTGAGGACTCTGATACAATTAACATATAGGAAGAAGATAAAGTCAATGAGAGTCTTCAGGGGAAGACAATATGATTATCCTTTCATGATATGATTTTCACACATATTATGTAAGCTTATGAAAAATTTTGTTTTTAAGATTTTTCAATAAATTTGGTAAGGGATCATGATGCTTTTCAAGATTTTTCAATAAATTTGGTAAGGGATCATAATGCTAATTTGCTCAAGAACTAAGAAATGGATAAAGTTCCTATTAAGAATAATGATCCAGGAATATGTGATGTGTCCTTTTCCAAATCGATAAAAGAAATCATGTATGTACTATGGAAAAACACCTTTATAACAAAAATAATGTGTCCATCCTTTGGATATAAAATAATGATGGAGAATGTGAAATGGATGTGAGGTGCACTTAGTAATATCAAAGTCATTAACACAGGAAGGGGTGTTTTCTAATTTGTTTATATAAGAAAAGGGATTTTCAATAAATAACCAAAAACATAACCTAGTTCATAAATGGGTATTATTTAGCTCTAAGAAAATAGGAGCCAGATTTTAGGCCTGATCTAATGAAATTTGGTTCATTGGTAGTATGGATTAAAATTATAGGATTGCCTATAGAATACTATTCAACTTTGGTAATTCGAAAGATTATGGAGTATGATAGGTTAGTGCTTAGATATGACTCATATACAGTTGAACTGGAGTGATGGAGATTTCTAGAATATGTGTTCAAGTAAATAGTGATTCACCCTTAAAGCATATTATGGTGATAAATACGAACTCATATAAAATCCAATGCTAAGGATTGCCTAAATTATGTGAGGTTTATGGAAGGCTAAATCACTTCAAGGCTCCGTATCGTTTTCAAATGAGTGAAAAAGACAGAGATAAGGAAAGGAAAACTAATGAGGAAGAAAATTATATTCAATTTGGAATGAATACACCCATTGATAATACTATAGATGAGTTACGAGACACATTAGGTTGGATAAGTTGATAATGATGCAATTAATGATGGGGGAATTAAAAATATTATGTCAAATAAAGGGAAGTATGGATAATGGATCAAAGTACAACCCCGAGAAAATTGGAATAAAAGGTAAGGAAAAGAAAAAGAAATATTTAATATGACTATTAAGGAGCATAAAGGCTTTGATGAATCTTTTAAAGATTCAGGAAGTAGACAATTTTTGAAAAAGATTATGCCAATAAATGGAAAGGAAAAGGTATAGAATGTGAGTTTGGGGTTAAAAAAAGAGAGTGCACCTTTTAGCTTCCAAAAGACACACCGATAAATACTTCTAGAAGCATAAATATAATAGATGAGGCATCTTCTTCTAGGAGTCATTTAAAAGGCGCAAAGAGCAAACACAAAAAATCAATCCTTTCTATGGAAAAGTTAACTAGGGTGCATCTATTAGAAGTAGAAGTATCCCTTCAGATTCTACATGCAAGCTCCCAGCTTATGAACTTACACTTAGATCTCTAGATATGGGAAGTGTAGAAGGATTTGTTTTCATGGTAGGTGGTTGTGTAGGTTTAGGGAATCATCATGCACCAAGTCAAGTGGAAGAGAAATCGAGTTCTAGAAATTCTTTTTTGATCGACAACATGCGAAGGAAGAATGTTTCAGTTGGGTTAGAAAACAACAATCATATAACTCTAAAATGAGTCTTAGCTATAAAGATGTTGGTGATAAGAGACAACGTAATAGGGAGACATATCTTACAATTAATGGAGTCGACATTAACATTGATGGAGGATCAAGAGAAGAATGCTGCATTCACAACATGGAAGATGCAATCGCTAATTCTATTTTTCTTTCATGTTGTTGAAACTAGAACTCGTGGACATTCTTTCCTTAAGTATGTAGGCTAAGTCTTTTAAAGTACTCGCTTAGAATGTGAGATGTTTTTGGGAGATATTGTTGTTTTAGTGGAAGAGAGTTGTGTTTAAGGTATTTTATTTAATAGACATAACTGATAGGTCTGATAGGTGGATGTGTAAGATGTCAAGTTGAAGAGGATGAAGTATGTGACTGGGTCAAGATGGTAGTGGGAATTGTGGGTAGTAGGGAAGAGGAGACTATAGTGGTAGTAGGGAACTCAAGGTAAGCAAGTTGTAACGATGAGGATTGTTATGGGGTATGAGTAGTAGTGTTGGTGGTGTTATGGTCTAAGTGAGAAATGGAACAATGGGTTATTTCAGTGCATTATTGTTAGGTAGTAAAGTGAGTGAGGTATATGGAAAGATGGATTTATAGAAGACCATAAGTTGACTTATGTAGACACGTTCTATGGAGGGGTTAAGACAATGGTATCCTTTGTGTTAAGTAAAGTACCCAAGGAATATAAGGGGTAAGGATCTTGGGAATGGTTCATATGGCGCTATTGTGGTGATGTTTAGGTAATAGAGATAATCAAAGGTTCATAGGAATGTATGGTTAGGGGGTTTGTTATGTGGCAATAAAAAAGGTGACTTATGTTAAAGGGTTGTAGAGGATAGTCTATTTATAGTGTAAATTGCTGTATGAGCAGCATTAACCCAAAAACTGGGGGTAAGATAACATGCAATTGAATGTTGTGAGCAAGATTAGTGATATGGTATTGTTTGCATTTGGTGATGCAATTTTGCTATATTGTGTGGGGATAGGATAATTGAAGTTTTATGTCACTTTTTTTAAGAAATATAGTGAAGCCATGGTTTACATATTCATCGCCACCATCACTATTTAAAATTTTAATGCGAGCAAAAAAATAATTTTCAACTAGAGACTTATACTGTATAAAATTTGAAAGAGCTTTAGATTTATTATGCATAGGAAATATCCATGAATATTGAGTATAATCATCAACAAAAAGAACATAGTATCAAAATCTTAGATTTGGCATTTAATTAGTGGTTGAGTGAATAATCTCTAAAGGATGCTATACTTGGTAAGGAGATTGTAAGATTGGAAGGCTTGTAGATTTTCCAATACCATAAGACTAATAATGATTAGATGATGGAAAGTTGGACTTAACTGGAAGATGCTGACTATGGCTAAGGTGATGTAAGACTTCATGATAGGGATAACATAGTAGAGAGTACCAAACGTCATTGGAGACACTAGATGCAATAAATGACTAAGGAGGACTAATAGTAGACAAATGGACTCTTAGTATCCTAATGAAGGAATATCTGACTTGTGATCGAGTCTTGAACATAGAAAGAAGAATTATCAAATTTGACACTACAGTTGTTATCATGACACAATTTAAGGATAGACAGAAGACTGTATGAAAAAGATAGGATTGGTAGGATATTTTTAAGTTAAAGGGGAGAGCCATGAGTATGAATAGTGAGGTCACTAGTGTGAGCAATAAACATAAATACACCATTACCTATAGTATCCCGATTAGAACCATTGTATGGGGTTAAATTTGAGAGAGTACATGCATCAAGTAATACGCTATGTATAGTGTAGATAGGGCGAAAGTATCGTAATGGGTCTAAGCTTATAGAAAGTTTGAAATGAAGGGTGGTGAAATGCAAAAATTGCAACAAGTAAAGGAGAAAAAAAAGTAAAGCCTCAAACAATTACGATCATATGATGCACTAGGAAAACCTTGTGAACTTACTAAGCTAACTTGATGTCATGCATGAGTAACTTATTGAGGTCGCTTACTACTTACTCTTATTTAAGGTTTAGGATAAGAGTAAGAATAAGAGAGTAAGCACACTGGCTCATGAAGTAGGTGTATATTCAATATCAGATGTGTAAGGTGAAGTAGCTACATGTTACAAAGGGTATTTATGCTTGAAAACTTAAGGTAACCTACCTTAACTGGAAAGGACAAAAAGGGGTGTTGCTTAAATAAGTAATGTACAAGGAATAACAAAAGGGTATGAGCGCAAATTCAAAGAAATTGATGATTGATGTAGTAAGGTCCTTTTTACATGGGATTCGATACATGGCATTCAATCATAGGGGATGCTTCTGGCAGAATCAAACAATTAGATAGGAATCAATTTCTTGGACTAATCAAGTATAGCTAAGCTAGAGGACTCTAAGGACTCATGTGGAGAGTATTAGCTCAAAGCCCTATCTAAGACAAGAATTCCTATCTTGACCTTTATGTTTTACTCTACTACTGACCTGAATATCAAACTCTTATGTGTACTAGCATAATTCCTGAAGCTACCAAGCAGATGTCCTAACTTGCCAAGCATACAGGTCAACCTGTCAAGTAACCATGTCATGACATAGACAACATTTGAGTATACCAGCCTAAAACAACTGTCCAAGCCAATCTCCCAAGCTGACCGCCAGCATTCGATTCTAATCCAAGCTGAATACTCTTTAGTGATTGATTATTAGAGCTCCAACTTAATCCAAATTAGGTTAGCTCTAACTATGGACTCTCTTTTCTTCATTTTGTTCAAATTATAATATATTTTAGAGTGCCAGCTACCATCTAACATGTATCTTTTGACATAACATTCTAGAAGGACTTCTCACTTTTCTGTACTAAATATTTTTTTTATCCCTTTTGCCCTTTTTAGTATATTTTATGTATTCCAACTGTAAATTATCCTTTTGTTTTTTCATACGTGCCTGTAACCCTAAAGGGGCTAATATATGTACCCTATTTGTCATATGCAACATAACCTAATCACTTGCACTATCAGAACTAATACAAGTTTCCTTTTGTGAGCAACTCTAGTGTTCTCATTATTCCTTCATCTCTTATCTATTCCCTTAAGTAGTAAGTAATGACGAGTAACCTTATTGTTTGGACCGGTCAATCATATTTGACATATTGTAGGCCGAGTAAGATTGATTGGTATGTCATATCCAGTTGATAGTCACTCGAACTTTGCTAGTTTTCTTTTGGTTCTCTTCATTATGGCACTCTTCTATGTGTCCAACCTTGAAGATGCATCATAATTGGTATAGTCAGGATATGGATTGCTGAGAAGAGGTGTCGAGCAAACTTGGATGTCTTTCTGAGACATGTGGGTCTAGATGTACTTTAGGGTTCTTGGTACTAGTGCTATTGAGCGATTGGTCATCATGGTCATTGCCAAGCAGACATTTCAAAAGTATTAAGCTACTAGTAGAGCACATTTCAAGTTGGCACTTGATTATTGACAGATAAAAAGTTACTAGACTTAGCATATGGAGTTGGTTGGCAATGAGAACCAGTTCGGCCTCAACGGGAGTTATTTGGAATAGTAGAATCCATTTTGATGGTCCCTCAAGATCTCTAGCTCAGCCTTGGGTTAAAGGTCCAGTAGTTTGATTCCTTTCATCCCCTCTGGGTTGATTTAGATTTAGGATTAAATCCGGCTAATCTTTGATTAATTATCCTTCAGGTTGATAGGGGCTGAGGTCAATAATGTTAAAGTTTTCAGAAACTCCATAGGCTTTAGATAATTTTAATCGATAGGCATTGTCGTTGATCTTTTAGAGTATTTTAAAGGGACCTTCGACTCAGGCATACAACTTATTCTTTCTCTTATTAGGAAACCTCTCCTTGCTCAAGTATAGCCATACCAAATCTCCAGGCTGAAACCATATTGACTTCCTCCCTTTACTCTTTTCTCTCATCCTCTTAGCAACTTGGTCAATCTACTAGGTAACTTTCTCATAGATTGCTGTAAAGACTATGCTCGGGCTCTTACATTAAGGTCTTCTTGCTTAAGCATTGATATTGGGGTATGATTAAGGGGTAGCTTTGGATTAAAGCCACAGACAACTTCAAAGGGTGTTTGTTTAGTAGTGTCATGTACCGTATGGTTGTAAGAGAATTCTACCACTAGAAAATAGACATTTCAATTTGTTAAGTTCTTCCTTATAGTAGCTTAGAGCAGTGATCCTAAAGTATGATTGATTATCTTTGTTTGGCTATCGGTTTGGGGGTAACAAGAAGTGTTGAAAAGTAGTTTAGTCCTTATAAGACACAAACAATTTCCTATAAAAAGAGAGAAGCAATAACTGAAGCATTGTTGGTTTTGGAGTAAGGTACAAAGTATGTCATCTTACTAAATTTATCTATGGCAACCATCATAGAATCTTTGCTTCGGGTAGTTCTTTGTAATCCAAGAACAAATTCCATGCTCAAGTTAATCCAAGGACTGATCGGGATAGGTAAAGGCATTGCTTTCCCTTACTTGGCTTAGCATTTAGCCCTCTTGTTAATAGTACAAGCCTTAACAATGCAATGCATATCTCAACTCATCTTAGGCTAAAAGAACCTTCTACTCAATAACTCATATGTCCTCTTCTCTCCAAAATGGCTAGAGAGCCTTCCACCATTAGCTTACTTTATTAACAACTCTCGTACAGAATAGGCCGACACGCATAGCTTATTGCTTCAAAATAGAAAACCATCTTCCATATGGTAGACATCCATTGTTCTTCCTTCTACACATTGTCTAAATATAGGACCAAAATGTAGGTCCTAAGGATACTATTCTTTGATGCTTACAAACTTTAACTGTCTAGTCTGTAACTCAGTAAAAAGAATATGTCTTCTTGATAGAGCAACAACAACTACATTATTCTTGTTTCGTTTGTACTTGATCACAAAGTTGAATCCTTCTAGGAATTCAACCCATCGCACTTACCTCTTCAATAGCTTAGTCTAACATTTAAGGTGCCTTAAGGATTTATGATCTGTATAAATGATAAATTCTTTCGATAATAGATATTGCTACCATACTTGAAGTGCTCAAATAAGGGTTAAGAGTTCCTTATCATATACTAAGTAGTTCAATTGAGGCCTTTTCAGTTTCTCACTATAGTAGGCAATTAGTCGTTTATCTTGTATCAAGATAGTGCCTATCCTAATGCTTGACGTATCACATTTAAGCTAAAAAATCTTCTCAAAGTTGGGTAAAGCTAATATTAGTGCAAAAGTTAATCTTGTCTTTACTTTAACAAAACATCTCTTTTTCTCCTTACATAAAATTGATAGTCTACTTTATCAACTTAGTAAGAGGTGTAATAACGGTATCCAAGCTTTCGGTGAACCTTTGATAAAAGGATGCTAGTATATGAAAACTTCTTACTTCGATACAAGTGGTTAGAGTCGGCCATTCAACAATAGCTCGGATTTTCTCATCATTGACTTGCAAGCCTCTTCCATCAACTACATTTCTAAAAGAAATCACTTCCTCGTGGCAGAAACAACACTTCTTCAAATTACCATCTACTTGTAAAGACTATATCGAGTTTTAAATACAATTTTCTACTTGTCTTCTAGTCTCATCCGAATATGATGGTAGCTAGACTTCAAACCTATTACGTTGAAAACCTTAGCTCCATTCATTTCATCTAACCTGGGAATAAGATACTGGTACTTGATTGTGATCTTGTTTACGGCTTTACTATCTATACACATATATTAAGTACCATCCTTTTTCGGCACAAGGAGTACTGACACAACACAAGGGCTAAGACTTTCCCTTACATATCCTTTTTCTAATAGATCATTAACATGTCTTTGGAGCTTAGTAGCTTATTTGGGGTTTATCCAATAAGTTGGTTTGTTCAGTAAGGCAATGATAGATATCAAGTCAATGCATTGTTCAATGCCTTAGAAAGGGGGTAATCCCTTGGGAAATTGTTTGGGAAACAGATTGGTACATTCATCTAGTAGCTACTTGACCTCTATAGGTAGCCCAATTATAACGACCCAACAGTATCGTTGTCGTGATAGGTCACCATGTACCGTATAAAGGTCTATTATCAACCCCCTTGCTGATCATAGGCCTTTCATACGACACACAAGGCTCCTTCCACTCTACGTTACCACTAGGCCCATAGACAAGTAATATAGAGCAATTTAACTAAAATTACTTCTATGTTATAAATTAGCTAATTGTGTGGGCTCGTGAGACCTACACCAAAACAATATTACAAACAAATGCAATTCATAACGGAGCTGCATAAAATCTAAGTTATGCATAAATACATAAAAGTATCTAAATATCTATAATCTATTACAATATGTCCTCATCGCTCTCTGATCGCTCCAACCCGTCTCTACCCGAGACTTACAACGGACATGCCTCGGCCCGGATTGACGAAGAGGTTCTCCTGCACTAACAAAAATCTATAGGGGTGTAAGCTTACGCTTAGTGAGATAAATGCCCTCATCAGTACCCCACGATAGAAATTTATTAGATGTACAATCATATGAATGCATAAACAAACAGTATGCCAAACAACGCATGTAGTGACCTAGGAACTGCATACGACTCAGAATTTTGCCTCCTGAAGTCGAGGTTTGGAGATAATTAACCGACCCAAACTAAAATCCGGATTCTAGACCTTAGGTTTTATTTCATTTGCATTATCGTGCTCATACCAAAACAAAACTCTACATATATAAATATATATATATACTTCCTTTACCAAAATCAAATCGTATCCTTTAAAAATCCCAAGTCTAGCGGTGTAATGGCCCCCGCAGTCCACAAACACACGCCCTAAGCACAAGCCACGAGACTTGGCCCCTCGTCAACGGTTGGCGTATCCCAACGCCTAGTAAGCTCATCAGCTTAAGACAGAGACTCAATATATGTGATGGCATAGCTAGTGCCCAATCCTACAGGAAACTTGTATTCCTGTGAGTCCCTTCCCATCTTCTGTGTGAAGCGGCAGTCGGTGTTACTCGTATGCAATATGGGGAGTGTATGATTTATTTTGAGTTCTTAATCGTATAAGTGATTAACTTGATTTTCATGATGATCAACCAATTTCATTCCATACAATTCATAAGTATATATTCATGCAAACAATTCCCATTATTATATATAATTAACAAGTCATCACACTCATCCATAACTTCATACACATGCATCTCCCAAATCCCACAAGCATCCAAATTTATAAATATAAGATTAGGTGCATCTACTTTACAAGCACAATCAAGTAAAGAGTCATCGGGAATTTACTCACTCTACTATGTGGTTCAATCAAAGTAGTTTGGAGGCAAGTCGTCTCCGTAAACAGTGTCCCCTGGTCATTGAAATAATTTTTATATGGAATTGAAGCAAACTTGAGAAACTATGTAAATTTTCCTTAAGTTATATTCTTAGTTAGTTTTCATAATTTTTCCGGTTTTTACCTAAAGTTCAATCGCGTATAAGTTTTTCGTTTTAAATCCGATTTTTATGATCTTATAGTCAATCTTCATCGTTTTCAAGTGTGCTTTAATGTGGTAAGGTTAGATTTTTGAAATGAGGTATACAATTCTGTCCATGGGTCAGAACAGTAGCATTCCTCATGTATTGGAGTGTTTTTGGGCCTTGTTTGGTAAATGGGCTTTTGATAACTTGAGGAATCCTTTGGGCTTGGCCTTTAAATTTTATCCTAAGCTTAAAATACTCCTTGAGATCAGATTTACAACTTTGATTTATATTCCTAAGGCTAATAACCACTTCTTGGGCCCTTTAGTAAGCTTAAGTTATCAAATGGGCTTGTTTTTAGTTCAAACTAAGGCTTATGACTTTGGTGGGCTTATGGGGCCTTAGGTGAATTTCTTATGGGCTTCAAAACAACCTTTTTTGGTACTTTAAGGTACTGATCAGATTCTTATTGAAGGCACATCCTAGAGTTTTAGGCTTGTTTTGGGAGTTTTAAGCTCGGTTTTGAGTTTTAGGCTTTATATGCTCACTATACTTGCTTTAGTTAATCTTTTCACTTAGTTCTTTTACTTTTATCGTATTTTTAGGCCTCATTTTCCCATGTTCCAGATCTGTTCATGTTGGTCCTAAGGGGTCCTCACCTGGTTTTTCGACTTGTTTCATCATTTCCTTAAGTTTAGGGTGTAGATTATGAACTTAACTACTTGTGTACAAATCTTAACTTAAGTTTCCTTCCATCAAATGATCCTTTAACTCATGTTCCACACAAAGAAATAAAAGATCTCATACTTAATACAACTCCCATATCATGGCTCATGTCATACAAAGTTGATTTCTTCATAAAACTTCATGTGATGGATTTTTCCTTAACTTAAATCTAGATTTGAGCATGTTTAACTAAATGGAAACAAAATCAACATTCAAATGGCCATGGAACCCTCCCGTCCAACATGCATATCCTCTATTAAAGTTCTCATTTCAAGGTTTCCTTAGCTTAAAATCTTCCATTCAAAGCATTAAGCAAATGTCTTCACAAAATACCAACTTTACATGCTCATATTTCAACTTCATGCAAGGGTTTTATGGTTTGTTTCTTAAAACGATTTTTGACGTTCTAACAACTTAAACCTTACTCACATCTTCAAGAAATTCAAGCCTCCTAACATAAATATTAATCCACACATCACAAGAAACACTTACTCGTCCTTAACGCAAAGTTTGGTGGTTGTGCACTAAGGTTCTTCTTAAGCCTTTAACTTTGCTTCCTCTTTTTTGCTTACCCTTTGAAACCCGAATCTTTTAATCTTTTGAAAAGGGGTTTATGGAAGATTCTAATGATCTTAAATGATCTTAATGATGAAAGAAAATGGCACAAGAGTAAAGGAAAAAAAATTCCGTGAGTTGAAGCTTCAAAATGGAAGAAAATTGATTTTGTGAGGTAAGGTTGTTTCCCCTTTTTTTGTTTGTTTCAAAAGAGAGAAAGATGAAGTGAAAGTGAAATTGAAAGTGAGAGAAATGGGGAAGAGTATGCCCTGTTGGAAATGGAGATAGAAGAAGTGATTAAATGCCTTGGAAGTGTTGCCTTGTAGCTTACATAAAGTCAACAATTTCAACTATTGATGATGTAAGCAATAAGGGGTGAATAATGATGTATAAGAAAAAGTGATTGATGGGTGAATGACCAATGCATGGCCCCCCTTTATCCCCTTTTTAGATCTACCATTTAAAGTCTTTTTATTCCATGGAGTGGTCTTGTCTTCTTTATTAAAGTTAAGCTTATGAATTCTTGTGAAAAATTGTCCATATGTATTATAAGTGAAAAGGTGATAAGAAAATTGTCTTATCACTAGATTTTGATAAGTTATCAATTGATAAATGATTCCAAATCTCAATTGATAAGTTATCTAAGGTGATTGGTTGGTCTTCTTATTTATGTGTAAGGCTTATACATGAAGATAAGGACATAGCCTTATAGAAAATTGTTTTAGGATTTTTATTCTACATTGTTTTGTAATTTATGATTTGATTTTTATAAAATTATAAAATTTTCTAAAGTTGGATGAAATTATTCAAATTAAATTATCGATTAATTATTTAGGGTTAAAATTCCTTAATGGCTTTAATGTCTAGGGTTTTAAGTAGGTTTAGAGCTCGTAGTCCTTCAAGCTCGAGTTTTATCGACAATTGGCTTTTGAATTGTAAAAATTTAATTCGTTTGTAAATATAAACTTAAGTTTTTAGTTTAGTTGATCTTTTGGAACATTCGGAAAGTACTCTTAATCGAGTCTTAGACCCACTAAAAGTAGGGTTTACATCAATCTTCTCCTTCAACTCTAGTAATCATCTCATCAACATAAAGGTCGGCTTGTCAGCTCTAATAGCTTCTCAAAGCTCGACTATACTTAGATTCGATGTCTTCTTAGATTTTCAAGCAATCTTAGCCTATAACTTAATAACTTGACTCGAAGTTTAAAGTAATCTTTCTTCCATTTTTCTCAAATACATAGGTCTTACTAAACCCATCATGCGTAGCCCTCTAGTCAAAAAGCCTCAGTTTACCTAGCAACACATAAGACACATACATGGCTAACACATCATAATGAATTTTATCAAAATAATTTCTAATAGAGGTTTGCCGGAATACTTGCTTAGTAATGTGAAGTGATCCCTTCTCATTTAGCTAATGTAACTTATATAGCTTTGAGTATGAGATAGTTGGCATCTTGAGCTTCTTAACTAGGCTAATAGATACTACATTGGTGCAACTTCCACTATCTATTATAAGTACACATACCTATTCATTCACCTCTCATGTGATGTGGAACAAATTCTTTCTCTATTCTTCTTCAGTAGATGGTTCCATACTTATCTCATGTTAGACAACCAAAGTAGCTTATCCAAATCCTCAGCAAACATATCATCCTCAAGTAGTTCATCATTAATCTCAACCTCTTCCTTCCTTTGGTTCCTCATTTGTACTATCTACCTCAATCTTATGGGCATCTCCCTTAATAATCATAGCTCTTCTGTTCAGGCATTAGGCGACCATGTATCCAAACCCTTAGCACTTAAATCACTTGATATAGCTTGTCTTTCTCCTTGATCCTTATCCCTTCTCATAAGTCCTTAGTAGCACTTTGCCATTAGTTAATTGACTCTTTTGTTCAGCCCTGACCTCTAGTCTTCTATTCAGCTTGGTAAGTTCCTAAGAGGGTTAGATTAATTGTTTTGGTCAACTTACTGGAGGTCGGCTCAGCCTATTCCTCCTCTATCTTTCCACTTATTGGGCTATTCTTATAGTCTCATCTAATGTAGTAAACTATTGATGTTCTATGACATCTTGGATGTCGCCTTGCAATCTTGGGAGAAACTTAGATACTGTTCAAGTCAATGGTTCATTTACTTTGCATCGAATCATAAGTATTTAGAACTCCTGAACATAATCATCAATAGTTCGTTTTCCTCGCCTCAGCTCTTGAAGCCAAGCTAAGCTATCTTATAAATAAGTATCAAACTTTAACTTGTTCCTAAGTATCCTCTTCATCTCAGGCAAAGTATTCACTTCCCTATATCCTTCTCGTCTCTTTATAATTTGGAAATTCTTCCACCACATCACAGTATATCTTGAGAACTCTATAGTGATAGTCCTTACTTTTTTATGGTTTTCATATTGATATTAATAAAAAACATGTTTAACCTTCTCTTCCCAATCTGAATAGTTTTTTGTATTCCTAGAATCATTAAAGCTTGGAATCTAAAGCTTTACATGGTCAGTAGCTTGGGGTGTTCGAGTTTGCTCCCCTTCCTCATTATTCTCTTTTGCTCCTTTTTCATCTAACTCACCTAAGTCGATCCTTCTTCTTACATGTCCTCTTACTCTTCCACTTTATCCTTATTGAGCTAAGATCTATCCTCTCATAGGTTGAGCAGTTTGTAGAGTATTCTACACAGCCTCAATAGGTTAAAAGGTTAATGCATAGATAGCTCAAGTTAGATCAGCTATAAGGATAGCTACTTCATCAATTCACTCATCTGTACTTCCAAGGGTATTCTAAGGTTATCATCCATAATGGATAACACTACTATTGTTATCCCCAATACTAGTGTTGACATTTGGATTGTCATTCTCTTTGACAAGACTTAGTAACAAACTCATATTCTAAGAAATAAACAACAGACACGGTTCCTCCAAGTCAAACAATCTACATACACACTTCTACATATGAATGTTTAATTAATCTATGTACACAACAACTAATTCAAAGAACAGTAAAACCTAAAATTTACTCTATTTTCTTATGCATGAAATACAATATATTAGAGTACAATACAACAATAATCTACTACGCCTCCTACCTACTCAAATACTTGTAGTTAACTTCTATGCAACTTTAACATACTATTACAACAAACACCACCTCATAAGAAAGCTTAGACACAACTTGCTCAAACAAACGCTTGCTCTAATACCAAGACGATACATCGCATCGATAGTAGACAAGGGGGATAATATCGGGATGGGTCCAAGCTTGCAAAAAGCTTGAAAGGAAGAGTAATGAAATGCGAAAGATGAAACAAGTAATGGAGATAAATAAGCAAAAGCATGAATGATTCTAAGGATATGACGTGCCAAGGAAATTCTATAGACTCACTAAGCTAACTCGATATGATGTATGAATAGCTCATTAAGATCACTCACTACTTAGTCTTGCTTAAAAGTTAGGATAAGAGTAAGACAAGGGGAGTAAGCACACTGGCTCATAAAAGTAGGGTATATTCAATATCGAATGTGTAAGGTAATGCGGCTACATGTTACAAAGGGTATTTATACCTGAAAAACTTAGGGTGACCTAACTTAAATGGAAAGGACAAATTGGGATATTGCTTAAATAAGTAATGTACAATGACTAACAAAAGGATGCAAATCAAAATTCAAAGAAATTGATGATTGGTGTAGTAAGGTCCTTTTCACATGGGATTGGATACATAGCATTTGATTGCAAGGGATGCTTTTGGTAGAAATAGACAATAAGTACAATCAGGATATGGATTGTCAAGCAAACCTAGATGTCCTTCTAAGATATGTAGGTCTAGATGTACTCTAGGGTTCTTCGCAATAATGTTGCCAAATGACTGGTCGGCATGGTCATGGCTAAGCAGACGTGTGAAAAGTATTAAGCTACCAGTAGAGCACATTTTAGGTCGACACTTAATTACTAACAGATGAGAAGTTACTCGCCTTAGCATGTGGAGTTAGTTAACAGTAAGAATCAGCTCAACTTAAGTAGGAGTTAGCTAAAATAGTAGAATCCTCTTTGATAGTCCTTTATGACTTCAAGCTTAAGCTTGAGTTAATGGTTCAGTAGTTTGATTCCTATCATCAGGTGTCTTGTGATGCATTGCATCAAAGTTCAAAGACCAAATGACTTCATTTGATTCAGCAAGTGATAGTGCCATAAAAGATTTCAAAATATCCAAATAGGCATCATTGAATAGGTGATAACATTAGATAGCTATGTGACTAGGCCATTTACATATCAGAAAAATGAGAGAATGAAGCAATGGAGGCAAGTTGGCAAGGCAGATGAGTAGGATGTTGAGAGGAGGAGATAAGTTATTAAGTTTGGTGGTGATCAACATAAGAGTTATAGTTCGAAGAGTGATTACGTCCTTAATTCTAGAACGATAATGACTACGTCTTCAACCCCTAGAAGGAGTCAGGGTAGTTTGAGTGAAGTGCTGTAGGAATTTTGGTAGATGACTCATCAGTAGATTGAGAACCATTGTTCTTAAGTTATTAATTTGGCGTAGATTGAGGGGCAATGGACTTTAGCTTGTGGAGTTACTTTATCATGGTGTTGTTGTTCATGTAAAGGGAAGGGAGGTACTACTTGATTTCCATCTCTCTCACCATGGAATTTTCTAAGAAGCATTGACTAAGTGCTTTCCAAATATCATAGGCAAGTAAGATATCATGGACCTTAATGAGAATTACAATCGAGATAGTAGCAAGGATCAATATATGCATAGAATGATTTGTGTGAAGCCATGTTATATAAGCGGGTTTAGTAATGGGTAGAGTGCTTGGAGAGATAGTAATGTAGGTTGAGGATGCCAAAACAATGTCGTCAACATAGCAGTATAGATCGAAGGAGATTAGAAAGGAGGTTATGAGTGAGAGCCAGAGTTGGTAGTTGTCTGTCGAGAGTTTAATCGATACAATGATGGTAATATTTATGGAGGAGGAAATAGTGTGTAGGTTGTTGTTAGTTAATGGTGTAAGTAATGAGGAATAGGAGATGGATGTTAGAGCTGTAAGATTATAGTGTGGTATGAGGTTAGGTTATAGATTTAACGTTTATGGCATATAGATAGGTGGTGTGATGGCATATAGATTGAGAGGGGAGGGGCTTGAAGGGATGGCGAAGAGGAAGGGGGAAGATTCAGATGCTACAATTTCAAGAAGCAATAGTGTTGGCAACATCATGGATAGGAGAAGAGAAGATGATAGAGGGGGTAAGGCAAAAGCAGTGCTGTCAATGGTTATGGTAGTGGTGGTAGACATGATGGAGGCAGCTACAGAAGTAGATGAGAGTGGTATAAGCTACAGTTATATTAGGTAAGGGATAGACGACAGAGATGAGGAGGAGTTGTTAGAGGTTGAGATGGGTATGATTTAGATGGTGGTAAGGGGGCCATAGGTAATGGGGTTTGAAGTCTAGGAGTAAGTAGTAGCAGTAAGGTTTACCACAATTGGTTAGTTAGGGTTTGTATGTTGTGGCATGGTGAACGAATTTTACAATTGTTCAAACCTGAAAAGAAAAACTTGATTGGAGGGTTGTTTGTGGTTGAAAAAGGAGAAGGGATAATTAGTAAAGAAAAAAAAAAGAAAGGAGAAAAAGAAATAATAATTTAATTAAAGTTTAATTTGTCTGGCTTTGATACCATGAACACTTATAGAAAAATAATAATTGATTGCATTGAGAAAATAATGAGATATAATCATGTATCTATATAACGAGATGCTTGTAATCATAGTATACATTGAAAAATACTATTCTACCCTTGAATATAGAAAATACATGGAAATACATGTGTATATACATTTATAGGAGACAAGCTATTTTGGAGTTAATCAATATGTATGACCTGTGAATTCTCCTTCTAATTAAGATTAGAATGGGACAGGTAGCAATTGAGACTTTGCAATAATATATGCCTTTTGATCACCTTCTTTATGTGGAGGTGGAGGGTTTTAGTGGTATGATTTGTGTTTTCTGGATTCAGGAGACTATTACCATTAAGTCACATCACACCTCTCATTAGCATGTGTTGATGGATGTTTAGGTACATAACTCAAAATTTTCTTAGCTACTTTCTACAATTAATGCTAGCCCACATCTTAAAACTAGGTTTCTATTATGGGACAAGCTTAGTAAATTAGGGGAACACTTGTAAGGGTTGGTTTGTTTGCATCCTTAGTTTTGGTGCTAAATAGTGATAACAAATATTAGAAGAGAGGAAAATAAAAAGGAAGCATTGAATCTGATGGAGAATCTTTGAGAAGGAAAAACTCAAATTTTGTTGTTATATGCATATAGGTTTTACGGTTTATGTTTTGAAGGGATGTGGAGGGTGTTTAACTTAAAGCCTAATGTAAAGTAAGTAGCGGAAGAAAGTGATTTGTTTGTGGGGTGAGGTAATCTCTCTAGGCTAGGTTGGCCTCCCATGAGTAAATTGATCGAGAGCTGATGTTGCTCTCCTAGTGATAGCCATCACAGATTGAAACCAGTTGAGAAGTTAGATGTCTCAATGATATAGTGGATAGTGATAATGCTGGTTGACACTCCTAAAGCTAAATGGGCTTAAAATAGTCTTCAATAAATAAGAAGGGAAAAGGCTGGCTTGCTCTTTGTAATCTAATTAAATAGGATAAGGGAAGGAGGGTTGAGCACCACATGGCACATAAAGAGGGGGTGAACCTCCCATCTTATGACAAGTGGTACCAGAGTATAAAGTTCCAACCTAAAGGGGTCACCTAAATACTACCTGATGTGCTAAAAATGAAAAGGGCAATTCTTGTTGACAACTAAGCCCATATAGATGAAGCTCGAGAGGAGGAGTGACCATTAGGTGGAGGGCATCGTTGTTAGTGGAGGTAGTTGTGCCATAAGTAGCATTGTAACAATACACTGCTTGAATCTTAAGAAAAAAGAGTAAAAATGTAGTTTAATGGGCAAACCTAATTATTAGGCCACTTAGCAAGAGGTCACCTTAGAGGATAAGAGGGGAAGGTGAGTGTGTAAAGGAAGCCTGTGGAAGCCTTGAGTCCTGTTAGAGGTGATCTTAAGTGGAGCTGGATGACTAATGTAGAAGGGTTGGTGATCTCAAGAAGATGAAGTGAGCATAAAGGGGCAAACTCTATTATTAGGTCACTCAATAAGAGGTGATCTTGGAGGATGAGTGGAGAGAGTAAGGTTAAGGGAATGCTTGTAGAAGCCTTGGAGTCTTAGTACAGATGATCTTAGTATGAAGTTGGGTAATGAAGGAATAGGGTCGGTGATCATAAGGAGAAGGATAGTAGCAAAGAGTTGGCTTCACAATTAGGGCGTTGTGGCTTTAGTTAGGGGAGAATGTTACTATCCATGTTCTAAAGGGAAGTGAGGATGTTCAACTTAAGGCTTAATGTGAAGTGAGTGACGTCAAAGGGTAGTTTGTTCATAAGATAAGGTAATCTCTCAAGGTCAGGTTAGCTTTCTATGAGTAAACTGGTCGAAAGTTGATACTGCTCTCTTAATGATGGCCATGGCATGCTGAAACCCATTGAGAAGTTGGACGTCTCGATCACATGGAGGACGATGACAATATCAGTCAACATTGCTAAACCTAGAGAAGTTTGGAATAGTCTTAAATAAATAAGAAGGGAAAAAGGTTAGCTTGCTCTCCATAATCAAATTAAATATGATGAAGCAAGGAGCGTTGAGTCCTGCATGGGTACATAAGGAGGGAGTGAACCTCCGTCCCGTGATATAAGCCCATGGATGAAATTCGAGATTAAATCCATAAACACTAATAGAGAGAATCATCTCAGTCTTCCCAACACTTTTATTTGCCATTCTTAGCCAGTCATTTATATTTTCAACATATATATATACATATATATATATATACATACGAATGCATACACACCAATATATACAAAATACTATAAATCTCAAAAATTGATCCTCTAAAATTATTTTTCATAAGGTTACAAATTAATAATTAAAATTATCAATATTTTTAAATATTTTGATATTATTATTATATTATGTTAGAAAATATTTTTATAATCTTAATTATTAATTATACACGGTAGGATGCTGAATTGACACATTTGAATACATGATATTTTAAATGAAAACACAATTTTGCAAGATGTAATTTACCATAGGCCATCCCCTGCGGACCAGTTATCTATCTTCATATATCGATTATACAGATTATGTGGACTTAGCATGCTTTTTCCTGCAATTTTTGACCTTTCGGCATGCCCTAAGTATACAAATAAATAAGAGTCTTCCTTTGCAGAGGAACGCATTCGAGATACGCTGGATATATATAACTACTATCTACTTATGAACACATTATACACATAAACAATAAACAATTTCACTAATATATTAAACATAGGTACATGAACATATATATGACCAGGTCAGCTTTGAAAAGGCCTCTGCCTGGCGAGACCACTGCCACTGATGAGACTTAATTAGTGTTTCCTTTTTGTCTTGTTAATTTCATCTTCTTCATGACAGAAAAGCCTCATTGAATCACAATCCTCAAGGATATATAGCTAGGTCTACGGTCTACCTAGCTACTGATGAGCATTTAGGAAGACAAGTGAAACTGTGTGGGAACTTACAGTTCTTGTACTGAACATAATAGTGACGTACATAATTGTTGCATCCTTATCCGATATGAACCTGCAAAACGCAAATGAAGCTCCCAGGAAGGCGGCGACAAGCGTATTGTTGTCAGAAGAGAAGGAAGATGAGGTAGAAGACTGGGGGAAGTAGCAAGACCAGAAACGGTGCAAGCTCAAGCAGTATTGGACGAGGAGATGGGATAGAAGAAGAGAAACTCTAATGGTACTGGTGTAAGGCGGTATGTCCGATCTAAAGAGCCACGGCTTCCATGGTCTCCGGACCTCCATCTGCGGTTTGCTCAGGCCGTCAACCGACTTGGGGGGTCAAGAAATTGCGAACTAGTTTCACTTATTTTCTCGTTTTAGCGTTCATACTTCATCAATTCATTGCTTTGTTCCATCAATTAAGAAAATTCTAATAAGTGAAAACTTTTTCCCTCATTGCTAATACGTGTGATATTTATTCGATTTTGGCAACATCTAGTCGTATACAATAATTTTTTAACAGATTTTAAAATTTTGTGAAACTATACAATTTTATGTTATATATTGTTGTCGGTGCTCTTACATTAAAAAGGATCGATGCTTACTTTACGGGATCATAACCAATATATTAATTAGTAGTAATAACTTCATTTATTATATTTAGTCGAAATAACACTCTGATGGATCGGGTAGATGGAAGGTCGATGTCACTAAATTACGTGCTTTATATTTAATTTTCAAGGGGCCACTCCTAAGCTGGTTTAATTTTGCAAGTGATGAACGTGAAGGAGTTGAGCATAGCTCATGTAAAGAGCCATTTACAGGTACATACTTCGTTTAATATAAGTAATGGACGTGGAGGTTATTTTGTTCAATAGTACATTTATTTTGACTAGATCAAACTGTATATTAATAATTAGTTAATTAATATCTTCTCCATTTCTGTGAATGTTTGACACAACAGATGTATCGGAACAAGAAGATCAATGACCGAGGTGAAGGTTTGTATATATTTACGATCTTTTCTTTTCTTTTTTTTTTTTTTTTCCTTTTCAATGATTTTTGTTCCTTTTCTCTCTGCATATATGTATAATAACTCTTAATGACTGACAGTGATAAACTCAATGCTGGGTCTTATGTCAAGTGCTTCAAGAAACCGATTCAGTCATGGTGATTTTCGGACTATATCTATTTTTCGAAATATAGATCATCAAAAAGATTGTAGTTTCAGGTATTACATAAATGGATTGTATGCAAATCATCTAGATAAATCGTCTTTTATTCTCGATACCTTTTTTCTTTTTAGAAAACTACACGATCACTCTTCAAAATTTTAAAAACTTTCAACCTTTTCATAAATCCGCACTTGCACTCCTAAAACGAGCGTGGTAGTGTTTTAGTTAATATAATTAATTCATATATATATTTATATTATTAATATAAGCTTTTAGTTTTTTTCTTTTTCTCTAACTACATGATAATCTGGGGAGGAGAATTCAAGCTTGGTCAATCTTATTAAGTAACCAATGTTCATTGTACTAGTCTACCATAAGCTTAGTAGTTTTTAGTTTTCCAATTTTAGTTAATTTAATTAATATTATATATATTACCATATAAATATCTAAATAAGCTTATTTTACATAGGATTGTTCGTTATACCGAATCAAACTGTAAAATGTGATTCTTTTACATTTTAGCCATTTGTGGTTTGGTTCAGAGAAGGTTCAAACAATTTGCGATTTGGTTTAGAAGGTTAAATCGAATTGAACTACTTGAACCTAAACTAAATCACTTTTTATTTAAAAATAAAAAATAAGTTACATTTTTAACTTTTAAACCATATTAAAATTTCTTCATTTTAAATTTATTTATATTTTTCTTATTGTCTCTCTTCTTACATTTAACTTTTATTATCCATTTCTTCTCTTTCACTGTCATTTTTCATCTTTTAAGCAAATTTTAATGTATTTACTATCACTTAAGATACAATATTACTATGATATAATACTACGTAACTTTAGCATAATATTGCTCTTTTAAAATATTAATGTTTGGTTAAACGTTTTAATAACTATTAGTATTATCAAATAGAACGAAATGTTTTTAAAATTAAATCCTAATCTTAAACCTTTAAAATTGGTTTAGATCATTAAGAATTTGAATTGAATTGTTTCAAACACAATTTAGTTCGGTTTGGCCATTAAATTGAACTATGAACACCCCTAATTTTACATATACTAGCTTAGTCAAGGAAGAAAAAAGAAAAAAAAAAAGTGAGGGGAGAGGGGTGGGTGGGATGGATTCACACTTGTTTTAAAAGGGTGGTTTCAGTCAATTTTTAAAAAAGTTGGTGGTCTACATAATTTTAAAAGTTTTCAAAGGTAATTAGCATAATTTATTTCTTATATATATATATATATATATGTGTGTGTGTGTGTATAAATATGTATGTATAGGTTCAATTAAGTTGATAGGGATAATTGTAATCCTTATTTGTCATATATCATTGTTGTAGAGACATTTGGTGGAATGATGGTCATGGAAAGAGGATGACCTGGGAACCTTATTGGAATCACATAATGAGCATGAGAAACGGAAGCAGACCGGAGCCATACATTAACAACAAAGCCTTCTTCTCCGAATACGGCCACCAAATAAGAAGGCAGCAAGATCCTCTTGTGGAAGCTTCCTTCCCAGCTTCTTGGGTACCCGGTCAGTAATGCACTAAAACAAAGTCACACTTAAACCGAGATACCCCCTTTGCTAATAGATTAATGGATGAGACCGATGGCTACATTAAGAAAAGTAGACCTAGGACTAGTGAGCCGGATGATGAAGAAGAAGAAGAAGAATAAGACCACGACGATAATTTGGATCTTTCGTTAAGCGTGAAACCAAAAAATAAGAAGGAAGCAATCAGAAGAAAGTTTTGTTATGATGAAGAAACGGATAGAGATTTTTGTCTATCGTCCATTTCAGTTCCTACGAGGCTAGAAGCAGAGCACAGGCCCTAGTGGATGGATGTGAGCAATATTAGCTTGTCTAGAGAGAACATTAGAATTAATTCTAAGCATCCCAATTTGGCGAGTACCCTGGATCTAACTATGAATTAGCAGATATAAAATTCTTGTGAGATCTCGTCGGTACTTGTACAAGGTGATACCATCAACCAAGTTAAGGTATGATTCCCAGATAGCTAGTGTACCCGCTACATGTAGTTTCATTCCAATTTCAAGTAGACATGTGTTTTTAATTTTAAACCTCCTTTAAGTCGTGGATATATGTTACATCTAGTTTTGCCTACTTCTTAGAGGAGATTTATCCCTTTGCCTATATGAATTTATAAGTTTGTACACACACATAAACATACTTTTTTTCATTAAATATAAATAATCAAAAAGTTGAACCTTAATCACTTAGGCCTATGACAACATCACGTTATAGGATATTTCTAAAATTTTAAAGAAATAGTTTATGCCCTTGTCACTTGAAATTATTGGCTACTAATGTAATCATGAAGGTTTATGTTGGTGTTTAATTCTCACTGAATAATTCTTAGTCCTTACCCCAAGAGGATTTTTCCATTGAGAGAATTGAAATGGACATGCAAAAGCGACACATGTGAGCTTGAAGGTTTTGGGGAGGATTGGTTCGAGGGGGTAGGGTTGTGGGGGTACGGTAGGGGAGGTTGCTCCAACATAATCACTTTATGCTCAAGTTAGCTTTGGGAGAATACAACATGAACTTTCAAGGGAAAAAGTAGACTTAGGATCTTGTAGGTCACTTGTCTCACTTACCTATCTTAAAGATACGTATGGGTTTAAATAGAAAGAATAGAGGGGGGGTCATAATTGGCAATCCCCTACTACTCGCTAGCTAGCCTTTTACAAGGGGCAACATAGTTGCTGATGAGTCTTTTTAGGGTCAGATGGCTAAGTGGATTTTCTTTGATGCTCCATCCATTCTTTTTGTTGTAAGGGGTTGAGATGTGCTGATAAGCTAGTATTGGGGATAGTGAGGGCCCATGGTGGATATGAGCTATCAACATTTTGCATCATTTTACAATATAAACTTCTAATATACTTACTTACAATTAATTGCTTTAAATCCAAGAGACAAAGAAACTTGAATTTAAGTAAGGATGGACCTAAAGGGAGTCAAATTTCCTAAGCTTATAAAGAAAAGTTAATTTCCAAGATTTACTAAAAAAAGAAAAGAAAATGTGTATATATGTATGTTTTAAAGAGTAATTTAATAAACGTATTGATGTTAGTAGAGTAAAGTGGTTAGCTAGATAAGTATGAGGTTTTAGGTTCAACTACCACTGAAATCATTTTATTTTTTCAAATTGCATTTATTTTTATGTTGCTTGAATAATGTTCTCTTATTTATCCTACAATAACTAATAAATTAAGTTTCATTCATTAAAAATATAATTAATAAGATAAATTATCCTTAGATGTTACATATTTTATCAATAACACCTAATAAATAGTGTTAGTTGGTTGGACTAACTTCAATGGTTCCTATTAGATTGGTTTTGGTATAGGCTAAATCCAATAAGCTCCTTGCTCTTGAAGACTTACAAGAAAGGCTCCTGTAGGTAGTATCACAAGGGCTCCCCAATGCTTAAGTTAATAAAGAGGACGGTATGTTAGAAATGAAAAACTAAGGTAGATAAACACTTAAGGCTTGATCGAGGAATGTTCACTTGTAGCATATATGTGTATGTTTGGGTATGGTATGGAGAGCACTTAACGTCTAATCGAGAATTAGGATCTGATTCCCTACTTATTGGCTCCCTTTCTCTATTTATAGTGAATAGGAGTAAGACTACCTAGATGTATGTTGGCTTAAGGTTCGTTCATACTAACAGTTGGCAAAAGGGGACACACTCTATGGAATTGACAAGGTGGCTCTAGGGTTGGTTAGCTACGACCACACTAGTAACCATGTTTGTGAATGGCAGGTTTGACATCCACAAGGGATGTTGAGCGGATTAGCTGTACTATGGATGTTAGGTGATAATTAAAGAGCAGGATCTCAAGTAGAAGGATTGAGGATTCACGCTTGGTGGATCGAGTGTCTCATCTAAGGTGAGCTAGATGTTTGGAGGCTTGTGTGGTCAAGGGTATCTCTACTCTCCTAGCTCAAGCAAGAAAGGGGAGAGGTCTTATTGTTTCAAGCTTCATTGGCTTGCTATAATGGTCCTTCCATATAAGGGGGAGGACATTAGCTATGTGCTCGCTTGGGTCTTCAAAGGATAGTTCCTCGTATTCTTTTCTTAGGGTTGGAGGTGAATGAGGAGTTTGAGTAAGGGGAACAATCATCTCCAAGGTTAGTGGGCCTTAGTTAGAACTAAGCCTCGGGCTGAGCAAAAATTAGGTATCAACAAGTATTAACAAATAGTAATTGTATTGTTGATACTACAAATTTTTTAGTCTTATTGTATAAATTACTAAATAATAATAGAAATGATTTGACTTAGTAGATTGATATTTTTAATTTAATATTATGAAAATAAATATGAATTACTGAAAGACTAATTACCTAATAACTTATGTTAAAAATGATATTTTTTTAACATCATTAATGAAACAATCTTTAAATGTCATTACAATAAGAAATCTTATAATACTTATATTTAAATTATATTTTTGGCTCTTTCTCTCTCTCTCTCTCTCTCTCTCTCTCTCTCTTTTAAATTTCCTATGTATATTTTTTTGTGATCTAATTTTATTGATAATAAAGCTTACATAAATTTTATGGATTAATTTTGATTTTGATTAAGAAATTGATTATTGAATTTAAACTAACATACATAGTTATCAAAATCATGATTTTACCCACACGATTCTATCCATGTGAGTTTAATTTTAGAAAGCTCTTTTGAGTTAACTAGAGTGTAAAATCATTTTTGTGTAAAACCTTTCATTTTTAATTGAGTTTATATGTAAACTTAATAGAAACTTTCGTTTTTGAATAAGTTTACCAAATCTATGTATTTTAGATGAATAGACTAAAAAATAAATAAATAGAAGAAAACTTTTATAAGCCATTAACTATCAAGGTATTGCATCATCTTTCCTATCGTATTTTAATTTTTTCCTCTTTTGCTCTTTTTCTTAGTCTCTTATTTTATGTTCATAGCCATGATCCTAATTCCAACTCAAATTGAAAGGTTTAAAAAGGAAACCATATAGTTTATTTTATACTATCAATAACTTAAAATGAATTAAAACGTTTGGTTCTTTGTAATTCATTACTTTTAAAAAAATAATGAAAAAAATTTTGGTTTCAACACTTTTTGTCCTTCCTCCATATATGTTAGATCATATATTAAAAAAAGTTTATGAAAAAGAAACTTAATTTCTTTTTTTTTTATTTCTATAATATATTTCAAGTTGTAAATAATTACTATAAGTACATCTATAATTTTTAAAAGTTATTTTGCATAGACTATGAAAACTTGCATTTTTACATTTCGATTTTATAATCTAATTCTACGGACATTAACGATGTTAGGTAAAATTATGAGTTTGACAACGTTACTAATATATATATATATATATATGTGTGTGTGTGTGTGCGTGCTAGAATGAGAAGTTATAAAGTTTATTTTTTTATACTCATGCAAATACGTTTAATCCTTTTACAAAAGAAATAAGTATTATAAAGTATCACAGATACACTTGTTAATGAAACCCACTATATTACAATTTATAATTATATTAATAAGCATATATACCTTCCTCTAGATATACACTTGTAATATTAATAAGATAAATTTATCCATATTATCATTTATACCCCTTTCCAAATGCAATCTCTCTCAAGAATATTGCTCCTAAAAGTGTTTAAAACAATATCAATATTTAATAGTAAGAGCTTAAGAAGAATTATATGAGACATTAGTCATTTTCCTTTCTCACTTACTAGCTCCTTCTAAATTTTGCATAATATTATCTTAAAATGCTTTCACAATATCTAATTTTGGTTGGAAATTATTTTATTAGTAAGGAATCATCATTTTATGGCCTTTCACAAGATAACTTATCTTCTAAGAGTTCTACATATCAATTTTTAGTAATGATATTAGATTCCAAATCGAGTATCAGTTTTAAAATAATCAAGATGTATCTCAAAATGACATTGATTATAGCTCTGTCGCCCTCATTTGGATGAACATAAGAACATATAAATGAAATCCTCCATCTTAGGACACTTTAATGTTCCATGTAATTTCTTTGCAAACCCTTTTTTTGTATTCTTCTACCCTTGTTTTGTGTTGGAGTCCCCTAAAGTGTAACAATACCTAACAAGTACACTTATAAAGCATATTTTTTATACATGATCACTAGATCCATCTTCATCGTGCTTTCTTTATCTTATCCTTTGATCTATGGTTTTTACACATTCATTTTCTGTCTTATCACACGTACATATTAAAATTCTTATCTTCAATTTTTGTCATTTTGTACTTATGACTTAGTCTATTAATAACAATATCTTATGTCATCCCTTAATTTACATTACCTAAGCTCAAGTTATGTAATTTTTATCCTAAACGTTCCATGCTGAATGCATTCATCCAATAATATTAGATTACATTGCATGGTTTAAACTTCCTATCCCTCATTCTCATGTAAATAATAATAATAATAATAATAATAATATAAAAGAGCATTCAAGATGGATCATCTCTTCTATTTTAGGTCGATGCATGTTAATAATAATAAGTCAGTTTATAGACACAAACTGTTCATAGTGAATATATAAAAGTATAGTAAAGACATGCATGAACCTAGAATTGAAGAGATGATCCATATTGAGTATTATTTTATATAAAATCATAAAGAGTGTGAAAGATTACGGCATATTCATCATAAAGTAAGAGTTATATACCTAGAGTTGAAGAGATTATCCACCTTGAGTGTTTTATTTTATTTTATATAAAATTGTAAAGAGTATGAGAGAAACCTATTCTCTTCATAACAGGAAATTAGGGTTATGTTAAAAGCATTCAATGCATGAGCAACTTTTATAACCTTAATAAGGACCTCTCATTAGGTAATAAAGAGAGTTATGCTACCTATCGTAGGCCATTCTCATTAAAAGCCTTACTAAAATGGTCATATTGGTCAAGTGCTAAAACTAAAGAATAATTTCCTAATTGATTTATTAGTAGTTTAAAATGATATATTCTAAATAATTGATTAATGTTAATCCACATAATGAAATTATCTAACATTCTCCTACTTAGATAGCTTTAGTAAGTTACTAGAAATATATGAATTATTAGATAAGAATATCAATTATAGTTAAAGCACATATCAACCAAAAAATTTAAGAAATATAAAGCTTAATATTGAAGATGTAGTAATTTGATAGAGACATATATAACATATATGTTAATATGCTCATACTTCACACAAAAACATAATAAATAAGAAAAAGCATAATTAAATAAGACAAATGTGCCATATGATAGAATGGTCTAAACATCTCAACGAAGCTATAAGAGATATTATAATAAAAGTTATGTCATTTCATACATATGTCATAATAATTAATAAGTGTGCAGTTTTAGACTCTTATAGGCACAAAACATCAAAAGACTTAACCAATCTCATATGAGTTATATGGTTATGAAAAAGTACAATAGTTTAGCCTTTAATTAGTGGATCTTCTAACATATTTTTTATAGAAAGATACTTAGTTCGAGTTTGAAATTCTAGAAATTTCTCTTTAATAAAAAGATATTTTATATCAAAATACTTCCAATGAGAAGAGTTTTTGTTGTTTTGAGATAAATGTACGGTAACGATATTGTTGAAATATATTATAAGTAAACCAAATATACTTTCAATAATGTGAAAGTCGAAAAACCATGTTAAATTCACTCCTTACGGCATCATAGCATCTCAAACTATAGTCATCTATTACACTCCTTTACTAATCTTATTTGTTTAAGTTCTTAAGAAAAAACTCTAGAATTAAGCTTGTAAATCATCAATTTTAGGCATAAGCTCCAGTTTCAATATAAAATACTAAAGTTAAGACTTAAAATTCCCCATGATTAGTTGTTATACACTTGAGAAAAACAAATTATACATAGTTTACAACAAAATCAAGTAACTTCCTTAAGGAGTTTAAAGCATTAGCTTACTGTTTTAGGGAAAAATAAAATAATTTCCTAAAATCCAAATGAAAATATAACTACATAGTATGAAAATAGAATCTCTTAAGAGCTTACACATAAAAATTTAGACCGAAACTACAACATTTGTATTTTCGAAAATGCAGTTGAAAATCAACTGATAAGACATTTTTCGTAAGGACCTTATACTAGCACTTAAAATTTCAAAAATTGATTTGATACATAAAATTTATGGTGATCTTAAAAGGTACTCAATCGAGCTTGAATTTTATGAAGAAGCTAAGAAAATTAATAGAAGTGGTCTTGTAAGTTTAGATTTATGAAAATAAAATAATAAGACAATTAAATAATATATTTATAGAATTTATGTATGTTATTCATTATTTATCGAAAACGCATGAAATATGTTCCAATAATTAATGAATTATTAGAGATAAATTATATGCATACTAAAAATAAAAAAATAACCTAAATAATATCTATGAATGTTTATCTATGATAAATATTATTTTACATGTGCATTATATATATATATGTATATATATGCTCAAAATCACTTAAAATACCTAAAATATACTAAAATCGTTAAATAAAATTAGTAGAAAAAGTTGAAAAATTAATTAGTAACTTAGAAAATTAGTAACTATGGCATAGTAGAGTAGCAAAGACAATTAGTGCACTTTAAGTAAGTTTCAGCCATGTAAACCTAGAAAAGAAAATTTGAATTAGACATTTAGTAATGCTCAGTTTCATCAACTGACCCTTAAGCTTCGCTATAAATTCTGTACTCCACCTTCTTAATTTAGTTTGGTTACTTTAGAATTAGGGAAAATTAGAAAGAGCGTTTAGAGAGGCTAGGTTAATTTTAAAGAAAATTTACAAATTTTGAGTAAAAATAAGGTAAATTAGAATACAAGGACCTAGGTTGTTGGTGGAAACCAATCATGACCGACACCAAAAGGTAGACCCCATGCCTTACTTGGCCAACAAATTGGTGGTAAGGGGTGGTAGCTTGCATGGCGATTTCTAGTGAGTGCTTTAACTTGCCCTTATTTTCATAAAATTACTAATAATAGTAATTTTTATCCAAAAATTATGAAAAAGTGTATCCCAACCTATTTTTACATGTAGATTCTAGTAAAAATATTGCTTTATTGAAATTAAGTGTTAAAATATATCACTTTTTAAGAAATCACTAAAACCAAACCAATTTCACTTTTATTTTCAAAACCCTTGCTAAAGTTGTTTTAACTTCAAAATTTTTCTATAAAGTACCTATAATATATGTAAAATTCTAATAAAGAACATTTTGTGAAAACTATTCTGTAAAATTTTATCTAATTTTAAGCCTTTAAAATCATATTAAATAGCTATTTTCCATAGTACACTTGGTGATTTTCAAGAATTTCACATGGATTCCGATTTAAGCTATATTCTGGCATATTCTAATGTTAAATGGTGTTGAAGGATTGACTTTTTGGTGCTGGAAGTATTAGAATTGTGTATGGAAGACTTGGTATTGAAATATGATTAAATATTTAATATATGAGTTACTTAAATAAAGTAGTAAGGTGAGGTTGATCTAAATTGAAGTTGAGGTAGGTCGTATAGAGTATTTTGATTTTGGTAATGAGTGGAAATTATAGAAAATATGCTAAAATATGGAGTGCAAGCTAATTATAGGATAAATCATAAGATAAATTAGAGACTAGATGTAAATGGCAAATTAGAAGGTTGTTCATGAATTGAACTAAAGATTTTGTATTTACAAAATCTAGTTAAATGAAATTCTAAAGGTTAGTAGGAAGGTATTCTTAGGACTTTTAAGTAAATTGCAATCAGGGGATGAATCAGAAAAAGAATTAGAAATTGAATCATAAACTAGCTAAATACGAAACTAGTAATAGGTGACCTAAAAACCCAGATAACTAAATATAATAGAACTTTAAACTTAAGTTAATAAATTGAGTTACAAAATAATAACCTATATATAGAATTTGTATGAACACTAAATGACATTATTATTATGGGGAATAGTAGTGAGGATATATCATAAGTCACACTTAAGAGAGAAATAAGAGGTCCATGTAAGTTTGAGATCAATACATAATTGTATTTGGGTTGCTTGTGTCTCTCTAAGCTTTATTGTACACTATTGGTTTATTGTACTGAATTACAATTGATTGAACTATATGGAATTGATTGATCACCTTAAATCGAACTTAGCTATATTAGACTTGAAAGTTTAACTAGACATGCATCGTAAACCATTAAGGAGAAGATTAGAGTTCTCTAACCAAATATCGACCTTGAAAGGGATAGTTGAAATGGTCTCTTCTTCACCTTTAGTCAAATTAAGTGACAAGAGAGGAGTTGCAGCAAGGTTGAAGGTAGTGGTTAGAAGGTAGTTGTTTGAGGAGAGATATCTCAATTGCACAAGCTTAGGTTGGATCATAAATTACTACATATATGTTGAAACTCCTCAAAGTTGAATTAAAGTAGAAAGGATTTCTATAATATTACAACGAACTAGAGAATGTCGTATAATGGTACTTGTTTTGTTACATTGCCTTTAGTCAACTATTTCATAACCTTGTTTATGCTTACTGTGTAGTCTTACGTCTTTGTCCCTACTTACTGAGCAGTTGATTACTCACATCCCTATAGATCTTTTTTCCAAGTGTTGACTAAGATGCTATGATATAACTACCCTAAAATTATTTGCTGCTAGATCATTGAAAATGAGGATATGAAAATGAAGAGCAGTTGGACTTATAAGACTTTTGTTGTTAATTTTTTATCTTTTATTGTCAAAATAAGTAAATGAGGAAGTAAACTAAGTTATTAAGTCATGTAAATAATACATGGATTATCCGATTTTGAATATATATTCTAAGACTTCCACAAGTGAAATAGTAGCATTATAATATGAACTACTTATTTCAAAATGGGTTAGTTATGGATGTCTTGTGTAAATTAGTTATATGACAGCAGCTGTAAGGTCAACTTCTATCTTCAAATAGTTTACATGACAGGACTACTACAACTCTACTACTTCAGGGTGTGACATAATATTTGAAATTTACATGCAAAAATACTTGAGAAAACTAGGTTTAAAAGTTTTTTAAAATCATTTGCTATTTTTAGTAAAATTTAGTTAAATCGAGAAAATTAGACACTAACTAGAACATTAACCTCCCATCACCACTAAGGGATAAGTGTTTATCTACCCACCTTAAGAGAGGGTTTACCTCCAAACCCTAATACTTGTTTGCTTCTAGAAACTCTCCAAGTATGCTAACTCTAAAATGCCTAAAATTACACTATTTTCTTAAGAATTTCCTTTAGAATTCATTTCTCACTCAATCCCTCTCTCACGATTTTTTCCAGCTCTCCTAGTGACCAAACTTCAAAATGGAGGCTAGCTTGTGTTTTTATAATCAGATTTAGGATAATTTGTTTACTTTTCCTTTACTAATACATGTTATATTGGCAAGGTTAGGTGTCAAAGCTTTAGGGTTTTCTAATCCACTACTAACTTAATTTCCTTATCTTTCCTTCCCTCCCTCTGCTCTCTTGCTAATACCACATATTTCTTATAATTATTTTCATTTTCCTTTGTTAAATTAGTACATTTTGTATAAATTTGAGAATTTAAAATAGTTACGGTTATATCTATATTTACATAATAATTATATCCTATGTATATATATATATATATATATGTGTTCTACATATTATCTTATGTTAATAATTTTATACTCATATAATTTATTTCTAAAAGTTCATTTGTTATTGGTGCCCATTTTTCAAGTTTTCCATATTTATATAATTATGTAATAAAATTCACTATTTTAGCTATATTTTTTATTATTTTGTATGTATATTACCTCCATATCGTTACATGTCGTTTGATATATATATTTTATACCCATATAATTTATCTTTAAGATCTTGCTAATTATCGGGGTTTAATCTACACGATTTTGATAATTATAACATATTTTGAAATCCATTCCTATAAAATACCTTAGACTAACATTTCTAGTTTATACATAAAATCCTAACTCAATCAATCTACCCTTACAAATGCCTTAAATCGACTGTTTAGAATCTACTTCAAAAATTGCGGAACTTACATATCCTAAATTAGGAATTAGATCATAGTTGGTAAAATTGTAAGGTATCATAATATGTACATCTGTCACTCATTGGCCCCCCTAATTAAGATGCCCCAATGAATATACCTTAAAGACTTACATAACATAAGTTTTAGATATTAAGCCTAAGACATAAGAAGTAAGGTGTTGAGGCTATATGGAACTAAGTACTTCTAAATGTGTAACTAAATAAGAGTATGTGTTGGATATTAGGAGTATTAGAATGTTTCAACTATGGAAGTTGAAGTTAAAGTGTCTTGATTAAAGGATCAAGCCTTAATGATGGCAATAGTAGTTAAATTGAAAATTTAACAGCATGAATGAAGATTCGAAAAGGTGATGTGATGCATCTCTAAGGTTGGATACATAGAGAAGCATCATAACAAAGCAAACAAAAATAATAGGGAAAATTTTAGTAATGTTTGGGTAGCTACCGAATGGATATGATGTACCATTCGATCTTACTCGACCTATGATCCGCTAGATATAAGACACTGGTCTGAACTAAAGGGTCACTCGTCATTACTTCTTGCTAAAGGGAATAGACGAGATTTAAGGATAATAAAAATGCTAAAGTTGCTGAAAGGGAATATTTATGTATTGATTAGTTGATCATCTACATGCAAGAAAGTAGAGGTTTATATATCTATCCACTAGAGTTACTTTACATGCATGAAAAGACTAAAGGGTATTCTATGATTAGGTTACATAAAAAGGGGCAAAAGGGGCAAAGAATATTCAATACGGAAAAGAAAGAATCATTCTAGAATATTGCTTTAAAAGACACGTGTTGCTTCATGGTTGAATAAGAGAAATATGATACAAGGTAGGTAGAAGTAAAATAACATTTGCAATAAGGGGCCGACCTAATCTAGATCAGGTTAGGAGCCACATGTCGAGCTTCGTTTTTCACCTCCCGATTTTATAAATTAGATTTTCCTTTAAATCAATTAGCATTAAACCCTTACTTGTTTAATATTGATCATCGACTTAGGTTTAAAGAAAAAACCGTTTGATTTGAAAACGTATTGGAGTCGTTACCCGATTAGAGTCCGGAAAAATAGTTAAGTCATAACCAAACCAATTGGGCATATTGGTTATAACTTGTTCACTAATCTACGATAAAACTAATTTTTGAAACAACTTTTGAAAACCGAAGATCTAGATTCGAGGGTTAGAAATTTTAAACTCTTACGGGTACTACTGACTTTCTAAATTTAACATTAATCTTAAAAATCACCTTTTTAATTTCATAAAACTTGATAGTTAATTACTCTAATTGGATAACTTAAGTAATTTAGCAAAAAGGAAAATTACATTTTTTATTTTTATTGTTGTTTCATAAATGCCTACATACCCGCTATTCGAGATCAGATACATAGTTCTTTTAATGAAAACTTTAGTGGGTTAGTCTTATTTTAATTCTGAAAAATATGCTGAACTTACGTTTTTAATTCAATTTGGTTGATTTGAGAAATTTTCTAAAAAAAAGGTCATAAATTGGATTTTTTTAGTTTATATTTTTTTTTTTGGAAATTTCTAAAATGCCCTAAAATTGTAAGGAATCCACTTATATATTTTTTATTTGGAAAACCTGATTTTTCTAAGTGTTAAAAAGTAATCTTCGTTCCTTAACTTATTTACTTATTTATTTATTTACTATATATATATATATATTCAATTCTATTGTTATTTTTATTAAACTAAAAAAAATAAATAACTAAATAAACACTTTTTCCTTTTCTTTTTCTTTCTTTCATTTTCTCTTTCTTTTTCTATCCTTTTTATTATTATTACATTTACATTCGTGATAAATAAATAAAATAAAAACAACAACTAAATAATCAATTAAAAAATAAAAGGAACTTCTAATGAGTTAGGCATATGGGTCAGACTTAGAGCAAGTCGGTCGTAGATTCGGGTCTTATTGATCAAGTCGAACTCAGGTTAGGTCAAGTAGTCTCTAAGCTCTTTAATAGCAATAATAGGGTGGTGTGATTTAGGGGGAATTTTTTTGTGGGTGAAAGCAAATTTGTGTGTTTTGGATTGGAGATAGTAGGGATAGGTTCAATGCTGTGGCTTAAGATGGTGGTTTGGCGATGGTTGTAAGTGGTGGTTGGAGGTGGTGCTTAGTCCTTCGACATGGTGGCAATTAGGGGTAAAAGAGAGGTATGGGTAGGAGTTTTAGGTGTCGAGGAGCTCGGTCGTATGGTTAATTTAGGCATAGGGTAGTGTTTTAAGAGTGGATCGCAGTAGTAGCTAAGGTTTGGTAACGAATGTTCGATGGCACTGTTGGGGGGTACGGCCAGGAGAGAGAATGGTTGGGTTTGGAAGCTTGCGAGGTAGGGAAGCTAATGAGGGTAGTGGGCCATAGTGTTGAGTTAGAGAAAGAGAGATTCAAATAGAGAGAGAGAGAGAGAGAGAGAGAGAGAGAGAGAGAGAGAGAGAGAGAGCTATGGTTAGAGAGAGAAAACAAGAGAAAGAAGAGAGAGAGAGCTTATAGGTGTTCGTGTATGGTTGTTGATATCCCTAAGCCCCTATTTGTACATAGATTTAACCCAGTAACTATGGAAACTCAAAATCAGATTTGAATGGGGATGTCCAAATTTTCAATTTTTTCTAATTTTTAGAGCTCTATTTGACTATGTTAATGTATGAATTTGGATGCATCGTTGGCACTAATTCACAATGTTCAATGTCATCTTCGTGAAAAATGATTCAAAAATTGGCTGAAAGTATGGATACTAGGTGAAGTTCTCACAAGAAATAGTAGGAAATCTGGGGAAAGTGAAAGTCAGGGAAATGAAGGGAAAGGGAGAGAAAGAAAAGGAAAAGGAGGGAAAAGGGGCTAACATGACATTGGCATGCCGACATGTCAACTGTACTAACCAATCACAGCATACCACGTGTCATCACATAACACGTAGCAGCGAATACGGCATACTATGTACTTGATACGTAGTGCTACATCAACACATCGTCCAATCCGATGATGCCACATCAGCACATCATCGACATGTAGCGTAATCAAATCCTGATGCGTTGTAGTTCCTGACGTGAAAAAAAAAAAAATAAAAAGGCTTATATATGCCTTCATCAAGATTAGAACCCCTAACCTCATACCTAAACCAAATGCCAAGTCCATGTGCTTATTTGTTAAGTCATTAGCCCATGCCTTGTCCATATATTCAATTAAATTACATATATGAACCAGGTCAACCTAGACTAGATTCAAATCTAACCCTAGGCCCAATGGCCTGACTTTGAAACTTATTTTAAAGTTAAAAAATCTACTCTATTAAATTGTTATTTTCTAAAATCTTTTCTTTTTCAATTTTTGTGATTTTTCAATTTTCTAAAATTTTTCAATATTTTTATTTTCTAAATTTCTCATTTTTTTTAGGTTTCTTTCTAAATTTTCCACTTTTTTTATATTTTGTGCTTTTTCTTATTTTTTTCATTTTTTTATATTTCTAAATTTCCTTATTTTTTAAGTTTTCATTAATTTCCTTTTTTTTTTAATTTTTCCTAATTTAGAACTTATTGAGGAAAAAATAAAATAAAATAAAAAAGGGATGAAAATTAAGTATCTATAGCTGTCCTTCTTTGTGGCGAAGTTTGAACAAAACTTTGCTAAAAAGACAAACAAACACTATTTTTGCCCATAGGATGACTTTAAAATGACTAACTAGCTATCCTAAACTTGATCTTACTAGAGATTTGGTGAAGAAATGAAACCTGGTTATGCCTCTCTAGGCTTATTAACCTAAGTAGGGGTGTCTCTAAGGAATTAACAATCCTAAGCTAACCAAGAGAACTTGGTCATACCTTTTCAGGCTCACTAACTTAGGCGGGTTTGTAAAGAGTGACAAGAATTACTATAGCACTCTGAGAGCATACAATCCTTGGGTTTTGCCTTGGGTAAGGATAGTACTCTAAGAGCATATGATCCAATGGTTTCAAGGTCATGATAGTACTTTGAGAGCATATGATCCGATAGTTTCAAGGTCAGGATAGTGCTCTAAAAGCATACGATCTGATGGTTTCAAGTCAGGATAACACTTTGAAAGCATACGATTTGATGGTTTCAAGGTTAAGAGAGTGCTTTAAGAGCATACGATTCGATGGTTTCAAGGTCAGGATAGTACTCTAAGAGCATACAATCTGATGGATTTAAGGTTAGGATAGTGCTCTAAGAGCACATGATCCAATAGTTTCATGGTTAGGATAGTGCTCTAAGAGTGTACGATTTAATGGTTTCAAGGTCAAGATAGTGCTTTAAGAGCATACGATCCAAAGGTTTCAAGGTTTAGATAGTGCTTTAAGAGCATATGATTCGATGTTTGTAAGGTGAAGATAGTGCTCTAAAAGCATACGATCTAAGGGTTTCAAGGATAGGATAATGCTCTAAGAGCATATGATTCGATGGTTTCAAGGTCAACATAATGCTTTGAGAGCATATGATCTAAGGGTTTCAAGGCTAGGATAATACTCTAAGAGCATATGATCCAATGTTTGTAAGGTCAAGATAATGCTCTAAGAGCATATGATCTAATGGTTTTCACTACATAAATAGTGTTGTAAAGAACAAATGATCCATGGGGACCGAAGTTAAAGGAGTGTATGTAAAAATTCTTGACAAAGATAGATTTGTTGATTAACAATTGTGAAAGACAGAGTAGTCACTAAGGATAAAACCCCTAGATAGGAAGATAGGTAGGTGATACCATCCATGTGGCCGATCATGTCAAAGAGGATAATGTTGGCCTCTAAGGCCAACCTTGGAGTGATTTTTATGCAGGAGTAGATCCCTGAACTTTAGATGACCAGAAGAAAACTTGTTTGAAAACAATTGTTGCTAGGGTAATGACAAAAGCTTACTGCTAGGGTTCACTCTAGAGAAGATAACTTTTAAAAGAAATGAAGATTCTTATCTTATTGAAAGCCTAGACCACTAAGGGGATACTGGCAAAAGGAAAGGACCGTAATGAGAAGGAATCGAATTTATCCTAGTTTTTTAACTTACTAATAGGTTTAGATTCTTCTAATCGTGTGTAAGCTTTTTAGCGATACAACAACTTGATCTTTCAAGCTGCCTTTGTTTAAGAGGGCCCTTTCTTTCCTTCAGGGGCACATTACTTTCTACAACTTCTTCAAATTTCTTCTTATCAAAGGATATCTCATTAGAGTTAGGTTTAGTCTAAAAGGACTTCTTGCCACTCTTAGCTTAAACTCCTCTCTTTGGACTTCAATTCCAAAAATTATGGCCCATATTGTAAGTAATACCCTTTTAATAAGTCCGTTAGGTCCTTTTTGGACTATAATGTAATGAAGGCTTTTGGTCCTCGGTTTCAAAATGGATATTACCGAAATAGTTTTTTATGAAAGAATTGCTCTTTAACCCGAGTTTACAAGTCAATAACCTCATAGGTAAAGCTAAAATTATGCTTGCCCTAGGTTCAAATGTAACTTTTACTAAGGATAAGTTATCTCCTTTAATCAGAAGGGCCTTTAAGGAAGGGTAGAATTGTGAGTAGACCATGAGCCATGTCTTGGTTGTAATAATTTTTAGGGGGAAACTTTGGTATTTACCCCGGTTTTTTTCAAGCTTGTGTTTGTAAGGGCCTTTATTTGAAACATAGGTCTTTATTCAAGATTGGGTTTTTGTACCCCATATCCTTTTGGGCTTTAAAGCTTTGGACTTGATCACCTTGTTTGTGTAGATCTATCTTTTTCATGTTTGATTTTGCACTTGCTCATTTTTCGTCTTTTTTATTTTTTTATTTTTTGCTTCTCTTTTTTTTTTCTTTTCTTTTTTCATTTAATACAAAATGATTATTCTTTCTTTTGGCTTGTAGCTCAAAGCATATGTGGTTTTAGTGTTCATAATGGATGCCTTTCTCATTATAGAGGAAATTAGTTATCCATGGCAACTATTGCTTTTGAATTGATGCGACTAAAGCAAGTACAAATTTGTTTTAACATTTTCTTCTAATAGATGCTCCTAACCTTCTTTTTACCCCATTGTGAGGTGGTTCTTGACAGGGTTTAATTTTTTAGAATACTCTTAGTAAAAGGCCAATGGGGTTGACAAAGGATTTTATGTTTGAGATGTTGAAAAGATTGCCTCACTTCATTTTGATTTGGGTATTAAATGCAAGATGAACTTCCTTTAAGGAATGAGTCCAATTTCCTCACCATGATGCCACTTGACTCTCAAAGTATATCAGGGTTGGTGTTTAGGATTCATCTTGCCTTTCTTCACTCTAAACCCTTTTAATTAATGAGATATCTTGAAATAGGAGAAATGCAAACAAAACACTTTATTTAAATCACTTGTCTTTTACAAACATCATGCTGACCTTATCCTTGAATTGAGTCCAATTAGATTGCCCCTACATCAATTAGGTCTTGAACTCCGTTTTTCAACTCCCGCTAGTTATCGGTAGAATACCCTTGCTGACCTATATGATATTCACATTATGCATTTGGGTCATATTTCCTCAGCTTGTATCCTAGCATTGAGGCTTTTTGTTGCAATAAGCCCTCATTTCTTAGTTGGTCAAAGACTTGAGATAATGAAGTAAGTATTTGAGTGAACTTTCTTCTAGGTATTTTTAGGCCTTTTCTATTGGGTGCGGGTCTTGACATTGTAGTATTTACATATACCCCTGAATCTGGTAGGGTTGGTCTTTTTCTAATCAACTTCTTTGTCTTTATGGCTTCTTCAATTTGGGTCCCGGCAAGTATAATGTTTGCAAAGCCAGCTATTGTATTACCCAATAAGTCTCCATAATATGGTTCCTCAAATAAGTCAATAAAGATAGATATTAATTCATTTTTAAGGAGAGGAGGAATCATTCTAGCTAGCATACCCCTCCATCTTTGGGTATATTCCTTAAACAACCCATTTTTCTTTTTTCTCATTGTGCTGAAGTCCTAAACTGAAGGAGCTATCTCAATGTTGAACTTGTATTGCTCATAAAATGCTCAAGCCAATTTTTCCTATGTATTAATCTAGTTGAGATCGAGCTGTATACACCAAGTTAATGCAAGCCCTATTAGGCTATCTTGGAAAGTTTGTACCATAAGTTGATTATTTTGAACATATCTGCCTATCTTGCGAATGTATAATCTAGTGTGTAGCTTTGGGCATCTGATCCCATCATGCTTTTCAAACTTTGGTATTTTGAATTTTTCTAGGTAGGCCTTAACATCAAATGTAGAAAAGTCAATGATCCTAACCTGCTCAAATCCATCATAGCCTCTAGTTATCCTCATTGTCTCAATGATTTGTTAGGTCAACTTCCTTTCCAATTCTTTTAAGCTATCTTGGTTAGTCCCAAAATTAATCAATCTTTTATTGATTGGGAATGAATATGTGTTAGGCTCAATAATTGGGTTAACTTTTGGACAGACCCATTCTAATTCAAAAGACACAAAACCTAGATTAGCCTTTAGATAGTTCTCTTCTGCTTTCATGGGTAGAGAGCCTCAATATTCTTTCCATAATGGGCCCTAGAGTGCTCTTCGTTTGATGTGGCTCTAAGTAAAGCAATACTTTCAGCTAAAAAACTCAACTAATCTATGATATCTTTCACAACTTTCTCTAATGAATGAAACCTTACTTTTGCAGGGTCAGTGCCATCAAGTTTTTTGTTATTTTCACTGTTAGCTATTACTCTAGACAAGAATCCTTACCCATCAGTAAGTTCTTTATTTGAATTTCTTTTTTTTTTTTGAAAGAATACTCTTCTTTTTAGGAAAGAGAAAAAATGAAATATAAGGATAACACTTATTTATAAGAAGAGAGAAAGGAGAAGAAAAACATTCCTAAGGGATCAAGAGCTTAAATCCTAAAAGAAGCAATTGGAAAGAGTTAGAGTAGAGGGTATAGAGAAAAGGACATGACTCTAATGATGTCTATTCAAACAAAAACTAATGAATATTTATAGGGAAAAGATTAAGACACTTTACAGATTTTTTTTAGTTTTGCCGATTTTGGAAAAAGGGTTCATGAATGCAATTCTAAAAAGGTCTTTAAGTTTTGTAACCTCATTTGTTAATTCATTGGTCACATTAAGCTTAAGTAGGGTAGCCTAATTAACCTTGACCGATGGTTATACCATAGCACTTGACGCATATACAATGGCCTTCTTCTTAGTGTCCTAAGACGGCCTAGGTTTGATTACATCTATCCTACAACACATGACACCCCCCCCCCCCTCTCCCCCCATATCCCAATGCGTGTGATATGCAAGATAATAGTATAAACAAAAGTTGATAGTAAATTCTAGGAAAATATAAGGAAAGAAGCTTCAAGTTTATCTTTTCTTTTTTCCTTTTATAACAATGCTACTTTATTAGCTATTCACCAAACCTTGAAGAATGTATGCAAGAAGGGTGGGTTTTAGAGGTACTTAAACTCTATGACCTTACATGTTTCTAAAAAACGATTTCTTGGTCACATCGAAGTCTAAGTGGGATAGTCGAACCGGCCTCGAACAGTGTTTGTCCCACTACGCTCGAAACTTACACAATGGCTCCCTATCCTAAGGTCTTAAGATAGCCCAGATTCGACCATATCTATCATACATTCATGGTACAAGAAATAAATCCCCATCCCCCCTCCCCCTAAAAACAATTAAATACATAAAACTAAGCTCGCAAAAATGTTAGTACAGTCATTATACAAATAACAAAGAATGGAAACTAAATTACACTAAGGTGACTTTTAGGGACCAATTTTAATTTTAGAAAGTTAAATGGCTAACCTTCTTAACTTCCCCAGTTGAGTTGCTAAGCCGTTGAGCCTAGTTTTTTACCTCTCGGTTTTATAAATTAAATTTTCTTTAAACTGATCAGTATTAAACCCTTACCTATTCAATACTAATCCTCAACTAAGGTTTAAAGAAAAACCATTTAATTTAAAAATGAATTGGAGTCACTACTCGATTAAAGTTGCGAAAAATAGTTAAGTTATTACCAATTGGATGAATTGGTTATAACTGTGCCACTAGTCTATAATAAAACTAATTTTTGAAATAGCTTTTGAAAACTAAGGATCAGGATTCAGGGGTTAAAAATTTTAAACCCTTATGTGTACCATTGACTTTCAAAATTTAACATTAATTTTAAAAATAATTTTTTTTAATTTCATAAAACTTAATTGTTAGTTACTTTAATTAGATAACTTAAGTAATCTAGGAAAAAGGAAAATTAGATTTTTTATTTTTTTCGCGACTCTATAAGTGTCTACATACTTGCTATTTAGGATCAGACGTACGTAGTTCTTTTAATAAAAAATTTAGTGGGTTGGTCTTATTTTAATTTTGAAAAATATGTCAAATTTATGTTTTTAATTCAATTTGGCTTATTTAACAAAATTTCTAAAAAAGAAAAGTCTTAAATTAGATTTTTTATTTTATATTCTTTTTTGAAAAATTCTAAAATGCCCTAAATTTGTAAGGAATCCAATTAGACATTTTTTATTTAGAAAACCCGATTTTTCTAAGTATTAAAAAGCAATCTTTATTCCTTAACTTATTTACTTATTTTTTTATTTATTTTATATATATTTATTTTTATTTTTATTAAACTTAAAATATAACTAAATAAACTACTTTTTCTTTTTCTTTTTTTTTCTTTCTTTTTTATTATTATTACATTTACATTCACAATAAATAAATAAATAAAAAGAACAACAACAACCAAATAATCAATTAAAAAATAAAATAGACTTCTGATGAGTTGGGCATAGGGGTCAAACCTAGAGTAGGTCGGTTACAGATCCAGGTCAGGTCAAACTCTGGTCAAGTCTGGTCATCTCTAAGCTCTCTAATGGCAGCGGCAAGGTGGTGTGATTCAAGGTGATTTAGGTAGAATTTTTTGTAGGTGAAAGCAGATTTGTATGTTTCGTATTAGAGATAGTGAGGGTAGGTTCAATGCCGTAGCTTAAGATGGTGGTTTGGCAATGGTCATAAGTAGTAGTCAGAGGTGGTGCTTAGTCCTTCGACATGGTGGCAACTAGATATGGAGGAGAGGTATGGGTAGGACTTTTAGGTAGTGAGGAGCTCGGTCGTGTGGTTGATTTAGGCATAAGGTGGTGTTTCGAAAGTGGATCACGGTATTGGCTAGGGATTAGTAGTGGATGTTTGGTGGCACTGCTAAGGGGCATGGCTAGGGGAGAAAATGGTCAGGTTTAGAAGCTTGTGAGGTAGGGAAGCTAATGAGGGTAAGGAACAGTAATGCTGAGCTATAGAGAGAGAGAAAGAGAGAGAGTTATGATTAGAGAGAGAAAACGAGAGAAAGAAGAGAGGGAGAGCTTGTTAATGTCCTTAAGCCCCTATTTATAAATGGATTTAACCTAGTGTCTATGGAAACTCAAAATCGGATTTGTATGGGGACATTCAAATTTTCAGTTTTTTCTAATTTTTAGAGCTCAGCTTGACTATGTTAATGTATGAATTTGAACGCATTATTGGTGCTAATTCATAGTATTTAGTGTCATCTTCATGATTTTGCCATTAATTTGGCGAAATCATGAAAAAAAATGAGTAAAAAATCAGCTAGAAGTAAGGATACTAGGCAAAGTTCTCGTGAGAAACAATGGGAAATATAGAGAAAGTGTTGGAAAGTTGGGGAAAACAAAGGGAAAGGGAGAGAAAGAATAGGAAAAGGAGGGAAAATGGGTGACGTCGCACTGATGTAGCACTAGGTCAACCATGCTAACTAATCATAGCATGCCACATATCATTACGTAACACGTGGCACTACGTCAGCACATCATCCAATTTGATGATGCCACATATCAGGATACATGGTGCAATCAAACCTTGACACGTGGCATTCCCTGATGTGATAAAAATAAAAAGGCTTATACATGCCTTCTCCAAGATTCGAATCCTTAGCCTTATGCCTAAACCAAATGCCAAGTCTATGTGCTTATCGGTTAAGCTGTTGGCTTGTGCCTTATCCATGTTGGCCTAGGTTAGATTCAAATCTAAGTCTAGGAATAACGATTTGACTTCTAAACTTATTTTAAAATTAAAAAATCTACCCTATTAAATTATTATTTTCTAAAATCTTCTATTTTTTCAATTTTTATGATTTTTCAATTTTCTAAATTTTTTCAATATTTTTATTTTCTAAATTTCTCAATTTTTTGGGTTTCTTTCTAAATTTTATACTTTTTTAATATTTTTGTGCTTTGTCATATTTTTGCATTTTTTTTATATTTTTCTTAAATTTCCTTATTTTTTGGGTTTTCTTTAATTTCCTATTTTTTGTGTTTTTCCTAATTTAGAACCTATTGAGGAAAAAATAAAATAAAATAAAATAAGGAGGAAAAAATTGGGTGCCTACACCACTTAATTCGATAAATAAGTCAATTGAATTTAAGTCAAATGTTTATGGTCGGTCTAATAGCTTGACTTAGATACTCTTGGGTTGTCTTCTAGAATAAGGCATCGTTGTTGGGCAGGAGTAAATTTAATACATGTGAGGATTTGATAGATAGGTTGGCAAGAGATCACTTTAAGATAAGGATCATCGTCTCAGCTTTAGCTTTAAGCTAGTATTCTCCACGTTAGTCTATAGAGTCCTCTAGCTCGGCTACTAGTGATTGGTCTAGGGGCTTGATTCCCATCATTTGCTTGAGGGTTGGAAAGATTTTCCCTCAAATTGAGAGGGGTTTTGGCTTCTTCTTTTGAGTTATTCGTGGGGTCTTCTTCTGTTGGTTAGTGAGGGATCAGATTGAATACATTGAAGGTGGAACAAATGCCATAGTCATCATGTAACTCGATTTGGTAGGTGCTACAGTTGATTTTCTTCAAGACTTTAAACGGACCATTAGCTCAAGGAGATCTATAAAGAATCTTTCAAAAATAACTTAAAAAATTTGTGTCCCGATTTCAGACAATAATTTTTGGTACCCCAATGGATTCATGAACTTTTATTTAAGCTGCCACTTCTGCACAATTGGGGTTAGTCACCAAATTTTCATCTCCCTTTTGCAAGCAATAGCTTGAGGAATCCTTTGTAAGAATTTCCTGTACACATGTAAATATAACGACATTAGTGGCATTAACATTATGCCATGTGTCTTCTGAGTCAAGAAATTTGTTTGTTGCCTCTGGAGTTTTAAAAACTATTTCATCATCCACAACCCGTAATATCAACTTATGCTCACTAACATCAAAAACAGCATTAGTAGTGGCTAGGAAGGGTCAACCTAAAATGATTGGCACCTCAATATCTTCATCTATATCAAGTATAAAAAAATCCACGGGAAAGATAAATTTGTCTACTTGTACTAAAACATCATCTATGATGCCTTTAGGGTATGTGATAGACCTATCGGCTAATTGAAGGCTCATGCGTGTTAATTTCGGTTCTCCTAACCCTAGCTTTTTGAACAATTTATACGGCATCAAATTTATACTAGCTCCTAAGTCTGCTAAAGCATTATCTACCAACAAATTGCCAAGCATACAAGGAATAGTGAAACTCCTTGGATCTTTTAATTTTTGTGGCAGCTTTTTCTGGAGAAGTACCGAGCATTCTTCGTTCAATGTGATGGTTGTAAGCTCCTCCAACTTCCTCTTGTTCAATAAAAGATCTTTTATAAATTTCGCATACTTTGACATCTGCAAGATGACATCAACAAGAGGTAAGTTAATGTGTAATTGTTTAAAAACATCAAGCAATTTACCGAATTCCTTATTCTGATCAGTGTAATTTTGCTTAAGGCATTGCGGGTAAGGATAGGAGGTTTGTACTCCTTCACTTTCGGTGATTCCATACTTTCTTTTGATTTTAGTGGCTTTGCATCTTCCTTACGGTTGACTTCTACTTCTTTCTCAACTACTTTCTCACCATCCTTCTTCTCCACTTGTAGTTTTCTATCACTTCTCAAGGTTACAGCATTAACATGTTCCCTAGGATTGACCACGGTATTCCCTAGGAGTGTCCCTTGTTGCCTCTTAGAGAACATTTTTGCAAGTTGACCAATTTGGTTCTTAAGGTTGCGATTGGAAGCCTCTTGATTCCTCAACGATGATTCAATATTGGATAAGCTAGCCTCATTGCCTTGAATATATTTGGTGAGAAGTTCTTCCATACTGGGCTTCTTTTCTTGAAGAAGAGGAGGTGGGAATGGTCTTTGAAATCCAGGTGGACTAAAGTTAATCTTCTACTAGCCTTGGTTTTGATTTCCCTATGAGAAATTGGGGTGATTCCTCCATCTTGGATTGTAAGTGTTACTGTAGGGGTTATTTTGTTGCTTAGGTGGATTTCCTAAATAATCTACCTGTTCCAGTTGTTCTTGTGCTCCATATCCCTGCATGCCAAAGTCACTTACATCCGATTACACTTGTTGAGGCCAACCGAAAGTGCATCAATCTTCTTACTCATTAAGTCCACCTTGGCTACCAAAGTAGTGGTTAAGTCCACCTCATAAACTCCCATAGCCTTTTGTTTGGCTCTAGTGCTTTCCCACTGATAATTGTTCATCGCTATTCCTTCAATCAGGTTTTGTGCTTGCTCAGGTGTCTTTGTGTTCAAAATACCTCCTGCTAATGCATCAATCATCTGTCTCGTAGATAAATTAAGACCATTATAGAAGGTCTGAATCTGCATCCATAGTAGGAGGCCATGATGTAGGCACCTCCTGAGCAAGTCCTTAAACCGTTCCCAAGTATCATATAGTGTCTCCGCTTCTAATTGAGCAAAACAAGGAATATCATTCCGAAGTTCAGCGGTCTTTGCAGGTGGAAAATACTTCTCCAAAAATTTCTTTACTAATTCATTCTAAGTTACGATTGAATTTCTTAGTAGGGAGTTTAACCACTGTTTTGCTCTACCCCTCTAGGAGAAAGGAAATAGCCGCAGTCGAATGGCATCATCCGTGGCTCCGTTGATTTTAAATGTATCACAAATCTCTAGAAAACTAGAGATGTAGGCATTAAGATCTTCATCTTGGAGACCGTCAAACTGAACATATTGTTGCACCATTTGTATGATGTTAGGTGCAATTTGGAAGTTATTAGCCACGACGGTTGGCCTTGCAATACTAGAGTCAGCTCCAATAAGTGTAGGCCTTGAATAATCGGACATGGTCCAATTTATTTCATTCCTGTTGTTAGCCATGTGTGGTAGATCTTCCTACTCGATGAATTGAGTGTTGGCCTCTTCACCTTCTTCCTTGATTTCAACAATTGACTCGTCGTTTATGGTCGCCATAATTTGTCTAGGTCGTGATTTCAAATTTTGAAGGGCAATTCTCTCAATTTCAGGATCAAGTTCTACCAAATCTTTTGGGTTATATCAAGTCATGCACTGCAAGGGCAAGAAATATAGAGTCAATTGCAACTCTTAGCTAATGAAAATAAACAATGAAAACAAAAGAAAAAAAATGGTTAAAGTAATAAAGCAACTAGTGTTCTTAATATCGAAAGTCCCCGGCAACGACACCAAAAACTTGATATGAGGCAAGTGCACCTATCGGTTTTAATATAGTAGATGTGAGTCCGAGTCGATCCCTCAAAGACTCTGAGAACTAATATTAACCTTAGCTTTATTATCTAACCAGAAAATTATGAAAGTTTGAATTAATTAAAAATACTAAAATTGACAAACTAACTTAATTATAAGACTTGATTAAGTAATTGAAAAAACGATAAAATTAAGAACGACTTCAAGAAAGTAATAACGTATTTAGGAATTATTTCCCCTAGCGTTAATCATGTGATCGCTTAAAATATATTCGATTCGGTTTCTATTATTCTTGACCGGAGGGATTCACAACTAAAGTTAATACCTTTCTCAAGCATATTAACCCTAATCCTAAATTATTCACCGGAATCTCTTCACTTAGTAATATAATTTAAAATTGAATTAATGTATACTGAATTTCCATATAAATAATTAACTTTTCGAAAAAAACATGTATCTGATCTCTAAGTATACATGTAATTCTCTTCAATTATGTAAAGATCTAATTACACATGCAATTTCTCAATCAACATGCATAATATCATATATTGATATTCTAGAATTATCAATCAACAATTAAACAACATAATTGAATCAAGAAAAGATAGAAACTTTATTGAAATTTATAATTCAATCCAAGAATCACATGAAACCATAGGTTCCATAATCCTAAATACTCGAATTCTAAGCTATCATAATGAATCTAAAAATGAGTTTCATCAATAATATAAAAATAAAACATGGAAAACTCCTTTGATTGATGAAAAATCTCTCTAATCTTGAAGTTGATGTTGTTTTCGCCTCTTTCTTGATGTTCTCCTTAAGTCTCTTTCTCTTCTCTTGTGTCTCTCCGTTTCTGTAATGTTTCTCTCTCTTTTTAAACCCTAAGATATCCTTTTATATGTATATTAAAAGGATTCTATTTTTGTCACCAAACACGGCCTGGGACATGGCCATGTCTATGTCCCAAGTCATGTAACTTTCTGCACTAAGGCAAAATTTTTTGCACAACTTCAAAACTTCATAACTTCTTCATTTGAACTCTGATTTGAGTGAAACTTGATTCCTTTTCTTCGTTTTCGATCCTAAAACGCATTCAAACCTTGAAATCAAAATTTTACTCAATTAAGTATCAATTTCTTTAAATAAAACCAAAAATGTAAGGAAAATACTATAAAATCACCATATAAAATATGTTTAAAATCAGAGTTATCATCTACCTAAACCCTTCATTCTTCTTTGTCAACTCAGTCAAGGGGGTGGCTATGGTATTGAAGTTTTTGATAAATCATTTATGGAAAGAAGCTAGGCCATGAAAGCTTTAAACCTCAATGACATTCTTTAGCGTTGGCCAATCAAGAATAACTTGGATCTTCTCCTCATCTGCCAAAGTCCTTCCCCTAGCACCATAAACCTTAGGAAAATCACATCTTTCTGGTAGAACATACATTTCTTCACATTTCCATACAACTTCTAAGTTCACAAAATGTCAAATACTTCACAGAGATGTTGAACATGGTCATTTAAGCCAACATTGTATACCAATATGTCATCAAAGTATATGACCACATATTTTCCAATTAGAGGGCGCATTACATGGTTCATCAACCTCATGAATGTGCTTAGCACATTAGTAAGTCCAAATGGCATAACCAACCATTCTTAGAGTCCATGCCTAGTCTTGAAGGTAGTCTCTATTCATAACCCAACTTTATGTAAATTTAGTGGTAGCCACTTCGTAAATCAATCTTTGAAAATATCTTGGCACCACAAGGCTCATCTAACATGTCATAGAGCTTCAGTATCAGGTATTTGTACTTGACAGTAATTCGGTTGATTGCTCGATTGTCGATGCACATGCACTATGAACCATCTTTCTTAGGGACAAATAGAGTTGGTACAGCACAAGAACTCATGAACTCCCTTACGTATCCTTGCTCTATGTGTTCATCCACCTATCTTTTCAGCTCAGTAGCCTGCTCAGGATTCATTCTATATCCAGGTTGGTTTAATAGGGTGGCACTTGGCTATAAATAAAGACAATGCTTAACGCTTTAGACTGGAGGCACTCCTTTAGGTAATTCTTCATAAAACCAATTGAAAAACTTATTTAGTAAGCTTCGAAGTTCATCAAGGTTGCTCTCCAAATCCCTTATTTCCAAACAAATTCTTATCAACAGGAACATAGGTTCCTTAGTTTTTTCAATAGCTTAGAGCTCTCTTCAGCTCATCACTAAGGCATTCTTCTTACTAGCTTTGGTAAGCTAATTGTAGGTTTTATTTGCTTAGGATGGGGTTAAGGTTTGCAACATAATATTCTTTCCATACTTAATAAAGGCATAGGTGTTCTTATACCCATTGTAAGTAACATGTTGATTGAACAACCAAGGTTATCCTAGTAATAGAAGTGAAGATCCTATGGGGACAACATCGTACGCTACTTCATCCTTATATACACTCCTAATATTAAATGGTACGGTTACTTGTTTAGTTATGAGCAAAACACCCTAATCATGAAGTCAATGTAGCTTATAAGGTTGGGATGCTTTGAGGTTGGTAGACCCAACCTCTTTACAAAGGACTGTGCAACGACATTAGTACAACTTCCCCCATCCACAATGATCATACACAATTAGCCTTTATTGGTATACTTAGTATAGAATAGATTATCCCTCCGGTCTTCCTTAGAGTTCGATAAGGAACTTAGTACTCACCTCAAGACCAAGGTCATCACTTCTCCTTGGTCAGCATAGACATAAGTCTCCTCTTCCTCTTTGGCGTTAGGTTTTCTGGCAATTTCTTCTTTTTTGGGCTCGCTTTTGTCAGTGCTATCTACTACATCTCCTTAAAGTACTATGACACATCAGTTTAGACACTCAATAGCCAATGTTTAAAGCCCAAGCATTTAAAACATTTTATCTCACTAGTCTTACGTCCGAAGGTTTGCTCTTTCTCATATATCCTTCAGGTTGGCTTAATCTCAGCTCAACCTGTTTGACCGGCTTAACCTTATTGGCTTTACTCAGCTATCTTTAGATCCGTCATTCCTGCCCTCGGCCCTCTATGGCTTCCTTGGCTTTGCTTGAACAAGTTGGCACAAAACTAGGGCTCGAGAGAATGTTAGCCCAAGTCAACTCGAAGCACTTCTCCTCTGTTTTTCGACCCTCTACGCTATCTTTATCACCTCTTCCAAGGTACAAAACCTATGTACTTCCATGATGTTGCAAATCTTGTATTGAGCCCAGAAATGAACCTTAATACTGTATGTACCTCTCATTCTTCGACGTCAGTTTAGATCATTAGCATTTGGAACTCTTTGACATAGACATCAACAGGTTAGTTTCCTTGGCAAAGCTCCTACAACTTTGCAAACGTATCTTGTAGGTAGGTCTTAGGTACAAATCTAACTTTAAATTTAGATCATCCCAGGTTCTAACACCTCACCTTTCATCTCTTATTCTGGTTGCATTTAGATTTTTCCACCACATAGTAGCATACCAGTGTAGCAAGTTCAACCTTAACAACATTTGTATACTCATAAAATTTAAACATTTTATCAATCTTCTCTTCTTACTCTAAGTATTCATTTACATCTCCACTTCTACTAAAAGGCAGAATTTGAATCTTGAAATTGTTTAGCCCTCGAGGAAATCAGCATCCTTGTCCTTACGCTTGGTAATAGTCAACTTCTTCTTCTTCCCTAAACTCTTCAACATGCATCTCCTTACCATCTTTACCAATCTCCTCTAACCCCAACCTTCGTCTAGCAACTCAGTCTGTTACTCCTCTAGCTCATTGCAGTCGAACTGGGTGATTGTTTCAATCACCTTGGCCATAATGTCTCTAAGGAGCATTTTATGGTAGGTTATGGTGCTATACACCATAGGGTTATCGTCTATTAACTTACATTGTTATAACTAGACTCTCAACAAGATTAGTCAGTTTGTCAAGCTTATCATCAACCGACCTTAGGGTGTTATTATCATTATGACCATGACCAGGTTAAGCACCACTACTTTAGTCACCAATAACACCTTAAACACTTACATGGTGTAGTACTTCTCATGTGGATTAACAACTTGCTAGCAACTTTAATACTAAATAATCACTCAAACATAACATAAACGAGCTTGCCCTATTTTTGTAATGGAAAACGAAATAAGAGTGAAGTAATAATGAAACTACACTTACTTACACTCAAACATACTACAGTAGCTACGGAGGGAACATAGCAACCATTAACAGCAAAGTGAACTAAAACTTCACTGTAACTTCACATATTCCCTCGTGGAACCATGCTTTGATACTAGCGAAGCTTTTGTGTCTAAGGTCGGATACATGGAGAAGCACCACAACAAAACAAACCAAAAACAATAAGGAAAAAGTTGGTAATGTCTAAGCAACTATCGAATGGATATGACGCATCACTCGATCTTACTTAGCTAATAATTTGCTAGATGTGACACATTGGTTCAAACTAAAGGGTCACTCGCCACTACTCCTTACTAAAAGGAATAGATAAGAGTTGAGGAATAATAAGAACACTAAAGTTGCTCATGTGGAATAATTTTATATTGATTAATTGATCATTTGTATACAAAAAATTAGGGGTTTATATTCCAATCCACTAGGGTTGCTTTACATGCATGAAAAAACTAAAGGGTATTCTACAATTAAGTTACATAAAACATATTAAAAGGGTTAAAAGGGGAAAAGAATATTTTGTATGAAAAAAAAAGAATCATTCTAGAATATTGTGTTAGAAGACACGTGTCGCTTAATGGTTAGATAGGAGAAATATGATATAAAATAGGCAGAAGCAGAATAATGTTTGCAATAAGGAGCCGACCTGATCTAGATCAGGTTAGGAGTAACTCAATTTGGCAAAGAAGTGAGTTGAATTAGAGTTAGATGTTTGTGGTTGGTCCGGTAGCTTTGATCGAATACTCTTAGGCTATCTTTTGGAATAAGGCATTGTTATTGGGCAGGAGTAGATTTGACACATGTGAGGATCTGTTAGATAAGTCGGTAAGAGATCACTTTGACATAAGGAGCCCTATCTCGACTTTAGTTTCGAGCTGGTATTCTCCACGTGAGTCCTTAAAGTCCTTTAGCTTACCTACGATTGGTTAGTCTAGGGGCTTGATTCCCATCATGATGTGATAGTTGATTGTGATTAGATAGATTATTAAGTATGAATCATGAGTGATATGATATGGAGGCAATTTGTCTACAAATTTTGGAAATTGGTGATAAAGGATAGCATTGAACCCTGAATACTTCATTAATGAAAGTGCCTTAGTAGACTTACTTCTTGATTTCAAGAAAATTTAGGCCTTTCAAGATTATGTCTGATAAGACTAAGAAGTTCTAAGTGTTAAGGACTGCTAAGATTTAGATAATGACTATAATATGGTGTAAAGGAAAGTAGGATTGAACATGATGATTCAATTGTAAGGTTATAAAAGTGTTGTATAACTCTTTAGTATAATAAGCAAATCAATGTAGGTTATATGGGTGAATATGGATAACAAGAAAAAGGAAGGGATCATGAATGATGAATTATAGCAAAAGGGGGAAAGCACTTTGATATTATTTGCAAATAGGCATGGATTAAGGTGGAATGCAATAATGGTTGAACTCTTATAGAGAAAATTGTCTAAATGACTCTCAAATAAGAATAAAGTATAATAAAAAAGAGCAAATTGTAGTAGGAGCGTAGAGTTGATCGACTATGAATGAGAACTTAAGGAATTGAAATTATAAGTAGGAGTTAAAGCCTTTTATGAAGTTTAAGGAACTCTTGGCACTACATTAAGCTAGTATTTATCCATATCTTAAATTGAATTATGCATTCAAGGAGTGTTGCATGTAATAAATTGAGAAGCCTACCTGAAAATCTAACAAAGATATGTACTTATCATATGATTTAGATCCTGGACTCTTAAAACAACATAAAATGAAGTGAAGAAAGAACTATGAAGGAAATAAAGTGAAAACCCTAATTGAACTTCGAAAATAAGAAAGTATCATACCTAATTGTGCTATGTGAAGGTCACATACCCATCATAAGATAACTACCAACTACTCAAACTATGTGAGGAGGATCCGAAGGTTCAACACTCAGCACAAATGTAGTCTCTATACACAAGATAACTATAAGACAATAGGAGACTTAGAAAGGTGATCACATGGGACCCTAAAGAATAATTTACATTGATTCCAAGATGTAAGATTGATGTGTAAGGCAAAGGATTGACTTATCCTTAAAATAATAAACAAATCATAAAAGCAATAGTTACTCTAATGCTTATGAGTTTGAATACATGGTGTTCCCACAATGAAGTGGACATAACATATGGGAATCAAATGATAACTAATAAATGACCTTATCTAATAAAATGGGAAGTTATAGCAATATGAGAACATATAAATGAAATATTAGATGATATAAATAAATGAGTTAGTTAGATGACATTAACTTAGAAAAGCATTGTCTTGACAAAGGTGTGACTGCTAGGCATAATCTTGATCCATTGCCAGTGGTGTATGATTAAAGGAGCAAAGACCAATTTTAAGACATACCGAGATCAATGGAACCTCACATGATGATGCTTACAGAATTTATTGAGGTAAATAAATACTTTGAAGATAAACCAGTTAAGCCAATTAAGATATAAGAATGGTTAGCTCGGATTGAGTAGTCATTTGAATTTTATAACATATCCAAGGACTTGAAGGTGACTTATGGGACTTTCATGCTAAATAAAGATGTGAGAATATGGTACGACTTCAAGAAAAGAATTATATTCAAACTTGCCTGTATAATAAACTCCAAGAAGACCCACTCCTTATGCTAAGAAGAAACAGGAACATCTGTGAATACAAATGCAAGATTAAGAGGCTAATGCATCTTACCTATCCAAAACTAAGATAGTGACTCATTCTTCATGGCAAGATTAGACTAAGAGACTCAAGATAAAGTAGAAGACTTTTAGGTAAAAACTTATGATTAGGTTGTTGAGAAAGGAAGAGTAATAGAGTATACTAGAAGGGAGTTCTTGGAAGGGCAAAATGAGAGAGAAAAGGAAATCTCGAAATCAAGCAAAGAGCCAATAGAACCTGATCACAAAGGTGATAAAAGGGCAAGTAATGTATAAGACTTGCAAGTAGATGAACTAATCCTAAAGAAGTCGTATCAAGTGAGTTGCTAGAAGTATAGCTAAGAACATCACTCAAGAGATTGCCGATAATTAAGGGGAATTGTTCTTATTATGGAAAGACTGGCCGTAAAGTGAAATGGTGTTTTGAGAGAAAGAATGTTGTAGTATGCCATAGGTATGGGAAGCACGGCATGACATCTTTGAGTGTTATCAAAAGTAAACAATTCAAGAGACTACCATGCACTTACCAAGAACACTCTTGTAGGAAGTGTTAAGAGGTGATAATGTTCTTTTGTCAAGATAACATAAAGTGGAAAGAAGGAAGGCTTAATTAGTTCTCTGGTGAAGTGTTGTTTTAGATGCATAGAACTAATTGCAGCTTTTTGAACACTCATGAATCAAAATGTTGTTTCATTGTATTTAGGTTATGTTTAATTTTATCAATGACCATCCATTGAGAAGTAAACTTTTCTAAAGTTTACATAAATGTACAATGTAATTAAAAAAGAATGTATGAACATTTTAGAGTATTATAAGAGAGTGACACTAGTATTGAAAACTATGTTATGCATGAATGCCCAATTAAAGAATAAGACTCTAAGTACAGAGTTAAAAAGCAACACCAATGGGGTACTAAGGTAGTAAAATCTATCATGACCCGAGGGCATCCTAGTCACAATAGACACCATATATCATATAAAAGACCACAGATTGGTTCCCCTTTCAATCATAGATCCTCCATAAAATATACAAAGTTACCACAACTATTAGTTTCCTAAGAGTAATTAGATAAAAGTGACATCATAACATACATATATTTAGATAACATTTAGATCAAAATAGTTACACTACATATAAGATACCGTACTCTAAGTTAAAAGTAAAGTAGCTATACAAGATTCTAATAAAGTTACACATAAGTCTACATATATATATATATATATATTTTATTTTTTTCTCGACGCTCAACTTTTTTCCCTCTTACTTAAGAACCTATACTAACCTCTAGCATCTGGTAGCCAGCGGCTACAAAAAGGTAGCCTTGCAACAACATCCACTATACTAAACCAATATATTCACAAATTAATAACCCCCATATGGCCTCTTCTTATCTTCGTATGATATGATGGCTAAAATTGATTTATGCAATACATGTCAATGCATGTTCTAATTTACTTAATAAGTCAAATATAATTAAGTTCGATTATTGTGTAACCAGTCAATATCATGACTTGTACAATTCCTATCCAATCTACTATGTACAACCAGCTTGTTATCAATATTTAAAGTAAATTCAGAATTCAACAAACAATATCATTCACATACATATTCTCAATCCTACATAATATTTAATTCATCATGTTATTTAGATTCACTAACTATACACACAAACAAGCATGGAATCATAGAGATTACTTACTCAATCATCACGTTTATCAAGCATCATAGTAGTCTTCAAGAAGATCCGAACCTGCATGAAGATCACCTGATTATTAGAAAATGGAAATAAGTAACTAAGTGAACTATTAATCCTAGATAATTGCTTATCTAAATCTACTTAGGTTTTTTATTAATTTTCCTTCAATTGAACTCATTAGTTAATCACACATAACATTTTTACCTTATTTTCGATATTCACGTGTTTATAATCGATTTTCACCAATTTCGAGTGTATGTTTACATGGTGGGGTTCATTTTGGATGTTGTGACTTGCATTTTTCAGCAGTGTAAAAATATTGCAAATTTTATCATTTTGGCTTAATTAATTATAAGTTGTTATTTCAAATTCTTCTTTGTATATTAATAACTTAATAAATACTTAAATTTTTATATTTTGCAATTTTTTCCTATTTTTAAGTCTCTTTTATTACAATTTACTTATTTTTGTTATTTTTATAATGTCGTACTTATTCAATTCATTTTACTATTTTACTAATTTTCTAAATAATTAATTATTTTATTATTATTATAACGAATTTTATTAAATTTCATTAAATGGCGATGTGGTAGCATAAGAAGGTGATAAGTGTCCTTCTCATGAATTTTCCATATTTTTCTAATATTTTTTGTATTTTTTAATTTACTTAATATTTATATAATTATATTTATTACTATATTTTATTAAAATTTTCAAATTAATTGTTTTTCATTTCCTTTGAATCTTACAACATACATAAAATATATATATATATATATATATATCTTACTTTATCTATTGATTTAATATTATGGTATTTTATACATATACTATTTTTTTATACTCACATACTTATACATAAGATACTATTAGCATATGTATTTTCTATGCATATATATATATATTTGTAATTAATTTTCCCTACTTAGTTATACATATTCTCTTATGTAATTTAATAGTATAACACTAAATATACTACATGTGCTATATGCCTATATATATATATATATATATATATATACTTATACAATACATATACCTAAAGTTGTCAAAATTGCGATTTTACTCATGTGATTGTATAAGTTTACAATTTTAGATAATTTTTCCAAGTTAACTCAAGTATAGAATCATTTTCGTATAGAAACTTACGTTTTTAACCAAGTTTACATATAAACTCGGTAAAAACTTATATTTTTTATTGAGTTGACCGATTTTATATATTCAAGTTGAATTGACTAAAAAATTTAAAAAAAAATACAACTAGCCTTTTACATGCCATCAACTATTAAGGCATTATAACATCTATCTTATCCGATTCCAATTTTTTACCTCTTTCTTAATCTCTCAATTTCTTATTTTATGTTCATAGCTTTTATCTAAGTTTCAGTTCTAATAACAATGTCTCTAAAAAAAACTATATACTTCATTTTATACTATCAATAACTTAAAACGAGTTAAAATATTTGGTTCCCTTTAATTTATAGCTTAAAAAAAATTAAAGAAAAGTTTAGTTTCAACTCTATTTGTCCTTCTTTCAAACATGTTAAATTATATATTAAGAGTTTATATAAAAAAAATCAATTTCTTCAATTTTTATAAATTTTCATCATGCATTTCATGTTTTGAATAACTACTATAAGTATTTCTATGATTTTTTAAAGCTATTTTACATAAATTGAAGAAACTTACGTTTCTATGTTTCGATTTTATAAACTCACTAACGATTGTAGGTAGAATTGCGAGTTTGACAACCTTGCATATACTTATATTATACTTGTATTTTTATACTTTATACATATACATATATATATTTTCTTTTCTATTTATATATATATCCATATGATAAAAATACTTAATACACACATACATATATATAGCCACATATTATACATATATATATTTATCAAGAAAATAATATATATACTATGAATGTATATGTCTATACATATACACAAATTCTTTTATGCCAAATATTGTATAATTAATTATAATATATATATATATATACACATACTAATTTATACATATATAAACACTTGTACATGTACTCTTTCTTTACAAAATGATAGAATACATATAAATTCACTATATATTCTTATGATACATATGGAGATCCTACAAAATACATGTATGCAAAAGAGTACCTATAACTAATTGTTACAAAATAAATAAAATATACATATTACCTACTTACTCTCTAAATAATTTGATGTGTACCAAATTGGAAAGCCTCCTCTTCTTCTTATGCTTGTTGAAAAGTAAGTGAAATCTTGAGGAAAAGAAGTAGAAAAAAGGGAAAAAAAAGAAGGATGTTTGGTGAAGTTGTTTTCCCTTTGAAGGTTGACCTTGAATGTAAAAAGAAAAGATAAGTCAAGGGGAGTTGTAATCGGCCAAGGAAAAAAAACATAATATAATCTAAATAAAAAGGAGAAGGGAAGGTAAGGAATGCATTAAATATCGATTTGATGGGCTTATCTAATAACTTATCTCATCCCTTTATATTTAGCACATGGACAAAAAAATATACACATAAGGCAACCGAACAAAATCTAGAAGATTCACATGGCTAAGGAAAAAAAATGGAGGAAAAAAAGAAAAGGAAAAAGAAGGAGAAAAGAAGGCAAAAGGGAAAATAAGAATAGAAAAAAAAATGGACTTTCGTAAACATAAAAATTATAAATTTAGTTATTATGAAATAATATTAAAATTTTCTAAAATTTATTAATTATATTGCTGCCTATTACATTTATATTATTTAGGAGTTATCTCAACGTATTCATTAACAATTTTACACGATTACGTGTATTGGTCAATAATTGTACTCGTTTAGGATTTTATTACTATTAGAGTAAATTTATTCATTTTATAAGCTTAAAGTAATAGTGTTAGCGTTTTTATTAAATTTGAGTTCAATCTTGGGTATTTATACATACATAGGATTTATGACTTTGTATATGATTTAGATTTTGATCAAAATTCTAGAGTTTTTATTACTTATAATATATTCAATTCATAGTTTAATGAAATTTTTATCTTATCTAGTCTTATTGATTCTTGGAGTTGTCTAACACACTTGAATCTAACCTAGGATTTAGATAAAAAAATTTACGGGTTTACATCATCCCTCCCTTCAAATAAGTTTTATTCTCAAAACTTGAAAGGCATACTTAGTTTATCAAACAGATATGGATATCAACGTTTCACATCGTCTTCTACTTTCAAGGTTGTAGATTCTTCCTTGTGATTTCTCTATAGTAATTTAACATATCTAATCTCTTTGTTCCTTAACTTTTGCACTTTACTGTCTAAAATTTTAACTAGATGTTCTACATAAGTCAAATTTCCTTTAATCTCACTAGTTCCAACTTAATAACTTAGCCGGGGTCAAGAATATGTTTTCTTAAAATAGATACAATGAAACACATTATAGATTCCTGACAAATTAGGCGATAAAGTCAACTGATAAGCTAAATTCCCGACTTGTTCTAAAATCTTAAAAGGACCTATGTACCTTAAGTTCAATTTGGCTTATGTCTTCATATGATGTATACTTTTAATTGGACTCGCTTTAAGAAATATATGGTTCCCTACTTAAAATTCTAATTCTCTTCTTTTCAAATTAGCCTAGCTTTTCTGTCTATCTTGTGCTTCTTTCATTTTATGCTTAATCATGGCAATCTTTTCAATTGCTTTTGTACCAAATTTAGGCCAAAACTATTTCTCAACATTATCTCAAAATAATGGTAATATGCACTTTCGTCTATATAGAACTTCATATGGAGGCATCTAAATAGTAGAATGATAACTGTTGTTATAAGCAAACTTAATCAATGGTACATGAGTATCCCAATTCCCTTTAAATTCAATGGTATAGGCCCTTAACATATCTTTTAAGGTCTGTATAGTTCTCTTCGTCTGTCCATCAATTTGAGGGTAGTATGTTATACTAAATTGCAACTTCGTCCCCATAACCTTCTATAGACTCATCAAAAATTTTAACACAAATCAGAGATCTTTGTCTGATACAATTCCTGCTGGTACACCATATAATCTCACTATTTCCTTTATATAAACTCAAGCCATCTTTTCTAAAGAGAAGGTCATATTGATTGGCATGAAGTATATTGATTTAGTGAGTCAATCAACAACGACCTAAATTGCATCATATCCAATAGCTATTGTTAGTAAACTACTTACAAAATCCATAGATATCTATCCCATTTCCATTCAAGAATAGGTAGTGGTTGTAACAACCTACTAGGTCATTGATGTCCAGCTTTTATTCTTTAGCAAGTCTTCCATTTTGAGACAAAGTCAACAACATCTTGCTTCATTTCATTCCATTCCACCAAAAGTTTCATCTCAAATCTTGGTACATTTTCATTCCTCCTAAATGAATGGTATAGCTAGAGGAATAAGCTTCATTTAAAATCTCTTTTCGAAGTTCTAGATCATCAGGTACACATAACCTGTCATTCATCTGCAATGCTCCATGTTCATCTGTTTTGAAATTAGTATACTTGCCAATTTCCATCTCTTCTTGTAATTGCTTCAAAGAAGGATCATTCTATTGTGCTCTCCGAATTCTTCCCATCAAAGTTAGCTCAACTATTATATTTGATAATTTAGTATCAACTTCATGCCAAGCGAATTCTAAATTCAATTTTTCAAATTCTTTAATTAGCTCTTTTTGGTCCGTAAGAAGAGATGCAAATTCATCATGATTCTATTTGCTTAACTCATCAGCCACCACATTTACTTTGCAAGGACAGTAACTTATTCCCAAATCATAATCCTTAATCAATTTGAGCCATCTCCTCTATCTCATGTTCAATTCCTTTTGTGTAAATAAATACTTAAGGCTCTTATGATCTATATATATTTCACATCTTTGCCTATACAAGTAATGTTGCCATATCTTAAGTACAAACACAACTAGTGTAAGTTCTAGATCATGCACTAGATAATTTTGGTCATATGGCTTCAATTGTTTAGAGGCATAAGCAATCGCCTTTTCATTTTGCATTAGTATAAAACCTAACCCATTCTTGGAACCATTGCTGTATAGGTGAAAGGCTTGTTACTATTAGGTAACACAGTATCAGAGTAGATACTAACCTCTTTTTTAGTTCTTGAAAACTTCTCTCTTGCTTCTCTATCCATTCAAACTTCACACTCTTTTGTGTCAATTAAGTGAAGAGGTAATGAGATCTTTGAAAAATCCTTAACATATTTCCTATAGTACCAAGCTAATATAAGAAAACTTCGGATTCTAGTTATCGTTTCTGGTCTTTTTCATTCCACAATAGCCTTAATCTTTTTTAGGTCTACGAAGATACCTTCACCTGTGATCACATGTCTAAGGAAAGATATTTCCTTCAACCAAAAGTCACATTTGGAAAATTTTGCATGTAACTTATGTTCTCATAATGTCTGCAATACTGTCCTTAAATGCTCCTTATGTTGTTCAGATGTAGTAGAATACACCAAAATATCATCAATGAATACAATTACTCATTTATCTAATAACGATCTAAACACATGATTTGACAGATCCATAAATGCAGTAGGTGCATTTGTCAAACCGAATGGCATTACAAGAAACTCATAATGACCATATCTTGTTCAGAAAGCTGTCTTTGGTACATCTTTAGGCTTCATTCTCAATTGATGATATCCTAACCTCAAATCAATTTTGGAAAAGATACGTGCACCTTGGAACTAATCAAATGAGTCATCAATCCATGGGAGTAGGTATTTATTCTTGATGGTTACTTTGTTCAATTCTCTATAATCAATGAAAAGTTGCAATGTTTCATCCTTTTTCTTATTGAACAGTACTAGCGCACCCTACGGTAAGACACTTAGTCTTATAAACCTTTGATCCAATAATTCTTGTAATCATTTTTCCAACTCTTTTAGCTCAATTGAAGCCATTTTGTAAGGGGGCTTTGAAATTGGTTCTGTTCTTGATACCACATCAATAACAAAGTCAATTTCTCCTTTTGGTGGTAATCTAGGTAACTCTTTAGGAAATACATCAACAAACTCGTTTACTACTCGTATTTCCTTTAAAGTTGGCTTCTTTTGATCAGTTTACAATGTGTTCAATAAACTATCATCAATGATGAATTCTATAGCACTAAATTCTTATATGCCTACCACAATAGAAGCCCCTTTAAATTCAGCTTTCATTCCATCGAAAGCTTCAAGCATTATTCTCTTTTCTTGACAATCCACATTGGCTTTAACAACAGTCATCCAATTCATTCCTAATATGGCATCATACTCATCCATATCCAAAAGAATCATGTTAGTTTTACTATCAAAATCCTGAATCTTCAACAAACATTCTTTCACCATCTCTTTTATAACCATAATACTTCTAGTAAGACTTTTCACCCTAAGACTAGTTTCAATAGCATTAGTAGTCAAGTCTATTTGTTTTATCACTTTAGGTGATATAAAGGAATGTATGGCTCTAGTATTGAACAATGTATAGATAGAATGTTCATCTATATTGACATTCCATAAATTATAATAAGAAAGTTTACTTTTACACTTTTATCGTCATAAACTTATCCTCTTAATTCTAAACATTTATTGCCATTCTATTATAACTTCATACTACTTACTATAATCTCAATAATGCATAGTAAATAATTAGAAACACATATCTACAATAAGTTCAGCTCTCACAAATTCTTTGGTTTCGCTAAAATCTTCCATTTCTTCTCCTGGAATATCCTCCATTTCTTCTCCTGGAATATCCTCATAAACCCAATCACTTTCTAAATTATATATACTCAGGCAGTGTTAGCTATAGTTGAACAAGTGTTTCCCAAAGCTGGTCCTCTAATCACTTTTCCTATTCCAAGATGTCCAACAACTGGTGGTGGTTTTTTTGTAGCTTGAGTAATGATAGATATGCATTGTGGACATGTAGTGGAGAAATGTCCAACTTTGTTACAAATGAAACATGTAACAATATTCTTCTTTGGGAAATCTATCAACTGATGTGAACTTTTACCATAGAAGAAACATTTGCCTTGTAGTTGCAGACAATCTCTATAATAGTGGCTTCCTTTACAATTCTAACATCTAATAGCTCCACCAGTATTCTTCCACCAACTAAGATTTAGTGGTCTCACAACCCTTCTAATTTTACTGTTGCTATTGCTTCTTGGTCCTTCTGAAGGTCGTTTACCAAACACATTGACCCTACGTTTGCTAGTTTCTTCACTTTATCTCTTTGTAGTGTCCAACAATTTAGCTTTTTCAACCATATCAACAAAATTCCTCGGTTCAAGTTCTAACAATCTTCTTTTCATTTCAAAATCCAATCCTCAAGAAAATGTTTGAATATTCAATCGATCACTAGTTTGATATCTCGATAGTGCAAACTATAGTAATCTATTGAATTCAAATTTATGCTGCTCCACAGTACATTTTACTTTCATGATATCTAGTAAATTCTTACTATATCTTATCCTTAAGCTTCTAAGAAAATAATAAGCTAGAAACTTACATTTAAAGTCTTCCCAAGTAATTGGAGCTCTGAAACTTCTTTGCTTTGACTCCTACCAGGTTCGTTCCCGCATCTTTAACAAATAAGTACCATAAGTGAGCCAAAGGTATGGTGGTACCTCGAAAGCTTCAAATGATCTCTCCACTTGATTCAACCAGTCCTCAACCTCATTTAGTCAACTGGCATGACCCTTAAAATATTTGTTACAACAAATAAATTCAGGCAACATACTGCACTACTGTTTAAGATTAAGGAGTGCTGGATGCATAATTCTTACTTGATCCACTAGTAGGGGAGGAGGAGGTGGTGGTGGTAAAGGCACTTCCCTATCAGCAACTGGTGGTGGTGCTTATGTAGATGGGGCACATTCTCTAGCAAAAAATACTCTTAGTAATTCATTTTGTACATTAATTGGAGCTAATATCTCATTAGTATGATCCTGCTGCACATATAGTTCCTCTTCATGAGCAAGTAAGGCCCTAATTAGGGGTCTCTGTCCATGCCTGTTATGACTGAGAAATTCATTTCCAATGTTCAATTAAAAACATTTAACTACAAGTAATTAAGTTTACTATTCAATAAATAAAGTGAAAGTAAACGTAACTTATACAATACTTATAGAAAGTAAGTTACAACTTTCATTTCTTGTAGGCAAAATGAGTTTACATCTATACAACCACATATACCTAGATCAAAAGATAAAGTTTCTAAAGTATAGTAAAGTTTCTCATAATACATTACTTCTACTATACCAAACTCTCAAATACATTCCCTCTTACCTAGGAACTTGTACCAACCTCTAGCATCCAGTGACTACAAAAAGGTAATCATGCAATAAAAGTCTATAAAGGTATAAGCTAAACAACTTAGTGAGTGAATCTCTTAACCACATTGATAAGCAAATTATACATACATTAAATCAAGCATATGAATGCATAAGCAAGTAGAATGCCAATCAAATACATACAATTAACTGGGTACTGTATGCAACTCAGATTTAATGCCCTCCAAAATTAGGGTTGGAGTATATACGATACCAATCAAATTCGGGTATTATGCCATAACTTACCTTACTACAAAACTCTGTGCTTTGTATTCAAATAATTGAAACCATTTATTTTAATCAAAAATCAAGTTCTAGGTATAATTGTGAGTAAGTCCTCACAATCCATACTTACCTTTAAATAAAGGCCTCTAGACTTAACCCTAAACAGAGCAGTTGGCACCTTTAATGCTTAATATTCTTACAGGCTAAGGTAAGGTCATATTGTATGTATATGCCATACTAAAACATTATATTCACAAATTAACAAACTTCGTATGGCCTCTCCCTACCTTTGTGTGATGCGATGGTCAGAATTGATTTATGCAATGCATGTCGATGCATGTTCTAATTTACTTAATAAGTCAAATATAATTAAGTTCGATTATTGTGTGACTAGTCAATATCATAATCAATACAATTCTTATCCAATCTACTATGCATAACCAGCTCATTATTAATATTTAAAGTAAATTCACAATTCAACAAACAATATCATTCACATGCATATTCCCAACTCTACATAATATCCAATTCACTATATTATTTAGATTCGCTAACTACATACACAAATAAGCATGGAATCATAAAGATCACTCACTCGGCCATGATATTTCTCAAGCATCATAGTAGTCCTTAGGAAGATCCAAACCCGCATCAGGATCACTCAATTATTAGAAAATGGAAACAGTAGTAAGTAATTGAATGAACTATTTATCCTAGGTAATTGCTTATCTAAATCTATTTATGTTTTCTATTAGTTTTCCTACAATTGAACTCTCTTTGGTTAATCGTATATAACGTTTTTGTCTTACTTTTAATATTCACATGTTTATAATCGATTTTCATCATTTTTGAGTATACGTTTAGACAGTAAGGTCTGTTTTGGATGTTGTAACTCGCATTTTTTAACATGATGTAAAAATATTACAAATTTTATTATTTTGGCTTAATTAATTATAAGTTGTTATTGTAAATTCTTCTTTGCATATTAATGACTTAATAAATATTTAAATTTTTATATTTTGTAGTTTTTTTTTTCTATTTTTAACTCTCTTTTATTACAATTTACTTATTTTTGTTATTTTTAAGATGTAGTACTTATTCAATTAATTTTTACTATTTTACTAATTTTCCAAATAATTAATCATTTTATTATTGTTATTATGATGAATTTTATTAAATTTTATTAAATGCTAACGTAGTAACATAGGAAGGTGCCATATATCCTTCTCATGAATTTTTCGAATTTTTCCTATTTTGTAATTTACTTCATATTTATATAATTATATTTATTACTATATTTTATTATATTTTTCAAATTAATTGTTTTTCATTTCCTTTGAATCTCATGGCATACATAAAATATATATATATACTTAATATTATGGTATTTTACACATATACTATTTATGTATACTCACATACTTATACGTAATATACTATTAGCATATGTATTTTTATACATATATATATTTACTTTTGTAAATAATTTTCCCCACTTAGTTATACATATACTCTTATGTAATTTAATAGTATAACACTAAATATACTACATGTGCTATACACCTATATATATATATATACCTATACGACACACATATATATATTATACTTATATTTTTGTACTTCATACATATACATATATATATTCAGCTTCCTATTTATATGTATATATATATGGTAAAAATACTTAATACACACATACACACACACATATATACAGCCATATATTATACATATACATATATTTATCAAGAAAATAATATATATACTATGAACATGTATATCTATACATATGCACAAATTCTTTCATGCCAAATATTGTATAATTAATTATAAGATATATACACAAACTAATTTATATATTCATAAACACATATACATATACTCTTTCATTACAAAAATAATATAATACATATAAATTTACTATGTATTCTTATGATACATATGGGGATCCTACAAAATACATGTATGTAAAAGAGAACCTATAAATAATTGTTACAAAATAAATAAAATATACATACTACCTTTCTACTCTCTTAAAAATTTGATGTGTACCAAATTGGAAAACCTCCTCTTCTTCTTATTTTTGTTGAAAAGTAAGTGAAATCTTGAGGAAAAGAAGTAGAAAAAAGGGAAAAGGAAGAAGGATGTTCGGTGAAGTTGTTTGCCCTTTGAAGGTTGAATTTGAAAGAAAAAAGAAAAGACAAGTCAAGTGGAGTTGTAACTAGCCAAGGAAAAAAGAAAAGATTATATAATCTAAATAAAAAGGGGAAGGGAAGATAAGGAATGCACTAAATGTTGATTTGATGGGCTTATCTAATAACTTATCTTATCCCTTTATATTTAGCATAGAGAGAAACAAATATATACACAAGGCAACCAAATAAAATTTGGAAGATTCACGTTGGTAGGGGAAAAAAATGGAGGAGGAAAAAAAAAAGGAAAAAGAAGGAGAAAAGAAGAAAAAAGGAAAAATAAGAATAGAAAAAAAAATTAGACTTTTCTAAACATAAAAATTATAAATTTAGTAATTATGAAATAATATTAAAATTTTATAAAATTTATTAATTATATCGTTACCTATTATATTCATGGCATTTATGAATTATCTCAATGTATTCGTTAACAATTTTACGTAATTATGCGTATTGGTCAATAATTGTAATCGTTAAGGATTTTATTACTATTGGGGTAAATTTATTTATTTTATAATTTTAAATTCATGGTTTTAAGGTTTTTATTAAATTCAAGTTCAATCTCAAGTATTTACACGTACATCGAGTTTATGGTTTTTGTACGCAATTTAGGTTTTGATCGAATTCTAAAGTTTTTGTTACGTATAATATATTCCAATTGATAGTTTAATAAAAATTTTATCTTATCTAGTCTTAGTGATTGTTACGGTTGTTTAACATACTTAAATCTAATCTAGGATTTAAGATTTAGATAAAAAAAATTTAAGGGTTTACAAAATCACTATGTTCAAGTTTAGTGACGAAACATTTTGTAAAGAAAGAAGAATATAAATCCTGCAAATTTTGTGTTCTAGATGTGCAATCAAACTCTAGTATATATAGATATTTTGTAGAGTCTACAAAGACAAAAGCTATTAAAAATGATAAAAATACCTTGAAACCCTAAAATGAATTCAAGAGCCCTAAATTAAGGTTTCGAAACCCCAATTACATACGAAAACCCCAAACCCCAAATATGTGTAACCTTAAATTTAAACTACAATTCAAGTAAAAACCCTAAAATCTAAATCCTAGAATCACAAAACCCTAATCCTATAAAATTATTGCTAAGTAAGCAGAATTAGGTAAAATCACTAACAAAGGAGTAGAGATGAATTAAAAAATAATAAATACTTTAATTAAGTCAATTAAATTAATAAAGTATTAAGACCACAATTTAACCCCTAAACACATGCAAATGGTGCTATATCCCCATACATGCACATGTATTCTCATAAACATGACATTATACATTATACTACATAATACGCAAGTACTTTTACTAAACTTTTTTTTTTCTTCTTAATGTGATTTAAGCTAAACAAGCTTCCTTATTTCCTCCCAAAATCAAGGATTACCAAGTGAACCCATGCTTTGAAAATTTGACCAAGTACAAATCAAATTACCCTCCTTCTCCTTTTCCATTCCATTGATCACTAAAGCAAGCTCCCTATCCCCTTTTATCTCTTTTTTTTTTTCATTTTCTCACAATTACACACTCAAACACACTCCACATTCCATTCTCCATTGAATCGATACCCCATTCCTTCTCTTACTATTTCATTGTCATCCTTTTCCTCAATTCATTTTTAACACTTTATCATATACCAACTTTAGTATATCTTAACTCCATCTCTTAACCAACATTTGAACTACCAAGTAGAGTTCTTTAGAAATCATTGGACAAGTAAAAACAAGAAGTTGAAGACATAACAAGGCCTCCTAGAAACTGCCACTTCAAGTGCATTCAAGAATAAGACATAGTATTTTTTTTTTCTTTATGTACATTTATTCTATGTATTTTTTTTTTAATTCTTTATATCCTAACTTATCATGTGTATTTTACTGATTTCTTAGTGTATCAGGAAAAGCAAATTTATTTACATTGGGAATATGTATGTATACAAAAGCATGATTACATGTATATGACTATAAATGAAAAGTATGTGTATGTGTGTGTGTATATATATATAATATTATGAATAATACATTTTCGTAGAAATTTAACAAAAATTTGTTTAAGATATATGTATTTAGTGGTGGAATGAATTATGTACATGGTGATTTCTTCGACATATTTTGATTTTCTACTCAAAATAATAACATATAATATAAAGTATATGTATACATACACTTTCTTAAAAATCTAACAATAAGATGTAAAATAAATATATACACATGTATATGTATATAGATCGAAATACATGTATATGTATTCTTGAGGTATTTTTCTTTACTTGGTTCCTCTTACAAAAATATTGACATATTGTGTAATATCATTACACTGTCATTTGTTAAATATGTAGATTTAGCAAAAATTGGAGAAAATTATTTAGGACAACCTTAACAAAACCCATGACATGCTTATCAATTTAGACTATGATTTTATTTTTCCTTAGAAAATAACATTGAGAATTTAATTTAGGTAGATTACAATAGTTAAATAGATCAATTACAAATTAGGGCTTAAATATCAAAATAATAAATTTAGGCCAAAATTTCAACTTTCAAACCCTAGAAGCTTACAGGTCAAACCTATACATGGAGGAAAAATACATACAAAATTTTGATTTAGTTAAAATTTAGGTAAAAGTTAAGCCTATTGATTTTTAAATTGCAAAAACAAGAGAAAGGCCCATTTAAGGCAAAAACAAAGATGTTTTCAACCATAGAGAGGACAAATAAGAAAATTGTAAAATTTAATAAATTATTTTAAGCCCAATTAAAGTTTAAGAAGGCCCATTAGTTATTAAGAAAAACTTGATTTAGGTTTAAGTACAAAATGAGCATGAAAAAGCCATTCGAAAAATATAAATTTAAAATTTTGGCCTAATAAGAATAAACATATAAAAGTTAGGCTCACACAAATTTTAGTCCCATTAATAAAGTTACATAAAGCCAATTTAAGAAACTTTATAAGAAAAGCCTACAAAAAGTGAATATGAAGTTAATCGATCCAAATTTAATAAAAATTTGAGACTGACGAAGCCTGCAATAGAAAATATGGATCCTAACTCCCAAAACAAACATTGGTAAGTGAAAGTACATTTGAAGACGATTAAGATTAACTATAAGATAATAAAAATTAGATTTGAAGTGAAAAAATTTATATACAATTAAAAAAAAAGCTTGGAATTAGGAATAAGGGGTAAATTAGATAAGATAATTAAATAGTTAATTAGGTAGCTATATAGGTATTTTGGTCTAATAATTAGGTACATAAAATAAGGTTGGGATTAAAGAAAATATGAGAATAGCGCATAAATTGTGAAATCAAGATAATCAAGCCAGCTATAGTGAAATTCATTATATACCTAGTTGCTATAGAAAATGCAAGTCTCATCTTCCAAAATGAACCCTACTACTGAAAAGTATGCTTGAAACCATTGGAAAATGACTACAATATCATTAACAGAATTAAAATGTCACTACAACAATTTAGGCCTTTTAGGAGGGGCAGGGGTGAGCTATGGTTTAAAATCACCCTCATAAAATAGCTAATGGAGCAGTCAAAATATTATACTAGTCATAATGTGCGCCCTGTAGGTAGGATGCTGTTATAGGCTATAAGGGTGGATAAAATCGCCTTCATAAATCATTGTTCCTATATAATATTGTTAAGGGGTTAAACCTACCCTCAAAACCTTATAAAATATATCTACCAACACATTTACAAGGACATATGTAACTATCCTTAAAAGCGTCATAGTGGTCTTAACTGCCCTATAATGCATTTATCAAGGCAGTTGTAACCATCTTATAAAACCTATTTGTTTGATATACCCATCTTTATTAGGGTGCAAATTACTACCCTATAAGGGTTCCTTCTTTTTTTTTTTTTCTAGATATTATCATCTTTTGTCTAATTTTAATGTTAAAAATACATAAGATAGTTATGAACCAATAGAAGAACCCTATTATAAACCAAAACAACTAAATCAAATAAAAGACAATCTTGTAACATTGAATTACAATTAGAATATTTTCCATTGCTATCCTTAGAGCATCATATTGTCAAGACAAAATACTTAAAACATCAAAATTGATAATATAAAGTACTATGAAATATTTGTTTTAATACAATTCCAAAAACCTTAAACATTTCATTTCATCATAAAGATAAATACCAAAACACGTACTCAAAAATCTCCAATCTTTGTTTATCCTCTAGATGATAATCTTTCAGATGTCACCATCTTTCTCAACCTACAGATAGAAAGCCAGTGCATATATTTTTGTTAAAATAATGTTGTATTACCAATTTTACATTTGACCAAAAAAAAAAAAAATGAGTTACTTACATAAGGTAGTAGCCAAGCAACTGGAATGCTAATAGAATCTCCAATGGTCTCTATCTAATTGTATGGTCTAAGAAGACATTCATTGTTCTTTGTACAAATACAAATAAAAACTTTACACTAAGTAGGATCTAATGCTTATCCTCTTACTTGTCATGATGGATCAATTTTTGGGACTATTCCCTTTGCAATTTTTTCTCTAGTAAATATACCTTTCAAAACAATAAATCTCCCCTCCTACCAAGAAAAAAAAAAGCATAAATACAATATAATAATGATTGCTGCTATACATAGAAAACCAAACTTTTCTATTTAATGGTCAAAATTACAAAAATGCAACAAAGATAATGACTTCTAAAGAAAGGAAACTAATACATTTGTTTAATTAATAAGAACATAAAGACATAACAACTTTTATTATTCTATTGACAATCTAACATGGGAATCACTTATACTAAGCAACTACAACATAATTCGTCAAATTTCAAAGCATTAAAGTAGCAATTTCATGAAAAAAGAGATATTATCCAATTCAATCATATGAAAAATCTTCTAAATAAAGCTTCTCTGCACATTAACTATATACATAATATCTACAAACATCATCTTGTCAAACCAAGTTGCCTCCTCTTTATTACTTGAGATTAATTGCCAAATCACATCTCCAACATCCTTCTCCAATCTTCTACAGCTACATATGTTTATTACATAAAGTAGACAAGTTGTTTTCTTTCTGATTTTATAGTAACAATAGTAACAATATCCATACTAACAACTTTCATCATTCCTCTTGTTCACATTATTTTCCCTAACCTTACTTACTTCAGTTAAGCATAAGCTGGATTGATTTAAATACATAGTTAACAAATTTAAAAAAAAAAAAATTGACTAATGGATTAAGTAACATACCTGCACTGGTCGTCACTTAAAATTTGGTGTTAGGGATAGATGCTCAATATTTTTTATTGGAGGTCTATCCTTTGAATTAGATGTCTATGATGAATACATGGAATGGATGGTACTTCATCTGAACTTGGCATAAATGGGGGGATCAAAAGACTATTTAAAGGCTAGGATGAGTTACTATCTTAGTTCAAAAGTTGCCTTAAAAGAGACTTCACCTCACTCATTTCTTATTTCATACTGCATTCATAAGTCATTAAAAAGAAATCATTTAATTCATGTTAACTATGAAGAATTTTATATGCTTCCATATAAGACCTTATTCACAATAGAATGTACATAACCTATGGATGGATAGATATTTAAACATGTTAAATAAATGGCTAATATATGCCGTAGAGACACTTGCTAAAAAATATCGAATAAAGAAATATTTTACTTTTTAATGCACTAACTTTTCTTATAAATATGTAATCAATGTTCAAAATATGAGAAGTTTCTTTTCCTAATGCTTTACGAATCTTAGTAGAAGATATGTGAAGTTTAGTTTAACAATTAGGCCATGTATAGCATTATATGAATAGATTTGTAATATTTAGTAGTAGGTGTTATTTAGATAAATTCTTATGTTGTTGTCCTTGGTGGTTCAACTTAGCTTTATCTAATGTGACATCTCTCTTAATTGTTTTGTATCAAGAAACTATGTAAAAACATGAGACTCTCTGCTTAGAACTGAGTAGAAGGTATTATGACTATCAGTTCTATTCTTCATAGTTCTTATCACAAATTTGAGGTGATAAAAAATCTCTCTAAGAAGGATTTTATCCACATATAATAAATAACATAACAAAATCTAATAATATAAATAACTCCACATTGGAACCAATGATTACTGAAGCCTCAGACACTTAATCCTACTCACTTCAAGCAAGAAATATTTAGAAGAGTTAAAGTAAGGTTCCCTTCATAATCAATAAAAAATATAAAAAGAGTAGGCAATGGTAGCATTCCAACAAAACGTAGATTACTTGATTAAAGCCCTATAAACAGTGGCTAAATAATGTAGACCATATATGCAATAAAACATATGGCACTATTTATATACATAAATGAGTGATAGCACACACAAAATACAAATGGCAACTTAAAGCAAAGAGAGTTGCAGATTAAATATGAAAAATTGTGCATAAGGTTTGTCTTGACGTAATAAGGCAACCTCATTTCCAATAGATCCAACATAATAATTTTTTGTAATATAACCGAAGGTAAAGAAACAACTACTATGGTTGGTAGAATCATTTACTCTAGTTCAAAATAATATTCTAATGGGAAGAAAAAAAAAAAGAGCCAAGATGATGCAAACCATGACTAAGAATAGATAAAGCCGGTCGCTAGATAGGTCCAAGTTTGTAGAAAGCTCGAAAAGGGTTAATGGAGAAAAGTACGAAAGAGGTAAAAATGACGAATGAAATAATAAGTAAAAACCTACAAACAGCTCTAGAGGATATGATGCACCAAAGAAACTTCTGAGGACATACGGCACAATTGAATATGATGTACGAATTGATCCAATGAGGTTGTTCATTACCTAACCTTATTTAAGGGAAAGGATAAGAGTGATGCCGAGAGTAAATAAGTACTGTTTATGCAAGGAAGAAAATACTCAAGTATATTAAAAGTACTCTGATCTTACAGCTATAAGTACAAGGATATTTATACTTGTAAGTTAGGATAACTTATCCAAAAAAGAAAAGACAATAAGGACATTTCTTGAAGGAGCAATGTATAAGAGACAAAAAGGTAAAAATGAATATACAAGGAAAATAATCATTAGTGTTACAAATTCTACATATGATATTGTATATGTGGCGATGCTACATTGACAAGGTTATTAGGAAATGCAGATAAAAAAGTATGGATAAATGGGTTTGTCCGAATAGGGTTGGCTTAGTCATCTCGTCTCTCTCTCGGCTTCTCGGTAAGGAAGATGCCAAGTAATTAGTCAATTTGACAATAGAGAGCAATCATCAACTTAGCATACCACAAAATAATAGGTGGTCATACAGTACGACATTAGAGGTGACTTGGCAAGGAAATACTCGGCCTCGATAAGAGTTGGTTGGAAGAAAAGGATTCGTCGTATTAGCCCCTCTAGTCCTCGGGCTCGACTGTGGGTTAGGGGCCCTGTAACTTGATTCTTATCATTAGGCTTGGTCAACAAAGACACTTGTCTTTTTCTTGTTTTGGACTACTTAACATAAGTTGCCCATTTGGCTTTTCCATCTACTTTGGCTCCCAGAAGACTTGCATGCCATATTAAGATGTATAGAATCTTTGATACTAGAAGCTTGTGATTAGGTTTATGATATTTTTATATTAAATAATATTGAAATTACTACTGCAATTTTATGCATTTTTTCAATTTATAAATAAAGTTTGAAATTATTATATCTAATTGAATTTTTATTTACCAACTATTACATGTAAAATACAAAGCTATCAAGTGACCTCATTCATTTTAAAAAATATAATGTGATAACAAGTCCTTTCTCAAAAAGTATAGATGTAGATAACAAAATGTAAAGTAGTGAATTTAACATGTTAAAACTTCGATCAAATATAATATCAACATTAATCTCTAAACTTCTTCGAAGTTTAAATGATGATTTTTACACTATTCGTCTTAATTTGGTATAAATGAAGGTAGAGGCAATATATATAGAAAAATTCAGTTGAGTGTACAAGCTCATAAATAGAAAACTTAAAGGGTTGGTCTTTCTCTTGCAAAAAGAAAAAAAAAAAAAGGAATAATCAGCACTTCCTTGAAACAAGCTTTGCTTTGTTTGATCCTTTCTAATTGACCGTACAACTATATCAACAATAGGTTTAAAGATAGATCTAGCCTTCAAATTTTGTAGCGAACGGCTTTATTCAGCAATCACCTTAAATAAACAGGAAGAAATTAATTCTAAAGACTTACAAAAATTCTTCCATGGTCATTGAAACACTTGGTATAATGAGGAAAATATCATGACAAATAAGTTACTACATCATTTTCCACCACTTCATCATATTTAGATGGTATCTTCTCTATTGTAGGTGTGTGAAAGAGTCATTAGCAAAGAAATGAGGAAGATAAAAGAAAAACATCTATATGTTGGTATGGAGGACTCATGAAAGATTTAGGAATTGATCTTACAAATTTTATCCATACACGGCTGATCAATAGCTAGTCATGAAATAATAGAGCTAAAGATCTTTTCAAAGAGCTAAAGAAATTGCTTCTATCTCAATAATGAAATCCCATTATACAAGTGATTTAACTTCCTCGTCCAGTGATATTTCCATTGTATTACATTGGAACATGAGGTAAATTTTTTTAACCATATTTGGTATTTAACTGTATGTTATCAACATTCCTCTTATAATAAGAGATTGCCTAAATTATCATTCAATTGTTGGAAATAGATGAAGAAGCTTAAGAGAGGAGAGAAGAAGAAAGTTGACTTGAGGGGATGTGGTTTCGAAATTGGAATAAATTTGTAGGGCAGTTATATTAAGTGTAATTTTGGGAAAAGAATTGGAAGCAGGGGAAAGTGATAAAGAAAAACATAGATTGAGGTTTCAGAATGTAAGATTATGTATGAAAGGAAGTAGTATTCTAGGCAAGTTATATGTCAGAATATGAGTTCAAAGGGATCATCAATTTACATTTTGAAAGGCTAGATTCAATGATAGAAAATAACTTAAGGTGGAGAACAAAATTCACTAAGTACTCATAGTAAAGTAATAAAATGATGACATCGACAAGTAGATTATACAACATGAACACTTTGATGATCTCATATTGATTAACAAACTCACATATATAGATGCATAATCTTATAACATCTAAAATCCATAGTTTGGACATGGTAATTCTATAGCTAATGCATTTACATGTTAACCATGATGTACAAGATCTAGGTGCTTATTGGGACTCTAGGACTTACAAATGATGAATGCAAGGGTAATGAGTTCTAGAACCATAAAATATCCAGAATAAGGGAAGTCCCACATTCAATGCTTCAAGCGTTGTCATACCAACTAGATTTTTCAATCAACTATGCCCTACATCATACTAGCATTACATATTATTAAAAGGATAGATTCATTTGTGGTGAAAGTAAATCGTATTGAAGAGTGATTGCTTTTCTATTTAACTCCTAAAAAATTCTTTGATGCCTTTATTGAGGAATTTGTAAACCAATTCACATTTTCAGCCTTTTCTAGGTCCCGCTAATCACTATATGTGTTCCATACCATGGTACCATTGAATTGGTTTTTCAACCATCTTTTGCATATTTCATGCCTAACCATCTCAGTTTATATAAGTTATTTTCTAGGATAATTGATGATAAAAGCTAGAAAGCCTTATTCCCAAAAAAATAACACAACCTTAGCTAATCTAATATTTTTAACTTGAATAAAATAAAGTCATCATAATTAATCAAAGAATAACACCATTTCTAGTAGTAAAGGGAAGAAAAAAAAAATTAAGTACCTCTACAATATGCTTAGTCAGCACATGTACAAGGTCAGATTGACATAAAGTCCTTACGAGTAATAAAAGTGCAGCATCGTACCTGGATGGATTTTGCAGCAGTGTGAAAAACTTCAAAACCCCTACTCATAATAGACATTGTATAACCAAATAAAAAAAAAAAGAAAGAAAATTTCTTCTATGCAATAAATTGTGGAAGACTTACCAAAAGAGGAACAAGTGATGTTTAGGCGAAGCATGAAGAGAAAGGAGGCCACTAATGTCTACCTTACGCTCTTGAAACCTACATTCTCATAATGCAAAAGTGATTTAAGGTTTCCACTATCTTTTAGTTTAATCTCTTCCCTAAAGAAATGGTTTTTATGTATGATTCAAGTACTTTAGGTGTTGATGCATCAAAGAGGAAAGGTGAAAGCATCAAACAAGATGATGGTGTAAGGGTTACATATAGAACGTATTGTGAAAAAGGTAAAAGGAGGGAGAAAGAGAGAGAGTAGGGATGAGAAGATGACACGATCTGCTAAAAGTGACTAGAAAGAGAAAGAGTATTGTTTATTAATTTTCCTTTTTAATGACACTCAAAAGTGAGTTTTGCTTTTAGTAAAATTTATAATTTCCCTCTTAATGAAAAAGATTGCTGCCTTTATACAAAGCCCAACCCCATAAGTATATTTAATAGCAAATTTCACCCAGCTACCCTTAAAGTGAAACACCTCATTAGATTAAATTTGTTGCAGTGTGGAAAAGTTACACATGATTAGAGATTTAATCTTAACTAAGGATTTATAATGGATTTAAGTAATTAAGTAGAGCCTTAGAATCTTAAAGAAGCCCTTTTTCCAATTGCTTATGTGGATTTTATTTATATTAAGTGACTTAATTTCTGAATTAAGAACCTCGAAGACTAAGACAAGTAAGTAAGCAAGTTTAAGTAACATAGTTCTAATGATTTGCTACATACTTATGCTTGATAATTGCTTGTTGTTTTGCTGCTTGCTATTGATTGTTTATTTGAATGACTATTTTTCCTTCTATGCTATCATCAATGTAATCGTCTCTTTAAATTGGTAAATATAAATATTTTTCCAAAATAACCGATTATATTTATTACGTGTTTATGCTTTAACCAATGTATTTTTAAGGAGAGCTAGCTTTGCTAATTTTACAAATGGATTGAGAAAAGTATTTTGGAAACATTCTTCTTGTATAGAAAAAGATTCCTTTATAACTCTGGCTTATACTTGTAGAGACTGCCAATGATAATTTTGATCATTTAGGCAAGTTGGTAAATCATCTGTGATTGATTTATAATGAGAAGACTTATACAACATGACCTTGGAGGGTATTGATTAATTTATAGTTAGTGAGCCCATAGGGCATTATATGCAATTGTTTGTAGTGGATAGCCTAGTTAGGATCTACCTAGTTAGATAGGTAATGTTTTCTTGATTAGGGTAATAGTTAAGTGTCATATGGAGGAACGATGTCTCTAGGCAACCTTATGCAGGTAAGTTGAGATGCCTTATGTAAGTAAGCATGGAGGATAATTGATAAGTATACGACATAAATCTACACTTTCCATGGTTTTAAACTCCCATGGATATGTTGTTTTCATTTATTGCATGTGCATTCATTTCATTTGTAGATAGATTTGCATATATGATAATAATGTGTGATAACTTGCTTAAATAATAGTAATGAGGGATGAACTCTATCAGCTATGGTTTCTCATTCATTTATAACTTCTTTGCAGATAAACTTTAAGTTGGGACTTGGATAGGAGTTGAGTGCAAAGTGTAGTTAGTGGGGAGATAGAAATAGTAAAAAGCTTTCATAGTCAATTCAGCATATTCTATACAATGCATATCTATTGTTTAAAATTTTGCAACCTTATTAAGTTTTAGAATTTTAAGATATGTCTACCTTATCTTACTATATGGTAAGAGATACTAACTCTTTGTGGTTCTAATGAACTATGGTCTGTTGGGATCTGTAGTTATTTGTATTTTATGATAAATTAATAAAATTAAAAATCATAGCTATAATGATTAATTAGAAAAAGTCTTGCTACCCTTGACTAGAATGCGATTCCCATATCACGAGTATACATGTGATATGGAGATTTTAAACAATCCTATCAACCTCAGTTTAGAGTCATAACAAATTAAACTCATGAAGCTTTTAGCTTAGTAATAGATTAATGAAGGGGAACTCATGATGAGTAAGGATTTATTTGCTAAATGACAAAATCGGCTTATGGATTATATTAGTACATATGCAAAGGGAATAGATGTATTTAATTTATCATAGAGGCTAGAGAAATACAAAATACAATAATAAAGACGGAAAAAAACCTAAATGTGGATGACATATACAAAAAATTTAAAATGGCATCCATATATATAAACCTAAACAATGAAGAATGTACGATACATATTACTATACTATTATATATATGTGCTTCATGCTAATTGTTTGAATTTGGGAGTGGACATGATCTTGGGTGTTGCTACTTAAATTTCACCGATAGGGATTGCTAGAATTGGGCTTAGATCTACAAGACAAGACATTGTTACTGGATGCTTAAGGTTTATTTGGTAAGACCACCCCAATACTTAAATTAATATCAATAGGATTAGGGAAAGGAAGAGAGTAAGATGGGTAATATAAACATATATAAAGTATCTTATTTGTAGGTTTTGACCCTATTTATAGGCTTTATAGAGAGAATCTTGGATGAGTATATATATAACTCGGTTAAACAAATGTATCTTTCAAAGAAATATGATATGAGATTCCCGAAAGTGACATGGCACCTCTAATATTTCCACTTAGTCAAATTTCCATGATGTTCCTTCATACCGAAGGTCCAAGCTTTCCAATTGACCTACTAAGGTTCGACGTCCCCATGAGATAGATATCATGAGCTTAATTATGGTATAGGAATTGAGGTGTCAACTCAACCTTCAAGAGGTCTGGGGATGGTTGAGATCAATCCTACCATGGACAGTCTTCCACGACTAAGATTTAGATTACCTTAAACCTATCATGGGTTGTGATTTGTTGGCCCCTAATCCATAGAAGATGGAACAAGTCATAGGAGTCATCCATCTAAAATTGCCTATAAACATTGGACAATTGCTCTTTTGGATCAATTATTCCATTCAATGTATCCGTGCCTTTAGTGGATTTCTCTTCCACTTTTACTGCCATTTGGATGACTTATATCACATAAACATACCACCAAATTTAAAAAAAAAAAATCATCAATATTATTTGCCTAGTTTTATTACATACGGTCACCATGCATGGTAATGTAATGATGCACATATTATGTATATCAAATTTGCACTCCATATTTATAATAGGTGATGTGTAATATCCAAATAAACAAACAAATATAATTAATGCCTTCGTGCCAAAAATTAAATAATAAGTTTCATAAATTTAATTAATAGAGAAGGCATATATTATAATTGGTGGACACGTATTCTATGGAAACAAGGACAATGGTTTGAATTTACAAATAGTTCGTGGCACCTATGATGCCTATATATAGTAATCTTCTATATTAAAGTGAATAACTTAAATTATAACATAGAGGCCGCAGAATAACAATTAGCAGATGAAATACATAAAGAAAAAAATGGAAAAAAAAAATAAAATAACTAAAGGGATGACATAGATAAAAATTTTGAAACGGTATCCCATATATAAATCTAAATAATCAAAATCGTCCGATAAATACTGCTCTACATTTATATATATGTATTTCATGCTGATCGTTTGAATCCGGGAGTGGGCATGATCCTAGGAAATTGCTCTTCCGTATCGACCGTTCGATTCAATGCATCCTCACCTTTAATTGATTTATCATCGTTTTTCACTGCCATTTGGATGACGTATATCACGTAATCATACCACGAAATAAAAAAAAAAAAAAAAGCTATATCAATATTAGGCGCCACGTACTAAACACACGTAATATTTAATAACTAGTAAAATTATTTTCACCATGCATATAATAATAAATAGTTTTTAAAAACCAATTTTGTTTTTATTTTACACATATTGTATGTGATAAATTTACATATCATATGTATAATATGTGATGTGTAATATACAATATGAATAAGTAAATATAACCAGTGCATTGATGCTAAGAAAAAAATAAGTTTCATAAATTTAATTAATATAGAAGATATAGATTATAATTGAACTACAGGAACCTGAAACCATTTAGTGAAGAAAGAATTAGGTCCATAAAAAAGGGAAAAAAAAGAAAAGAAAATCTTAGCGCTCTTGAGTATATGCTGCATGCTAAATGAAAGGAAAAAATTAAACGAAGAAATTAGACTAGATGTTGAGAAATACGGGGCTTACCATGGGCCGGATACAAAATGAGCATTGCTTTTCCGGGTTTAATTTCAGACATAATGTAATGGTGTTGCAGCTGAACTATGTAGAGCTGCTTCAGCCTGTTCAGTTCCATCTCGTTCTCTTCTATTTCAACTGCGTAAAAAATTTATCTTTATGAAACCAAATTAACAAACAATTATATGTATTCGTTAAAACCCACTAGACATAGAGAGAGAGAGAGAGAGAGAGAGAGAGAGAGAGAGAGAGAGAGAGAGAGAGAGAGAGAGAGAGAGAGAGAGGGGTATGCCTTCACTGCGAAATCTTTCGTTGATGCAAGCAAAAAGTTGTTGAGTCAAGCTGTTGTTTTCCTGTTGTAGCATTGCCATCTTTCTCTCGTACATGGACACCTCGGAAGTAAGGACCATTATCTCTTCCTGTCTCAAGCATTTTATGAAATGGTTTTCATGACCATTGCCATTACTATGTGTCTCATACATAAATGTTAGTAAGTGTTCTAAGTGTACTTGTTATAAAACTAAATGTAAAAATTTTCATAATCTTATGCTCTTATTTTTTTCCATACAATGGATAATCAAAATGGGAAAGCGTAAAATTTCTTTTCTTAAATGCTTCGCAAGTGTTTTCAAAGCATTTATTTATGGGTACTTATTAGAATTGAAAAATAAGTACCTTCAAATTCCTAACTTTTTCCTCCATATCAGCAATAAACTGGAGCTTCTTCAGCCTGGATTTTTGTGCAGAAACTCGGTTTGAAAGGATTCTGAAAATGAATAAAGGCCGTCGACGATTAATCAATGTGTAAATCAATATCAAGTTAAACAAGATACATAAGAAAAGGCCATTGAAGGATGACCGTTTAAGCTTTTGAGGGTCCATGATGGGTGGAGAGACCACATCATTTGTCTTTTCTTGCTCACAGTCACCCATACTGCTACGTCCACACTTCTATTGGAATTGAACAAACACACACACTCTCTCTCTCTATATATGGTATATTTGTGCATGTCTCGCGTGTGTCTCACATCAACAACCTTAATACCGGGGAGTATCGTACAATTCTCGTGGAAGACAACGATGGTACAGAGGATGTACAAATAAAGTATAAGTGTGTAACGAGCAAAAATCACAAAACAACAACAATTTTGAAAAGTTTCATGCGTTCAGCTTTTGATTGGTCTCTTACGATATGGAGTTTCGCCATTATCTCTCCAGTAAGGGACTTATACATCCTATAAACGATGATTAGTTCCATCCAAGAAAAAAATTATGGAAACTCTAATCATTACATTACAACTGGCCTTTCAATGTCACATGCATCACATGAACATATTGTTGCAACTAATAACATAGAGGCCACCGTAAGTAATTATAAAGTTTTGTACCATTATTGGTATTTGTATACCGTTCAACTAACCATGCATAATAATATTATTGAATTTTTTTCTATAAGTAAAGATACAACCTTTAACTAGAAAAATAGGTCCATATATCAACCATTTGCTCTTACTTTTTATTGTACCCCCCCCCCCCCCTTCCCTTTTTTTTTTCAATATACAAAATAATTAAGCCAAATCATGGAAAAGTTATCCCATAACTCATAAGTGGATAGTATTTTCTTACACATAAAAAGAAAAGTAGTAGAAGTTATATTTATTTAGGTAAATATTACACTTAATGTCTAAATTTTGTTTATTTTTATAGTTAATTACCTAAAATTTAAAATTATTGATTTGGTGTCTAAACTTTATCCAATTTTTACAATTAAGTACCTAAACTTTACCTATTTTTAAAATTAACTATCCAAACAAAGTTAGGCAACTTGCATTGCCACATGAGCCATAAAATAAAAGCATGTTTGGGTGTAGAGCTTTTGCTCCAAACAACTTTAGCCTAAGGGATTTGTGGAGGTAGAGGAAGAAAGAACTCATAAGTTGATTTGATAGAAAACACACCTAAAGGAGGGGGAATCCAAAATAGTTTGTCCCATAGGACTTGGGTTAGGGACCAAATCACTTGGAATGTGCAAGTTTTCTAAGAAAGAACCAAAGGGAAGGTTCCAAACTCTTTCATGGATGATGGAATTTAAATTGGTATTTACATAGAGCATTGATATTTGGCCTTCTACTCCACAGGGAATTTCTTATCTTTTATTCAATAATCACAATCACATATTAAGGAGGCACAAAGATGGAAGCCCAATCACTTGTAAGGAAAATGAGATAGATTTTACAAGTTGGAACCAACCCACATATGATAAGAATTTTGAAGTCCATGAGTCAATTCTCAAGAGTTTTTTTTTAGAGAGCATCATAATCTCCTTTCTTAAACTTCATAGATATATGAGGTAGACTAAGGTACTTAAAAGGCAAGGATCCCTCTTTGAAGTGGGTATTCTCCATCAATACAACCTTCTCTTATTGCCTTAAATTGCTAAAGAAGATGAAGCTCTTCTCTTCATTTGCGTAGAGTCCTGATAACCTCTAAAATAAACTCAAGGAGTCCTAAACTCTTGGAAGACTCTACATTTCCTTTCACAAAAAAAAAGGAGATCATTTGCAAAATGAAGATGAGTTAGCTTTGCAAATTTACATTTCCAATGGAAAGAGAAGAGAGGATTGCTAGCCATTTTCCTTCAATATTCAAAAGAACTTCCATGCCTAACACAAAAACGTAAAGGGAAACTGGATCCCCTTACTTTAAACCATGCCTATCAAGCCCCATATATGCTGATGGAGAATCTAACAATAGAGATGCACTACTCTACAAGCCTCCTAAAGTGAGGAGGAAAATCCATGCTTTCCAAAACCTTTAGCAAAAAGTTCTAACTTATTGTATCATAAGCTTTATGGATGTTTGCTTTTAGTTTACACCAAAGAGGTCCCTTATTTGATGATAGCTTACTATTAAATCTTGCTCCATTAAAATATTGTCAATAATTTTCCTTCCTAGGACAAAAGATGCTTATTCTTTCCTAATGAGGCTAAGTGACACTTCTTTCAAGCTAAAGGTAAAAACTTTAGAGGTAGCCTTGTAAATAACATTACAACATGAAATAGGTCGAAAGCCAGCCATTTGAGAAAGGTTCTCCAGCTTTAACACTATGGATGTAATGATATTATTCACTTCCTTAAGTAAATAACCTGATACAAGAAATTTGTTGATTGCTTTTGTAAGGTCTTCATTTATAATGTCCTAAGAGGCTTTTAAAAATTTGCTTGAGAAACCATCGAGACTATGAGATTTATCATGAAATTGTAAAAAGAAAGCAAATTGTATTTCTAATCCTCAAAAGGTACATTGAGCTTCTCAACCTACTCAACTGTAAGCTTATTGGTCATAAAGTATTTAACTTCATTTAGAGACAGTTGAAAACAATGGACATCAAATACATTTTTGAGAAAGTTGGTTGCCTCTTTATGGATCTAGGTTACTCTTATTGCTACTATGCCATCCCTATGATGAAGGCTATGGATGGCGCTTCTATTGTGGTAATTAATCATCACATTGTAAAAGAAGGTTGTGTTTTTATCTTCTATCTTCAATCATTACACCCTTGATTTTTGTTTTGAAAAACTTTCCTCTGTACATCTCAAGAAAAACTAACATTTGAAAGCTTTGCATTCATCTTCGTAATAGATGTGTTATAATGGGCCATGATGGAAAATTGAATGGTTCTTGGTGGTCCTTAGTGAGCTTCACTTTATTTGAAATGTTAGAGAATGTAGATGTGTTCAACTTCTTTATTTTTGACTTAATAATCTTAAGTTTGTAGATCACTTGAAACATTTTCAAACCATCAACTTATGTTCTCCAAGTACTAGCCACTAAATCTTAGGCTTGTAGGTAGTAAATTGAACTTTAAAACTTTAGGTAGTTTATTATTGAAATAAGCAAAATTTAGGTATTACATGTGATTTAACACTTTAGAAAATTAAGAATCAATTAGAGAAAATATTTTGCTAGAAAAGGGAAATGTTGATTATTCCCTTAACCAACAAACTATTTGGCTGGTTATAAAACATATAACAAACTTTGTCACTTAAAAGCAACAAATTTTTTGCCTATATTTATATATTTAAAAAATTCCTAAATATGAAGTCTATTAGATATTTAATTTGGTAAATTTAAATTAATAATATTCATAATTAATGTAAGTTTTGTAAATTAAATAATAATACTTGATACAATACACTTGCTAAGATCTAATTATTATTACTCAATTAGTAGAGAAATTAGAAATACAGTAAGTGTCATCAAACGGTCTCATGAAGCATATGTTATACTACATAGTATAGATGATTAGATTTGTCAGGATCATAGCAATCAAATAAACAAATCTATTGAGCCGATGGAGAAGTAAGATCTGAACCTAAATTTGCATTATGTGAGATCAATTGGAGAACTAGTAATAGAATTTATAATTTGGTAGTCTTATGGAAAAAGGATAGAATAAAATGGATGCTGCTATGATTATTGTAATGATTGACCACTTCAGAAGCTTTTGCTAAGTTTAGATAAGTCTTTGAGGCTAATGCTACGATAGACCACCTAGGGTAAGGTAAGCAACATTTATTCACCTTTAACTCTATCACCTACAGTTTCACTTTAGTGACCTTTGGCCATAATGACTATTCACTATTAGACCATGTAAGATATACTTACATGATCATCATTGCAAAGGTAAGATCAATACTCTATATCTTAATCTTTACGGTAATAACTCAATTTACATCTAAGTACCTCCACCATGATTTCCATATCAGGCTTGGACTTACCCTTTTCTCTTCTATGTATGTATCATGGTCTATGTTTTGTAAGGGAAATAAGGGTTTTTAACTTAGGACTTAATGTGAATTAAATGATATCAATAAACGTCTTGTTTATAGCGCAAGGTAGTCTCTCAAGGTACTGTTGACCTCCCGTTGGTGAACTGATCGAAAGCTGATGCTACTCTCTTGATAATAGCCACGACAAGTAAAAACTAGTTGAGAAGTTAAGCTTATCGATTATATAAAAGACAGTGATAATGCTGGTTAGCACACCTAAAGCTAAAAGGGTTTAGAATAGCCTTAAGAAGATAGGAGGGGAAAAGACTAGCTCGCTATCCATAATACAAGCGAATACAATGAAGGATAGGGCGGTCGAGCACTACATGAGCACATTAGGAGAGGTAAACCTCCTAACCCTTCATAAGTGGTATCAAAATGCAAAGTTCCAACTAGATGAGCCACCTAAATAATACTCAATGTATTGAATGAAGTAGGGTAATTCTTATTCACAATTGAGCTCATGTCAATAAAGCTCAAGGGAAGGGGTACTCATTAAGTAAAAGCCATCGTTGCTAAAGGGGGTGACTATATTGTGACCAATATTGTAATAAAACTCTACCAAATCTTAAGAAAATGAAATATAATTCAAAGGAAAAACCGTACTGTTGGGCCACTTAATAAGAGACATTCTCAAAGGATAAGAGGGGAAGGTGAGGGTGAAGGTAATGGCAAGGGTAAGGGTGAGAGGATGCTTATAGAAGCCCTAAGTCTTAGTAGAGATGATTTTGGTGTAGAGTTAAGCAATAGAGTAATAAGGTTAGTGATCTTAAAGGAGTAGGGTAGTAGCGAAAAATTAGCCTCACGATAAGAGCATCATAGATTTAAGTAGGAGATAATGTCATAGTCTATGTTTTAGAAGGGAAGTAAGGGCCTTTATGTTGAGGCTTAATATAAAGTGAGTGGTGTCAGCAAGCAGTTTGTTCATAGGGTGAAGTAGTTTCTCAAGGTGAGATTGATCTCCTACAAGCAAACTAGTTCGGTGTTAATGTTGCTCTTTTGATGATAGCCATAGCAAGTTAAAAATAGTTAAGAAGTTGAACCTCCTAATTATATGGAGGTTATTGGCAATGTTGATTGGTACTCCTAAAACTAGAAAGGCTTAGAATAGTCTTGGAAAAACATGAAGTGAAAAGATTAGCTTATCATTCGTAATACGAGCAAATATGATGAGGAAAATGATGCTGAAGCGCTACATGGGCACATTAGGAGCGGTGAACCTCTTGACTCGTAGCATATAGACCTGTCATCTTCGACTCGCTTCTCCACCATCTTATTCTACATAGGACTATTAACTTATAGCTAAACCAAAGTAAAAATGTTAAAAAGATGTTGAAATGATTAAATGTAGGAATCCTCACTTATGACTCATCGTCTGTTGATGTAGTTCACTGCAAAGAACTTTCTTCTATGCATACTCAAAGGTGCTAATTTGAACTAGATTTTGAAAATCTTACAAAAATCATGACATGTTCAAGAAGCTTTAATTGCATTAAACATAAAATAAATAAATAAAAAGAGATGGAATACATACATTGGAGTTCCATGTACATAAATGAGTATGTTCTACATGTGTGGTTACGTTTCAATTTTAACTTCTTGTCAAATTCACCGGTCGATGAAGTAATGATAAGAAAAGTAAAATTATGTTAAGTATCTTTAATGACATGAAATTACAAGATAAAGCAAATAAATACTTACATTAAAATTAAGATTACAGTAAAAAAGAAGTCACATAGCTCTCTCTAATCATTGATCTAGTGTCAAACCCCACAAGATTTCCTCCAACCTATTTGCAAATTGTTCTAGGATTTGAAAGCCAATGAGTATAGGTAGTCTCCCAAATTTCATCGCGTTCCTATGAGCTTACATCAAGCTTGTCTAGCAATGCGCAAAATGTAATATTGATTAAATAACTGGTTATATAATTCAATGGAATAATGTTAAAATGACTACCTAAATTTTATGTGTTTTTTTTTTTAAATTTACACGTGAAGTTTATATTACTAAGATGTCACCAAATGAACTTTTGCTTGTCAAATTTTATACTCAAAGCTTAAATTCGCTAAACTTATATTTGTTAACCTTATTACCTTTATAAGATAATGTAGTAAATATTCATTGGTCAAAGGATACAAATTAGGGGTAGAAAGTGAATTTAACAAATAAAAGTTTAGTTATTGTTTCTATTCAGAAATTGGAATGTAGATAATATGATTTAAAATATAATAATTAATACATTATCCATATTAAATCAATTATCATAATTACGCTAGTTTTACATCTAAGTAATACTAAAAATATAGTACATATTAAACATATGCATTTTACTAAAACTTATAGAAAAAATAATTGTTAGGGTTTATATAAAGAGTAGCTTAGGATAATAAAGGACTTACCCTTTCTCATAGGAAGGATCTTATTGCAACAAATCATGTTCTTATACCAATGAGTACATGTAGTGACTTATCTCGCTACAAGAATGTTCTTGTAAGGAGATTCAAGATTCTTGCAATCAATATTCTTTGATGTAAGAAATCTTACTCTTTGTAGTGAGCATCTGTTTGATCCATATTAGCATTGTTAACAGATTTATTATGTTGGTACATTTTCTCTAATCACCTTTTAATATTGGTTTGTGAACATGAAATTTTATCATTACATCTTTGAGATGAGTTATGAACACGGGTTTCTCGTTGAATTTGGTTCACTACATCAATTGGATTATGTGCCCAAATAGAGTACTCTTTAACCACATATTATTGTTAAGGGAATAAGCAAATTGAATCAAGTTAAACAATATTGAGCTTCAGGTTGTATGTGGCATACTAATTCAAAACTCGATCTTGAATGATCTTAAATTTTTTGTTCAAGTTCGGCTTGAATTGTTATTCAATAAGCTCGAATTAACTTGATTAAACTCTTCTAGATACGATTATTTGAAAAATGGTACATCTTTTTGTTTGAATCAATATAAAACTCAAATAAGATTCAAATTTCATAAAGATCGAAAATTACTTTAATCTCACTTAACCTCGTAAAACTCATGAGCTCATTGAGCCAAATAAATTCAAGATTGAGCTTAACTCACTACACTACTTGAATAACAATGCTCGACTTGGCTATAATAGAATCAAACTCTCAAAGTTTGAGTAGCTTATTAACCAACGTGACTTATTTTCACTCCTTGTTGTTGTGGTAGGAGAAAAAATGCAAATAGATTCTTCATTTAGAGTAACATGTGATTAGTACAAGGACACATATAACATCATTTGGGGAAAGAAAGCCTTGGTTCATGCTTGGCCTTCTTGAAGATTCCTTTCTATTGAAATTATTTATTAATTTATTTATTATCTTGCTTATTAGGCTTACTCTTAGTTGGAGGTTATCAGTTAATTGCTGAGTCATGTTTCGATCCTAAATGAATTTGACGCTCTCTTGGCTGACTTACCTTTTGATTCCTAGACCTACGAAGCAAATTTAACGCAATAAGATGTCTTCAAGGGTGCCGTTCGGAGCCTATATGGTAAATCTTGATAGCGGTCCAAATCATGCTACGTGCCCAAGGACATTTGGTAGTAGTTGGCTTTTACCGTACTTTTGCTAGGATTCATTTCTTATATTTTTATATTCTCATATCTAAATATTAGAAAATAATTAGCTCAACTAGGATATTATTACTTTTTATTATAATTGTCTATTTAGAATGATGTGTAAGTATCAATAAAATTTCAATATATGAAAATATAAATAATAATTTTTTAAAAATTAGACACTATTTTTAGTATTTATACGATATTTACCAATTTACTTGATGTATAGATACTAGTACATCTTAAATAAACATCTAAATCCTAATATGGTAAGAGCCTAAGTCCTCTAATACATTTTTGTGTACTTTTTTCATTATGCTTTTTTTTTTTTTTTTAGACAATCAAATAGGAGTAATAAGGATAGGTTCCATTAGCGAAATCAAATTTAAAAAATAAAATAAAAATAAGGGTTTATAGAAATATGTCAAGACTTGTGAAGAAACTGTATTGGAATTCTTTGGATAAATGGAGCGGTGATTATGAATGGACCAAATCAAAGAATACCGTAAAATTAGGACGGTGGTCCATTTTTGGCGTAGAATTAATTAGAATGGGTGGTTGAAGTAACAAAAGCGTCGAGGAACAATCATGGGGTAAATGTCAATCTCTTGTGTTTTATTTTATTTATCTATTTATTTATTTTCCCATCCCTAACTTCTATAGTTTCACCCAATCTCTTTATCCGCAACAATTTCTCTATTTATTTATTGAATCCCAATTTATTTTGCTTATAAATCTTAATATAAACCTCTAAAAGCATGATTTCTTTTTAGTTTGTATGTTTAATGATTTTGATTATCATGCTATTTTCTTTTTTCCTTTTTGAATAGCATTACAATCTAAATGTTATTTTGTCCATCAAGCTATGTTTTAAAATTGTCCATTTCCTAATTATTATTTAGATTAACAGTTAATTAGGCGAATTAGTTTTCTTCTCATTGCATCAATCGTAAATAGATTTGGTTTAGGCTTGAGACATCTTATCTTAATAATCTATTTTGGCTGATAAAGAAAATGAAAAGTGTAGAGTAAAATGCATTAGCTAGATTCATCCATGATCTTTTCTGTTTCGCTTCAACACCTGTGTCTTTTTTTTTTTTTTTAAGTAACACCTAAGTTTTTTCTTTTCTTCTCCATTTGAGGATTTAGCTTTACAAAAAGGAATCTAGGGTCCCATTTGTTTCAAGAAAAATATTATTGAGAGAAAACTTTTTTTTTTTATTTTCGTTTATCTTTTTTTTGGTGAAAAAAGGCCTTTAAGTAGAAAATGTTTTCCTTTGTAACATAAAATATTCTTCCATTAAAAGGAAAATTTCCAATCTTTTCTAGAAAACGACTTACCCTTTTCAAAATTAAATGTTGTTTTCCAATCTAGTCTTTGTAAGCATTCTAATTATAAGAAAATAGTTTTTTAAAATTCTTTTTGTAACTTACCTATAAATTATATTTTAAATATGAAAAAGATTTTATTAAGTGTTAAAATTGTATTCTTGTTAAAATATTATAAAAGTCAAGTAAAGAGATTGTAGTAATGTATGTTAAAAAAATCATTTACACATATGCTTTTTCTTTAAAGTACAGTGTTGGAAATAATACGTCTACAATAACATACTGATATTAATTTGTTTATAAATGATTATAATTATATAACATTCATGAGTCAAATACTAGAAAATTTTTTTCAATATATTTTTATAAATACATCCAAAGACATGAAAACATATCATTTTAAAAAAAAAAATATCTTTTCATAGTTTGCACTAACAAATGATTTATGTCAATACATTTACTATAGAGTTACATAAACTATATTTCGACTCAATTTCTCTAAAGATCCTAAAATGTAAACTATGACAAATATAGACCTTAAAACCCAAAAAAAAAAAAAAAGTTGAATACTAAGGTATTTCTTATGCATATCTCCCTAAAATTTTAGTATATCTAGATATTTAAAATGTATGCATAACAAAAGCATAATAATGCCAAAGAGTATAAGACTTTACTATAGATATTACATTGGTTTTGGTAAATAACTCATATTTATCTAGATTTACTTATATATCTAAGTATAGGTACAACTTACCATACTTTGCTAAGACCACTTGACTTTATTTGAAAGTATTTACTGTAATGTTTTGCATCGATAGCTGAGATAGTTACAACAAAGACAAACCATTAGTCATCTCTTAGGCTAATATAGCTAGACAAAATAACCATATACGATCGACAGATTAGCTACATTTCCTAATTTTGTAACCACTATCCTTACAGGTTTTGTGGATGAATATTTTCAAGATAGATAAAGCTTATTAATTTCATTTGAGACCATTTTTAATGTTGATAATTGATCAAAATGCATCAAATATTCATAAATGAAACTAAAAAGCCAAGTTGTAATTGTATCCAAGCATAAAGAGCTTTCAATTATAGTACTATAGAAATCCTAACCTAAGTAAACAGTTAAGGTCTTATAGAGAGAAACAAACAATAAAAGATGATAATAGAAATAGATAGTATAACTACATGAGATAATAAGCTTATGATGATTACATAAACATATGGAAAGGATTGAGCACCAGCTGCAGGTTGGGATAGTTGGAGAAACTAATTATCAGCATTGCTTTGTGGGGATGCATCAAAATTCTCAAGGAAATTAAAGCCCTGTGGAACAGAAACAATGCTAGTATTGTCACCACCATTGCTATTGCCGTTACTATTGTTGTTGTTGCTGGAAATGTGGATGTTGTTGTAGATGTCATTGATGTTGAAGGATGTGTTTTGCGACTCCTGAGTATTTTCCATAGGTTTTGCAAGCTGCTTCTCTTGTTGTTGCCGAGGATGAGAGACCAAGAAAAGCTGCTTCAGCATGTCTCTTTCCTTTCTCAAATCCTTAGATTCAACTGCATTATTAGATAACATTAGTGAATTAGATATACACAACTTACGTGTTGAGGAAACGAGTTTTAATTATACTAAAACATCATATAGATGGCAATTTTTTAAAATGTATTTACCATCACTATATCACAAATTTAAATATTACTATTATTTACTCGCTACACGTTCAAACAAGTGGAGTATTACTATTAATGGATCCTTTTTTGAGAGAGGGAGGAGAGGGTGAGATGTAAGACCTTCTTTAGAAAGGAGAACATTAGTGTGTGTGGTGATTTGATGCTTTATTGAAGTGTTCTCCACTCTAGACATTAAGATACTCTGGTCAGCTTGCTTGATCTTTAGATGGAGCACATTCATACCGGTCTGCAAGTATATAATAATAGTGTTCGATTATTAATATGATTATTAAGAACTATAAGAGAGATTAGATGGTCGTACACGAACAATATAAAATAGATTAGCTATGAGCAAAACCTCAAGAGATTTCATTTGCTTTTGGAGCTCCCATGTCTTTTGAAGTTGTTTATTGCGGTACTTTCGTGCGTATAGTCTGCTTGCAATAATTCTGGAGAAAAAGGGGGATTGCATAACATAATTCATACATGAAAGCTTTCAAAATTATACCAATACTCTTATTATTTCAGAAGGTAAAATCGCATGAATATATGATGAAAATATATGCATATGAAAGTCAACGATCACATATGATATACAGTCAATGCACAAAACGAATCATTGATCAATTTTATTCTAAATATATATGGAAGAGTAATGGTATGTGTTATGAAAGTTCATTTTTTGAGATCATAAATCAATTTACACTGAACAATAATATAGTAAAAACAAATAGTTCAATAAAATATTACTATACACATAAGTCGAAACTTTTATTTCAAAATCAGTTTCGGTATCTCAATGATAATTATATATGGAAGGAAAAAAGAATTAGGTATTTCAATATATCATTAATTCAAGTGAGACAATCAACCTTTTGAGCGTCTTGGCCTTAGGGTTAGGCTTCTCTTCATGATCCGATGGAGGAGCGGAATGAGCAAAGAATTTATCTGAATCTGATGCATTTTCTTTCTTGATGATATTGCTAGCTACTGGGATGATTGTACGGTTGCTTACTTGGTCCTCCTTCTGACTAGAGGGTGGCAATGGTGGTGAGGGTAGTGCCTTGCCATTGCGATTGGAAAACTCCATAGCTTTAATCGGTTGATGATTCATGTCCTCCCTATAACATTATTATTATCATATCAATCAATTAGATAAAGTTAAAATATAATTGGAAGCAAAGTAGGTAAAGAGGAGAAGAATGTATGAAGAAATAAATAAATGAATGAATGAATAAAAAGGAGTACATGGAAGTGCAAATAAAATTGAGTGACCTAGCAGGTAGGCATGACACATGCCTTTTTATAACAGAAACACTTGACTAGATTAAGAAATGGGGAACGTTTTCAATGCATCTTGCCATTAGTGGCCTCCCATTATTTCCTTATATTCAAAAGGGGACTTCTTATCCTAATTATCTTCCTCCTCAACAACGATTGATGCTTTCATTTTTAACGTATTTTCCTTTATAGACCCATAGTTTCAATATTACGATGCTTATTAAGAGGCTAAAATAAAAGAATTTTCCTTATCTTTATGTTTTAATTTTCTAATCAAATTTATTTTTGATTAATTTATTAATATATATATTTTTTGACATTTGATAAGTTCCCTAAGTAATTCCCTAACAAGATACTTTTAATATATTCATATCTACAAGATTTCTATCCAAAAAATATTTTAGAATATATTAAGCATAATTAATTATGAAAGTAACATCTAAAGTTTAAATACACATAATTTTCATTGGAAAAAAATTTATTTTCTTATCCGGTAGCTCTTACAAATTATGCTGCCAAGCGTGAATTACAAAAGCAAAAAATTGAGGCATTTGACTAACAATTTATTTATGACAACATGCTATTAACAAGCATATGAACCGAGACGTTGTCTAGAGATTAAGCTAAATATTATTTTTCTTTTAAAATCATAGCTCAGTTCTCTATGGTTATCATCAAAATATAATGCATATAATGATTCTTTAGTATATAACACAATCAAATGTATATTAAAAGGTGATGAAATAATTTTGAAAATTGTATAAATCTCTAGAAATTCAAAATTAACCAATAATAAGTATCTTTCCTTTATGAGCTCTAATGGATAGGGAAAGAGAGGTTCATTCTGAAGTGGCAATATGAAAAATTGAAAGATAATCATCATTAGGAAACTTCGTATATTTTGTGCCATGTTATTCTTGTCCACATATCTTCCAACCATATATTATCATATATTAACAAAAAATGCAAGTGGGGCTTATATTAAATATGGAAAAGAACGAATTAGTCATTAGATTTTTGTTGCATCCCTACTTGAATTATCAAACATTAATTTTTCCTTTTAGAGTCTTCAAACATTGAAAATGAAGAGAATAAATCCCTCCATTGAGTCCGTCAAATATTTTGTTAAAAAATTGCCCCCGGTCACCTTTTTATTAGCCCATAGCACTTAATTAAATTTACTCTTAATCAGTAGTGTTCCATGATCATCGCTGTTTTTTTTTTTTTCAACGAAAAAAAGAAATAATAAATTTTTGTTGCCTTGAGAAAGATTAATAGTATCAAAGACGAGCGGCCGTAGTCATTTTCTGATCTAATAAATAAAATCATATCCCTAGTGTAGCTATGATTATCTTATAACTAAAAATAGTTTATTAATTCATAATAATAAAAAAAAAGGTTTTGCATATGAAAAAAGATATTTCAAAGGAAAAAGCTAAATTAGGCGGCCACTATCCATCCACGACATATTACCGTAAAGCTTGGGGCCTAAAGACCACACTTAGTCAAGATTTCCTTTGGTTGATGGCCAATTGGTAGCTACACTCCCAACCTTGAAGTTTTTGCACCACCAATTAAGAAATATTGAGTAATGCGACCCACTAATGATGCTAGGTTCTTTGTTGTCTCAGTTTTTTGTTGAGCTCGGATCTGCTGCTATTTCTCCCGGCCTCCTGTAGTAAATAGTAACTTGGTGTGGTCACCTGGCACAATTCGCGGACTATTGTGGTAGGCGCTTAGGGTGCCCGATTCTTGCACTACTTAGGAAATGTTCGTCTATGTGTATGTTGCTTGGCTTTGCATGGGCGTTCGAGGGCTTCAGAAGAGCAGATTGCTGTTCTGTTCGTTTTTGCTATCAGGGAGGAGCTTAGATGCAATGTGAGCTTGTCAACTGCTATTGTGAATTGCAATTTTTCAAGTTTGGCTGGAGTTTTGTAAGTATACTCTTTGGGCAATTCCATCGAACAAGTGGTGTTTAAGTTGCATATTTTGTGTTGCAAGTCATTCCTTCTTCCTTTTTCAGGACATAATTACATTCACACCCGATTGCCCAGCTGCACAGTGCTCAATCTGAATCTTAATTCAAGGCTGCCAAATTATATGGGCATTTGGGTTAACATTTTTGCTGCAGGTGTGCAATATTTTCTTGCGCTCAGGTCAGGCTGCACAGCAGCTGCGCGATGGGGAGCTTGGTTCCGGAAATTGAGTGCCAAGTGGGCTCGAATGTGCACACATTCGCGGATCTATTGTGTAGCCCGAACTGAATTGCTGTGACCTTGGTAGGTACGAGTCACGGGTGCTGGAGCGAGCTCGATGAAGAGAAGGCAGGTCGGCCTGTTAAGTTGAGCTCGTCAATTGCTGTGCTGCCCATGGTTGCTGAACTCATTTGGAGTTCGGCTTGGCATAGGGCAGTTCATTTAAGGGGTTCTCAGCAACCTGCTTCGATGAAGCTCCAACTTGCAGCTACTGAGTTGCTGATCGGTGCTACCGTCTAAGGTCAGCTTAGATGCTTTTGTCGTGCGGCCGATTAGTTTTGCTAGATTCTGTGCCAAGTATAGCTCGGTGTTGTTAAGTTCAGGTCGGCTCTTGAAGGGCCATCTTTGTAGTGTTCTTGAGAAGAAAAAGTAGTCGCCTTTAGATATTGGCGTAAAAGGGATGGAAATTGGTGTACGCGCGAGGTGAACGGCCTTGAATTTCAAGTTCATTTGTTCAGCATGGTGACGAAGACGAGTTAGAATTTTTCCCTTTGATGGAAAATGAATCCTCGAGTTTTATACACTTCAAGTTCAACTTCTTATAGGAGCCTTCAGGACATGTTGCTCAATGTGGTTGCACTGATTGAGCTCTTTCCCATTAAATTGAAAAGCGTATGGAGTACGTCATAGAAAATCCATGTTCTCTTCCATCCATGTGTTTCAAGACCTATCGAAGGAAAAAAAACAAAACAAAAAAACACATCAAGCAATTCCGGATCTTTGGTTCCCACAAATAGCACCAACGTTGTTTGGGGATTTTTATCAAAGGCCTAAAAATTACTGATTGTGAGGCACTTGGATAGCTCTAAAAACGACCACTCCAATACTTTAATTATTAAAGGTATAGAGCGAAAACTCTAATAAGAATGAGAAAGATGAAGGGAGGGAGAGAGAAAGCCCTTTACTTAGGAGACCTCATTTCCTATATATAGGAGATGAAACCGAGATATTTTAGGAAGTATGTCACTCATCGTATCTTAAATTGAATCTTTTTAAATTAGGCAAATGCATCTAGTTAATTGAATACATCTTTCTTAGAAGTTGTGATGTATTTTTGTTAATGATTTATCAAGGCCCATTTACCAAAAACACCCATCAAGGATTATCAAACTAATTTTCTGTTTTTCTATTCTATTGCATTGCGCTAAAATCCATAGTGGCTTAGATCCTAAGGATACCACAACTTACCACGTGTTCCTAGTATTTAATGTCATGCTAAGATCCTAAAATATTATTACAGTCTTTAAGATCACCTATATTAAGAACAATTCTCAAATTACACAATTTAAGTGACTCATAAGCAAGTCATTCCAAATATAATTATATATATCGTAGGTTTTCTAACTCTACAACAACAAAACATATTAATAATTCCGCTTCCACTAGTTCTAGAATTTCATACTTTAGCAACCTATGCAACACAATGCAAAACCTATTGGCTCTCTTTCCAAATCCAATTATAACAATTCCCGTACTTGTCATAAATAACAAATTTATCAAATGAACCTGTAGCCATAAAAATAAAGAATGAGCTAAAACTTAATATGTAATGCACAAGCTGATATGGATGCCAAACAAAACATATCATATGCACATAATAAAAAGGTAAACAAATAGCTGGTTATTATCTTGTGTATTAGCCAATAAATATCAAAGAGGTACTTATAACTTTGCTACACCTTGATTTCCTTTACATATAGGTAAATAGAATGCAACATTAGTCTTTTACTACATCCATACTATGATGTATCTCAATTGTAACAAAAACACTTATGTGGTGGTAACCATGAGATACCTAGATTTACTTGTATTATCTCAACAAGCGAGTCTACTAAGGAATTTGCACATAAAGATCAACATTAGCCTCTTATACTTGAGGACATTCTAAGAAAGCACAATCAACAAAGCAAGTTTTTAAGTCAGATATGAGTTAATCCAATTTAATTCTAGTCTAATAGGCTTAACCATCAAATATGTACCACACACATGGAAAATCAAATCTAAACCAATTACAAAGCTCAAATCAATCATAAAACCTGAATTTACCAACCTGACAACTAGAACAATAAACTTATTTTAATCTTCCATTCAAATCAATCCAATTCAATCATCTTAAGTAACCTAACCCATCTTTAGATAACACTCTAAAGGTTCCTTAAACTCCTATTGTATCCTAGGATTCTAAAAATAACAATAGCTAAATAAGGTGGTAAAAATTAGACCTTGGCTTAGGAAAGGAATGACTAAAACACTTAGAATGAGGATTTGGAGGTTTAACAAAATATGTTTCAAAATAGAGTTTGATTCTTTATAAAACATGTTGTAAATAAGTTATAATACTTAAGATGCTCAAAAATAGTTTAGAGTATAAAATATACTTTAGGAAATAGGTTAGAACATAAGGAAATTGATTTTTCGAAAAAAAAAAAAGAATGGAAGAAAATTTGGTTCAACCTTTTAAAGTGAATTAGTCGATGGTTCAGGGGGAACCAGATGGTTAGTTCTTACCAACTTTTTGTAGCCAAAATAAGGTACAACTAACCCCACTGTTTTACTAGAACTAACCCCGTAGTAAAAACGAAAACAACAACAAAGCTTCAAACTCACTTCCCAAACTAACTCTAATCCAATTTTTTCTTCAATCCCACTTTAAATACACTTTGATTACTCATCAGTCCATCAACAAAACATGTTTTTGAAAAAAATGAAGTCTAAAGAGTTAATCTTGCATTAAGATTGATTTTGTATAGATTTTCCTTTAGAAAATGGAGGTTAAAGTGCCATGTATAGTTAGGATTTGTAGAGAGTTTAGGAAGAAGAAGGAGAAGAATGGTTAAGGAGGCTAATGAAGGCTTAGGGTTTTCAAAAAGACTTAAAACAGATGGGTTAGGGTAAAAGAGAGGGTTTAAGCCCAATAGAAATACTTACAAAAATGCCATTCATTTTAGAAATGCTTTCTTCTCAATTTTCTTAGGTTTTACTTGCTTCCCCCCTTTAAAATACTTTTACCCCTAAAAGTTACCTAATCTTTGAAATGATTCTGATCGCTTTCTTATTGTTTCTTTCTTGAGCTTCAAAATTGTTTATCTTTGAGTTTGTTCCTTTGACTGTACTTCATATGTATCTAATAATCCATCTCTTAATGACCTATTCTTCAATAATCACACTCTTAATAGGCATCTCTACTATTCTTGGGGTTTTCATCTTCCCACTACCATTATTATCTACATTCCATAGTTCTTTTGATCCTCATACTTTAACCCTTATCTTTAAAGCATTACAGTATTCCCCTTTATCATCATCTCACTTGCATTCATTCACAACTTGATTATAATACTTTCAACCTTCAATTTAGTAATCAAGACTTTAGCACAATCTACCCCAACAAATTGTTTCAAATCATTACTATATAACAAAGAAATGTCAAAACAATTGCAATACTAATATCATATATCATCCTAAACGAATCTTTAACTCCCATCAAACTAGATATACCATCTAGTAATAAAAAGGCACCAATTATTAGTCTTCTAATGTAAATAAACATGCTTCCTTCATGATGTGTATTCGAGGTAAGACACAAGAAGAAGCATCACAACGAAGCAAACTTAAAAGGAATAAAAGTATAGCTAGCAAAGTCCGGGCAGTTATCAAATAGATATGACATACCACTCAATCCTACTCGACTTATAATTTATCAGATATGACACATTAGTTCGAATTAAAGGGTCTCTTGCCACTACTTCTTACTAAAGATGATAGATAAGAGTTAAAGAATAATGAAAATACCAAGATTGCTTAAAGGAAACTTGAATAATATTCCAATATTAATGATTGTTTGCATACAAGTAAGTAGGGCCCTCTGAGATTACTTTACATGTATGAAAGATAAAATGGTATTCTTCCAATTAGGTTACATGATACATACTAAAAAGGGTAAAAGAGATAAAAAATATTCGGTATAGAAAAAGTAAAGAATTATTCTAGAATGTTGTGCTAGAAGGCACATGTCGTTTGATGGTTAGATGTTAAAAATATGGTATAAGGTAGCGAAGAAGAGGAAAGAAGGGCTACAATTAAGGGCTAACTTGATTTGGATCAGGTTAGAGCCTAGTTAGTCTTGTTACAAAGTGGTCAAGTTGAGTTGGGGTCGCGTGCTTGTGATCAACTTGAGAGCTTAGCTTGGATAGTCTTGGGATTACCTTTTCGGATGTCTTATTATAACATAACTGTTAGGTAGGAGTAGGTCTGGTATAAGTGAGTGTCTGACAATTAGGTCAGTAGGAAATTAGTTCGGAATAGGAATCTCCATCTTAGATATGGCTTTAAGCTAGTATCCTTCAAGTGAGTCCTTAGAGTTGTCTAGCTCTGCTAAGAGTAATTGGTTTAGGGAGTTGATTCCTATCATTTTCTTAGGGGTCAGAAAGATTTGTCCTCAAATTTGGAGTAGTCTTTGGTTGTCCTCCATGGGAATTCTTGGGACCTTCTTCTAGTTAGTATGGAATTAGGTTAGACACATTGAAGGTGGAGGAAATATCGTAATCATTAGGTAACTCAATTTGGTAGGTATTGCGGTTAACTTTCTTTAAGACTTTAAAAGGACCATTAGCTTTAAAGGGATAGCTTGTTCTATCAAAAGTGTGGGAATCGTTCTTGGTTGAGGTGAATTCATACTAAGTCTCTTGGTTAGAAAGTGACAGTTTGGTGGCCTCAACTACTAATCTTATGTTGTTTTTTGGTTAAAATTGTCAATCCTTGTACCTATAGAGTGGTGTAGTTGTTTAAATTCTTAAGCTCGGTGAACTTTGGATTGACTCTCTTCAACAGCTACTGGGGTATTGATCATGTTTAGGGGAATTGTAGGGTTTAGTCCATAGACAACCTCGAATGGGGTCTTCCTAGTGGTGTTGCAGAAAGTCTAATTATATGTAAACTCTACAATTGGTTGGTACATATCCTAATCCTTGAAGTTCTTTCTCATAACAGCTTTGAGTAGATTGTCTAGTGTTTGGTATACTACTTTAGTCGAGCCATTAGTCTGAGGATGGCTATTGAAGCTGAACACAAGTTTAGTTCTAAGTCTTCTCCAAAGAGTCTTCAAAAAAATAGCTCAAAAATTTTGTATCCAGATTTGAGATAATAGTCTTCTGTACTTAATGTAATTGAACAACTTCCTACAAAAACACATTAGTGATGTATAAAGCATCATTAGTTCGATGGCATGGAATGAAGTGTACCATTTTGTTGAAGCAATTCATTATAACAAATATAGAATCTTTTCCTTTTGATGTCTAGGGTAATCTTAAGACAAAGTCCATGCTAAGGTTGGCATCGGCAAGGGCATGTACTCTCTAAAATGACCAGATAACCCAGTAAAAGTTCTTTGATAAATTGGTTATTTTTGTCTCTCTAAAATGACCAAATAACCTACCATTATGAGCGTTCTTGACTAACAGCTTACGTATGGAACAATTTGGTATATACAGCCTTTGGTCCTTAAACAAATAACCTTCCTTAAGATAATATCCCTTAATAGTAATTCCATTCCTGTATTGTTCTATGATAGGGCCGAAATGAGGATCATAAGCATACTGCTCAGTGATGAGTGAGAATCTTAATAATTTTTTCTATAAAGTGCTCAACGAAGTTTGTCATCATGATAGAGTATTAGTGACCACATTTATGCTTCCCTTCTTATGCCGAATGAAGTATAAGAACCCTTTCATAAACTCTAACCACTTGGCTTATCCTTTTGAGAGTTTTTTCTGACTCTTAAGATGCTTCAAAGACTCATGGTCTCTATAAATAACAAACCCTCATGGCAACAAATAGTGTAGCCAAACAATATGGTCTTGGTACAAAGAGTATAATTCCTTTTCGTACATAGAATAGTTTCAGGGAGGACTACTAAGCTTCTTGCTATAGTAGGTAACGGGTTGTTACTTCTGCATCATGATGGCACCAATTCCAACTCCTAATACATCATACTCTAACTCAAAGGGTTTGTCAAAGTTTGATAATTATAAGATAGGTACTGAGGTGAGCTTCTCCTTAATTTCCTTGAAGCTTTGTTTAGCTTGATCATTCCACCATAATCCACCACCCTTTTTTATTAGCTTGGTTAAGGGGACGGTTATTGTATTAAAGTTCATAATAAATCACCTATGGAAAGAAGTTAGGCTATGGAAACTTTAGACTTCAGTGACATTCTTTGACATTGGCTACTCTAGAACAGCTCGAATTTTCTCCTCATCTGCTTGATTTCCTTTCCCTAACACTATAAACCTAAGGAAAATCACCTCATTTTTAGCAAAACATACACTTCTTCACATTCCTATACAACTTCTCAATTCGTAAAATGTTAAATACTTTACGAAGATGTTGAACATTAATGTTCAGTTCGGTACTATATTCCAATATGTCATCAAAATACACGACCACATATCTTCTGATCAGAGGGTGCATCACATGGTTGATTAGCCTTATGAATGTGCCTAGTGCATTAGTTAGTCTAAATGACATAACCAACCATTCGTAGAGTCCATACCTAGTCTTGAACCTAGTCTTTCACTCATCACCTAATCTCATACGAATTTGGTGGTAGTTACTTTGCAAATCAATCTTTGAGAATATCTTGGCACCATGAAGCTCATCTAACATGTCATTGAGCTTTGGTATTAGATATCTATACTTAATAGTAATCCGGTTGACTGCTCAGTTATGGATGTATATATGCCATGAACCATCTTTTTTCTAAACAAGTAGAGTGGGTACCGTGCAAGGGCTCATGCTCTCTCTCACATACTCTTACTCTATGAGTTTATCCACTTACTTTTTGAGTTCGGTAACCTGTTTAAGGTTCATTCTTTATGCGGGTTGGTTCGGTAGGGTAGTGCCTAGCTGTAGATCAATACAATACTTTATACCTCGGATTAGGGGTAGTCCCTTAGGTAATTCCTCAAGGAATAGATCAGCGGACTTATTAAATTGGCTTTGGATTTTATATGGAACATTCTCCAAAACTCTCAGCTCTAACAATCTCTTAACCAACAGAAACATGGGTGCATTAGCCTTCTCAATAGATTGAAGCTCTCTTCGACTCATAACTAAGGTCTTTTTTTTTTTTTTTTAATTGGCTTGAGTGAGCAAATGATGGATCTCTTTTACTTAGGATGGGGTCATAGGCTGTAACACAACCCTCTTTCCATCTTAACATAGGCATAAGTGTTCCTATATCTATCGTAAATAACATGTCAGTTAAACAACTAAGGTTGTTCAAGTAACAGGTGTCAAGCTTCCATCAGGACGATATCAGAAACTACTTCATCCCAGTGCATACTCCTAATACTAAATGGCACAGTCACTTGCTTCATCACATGCAATGCACCCTTATCATGAAGCTAATATAACTTATAAGGTTGGTAGACCTAACTCTTGCATAAAGGACTGTGTAACGACGTTGGCACAACTTCCCTCATCTATAATGATTGTGCATAATTGGCTCCTCACGGTACTCTTGGTATGAAATAAATTCTCCTTCTAATCCTCCTTAGAGTTTGATAGGGAACTCAGTACTCATCTTAAGGCTGGGGTCTTTACTTCTCCTTGGTTGGCATAGACATAGGTTTGCTCTTCCTCCTTAACTTTGGGTTTTCCAACATTCTTTTCCTCCTCAAGCCCACTTTCGTCGGTTATATCTATTACATCTCTTTAGAGTACCATGACATGTCGGTTCGGATACTCAGCAGCCATATGTTCGAAGCCTCAGCATTTGAAGCACTTTACCTTACTGGTCTTCCATCTAGAGGTCTGACCTTTCTCATATGTCTTCGGGGTCAGCTTAGCTTTAATTTAGCTTTGTTGACTAGCTTTAATTTAGCTTTGTTGACTAGCTTTACTCTATTAGCCTGTTTGGCTATTATCAGGTTGGTCATTCCTATCCTTGGCTCGGTAAGGCCTCCTTAGCTCAGCTTGAATACGTTAGCGTAGTATAGGGGCTTGTGAAAATGTTGCCCCAAGTCAGCTTAGAATATTTCTTCTCTACTTTTCGATCCTCTATGCTATCTTAATTACCCCTTCTAAGGTATAAAACCTTTGTACTTTCATGATGTTGTTAATCTCATACTTGAGCCTATAAATGAACCTCGATATTGTATAGGCCTCTGGTTCTTCTACATTGGCTCGAATCATAAGCATCTAGAATTCTCTTACATAGTTGTCAACAAATTGCCTTCCTTAGCTAAGCTCCTGAAACTTTGCAAACGTATCTTGTAGGTAGGTTTCAGGTACAAATCTGCCTCTTAACAACCTTTTTATCTCATCCTAGGTACTAACACCTCATCTTCTATCCCGTGCTTTAGTTGTATTTAGATTCTTCTACCACAGTATGGCATACACGGAGAACTTAAGTGCAACAAGTCAAACCTTCATAGCTTTTGTATACCCATAAAAGTCAAACACTTTCTCTACCTTCTCTTTCCACGTTAAGTATTCATTTGCATCTCCACTTCCATTAAAGGGTAGGATTTGGACCTTGACATTGTCTAGCTTTCAAGGAGCTCGATGTCCTCATCCTTGTGCTTAGTAGTAGTTAACTTCTTCTTCTTCCTTCCTAAACTCTTTAAAATCCAGCTCCTCATCATCTTCTCTAGTCTCTTTTAACTCCAGTTTTCGTTTAGCAACTTGGTCTGCTACTCCTCTAACTCGATGCAGTTGAATTGGGTGATTAGTTCAGTTACCTTAGCTATAGTGGCTCTTAGGGGCATTTTCTTATGGGTCATGGTACTATACACCTTGGGGTTGATGTTTATTAACTCGCATTGCTGTAACTAAATTCTCAATAAGGTTTATGAGTCTATTAAGTTTGTTATCAACAAACCCTAGGGTGTTACTATCATTATGACTACGACTAAGTTCAGCATCACTACTCTAGTCACCAATAATACCCTAAATACTCGAATATGATATGGTACAATACTTCTTAAATAGCTTAACAACTTTAATACCCAATAATCATTCTAACAGAACAGAAGTGAACTTGCTCTATTTTCATAATGAAAAATAGAGTAAAAATAGAGTAATAATGAAACTACACTTACTTATACACAAACTTACGGCAGTAGCTATGGAAGGAGCATATCAACCACTAACAATAAAGTGAACCAAAACTTTACTGCAACTTCACACACTCCCTTATGGAACCATGCTTTGATATTAGTAAAGCTGATGCATCTCTAGGGTAGGATACATGGAGAAACATCAAAATGAAGTAAACCCAAAAGGAACAAAAGAAAAGCTAGCAAAGTCTAGGTAGCTACCAAATGGATATGATACACCACTTAATCCTACTTGGCCTATAATTTGCTGGATATGATACACCAGTTTGAACTAAAGGATCACTCACCACTACTCCTTACTAAAGGAAATAGATAAGAGTTAAAGAATAATAAAAATGCTAAGGTTGATTAAAGGAAACTTAAATAATATTTTGATATTGATGATTGCTTGCATACAAGTAAGTAGGGGTTTATATACTTAGCCACTAGGGTTACTTTACATGTATGGAAAGACAAAAGGGTAATCTTACAATTAGGTTACATAATACATACTAAATAAGATAAAGGAGATAAAGAATATTCGGTACGAAAAAGCAAAGGATTCTTTTGGAATGTTGTGCCAGAAGGCACATGTTGCTTAGTGGCTGGTTGTTAGAAATATGGTACAAGGTAGTGAAGAAGATGAAAGCGGGGCTGTAGTTAGGGGCCAACCTGATCTGCATTAAGTCGAAGCCCAATTAGTCTTATTACAGAGTGGTTAGCTAGAGTTGGGGTCACGTACTTGTGATTATCTTAGGAGCTAAATTTAGATAGTCTTAGAACGACATTCTTAGATGTCTTGTCATATCACAGCTACTGGGCAAGAATAGGTTTAACAAATGTGAGGGTCTAACAGTCAAGTTAGAAGGGAATTAGTTTGGAATAGGAATCTTTGTCTTGGCTATAGCTTTGAGGTAATATCTTTCGAGTAAGTTCTTATAGTCCTTTAGCTTAACTGTGGGTAATGAGTTCAAGGGGCTGATTCCTATCACTTCATGTAAAACAATTTTTAACCAGGTGTCACACAATATACTAATCTTTTTGCTTGTCCCTAGCTTTGCATTATTAAGTAAATATAGTGGTGATTATTGTTATTATTCTTTTTCATATATGGCCAATAGTTTGGTAATGCTAAGTTACTTTAATTGGGGTACTCATTAGTTAAGTTGTCGGTATTAAGATTATTATTGATATCTAGTTTTTGTAAACAGTTTATGTTGATTGTAGTTGAATCAACTAGTAATGTATAGGCTTATGCAAAGCTTGGATAGATTGAGCTTGGATCTCATCTCTTACTTCTTGGTTCCTGCAAAAAACCTCATGTGGGTGTAGCCATGAAGGCTCTTTGATACTTAAGTTAGCAAGTATGATTAAGGGAAGGAGGAGGCTAGCACTAAGGACCCAAGGGATAGCGCTTGTCCGGTATATGTATCAAGTGTTGAGAGTTAAGATTGTATATGGAAGGTAAGTTGAAAATGTGAAAAGGATCTACTTACCTAATGGTGTTTGGTACCTTTTTTGGGGATTAGCTGTACATGTGACGGTTCGGGGTTTGCTCGTATTAGATGCTAGTAGACAACATATACCATGATAGAGATTGTATGGCTCTATAGGTAGTCGACCATGATCTGCTTGGTAACCAAATTAGTAGCTTAGAGGTCTAACATTCATAAGGGCTATGTAGTATGCTAGCCATACCATAGATGTCAGATGGCCATTGATGGCTATAGTGGAAAGTTGGAGCTAAAGATAAAGGATAAAATATGTGTAGCAAAGGCCCTATAATGTGTATCCCTTGAATAGCAAAGAGGGCAAGGAAGGGGGGTTGCTACATACCACTAATGCCAATAAGAAGGTGCATGCTTGTGTTGCTTATGTGGCAAGTGAGTGGAAGTTGACCCTTGTGAGTAGAGCAATTAAGGAAGTACTCGAGTGGTGAGTAGAGGTACTCGTGGCTAGACAATGGGCGTACGACTTAGGGGATGACCGATCATTCGGCATTTACATAAGGCCATTTGAGCTAGGTCTTCGGCTTCCCTTTTCAAAGTTCCTTGTGGAGTTTTTCAATTATTTTAAGGTTACCTTAGTGAATCTAAATGCTAATGCTTAGGCATAACTACTCACATTTGAGGCATTGTTCTTATGGGAACTATGGGGACCAATGGTCCAACTGTTTAGGCTTTTCTTCTACGTTAAGAGGGTAGTCAATGGTTAGGTATATCTTGCCATCTGAAGGGGGTCACTGAAGATCTTTAGTGATTTTCTAAATAAGGTTGATGGCTAGAAAGAGTTCTTCTATTGTATTCCTAGTCTTGAGCCATTGGGCTTCTTATCTTAGTAGGGATGACCTATTTAGGCAAAAAGTTAAGTAGTTTAGGGGATAAGGACACCATGACCAGTATCGAGCTATTGAGCTTCATAGGGTAGAAGATGCTTTGCCTTTAGTTTATGCGTCTTAAGTGCAAAGATGGTTTGGTATCGTTTGGTTTTGAGACAGGTATTTGCTACCCTTCATCAAGGAGGGGTGGTTTGCTATTTGCTACAATAGTTGTTCATTAAAGTAGGGGACATCAAGTTTGCTCGTCCTCAGTGTAGTAAGTGTGTTGTCTTTGTTTTATTTTTTTACTTAATGATTTTGTTAGTTTCTTGCAGTTAAAATCAACGCTGACCATTGTTTAGAATTGGCGATTGGAGGGTTTGGCTAGGTTATGGTAGAAAAGAAGACAACCTGCTATGGAAGAAGAGGGGGACACTTCATGTAACCCCTCAAGAGAGCCAAGAAGTAGAAGGATGGGAAGTAATAGATGCATCCTGAAGTGGTTTAGCACTTTACAGGTGATGTGTGGATGGGTGTATCTATTATTAGTTCAAGGCTCGAGGGGGTAGCTAGATCGGTTGTCCCCATTAAAGCTTTTATGGAAGATTAGCTCTATTAGGTGGAGTGGGGGCCTTTTCTTAGAGGTTGGGTGTCACTAGGATTTCGTAGTTGAGCACTTGACCTAACTGAAACTTAGGTATGTAGTCATACCTATCTCGATGGAGCTCATGAGTTGAAATTGAGAGCGATCATTTAAGCCTAGCATCAAGTGGTATACCAGGATTTAGGCTTGTACCTTTATAGTTTTCTTTCTCTCTCTCTCTTTTTTTTTTTTTAATGTAGCTTAGGGATGAAGATTGACCTAAGGGTTGGAGCTTGGTGCAAACTGATGCACTAAAGTGGATAAGTGCCTATAGAGTTAGTGTAATGACTAACTTAGGTAAGCACTTAAGGATCAATGATGGATTACCAATAGTTGGACCCTTCACTTGCACTTGCTTTCGAGGCCTCCAATCTCTCACAAGAAGGATTCTTTTTTGTTGGCCTACTAAGGATAAGCTTTAGTACATGGAAGAGCTGTAGAAGAACTCTCCGAGGACATAGCTCGGACACACTTTACTTTGCTCTGACTCTTACTTAGTTATTGACCTACTAAGTTTCGAGGCCAACTTGCCAAGTGCCAAGTCTAACTAGTTGAGTTCAAGGACATTATACATTAATCTCTACTCTTCCAACCTACTAAACTATAGCATTAGTCAATCACCTCGGCAACTCCTAGCACAACTCATCAACAACATCCCTAACATTAGCTCCACTTATCTACAGTGCCCTAAGATCACAGAATGAGAACCCATTGATAGGCTGGTACTTGTCCCCTACTTTTTTTATACTTATATTATATTCCTTTCTATCATTTGTCATATTTACCCTTTTTTGAGCATTCTAGGAATCTCGTTCTTATATTTTCTTTTATGTAATTTTCCATTATTATGTTATTGTCCTACAGGACTTCCTATAAATAATCCTTTTTTTATTGTAGCCGCAATCGTCATATACCTTACAAGTTAATGAATATTCTTGTTCTTGCAAGACACCCTTCTTTGAGTACATTCCCTTTTTTACTCTTATCTAATCTTACTGAATAGCTCGAGATTAGTGATAAGTGAACCTTAGTATTAATGTATACATCATATCAAGAAAAGTACTAAGTAGTGTTGTGTTCGTTAGTGTGCCATATGTTATAAGTAACTGCACGGAAGCTATTGTGTTTGCTAACCTATCTGATGGATTACTAATCTCTGGCCTACTTACTCACATATGCCTCAAAAGCCTCCATTCACTTACAGGAAGAGTTCTCTCTTGTCAACCCACTAAGTATGAGAAATTGTACACTGAAGAATGGTGGTTGAACTCCTTGAGAGCTCCAAGTAGGTATACTCTATTCTACTCTATCTCTTGTATTGATGATGATTATTCTCTTGCTAAGGGCCCTTCCTTGAGTGATGAGGACCAAGGCCCTATACATCAAATCCTATTGAGTACCAAGGCACCATTAGTTGCTGAGAGTTTCTTATCGAGTGCCAAGGTACTTAGGTTTGGCAACTTGCTTGATCAATATGAGCATGATCTGTATTTTGGACCCCTAGTAACCAAATGTAACATTAGAGGGGCTGTAGATGGATAATATTTAAGCCAAGGTTTTTTAATGAAAGGGAAGCAAATCTACGTATCGAGTGGGTTTGTTAGGGAGCTACTTGTTCGAGAAGCTCATGCTGGGGGTTTAGCCAGCCATTTCGAGGAAAAGAGGATGGCCAAAGTATTGAAAGAACATTTCTACTAGCTTAAGATAATGAAGCATGTGTGCCAAATCCTTGAGAGGTATGAGGTGTGTAAACATGCAAAAGGAAGGAGAGAGTTGTATGGAGAGTACACACCCCTACTATACTTGAGTGGCTATGGACTGACCTAAGCATATATTTTATGCTTAGCCTTCTCCAAATGTTGAGAAGACATGACTCAATCATGGTGGTGGTTGATCGGTTTAGCAAGATGAGCCACTTCATTCCCTGCCATAAAACTAATGATGCTTTATTTGTTGCTAACCTCTTTTTATAAGAAATTGTGTGATTGCATGGAGTGTTGAGTAGTATCGTGTTCGACTATGACTCAAAGTTCATGAGTTTGTTTTCATGGACCTTATAGAAGAAGCTTGACATTAAACTCATGTTCAGTACGTCTTGCTACCCTCAGATAAATGGCTAGACTGAAGTTGTGAGCTGGATAGTTGGCAATCTCCTATGAGCGGTTGTAAGGAAGAATTTTCATGACTGAGATCTACGCCTACCTGTCATTGAGTTTGCTTACAATTGCTCAGCTCACAATTTGACAGGAAGGTCACCGTTTGAGGTCGTTTATGGACTTAACCCAAATATACATTTGGATCGGATTATCAGCTTAACCACTTAAGGGGAAAGTCAATCTAGCCTATAGTGTACCGAAGAGCTCTACATGTTGCATCAAAAGGTTACAAAACATTTAGCTAAGACTATGGCTTGACAAAAGTAGTAAGGAAGTTGAGGAAGGAGTTAAGTCATTTATACTCCTAGAGATCTTGTTTGGATCTACCTAAGTAATGAACATTTCCCTAGAAAGAGGACAGACAAACTATTCCCCAAAGTAGATGAACCTTATAAGATCCTTAAGCGTATCAATAACAATGCCTATGAGATTGAGCTACCTAAAGATTACGGCATATCTACCACATTCAATGTTGCCGACTTGACGCCTTATATGCCTGATGAAGAAGAAGACTAAGATTTGAGAGCAAATCTTCAACAAACTCAAGGAGCTAATGAATTACTAACCTTTAGCCTACTTACTCATGCACACCTCAAAGGCCTCTAGTCCTTTATAGGAAGAATTCTCTCTCATTAACCCATTGAGGATGAGAAACTATACATAGAAGAATGGTAGACGAACTCCCTAAGAGCTCTAGGTAATTATACTCTGTTCTGCTCTATCTTGTATGCTGATGCCAACTACTCTCTTACTGAGGGCCCTTTATCAAGTGATGAGGACTAAGGCCCTACACATCAAATCCTACCTAGTGCTGAGGCACCTTCAGTTGCCGAGAGTTTCTTATCAAGTGCCAACACATAAGCTCCATTATCTAAGTCATAATCCAGTTCAACTACTACGCCCAAAGATTTCTTAGTATGGGACCATTGACAAGTTCCCATGTCCTTTTCACTTGACACTGTACTATCTTTCCTTTTTTTGTCATTTGTCCTACTTACCCCATTTTGTATGTATGAGGAATCTCTTTTTATGAATACCTTTTTGTAATTTTCTTTATTTATGATGTTGCCCTAGGGACTTATGATAAATAGTTCCTTCTCTTTGTAGCCAAAATATCAAACTTTCCTTATATATATTGAATATACTTGGTCCTTATGAGATATTCCTCTCCAAGTCCATTTCCATACACTTTTATCTAGTCTTGTTAAGTAGCTCAAGATTAGTGGTGGGTAGATCTTGGCATTAGCTTGTACATTGCATCGTGTTTATAGACAAGTCATATCCTCCAAGTAGTTTTACATCAGCTACTACATTCAGTTGTTGACCTTATCATTCTATTTTCTTCGATATTTCGGAGGACCCATTGGTTCTAATCTTCTATGGTAAGTCTTAGTGATAATTGAGCTCCTAGGCACATCCTGTCCTTTCCTTCTTTCTTTCATACTTTGGAAGACCCACTTAGTTACTACTTCGTATGGTAAGCCCTAGTGATTAAATTAGCTCCTAGGTACATTAATGAGGACTGAACCAAGGCTTGGACCTTAGTATGAACCAATGCTCTAAAATAGATATGGTACCTCTAGAGTTAGTGTATGGACTAACTTACATAAGGTGCTTAGGGATAAGAATTGACCTAAGGTTTAGATTCGGTGTAGAATGATGCCCCAATAAGAGTGCTTGTAGTGTTAATGTAAAGATTAACTTAGGCAAGAGCTTGGGGATGAAAATCTCCTCAAGGTTTAGGGTCATGTAGATCGATGCCCTAATGAGAGTGCCTATACACTAGGTCCGCTAGGCGAAAATCTTTTGTTTGACATTTCGGCTGTATTATCAGGTAGCTCACTGCTATAAGTTGCTGTATAAGCTCATGTGGTGTCATGTACTTCTTTAATGGTATTAAGGCTTGCTTGGAGGGTCATGTGGTTGGCATTCACATTTAAGTACTAAGTCTTGCTAATGGGTAACTCTAGCTCAATTGGGAGGATGACCTCTGCTCTGAATGTAGGGGTAGAATGGGGTTTCTCTAGTAGCGGTCCTATGCATTGTACGATATCCCCATTAAATGTTTGAGAGCTCATCAGTATACATACCTCCTATTCTTCTACCCTTTTCTTCAAGTTGTTGAAGATTATCTTATTGATAACTTTAACTTAGCTATTGGTTTGAGGGTGAGCAATCGAGGTGTAGCGTAACTTGATGCTGTGTTTATAAAAAATTCTTTGAACTGGTCTTTGTCAAATTGCCTCCCATTATCAGTGATCAATTTGCATAGTACCACAAAGCGGGATTGTATGTAGATGTGCATGAATCCTTTAATGGATTAGGTTAGGACAGTGGCTATGGTTGATGTCATTGCCCATTTAGTTAAGTAACCTACTACCAATAGAATAAATTATCGACCCAACGATGCTTTCAGGAGAGGGCCAAGAACATTTAATTCCTACTACATAAGGGCCAGGGGCTTGCTAAAGGGTACAATTCTAAACTAGGGGCATGAGCAATTGATGCATATTTCTAGTACGGGTGACACTTCTTCCTTCTTAAGACACCTGAGGAGAGGAGTACTTTGTCCTCATCAGTAGAGTATATTGTCAATCAACATGTAGTTAGCTATAGTGTAAGCTAGCTTCTCTGCTTTTGCTTGGTCCTCGAGTAAGGCCCTAATCTTGAGATATTGTGCGAAGGGATCTAACCAAGAGGGATTGGGACTTGTGACCTATACTTCGAGGAGTTCCTATTGCTATGCCTTCGTGCTTCACTCCAAGAGGTACTATACGAAGATTAGTTTATCAGCATCGTGTGATGTAAGGATAATGGATAAGGCTATCTTATATAGTTTGTTCACCTCTATGTTTTCTGCTTGAGGGATTTTGTTGACTTCCTATGATGTAAATTCTATGAGTAGACATTGTACCATATGTAGATGCCTAACCATCACTCCTCCTTTGGTTTCATACTCTCCTTTAATTCCCTATACCATCAGCATAAAGTTTAAGTATATGTTGATCTTCTCTACTTCGATGTCTTTGGTAATCTTTAAACTAGTGATGAGTGCCTCGTACTCATCCTTGTTGTTGCTTGCTAGAAAACCAAACTTCAAAGTGTAGAGAATATTCATTTAAATGTATCTTGTAGTGTAATACCAACCCCATTTCCCCCTTTGGTGGATGATCCATCAATGTCGAGGGTCTATACGGGTATGGTGAGCTTGAGTTAATGCTTATCTGCTCTAGTGTATTTAGTTATGAAATCGATAAGGACTTATTCCTTAATCACCTATCTCGAGAAAAACTAGAATCTATGGGTGTTGAGCTCGAGGTAATATTTCATTATTTTGATAAAGTTGTTGAGCTTTAGCAAGATAGCTCTGAGTGGTTGGTCCATCAATATGATGATTAGGTGCGACTGGAAATAAGGCTTAAGATTTTGAGCTTCGATGACCACTAGAAGGGTAAACTTCTCTACTTTTGTGTACTTAATATTTGGCCCTTATAGGGTGTGGTTGAATTAGTAGACTAGCCTATGATCATAGTCGTCTACTCAAATGAGGACTGAGTATAGTGCTTTGTCGTTTACTATAAGGTATAGGTATAACTCTTCTCTAGGGATTAGCTTGGATAGTATGAGCAGGTTAAACAAGAAATCCTTCATTTTATCAAATGCTTGTTGACATTCGGCTATCCATTTGAATTCGGTAGGGTTTTTTATAACTTGAAGAACTCCGAGCATTTGTCTGTGCTTTTGGATACAAATCGATTCAAGGTAGCTATCCTTATGGTTAGGCACTATACCTCCTTAATTTTTGTTAAGGCTTTCATGTCCCAAATTGCTTTATACTTATCTAAGTTTGCTTCTATCCTTTTCTCTATCACCATGAAATCAAGGAACTTCTTCAATGTGACTCGAAAGACGCATTTCTAGGGATTAAGTTTCATTAAAACTAGCGTAAAGTTTGGAATGTCTCATGGAGATTGTCAATGTGGCCTCTCTTAGTTTTTCTTTTGACAATCATATTGTCAATGTAGACCTCAATGTTTTTGCAGGTCTATGGCTTAAAGATATAGGTATTTTTCAAACTGAAGGGCATTAACTTGTAGCAATAGGTCCTAAAGCCTATGATGAAGGATGTGTAGACTTCATCCTCAAGAGTGATCTAAATCTAGTTCTATCCTAAGTAAGCATCCATGGAGTTGAGAAGCATGTGGCCAGGCATTGAGTCAACAAGCTGGCCTATGTGCAGTAGGGGGAAATAATCCTTGGGGCATGCCTTGTCAAGATTGGTGTTGTTGATGCACATTTTCCATTTGCCATTTGCTTTCTTTACGAGTATAGGGTTTGCGAGCTAGGTGAGGTATTTTTCTTACCTTATGAAGCTGCTTGAGGCAACATTTTGCACTTCTTACTTAATTGCTGCCTAGTGCTTCAAAGTATAGTGCCTTTTTTTTAATTTGACTGGTTAAATGGTAAAATGGACATTAAGGCGATGGGTAGCCTCTAGTATGTTGATGATGCTAAGCATCCCTTTTGGGGCAGATGCAAAGACACCTATGTTTTGCGTAATGAAGTTTGTGATTTTGGCCTTATCGTCGTCTAGTAATTCTACCCCTTTTTAGTTGTAATTCATGGTGTATCAAATAGCTTAATTTCCTTAGTCTTTTCCATAAGCTCCCCCTGTATTGTTAAAGCTTAGGGGGTAGTTGATTCTATGCTCGTGATGTTTTTTCTGGATCTGGCTTTGAGGTAAAGTGACCTAAATAAGGTCTAGTCACCTTGTGCTTTGCCTATAGTAGTAAGTATCATGAACTTTGTTTTGAGGAATTTTTGGCTAATAAGCATGACAAAATTTGTCATACTTAGTTGGCTAAGGATGATATTGTATGATGAGCAAAGGTTAATGACAATAAAGTAGATCAACTGTATAGGAACATACTCATCATTACCCTATCGAACTAATAGGGTAATGGTTTCGTTTGCTGGCACTAGTTTGTTTCCACTAAACCTTGTGAGGCCGTATTTGTTTGGTTGTAGGGGTTCATCAAGTTGTTCCTTCATTTGCTTGTAAGCACTATAAAAAAGTATGTCTACTAAACTTCTATATCTGATTTCGGCATTTATGATGAGAGCATCACTATGGGGTAGATCAACTCCCTTTTTGTTTACTTTAATGAAAGTGATAGTTGTGTTTGTCTTCAACCACTTGATTCCTACAAGGTATACATTATATTATGTCGTTATAATGGTGGTGATTAAGAGGAGGTTGGATCCTTTAAATATGGTGTTGATTTGGCTTCACCATCCCCAACTATTTTGTTAGTCTACTGGAGCAATGGTCTATTCGTTGTGGTGTTGCTGTTGTTGTTCCACTTGGTGGCACTGGGTTGACCATTGGATCTGATGTTTCTCATTTACAATAAGGTGATCGATGTAACCTTTTTGAACAAGGCTTGTGATTGCATTCTTAAGATGACAACCTTCGTCAATGTTTTGTCTGTGTACCTTATAGTAGTAGAATTACTTGCTTAAGTTTGCTACTTCTAGGTTTCCTAAACATTTGGTGGTAACAAGAGCTATTCTTGGACCTCATACATGATTTTTCTAAGTAGCCTACTGAAGGGTACTTACAAGATGTAGTCTTAGAATTTTATTTTATTTTATTTTATTTTTTTTGCTTATCTTGTTTGTTGCTTGCAAAGAGTTACAGTTTGGGGCATGAGGCCCCAAGCCGTCCTTTGCTGACAGGTGAAGGTTGTTGTCTACTTCAAATCAAGCTCTCATGGAATCTTCTTGAGCTAAGTATTTATAGGCCACTTGCATGTACTCAGTCAAGGAGTTAGGTTTGTCTAATGAGATAATGTTGAATAGCCTTCCATTGGGGTCTATGCTTGTAAGAAGCACTTAAAGGGCTGCTGTAATGTCAAGCTTGGATAATTGTAGCTTTGTTTAGTTGAAACGCTCAAAGTATGCCCAAGGGTCTCGTTGGGCTACTATTTGATGTTTTAGACAATGGAAGAGTCTCTCCTTAGGACTCGAGAGCTTAGGAAATGTTACTAGAATCTGCTTCTTAGGTCATCAAATGAGGTAATGGAAGCATTTGAGAGGGTATTGAACTAAAGTAAGGTTACTTGTACTAGCGTGCTGCGGAATGCTTTACACATGGTGGTGTCTAAGAAGTTATAGAGACTCATCATTGTTCAGAAGTGGATAAGATGATCATTTGGGTTAGTAGTACCATCATAACTATTCAAGTGTAGTATCCTTTCACTTGCGAGCAGTGTTTGATCGAGGATGGAAGGAATAGTCATTAGCATAGAGTGCGACTCATGTGCCAAGGATTTAACCTTCCTTTGGTCGTGGATGTTAGAAGTGTGGAAGATATGCTCGTACAGCTCCTTGACATTCGTGTCTTTGTAGCCCTTTGGTGACTGTTTTAATGATAGGTCATCGATTGGTCTGCTTGTCATTCTATGCTCTCCTGATGCTTATGTTTTGCCATGATTGCAATTCAACTATTTGCATAGGTCTTCATGGGGTTGCTGATCATGTTAAATCTAGTTGTATGAATGTGCTAGGCATGTGGTTCACGGGTTGTCATTTTTGCATGGATCTGAGGAAGAACTAATGGTTGCTTATCGATTCAAGTGTTTTTAGGATGTGTTTTTGAGCAATGTGATATCCTTATGTAGAGCTACAATGGACTCTTGATATTTTATGTTCTCTTCAAGCATTTGTTGGATAAGCAACCTAAGCTTTTAAATTAACTAAGAATGAGTAGGCTCGTATAGAGCTTGGATGGATTGGGTCCAAATCTTATCTCTTACTTCTTAGTTCCTGCAAAAAGCCCCTTGTATGTGTAGCAATAGGGGCCCTTTGATGCTTAAGTTAATAAGGAGGACTAAGGGAAAGAAGGGGTAAGCACTAGGGACCCAAGGGGTAGTGCTCATTCGGTATGTGTATTGGGTATTTAGAGTTAAGATTGTGTATGGAAGGTGAGCCGATAAACTCAAAAGGATCCCCTTACCTCATAGTATATAGTACATTTTATGGGGACTACTTGGACGCATGACTGTTTAAGGTTTGCTTGTACTAGCCACTAGTGGACAACATGCGCTATGATGGAGACTGGGTGGCTCTATAGTTGGTCGGCCATTATCAGCCTCCTAACCAAATCTACAGCTTAGAGGTTTGACATCCATAAGGGATATTGGTTATACGGGGCATACTAAGGATGTTGAACGGCCATTAATGGGCTATAATGAAAAGTTGGCATTAAAGATAAAGGAGGAGTTAAGAAGTTAAGAAAGGAGGGGGATAGGGAAGGGAGGGGTTAGTAGGTGCTCAATCAAGGATGAGTTGAGGTTTGAGTCAATGCTAGGTAGTCGACACATATAAGCTCGGTGGTCAAACGCTTGAGTGAGGCACTATAGGGCTCACCAAATAGGTTACTATACAGAGGAATGCTCACTGTTCACCCACATGTTTCTTGGTGGGCTTCCTTATATGTTGGGCCTCAAGCTGGGTGAGAATTGGGTATCAACAATTTATATACTTCTTATCTCATTTAATGAAGTTTAGCCTATCTTGTTAGTTCTATGTGATCTTGTCACATATAATTGGGTTGATGAATGTCAACATGACATTGACTTTACTAACAACTTGATTTGACTCAACTTGACTTGACTCAACTAACAAATTTGACATGATTTTTATTGACTCGAGCAAAATTGACATAAAACACCATGGTATAAGAAGAAAGACTCATTCATCAATCTCATTTTAAGAATACACATGTTAAGCTCCTCAAGTCTTTTAATTCCATTTCTTAAGTTAGCCTTTTATTCCATATTCCATTTTGCGTATGTTATTCTCCATGCAAGGTTTTGTAAGTAGTCTCCGGTTTAGATCCTTCATGTGTAAGCACAAGGTTTCCTACTCTAGTAGTTGTGCCTATTCATAAAGTTTAAATAAGTGAGAAAATAAAATTTTCAGATTGTTTCCTAGGGTTTTTTTTTTTTTAATCTCTAGCAAAGGTTAGTCCCTTTTTATTAAGTATTTCTCTAAGTGTTTTATGCATCTTCTTAATTTCATGAATTTGGATAAGTCATATCAAAGTAGATAAGCTTAATTAGTCCTATCTCAATCCCCTATTCTAGCATCCTCATGGATTAGTACTCAATATGCTATAGTAGGATAATAAAAGAATGAAAGAAACAATTGTAAAGAGAGGAAGGTGATTAAGGCAATTAAGTAAGTATGGAGTTTTATAACAAATAAATAGAAAGATAAGTCAGACAAAAAGTGAGAGTAAAAGGTAGGGATTAGACTTACAAGTACAATTAACTACTTACTCTTACCCAAGTTAGACTTAAGTTCTACCTATTTCTCTTCACTACTTACTGTCCAATTGATTTATTGCCTGAGCTTTCATATGATCAACAACTTAGGTGCTTATATGATCAATCAACCTAAGCCCATTTATGGACCATTAACCTAAGCCCATTTATGGACCATTAACCTAAGGCTTGTTATGATCCCTCAACATAAGTTGTTATATGATCCATTTACTTAAGTTCCTTAAAGTATAATTAACCTAAGCTTTGATATCGCTTGAGCTGTAATGGCCTATAACCTACAAGTACCACAACCCACCATATCTCCTTAGTATTTAATGACATATTAAGGCACTAAATCACTATTATAATCTCTAAGATCACCTGTATTAAGAATAATTCCCCTATCACAATGATTCAATTGATTTACAGGCAAGTCAATCCAACCAAAATTACACATCGTAAGAGTTCTAACTTCACAACAACAAAACATCTTAACAATTCCACTCAATGCCAATTCTACAATTTCATAGTTCAATAAGCTCCTCAACACAATGCAATAATTATTGCTTCTCTTTCCTAATCCAATTATAACAATTCGTGTACTTGTCTTAGATAGAAAACTTATCAAATCAACCTACAACTATAAAAATAAAGAATGAGCAAAAGCCCAATATGAAATGTGCAAGTACATACGGATGTCAAACCAAACATATCACATGCACATAATGCAAAATAAATAAATAAAAATAAAAGAAAGAAAGAAAAGAAAAAGAAAACTAGGTAGTTATTATCTTGCGTATTAGCCAACAAACATCAAAAAGGTACTTATGACTCTATCACACCATGATCTCTTATACATATAGTTAAATAGTATACAATATAAGTCTTTTACTTTATTACATACAGTGCTAAAGAATTTCCCATTACTATCCTATAGTATTCATCTTGATGGAGGCGTATACTGCACTGATAGACAAGTAAGCTTTGTTAAGTTGTAGTATCGATTAAAACGAATGTGAGTCCAAATGTCAATTTCACAGGACACCATATGGTGAGAACTTAATTATTAGCAAATTTTCCTAAAATATCAAATTATCTAACTTTACAATATAGAGATGGCTATGATTAATTAGGATAGATGAATGAGAATTGATGAGGTAAGAGCAATAAAGTAAATAAGAAGCATGATTTAATGAAAATAAAGAAGACATGATCCTTAGTAAATTGTTATTATTTACTCTCTAGTTTCATGTAACCTTTTAATCTCACTTATTCTCTAGAGCATAGAGATTCATAATCCTATTTTTATGGAAATTAGATTCTGAATTAGCTGAACTCACGTCTCTAGTTAATTCCTAATCCTAAAACTCTTTCTATCCACATCTATGTTAAGTAAAGCTTTACAGGATTGTATTAAGGAGTGTAGAGTAAAATACATTAGCTATATTAACCTAGTTCTTTTTTGTTTACTAACACCTATGTTTTTTTCCTCCATTTGAGGGCTTACTTTTTCAAAAAAAGAATCTAAAAGAATATTGTATATGTTAATACATTTAGAGCTGATTTATAAAAACCCTATGCAGACTTAATTTTTTGTGGATCCTAAAACGTAAACTATAACTAACTCAAAGCTTCAAAATTAAAATAAATAAATAAATAAATGGTTGAAAACTATGGAAAAAAAAAAGGGGTTGAAAACTAAAGTATTTCGTATGCATATTTCATTAGAAATTTAGTATATCTAGACATTTAAGATGTATATACATAATATAAGCATAATGACGCCAAAGATTATAAGACTTTACTATAGATGTTTTGTTGGTTTTGATAAATAACTCATGTTTATCCAAATGTACTCATATATACATGGATGAGTACAACCTACCAGACTTTGCCAAGAAACACTTGATTTTATTTTAAAGTACTTGCTATAATGTTTGCATTAATAGCTATGACAGTTACAACAAAGACAATTCATTTGCCTATCTCCATATGATAATATAGTTACACTGAATAACCATACAAGTACAACTAGCTAGCCACATTCCAAAATTTTGTAATTGAAATCCTTAAAAAGTTTTTGTAGATAAATATTTTCAAGATATATAAAATTGGTGAATTTCATTTGAGACTATTTTTGTTGTTGATGATCAAAATGCATGAAATGTTCATAAGACAAACCAGAAAGCCAAGCTGTAATAGCAATAAGATATAAAGAGCTTTCTATTATACTACTATAGAAATCCCAACTTGAATAAACACTTGAGATCTTACTAAGAGAAAGAAACATTAAAAGATAATCATGGAAACATATATCATAACTACAAAAGACAATAAATTTATAATGATTACATAAACATAGGGAAAGGATCCAACATCAACTAGGTTAGGATAGTAGGGGGAACTAATTATCAACATTTTTATGAGTGGATGCATCAAAATTCTCAAGGAAATCAAAGCTCTATGAAACTAGAACAATGCAACTACAGTCATTGTTGCTGCTGTTACTGTTGCTATTTGAAATGTAGATGGTGTGGATGCTATTGTAGATGTCACTGAAGTTGAAGGGCATGACTTATGGCTCCTCTTGAGTATTCTCCAGAGGTTTTGGGAGCTGCTTGTCTTATTGTTGCTGAGGATGATAGATCAAGAGAAGCTACTTTAGCATGTCCCTTTCCTTTCTCAAATTCTCAAATTCAGCTGCATTATCAGATGATGTCAGTAGATTAGATATACACATAGCCATGTCTCAAGGAAACACGCTTTAATGATACCAACATGTCTCGTAAATGTTAGTTTTCAAAAAAAAAAAAAAAAAATTCTATTATCACTATCATGTGTGTAAATGTGATCAATATTTACTTACGACACATCTAAACACATAGTATATTAATAACAGTATATCTTTTTCAGGAATAGAGAGAGAAATGAGAGGGTGAGACCTTCTTTGGAAAGGAGAACATCGGTGCGTGTAGCAATTTGACGCTTTATAGAAGTGTTATCCACTCTAGACATCAAGGTGCTCTCATCAGCTTGCTTGATCTTTGGATGAAGCTCATTCATATTGGCCTATAAATATATAATAATGGTATTTAATTATTAGTATGATGACAAAATACAAGAAGAAAAATTAGATGGCATTTCATAAAAAATAGAAAATAGATTGGCTAGTACTGGTCAAAACCTCAAGAGATTTCAGTTGCTTTTGCAGCTTCCATGTGTTTTGAAGTTGCTTGTTGTGGTACTCCCGTAAGTATAGCCTGCTTGCAATGATCCTGAAGGAAGCGTAGGGGATTGCCGTACTATAACTGATACACGAAAGCTTTCAAAATTAAACCAGTACTTTTTATTTTTTTAAAAGGTAAAATCACATGAATCTATTATAAAATATATACATACGGAAGTCAATGACTGCATGTGATATACAGTCAACGCGCAAAAGGAATCAATGATATTTTATTCCAGGTATATACGGAACAGTAATGCTACAAGTTATAAAACTTACTTTTCCAAGATCATAAATCGATTTACGTAGAATAACGGTATTAGTAAAATCACAAAGTTGAACAAAGCGTTACCGTACACATGAGTTGAATCCTCTATTTCGGAATTGGTATCAATATCTCGATCACATTTATACATGGAAAAAAAAAAGGGATTTTAGGCATCTCAATATATCATCAATATAAGTAAGAGAGGACAACCGTTTGAGCGTCGTGGGGCTGGACTTGACTTCACGCTCGAGTGGAGGAGCGGAGTAGGTAGAGAGTTGATCTAGTGGGCTCTCCTTGATGACATTGCTAGCTACTGGGGTGATTACTGGGTTGCTCCCCTTGTCTTGGAGCTGACCAGTTAGTGGCAATGGTGGTGGGGTGGTGCCTTGCCAATGGAAAACTCTATAGCATCAGTTGGTTGATGATCCATATTCTGCCTACAGTTTTATTATTATCACATCAATAATTAGATAAAGTTCAAATATTATTAGAAGCAAAGTAGGAAAAAGGGGGAAGAATGATTGAAGCAATAAATAAATAAATGAATGAAATGGCGTAGTACATGTAAGTGTAAATAAAGTTGAATGACCTCGGAAACAGGTATGGCAATGCCTTTTAATAGTAGAAATGTTTGTTTAGTTTAAGATATGGGAAACGCTTTTCATGAGTTTTCTCATTAGTGACCTCCTATCGTTTCCTTATATTCCATACGGCCTTCCTATCCAAATTATCTTCTCCTCAGAAACGATTGACGCTTATATCCCATTTTCGACCATATTTTTCTTTATGGACCTATAGTTTCAATATTAAGAGGCTAAACGTTTAGCCAAAAAAAATTAAAACAAATTAAAAAATAAAAGTCTAAACAAAGAATTTTTTGTATTTTATTTATTTTTTTAAATTTTCTAATCAATTTACTTTATCTTGATTAATTTATTATTTAAATAATTATATATATATATTTTTTGCATTTGACAAGTTCTTTAAGTAGACAAAGTTATTGTAGTCTAACGACATAAATACTGGTTATTGTTAAAATGGATTAAGTTAAAATCCCTCATCTTTTAAGTTATTTATTAGATTTCTATCCACGAGAAATTTTTAAAATACATTAAGCATAATATATTATCAAAGTCACATCTAAAATTTCAATACACAGGATCTTCTTTGGAAAAAAATATCTTTCTTATCCGGTAGCTCCTAAAAATTGTGCTGCTAAGCATGAATAGAAAAGCAAAAAATGTGGTGTTTGATAAATAATTTATATAAGACAACATGCTAGCATATGAGCCGAGACTCTATCTAGAGATTAAAAATTCATCATATGGATTGTCAAACATTATTCTTCTTTTTAAAATCATAGCTCGGTTCTCTGTGGTTATCACCAAAATATAATGCATTCAGTGATTCCTTGTACATAACACAATAAAGCATATACTAAAAACTAAATAAAAGATGATGAATTGATTTTGAAAATTATATGAATCTCTAGAAACTAAAAGAAAAAACCAGTAATAAATATCTATCCTTTATGAGTTGTAATGGATGGGAAAGAAAGTCTAATTTTGAAGTGGCAATATGAAACGTTTAAAGATAATCATTATTAGGAAGCTTCGTATTTTTGGTATCATGTTGTTCTCATTCGTATACCTTTACATCCATATATTAACAAAAAATGAAGTGGGGCTAACATTAAATATGGAAAAGTACAAATAAGTCATTCAATTTATGTTTTAATCTTTTTTGAATTGTCTAACTTTATATAATTTTTCCTTTTAGAGTCTCGAAACTTTGAAAATGAAGAGAATAAATCCCTAAAAATTGGCCCATATCACGTTTTTATCTGGTTATAGTACTTAATTCTATTTACTCTTAATTAGCTATGATCATCTTTTTTCTTTTATTTTTAACAATAAAAAAGATGATAAATTTTTATTGCATTGAGAAAATATCGATTATATCAAAGACACCGTAGCTATGATTATCTTACAATTAAACATAGTTAATTAAATCATACAATAAAAAAATAAAAAATTTTGCATATACTAAAAAAAAAGATATATATATATAAAGTTAAATTAATTAGCACCACCCATCCACAATAGATTATCATAAAGTTAAGGAACTATAGACCATCACTTGATCAAGATTTTCTTGTGCCCAACTAATAGCTATACTCCCCACCCTTAGAGTGGTTGCATCATCAATTAAGAACCATAGAATAATGCAACACACTAATGATACTAGGTATCACATCTTACTTATGGTAGTGAACTACCACTCACGATGGACTGAACAAAAGAAAGAAAATTCAATATATTTTCTATTGAGTTTTACTTGGATCACACAACCCAATGCTCATGATTTGTTTTATTTTATAGTTTTGGCTTATTCATGGTAATGGGCAGTGATCTACCACCTTAAATCGGTTACATCACTCATTAGAGATCCACCACCTTAAATTGATTACATCACTCATTAGAGAATGTAGGTAGTCACCTATTATCATCATGGGTTGCAATTCACCAATTTCTTATAAGTGGCACAAAAACCCCAAGGCTAATGGACAACCATCTAAAACCTAATAAGTGGTATGGGAATAGCTGATGAATGGTCATCTACCACCTAATGCGGATTGTGCATGGATGAGAGTAATTAATAATGAAGCTCCTTAAAGTTTTTATATTAGCGATCATTATTTATGTTTATATATCCTCTAACGATATGATGCCATATTATAAAAATGGCAAAAAGCATGGGTCAATATTAGTTATTATCCATAAATAGCTGTAGAAAATATAATTATGCAATACCATTTAAAGTCATATACTTAACTGACCTTTAAATTTTGTTTTAGTATATTATATATGAAACTTTTTGATGTTATCCAAATTGACATGTGTTGTTACCAGATTCTTGCCCAAATGAAGGCTAAAGGGTCCAAGTCAAGGCTTATAGGTGAAGCCCATTGCAAGGAGTAATGAGCCCACATGTTGTGTTGCAACCCTTATGACCCTCTCGTGAAGCCATGAGCTCAGACTAGCAAAGATATAAATTGATGATAAGCCTATCCCTCATGACCTGCCTACTGAGCCAAATGACACTTGTCCAAGTAAGTCATCCCCCTTAACCATCAAGCTATCATTCATTGACTATCTGACATAAGCTTGGGGCTCAACTTGCCCCATCGAGTATCAACCAACTCCCTTCTTAGCACCTTAGCCCATTGCAAGGAGTAATGAGCCCACATGTTGTGTTGCAACCCTTATGACCCTCACGTGAAGCCATGAGCTCAGACTAGCAAAGATATAAATTGATGATAAGCCTATCCCTCATGACCTGCCTACTGAGCCAAATGACACTTGTCTAAGTAGGTAATCCCCCTTAACCATCAAGCTATCATTCATTGACTATCTGACATAAGCTTGGGGCTCAACTTGCCCCATCGAGTATCAACCAACTCCCTTCTTAGCACCTTAGCCCGACTTTTCTCTTTAGTACTTATAACCCATCGTAACTCATTAATGAGCATTTGATATCCGTCATACAACTCGCGTGCTTGGCATCTTTATCCTTGCCAGATCACTAAGTTGTAGATATGGTGGCTTGATTGACCACAACATGTTGTATACAATGATGCTTAGCTTATACTATAGAGCGTACTGCCTATTGGCAGACGGTATGAGCGAATCCCTAAACACCACTTGTCCAAGTAACTTGCATAAAAAGAATTAGGTGCCAATAAGTAAGAAGAAAAAGCCTCTCTCTTTCTCTCTCTCTCATTCTCTAAGATCACTTCTCTTCCTCTCGAAGAAAGTAGAAGTTTAACACCTATCACCTATACAAGGGGTGAGCATGGTCTAATAGGTCCTTAGTGCTTGTTTCCTATTTCCTTAGTCTTCCTTGTTGACTTGAGCAACAAAGGGCCCCTATGGCTTCGCCCATAGAGGGCCTTTTTGTAGATATCAGGAAGTAGAAGAGGAGATGAAACCTAAGTCCATTCAAGCTTTATTCACATATACTGACGACATAGGTACCTTTCGCGGGCATTGATTTACATCGAGCCCCTAACCTTAAGTCAATTTTCATCCCTAAGCTTAGCTTAAGGTAGTCCTTGTACTCATGACGCGGGCACCTCTTGCTTGCATTAATTTACATTGAGCTCCTAACCTTAGATTAATTTTCATCCCCAAGCTTAGCTTAAGTTGGTCCCTATATTAACGATGTGGGCACCTCTCGTAGGCATCGATTTGCATTAAGCCCCTAACCTTAGGTCGATTTTCATCCCTAAGCTTAGCCCAAGTCAATCTTTACACTAATGATGCAGGCACTTCTTGTAGGTATTGATTTACATTGATCCCTTAACCTTGGGTCAATTTTCATCCCCGAGCTTAACCCAAGATAGTACTTACACTACCGATGCTAGCACCTCTTATGGGTATCGGCTTACTTCTAACCCCTATCATTAAGTAGATTTTCATCCTAAAGCACAAGTCGATTTTTCACCCTCAAACGTTTGTCTAAGCAAGACACGGTTATTGTAGTTAGTAAAATATAACTTAATGTCAAATTAAATAATGAGAGCTGAATAGAAGAAAACTAGCTAACAAGAAGTGATGATCAAAATTTTATTTCACTAATAGAAAAAGGTACAAGGTTTCACGAGTTAGCATACCAAGCCCGGTTGCACCAAGGTAGAAAACTAAATGATACAAACTATATAACTACTTCCTATACTATGGCTATTCACTTCGCTTGAACAACCATTCTTAACTTCGACTTGACTCTTTACTCCGAAAATTCTTCCCTAAGAGGAACTCCTCTCAACTTTCACTTGACCAGCTCCTACATTGTGATTACATCCCTAGAGTCTAGCCTAGCTAAGCCCCAAACTACAGAGCTCTTAATAACATGTAACCTCCAAGTGAAGGTCCCTACTTTACCTTCCAAAGTCTCTCTTCCATAAAGGGAGTAGTGGAGACAACCATTCCAGCTACTCAACCTAGAGTGCCAAGTTGTCTAGGCCCTATTGGCAATAAAGGAAGGTTGATCCTTCACCTAAAGAAGACTAAAGGACTTGTAAAGTAGTGGATTCCCATAAGTACCTTAGTCTATACATCAAGGTGGGGAAAAGACCCCCTTTGCCACCATAGTCACTACAACCACCCCCGTTTGCTTGGAGTCATCTAGGATAGTACACATAAAAACTACCTAATACTACATACAAATGGGTGCCCTTGTAATGAAGTTGCATCAAATAAGTGATGGGCTATACTAGAGACCTCGTGCTTTGCTGGACATAAAGGGGGAAGGACCTAGAGACCATATATGCCTCCTTATTACAGCTTGAGATCTAACTACTACCATTGAGCAGTCGTCCACATCTCATGATCACAACTCAAATGAAGAGGTTGAAGGTAACCCCCTACAGAGCTCAAGCACCCCATCCCTCAACATGATTGCCTTGAACACACTCATGTCAATTCTCAAAGTATACCCCACAAAAGTTGTTTAGGCGATTGGTTTGATAAGGGAAGGACCTACGTACCCTTTATATAAGAGCCATGAGACATCCCTAGCAGTATACATATTGGTCATCGTATGGCCCTAAAGCATTGGGAACCTAAACAATGCCTAAAGAATTAATAATGAGTTGTACATGCATTAAATACCTTCTAGAAGGGACCTTACCTAGGATGTTCCACTTGCTAGAAGCACATGATATACGAAATAAACTCTATGAAGAGGATAGCTTATGTCACTAAGAGATATAATTAGTCAAAATTGCTTTACCAAAGATAAGTTCTTATAAGTTCATTGTTATACAATGCTAAGGCCCTATAAGAGCCCCAAGAATCACAATATGCTTGAGAGTTAAGGTGCTTTGGCCTGTGAGTAAGTATCATTGCAAGATAAGAACACTTAGACAAAAATAAAAAATAAGTATGAGGTGATAACACATAAGCAAATGAGTAGGCCCACAAGGAGCTATTAACTAATGAATATAGACCACCTAATTAGCGATACATAATTCGGCTAATCTTACAAGGCAACATGATACATATCTTTACTCAATATACATCCCCTCCAATAGAAAAAACTTAAACAAAAAACAAATGGAGTTTGAGCATGCAGACAGTATAAACATAAGAAGCAGCGATCAAAGGAAAGGAAACATGAGATGAAAGACGATTAATAGAACATCATTCATTTGAAGCTTAAGTGATTACACAAAGGAAGGTTGGCACCTCGACCCCTAGCTGAAAGAAAAATACACAAATTCAAAAATGGGCACACATAGCCTATGATAACTGCAAAGGAGTAACAAAAATTCTAGAGATGCTTTTAAGCATCCTCAACTTGCTATTGTTATTATTGTTCTTATTACTGCTCTTGCTACTACTCTGGCTCCTAGTTAGCCTCATTGTCACCACCTCCTTCCTCGAAGCCTAAATTTAAACCATTGTTGGAAGTTCCTAATGAGTTACCAAACAACTCACCAGTCGGCGTACATCCAACAATGACCTCGAGTTCATCACACCAATGAAGGAAGGATAATTTTGCATCAGGCATGTTCCACCGAACTTATTTCCTTACCTCCTCTACTATTGCATACCTAGCCTTAGTGATGGCCTTCTCGATAAGTAGGTCCTCCAAGGTCTTTATGAAGATATCACATTTGACTTCAGTTGAAAAACCCTTACTTCTTAGGAGCTCAGCTGCCCTGCTACCGAATTTAGCTTGCACCTTATCAAGTTCCTCCCCTTTGGCCTTTAGCTTGGCAGCCAGTCTACCTTTTGTGTCTTTGCTGGATTCTTTAGTCTTCTTCATCTCATCCTTCAAACGATCTACCTTACAAAGGAGCACCATATGCTAGCATTCTAGGTTGTTGAAAAAAGTAGCTAAGTCACTACATACTTTCTTTTCCTCCTCCAATGCCTTCTAAAGCCTCTTTACCTCAACCCTTACCCGACTCCCCTTCAATAGAAGAATTGAACAATTGTAGGCCAAGATAAACTCCAGTATGTTATATAGTTACTAGCACGGTATGCAATCAATAATTGAACTAAAAGTAAGCAATTCAATAGAAACACACGAGCAACTTACCTCATTACACCTCCTGAGCATTTCCACTAAGGCCTCCAACTTGTTTCTATTAGTCACTAGCTACCCAAACCGTACCTATAGCTAGTCAAACCTCTAAACAAGCCGATCTGTGGGTTGTACAAGAGCTACTCCCCAATCTCGATAAAATTAAAGGTTCAACATAATCATCATTGGGAATCTTAATGGTAACTGAAATGACAAATTTAGGGTTTTCCTCCAAACTTTTCTACTATATATCTAATCGAGCACCTATTTCCTTAAGGCCTTGCTTAGCGACCACAACCCTAGTTGGAACCTCTAAAGTCATACCTCGACCAAATGCCCTAAGGCTTATCACCAAAGCCCCCAATGGTACTCTTATTGGCACATCTTCGCTTACTGACTAAATAATTTTAGGAAGAGTTTACTACCTTCCACTCTTATTCTTAGACTTTTCTAGGGGCGATGTGAACTCTTACCCTCCCCTTCTAACTTGGCCCACCTTCTCTTTTTAAGCCTCGAAGCACTTTCGAGCTGCCTATTCTACATAGCCAGTAGCTTCGCCTTTAGTTTCTTCATTGGTAGCTTAGAAGTTGCAAAAGAACAAGTGAACTTCTTAGAAAAATAAACTAAAAGGAAGATAAAGCACTTACTATGTTAAGGATGAGCAGCTAGATGTCCTCCACTCCAACAACAAGGTAATGCGGTGTAGTAGATAACCAACTACCCCTCTTTGGTCGAGTACAACAAATACTTATCTCCATCGCAAACAACAACACTCCATTCTTATATTTCTCACATATCGACATTGGCTTGAGCTTTCTTTAACCTGCAAATTTTAAGAGCTTAATGCTCGTAAACATATCCTTGTCCCCCAAGGGCCTTAACTTCTTACCCTGAATGGGCCACCTCCTTTAGGTTGAAAAATCAAGTGGCTTAAGAACACAAATGCAATGAAAGAATTCCTTCCACCGTTTTACCTTATTTAGAGGCTTATCAATGATACTAAGCCTTGTACCTTAGGTAGTGACATACACTCACCCGTCGACCACCTTCCTTATAAAGAAGAAGCGCCTAAAAAGTTGCATAGTCAGCCACCACAACTCCCAAATGCACAGTGCCTTGAAAACGAGCAACTAAATCTATGCATTTACGTTTAGACTTCATGATGCAACTTCATAATACTAGAAGAACTCAAGCAAGAAATTTGAAAAAGGAAGCCAAAGACTAAGGTCAAACAGCTTCACGTAAATGACAAATGATCGGGCATCCCTTATGTTGTATGCCTGTTACCTATCTTAGGGCTCCTTTACTTACCAGTTAGGCATTACTCCTATCACCCAACAGACTAACCTCAACTTTTTTCTTGCTCGGTACATATGTATAATTTGTAACAATTACCTAAATTTTCCTTCCTTGCTAGTTGATAGGTACATATCATGGAGACATCATAGCACACATTCATTCCTCTTCTCTTAAAAGAGTATTACCCTGTCTTCTTCTCTTCTATCTCCATGGATGGAGCCCATTGTAAGGAGCAACGAGTTCACATGTCGTATTGAGACCCTCTTGTAAGGCCTTATGCTTATATGAAGGAAGATAAAAGTCAATGGCAAGCTTATCCTTCTTAACTTACCTAGTGAGCCAGATGATGACTGTTCAAGTAGGTCGGGCCCCCCAACCATTAAGCTAGCATTCATTGACTATCTAATGTAAGCTTAGGGCTCAACTCACCTCCATCGAGCTTCAACCAACTCCCTTCTCAACACTTGAGCCTGGCTTTTGTCTTTAGCGCCTATAACCCATTGTAACTCATTAATGAACATTTGACATTCATTGTACGGTCTATGCGCCTAGCATCTCTACCTTTGCTAAATCACCGAGTTGTAGATTTGATGACTTAGTTGGCCATGACATGCTGTTGGCAATGAAGCTCAACCTCTACCATAGAATACACTACCTATTGGTAGCCATTACGAGTGAATCCCTGGTCATTACGTATCTAGGTAATCCACATAAAAGGTGCCAGGTGCTAGTAAGTAAGAAAATAAAAACCCTCTTTCTCTCTCTCTCTCTCTCTTATTCTCATTCTCTATGATCTCTTCTCCTCCTTTTCTTGAAGAGAATAGAAGTTCAATACCTATCACATACACATAAGGCGAACGTAATCCACCGGGTACTTAGTTCTCATCTTCCCTTTCCTTGGTCTTCCTTATTGACTTGAGCGTTAGAGGGCCCCAATGGCCTCACCCACAGGAGGCTTTTTGGTAGGTATCAAGAAGCAAAAAAGGGGAGATAGTCCAAGTCCATTTGAATCAACACATTATAGTTAGTCTAATCATGATCAACATGTAATTAGTCATAATTGGAAAAAAGAAGTCAAGAAAATAAATTAAAGAATTAGATATGTTTACTCAACAAAATAATTCCCTTTGTTACCTATTTTAGATCCACTTAATGCTACATGCCTAAAAGTGCTATAATTAAGTACACATTTAATAAGTATAAATCACTTTACACTTTTTAGGCACATTTAGGTATAAATTGACCATAATTGTGTTTATTTCTCAAGTTCTTGGTAATTCATTGTCTAATATATCAATTTCCGATGATTCAAAAGCGAAATGGACAAAATTCAACAAGAATAAGGAGATTTGGAGCTATTACAACCTTGATAAAGGAATAATGCTAAGAGAAGATCAACTGAGACTCATCACGGGCATGATAAAAAAGAATTTGAGTGTTTAGCACTTGTCACTCTCTCCATCATGGTCGTGATCAAGGGAGTGACTAAGGCTGAAGTTGTTTTTCCACATATTCATCATGGTTGTAACTCCACCTTAGAAGGATGATCACACCCTTATCACGGGCATGATTAGGTGGAATGTTTGTGATGAGAAGATCACTCCTCAAGTCATGGGCGTGATGGGAGTATATACAATGATTCTTTTTAAATTTTTTCACATGAATTGGTCTGTGTAACGAGTCTAAATACTAGGAGGTGTCTTGAAGTGGTGTATATCAGGCCTTTTGATAAGAAGAATATAAATAAACTACAATTTTTAGACAAAAAAGAGATTAGATCATATATCCAGTCATACATCTTTGTACTTATAGTATTTTCGATTATTTTCTTTTAGTACAGTTTCTAAGTTTTGTACCTTGTACCTTTCCCGGAATTACTCAAGAGACGACGAGAATTTGTTGTTCATGTATTTATTAGATTTGTACAATGAAATTCAAAACAAGGTTGTATTCTTCTACTTATTCTATGTTAATTTCTTTTTTATTTTTGCATTTATTGATATGTTTTGTTTCTTCATTATGTATGAGTAATGTGTTAGGACTTACTACATTATTTAGTATGGTTAAGTGCATGAAATAGTGGTTTCTTGATAAATGTTAATTCCAATGAGTTATACTTAATGAATCTAAGTATGGTGTAGTATATGACATTAACTTAGGATAAATTTCAATAGAATATGTTGAGAGACAATTATGTTAAATAGATCTAGTTCATTGGAACAACTTACTCTTGATAATAGAGATATTATTAGTAAAGTTGTTGCATCCTTATTGAAATTGATACATTAACATGACACAAATGTGATTCGAGTTGGTTGTTAATCAGGAAGAGATTCTAATAGACACAATTAGGATTAGAAGTAAGTAGTTTTAAGAAGAATGCTTACATACTATAATTTTTCACAAATAACAAGTATTAGGATGAAAAGTACTTTGGTAGGATCATGCTAAGTGGTGAAGCAAGTTTGCATTGTTAAATGTGTTGTCAGTAATTGTTTTGTAGTCAATGTGTCTGTGGCATTAGTTTGTGGATTAGTGTAGTTTAGTTAGCAATTTAGAGTTATAATAATTAATTACTTGATAAATTGGATTGCTAAATAATAGGAAGATTAATTAGTACTAGTGTTTACAGTCGTTCCTAGTGGAGACGACCCTATACTCATTTGTGTTGTAAAGCGATAGGTGTACTTACCTATTGAATAGAGTTAAGGATAGAATATAGGAATTTAATTTATAAAACTTGAAAGCTCTCTTTAGAGGCGATCAACATTCTTTGACACAATTGAATAAGATAGGTAAAGAATTTCAACTTCTAAGAAAGATAATAGAGAAATAATAATTATTACTAGCAACCATAAATATGCTTTAACAGTCTCAAATAACTCAACAAAACCTATCATCATATCGTTTAAAAGAAATAAGCAAGAGTTCAATTGAGCTTTTTACCAAGTGCTTGCATTACTAAAAGATAATCTCATGTCCAGAACAAGAAGAGAAGGGAAAAAATAGTTTATCATAAAGACATGTCTAACTTCAAATCACTTTCTAAAGATCATTGCGGATACCCTATTTTTAGCCCCTTTTAGTTTTAGGATTTTTCATTAAATAAAAGGTTAATATTCTAATTAGAAAAAGCACAAAAAATAGAAAAATTAGAGAATATCTAGAAAAAATAAGTATTTCAAGTCATACAAGTGTCATTAAGTCTCATTTTTAGGTCAATTCTATTTTTAAGTATTGAAAGAAGTGAAAATATACACATGCGATTTAGCAATTATAAGCTTTAACTTTGAATATTAAGCTTTTCTAAAAAATTTGATATAAAATTTAATAGTTAGGTCAAATCAAGGTTAATTTTATTTATATCATAATGATGAGGCTAATTTAATTTAATCATGACTTTAAATGGTACCTCGATTAGATTTAAATAGGTTAAACTTATGGGAAAATTAATATTGAATTAAGAAGACGATCAATAAACTAAAGCTCATAAAACCATTAAATTGACTCTAAAGGATCACATCTCATAAGGGACTTTAGATGTGACAACTTGGCCATGAGTGCCATACTACCTATAATACACCTATGAAATGTTAAAACCCATTGCACATAAAGAGAGGGAAATAACTTTTATAAGAGGAGGTCCTCTAATATATCAAGTCAGGATAAAGCTTACATACACCAAGGATCCTAACTTAAATAGATGTCTTCATAGCGTTAACTTGATTACGAAGAGAACAAAAGGTCCAACATCTAAATGCAGGACATCGTAAAAGATAAATGACTCCGAGTGGCTTGAGGGAGTCTATTATTACCTCGGAATTATTGTTATCATTCAACAATACTTAAAGATTACCTATGAAGTTCTCCTAATGGTTATATATATTCGTGATCTTGTAAGATGAAGGATATAATATGGGATGAGCAATTATCTTTCAATGAGATGGGAGCACAATATTTTTATTACTACACATGCATAAGCAAGATAAAGCAAGTTTTCAATCATATGCTATGCATGACTAACCATATGAAATGTGAGTATTGCACATGGTCCTTTCGTAACTAGCGTAAATTCTAAGGTATAAACTTCCCTACCTCCACTCACATCACCATTCAATATTTCTTAGCCCACTATTAGCTAAACCACCTGAGCACTAGGTCAAACACCCAACCTTACCCAGCCACCCCACACCAACATCTCCCCTCCCCATACCACCTACCTCCTACTTCTCTAAAAAAAAAAACCTTAGTTTAGTGATTTAGTCACCACCATTAGTACCGAAAATTATCACAAGTCACTACCTAATACTTTACTAATATCATGATTTCAGTATCTCAATGATGTACTCTATCTATTCTTTTGTGAAACTTCCAGCAAAAAGTTCATAAATCTAAAATGGTTGGGTAGGAACTCCATCCTTCATTAATCTCATAAAAATCCCTAAATCACTTAGTTCACAAATAACTAAATAGGATCTTACTCCTCTTTGAGTAAATTCTCTCCATCTATCATGTAGCAATGATGGCCTTCAATAATGCATAAGAAGTCATACAATGCATGTTAATTTTAGTTTGGCCAAATATTGTTAGTATGATCTATCCTTATTGGTTAATCAATATATTGCAATTCTACAAATATCATGAAGCATGGACATTTCAATTACAACATATTCGAGCATCACAATAACACTAGATAGTAAATCAAGCCTGTAAATATCCCAATACTCATCACAAAAATATTCTAATCCAACCTATGGTATTCATTAAATCGATCACACAAATTTGCAAAAATTATAACCTAAGAACAATCATAAGTCTTATATGTTATTAAGTTAGAAGAGGTGAAGCTATCAAAGTAATTGAGCTCATAAGGCTTTTAGCTTGGTAATGCATTTATAAAGTTGTTAAAGGAACTTGTAATAAATAAGTATTTATTCATTAAATGATCAAATTCAACTCATGGATTATGTCAACTATAAATGCAAGGGGAGCAAGTTGTATTTAATTTATTAGAGAGGGTAGAGAAATGTACATGGGTGGAAGATAAAAAAGGGAAACAAAAAAAGCTAAGGGGTATGTTTTCACCATTTAGTTAATAGAGAATGGACCAATTAGTTGTGGATGGCTTCTCATTTGGTTGGTGGAGATTCAATTGATCGGTCGCTAGGTTTATTTACTTAACGGATAGGTTGTTGTTTTGTTAACCTACAAGATGTTAGTAATTATCTCTAACTTAAAGTTTCTATAACCATCATGGTCGTACATAAATCACTATGAAACTTAATTTTTACACTACAGATAGGGAGTGATTCATTTTAAGCAAGTTTCAACAATACCATCATGATTGTTACAACAACATCAAGCAATCATCATAGCATGCTTATTTCAACAATCTAACAACAATCAAGAGTAATCATTATAGTAATTAATTAAATTTCCTACTCACCTTGGTCTTATATTTGCAACTCGTAATTTTTTTTTTAGAAACTATGAGAAGTTAACTTCTTGTGAAGGATACATATGGATACATACATGCTATGATACTTTACCGAGATTTCTTATTTTGGAAATTGAAAATAATTTTATATTTATTTAAGTGCTGAGTTGTTATTACACACATACAGTAGCTTAGCTATCATAGTTGTCTAGGCTAGTTAGATTTATTGGATAAGCAAATTCTTTATAAATACTCCAATGACTGATCAAATTCATTTTTTGCGAGAGTTCAATACATTTTCATTTCAGCTTTGTATCACCTCCGTACTATTTCTTTCTCAAGTAGTTTGAGAACCTTAGTTCAACATAAGTATTGTTAGTTGTACAAATCTTCATGGTATCAAATAGCTTATGATAACGAATTCTCATTATTTTCTATCATAACTTTGTGATTTCTTTGTTTGTGCATAGTCAAATTGTAGATTTAGATATGAATCAAGAAGTAGTACAGTTCAATCCTTCAATGTTAGATCCATTACGCATTTCTGGATCTAACAATCTAGGAATGTTAATAGGTAATATATTGTTCACTAGTTCTAATTTCATGTCCTGGAGTTACTTTATTTGCATGGCCTTAGGAGAAAAAATAAAATTAGCTTTTATTGATAGGATGATTCCTAAGATAAAGGTTAATACAAATGATTTTGTAAGGTAGACTAGATCTAATTATCTAATGAGATGCTGGTTGCTCAATCCTATGAATAGTAATGTTGCACAAAGCTTCATTTATATGTAGTCTTTTGTAGAGCTTTGGAAAGAATTGTGTGATCAATATGGACAAGTTAATGGACCATTGATTTTTCAATTACAACATGAAATATCAAATGTTTGATAAGGAAACTTATCAGTAATAGAGTATTCTAATAAATTGAAAAGGTTGTGGGTGGAATTGCAAGCTTTACATCCTTATCCTAGCTACTCGTATAGTAGGTTAGAGTACTATACTTGTAATTCAAAAGAAAGGCTAGTTGAATATGAATCTGAAGGCTATATAATTTTTGCTTAGTTTATCCAATTCTTTTGAATCTATGCAAAGCTAGATCCTATCTAATGATCCAATTTCAAGTGTTTCAAGAGATTCTTACTTGGTTTGTCAAGTGTAAAAACAAAGACAACTTTCACATGCTTTTTCCACTAATACTGATGTTGTTGCCTTTCCAGCTAACAAGAATGTGAGTATTAAGGATAAGAGAGAAAATAGGTGTGGTAAATTTAAGTACAAACATTGCCAATTGGATGGACATTCGGTTGAGTCATGATATTAGATAATAGGGTATCCAAAGTAATATAAAGGGAGGAAAACTAAAATAAACTTAAGTGTGAAATTAATTTTTGTAGCAAGTTATCATACAAGTGTAGATATGTTTGCTAATACTCCTCTTGAACTTAACTCTTTTAATATGTCTATTTTAGATCCATAGATGTTGAAGACTATTTACAATGAAGTAATGAGAATGGTGAAAGGCAAACATGTATTAGAAGGAGAGGATATTAAGGATGGTCTAGTGGCTGTTTATGTAGGTACACATCATTCTCTTATTCACTTAGCTATAGCTAATAATAGGCAGGATCTTTGGATGGTAGATATAAGAGCAAGTAATCACATGACTCCATTTGAATCTTTATTGTTTGACAAACGTTTCCTTCTTATGTCTCTAATTGTTACTCTACTTGAAGGAACTAAAAAAGAATTATATGTTACAGGATCAATTTGTCTTCATCTTAGTGTCATTCTTAGTAATGTGTTACTAGTACCAGATTTTAGGCATAGTTTACTATCAGTTCAGAAACTTCTTACTAATTAGCCTCTTACACTTACATTTGACAAACAATCTTGCTCTTTACTTGACTAGACAACTAAAACTTCTCTCCTCAAGGTAGATGCACATCATGATTTGTACATTTTTTGTAGTTCTTTTGTTAATTCGTATCCAAACATAGATATAAGACCTAATGTTCAGTGTACTACATTATTTCATACTGTAACTTCTTGTAATTTAGAGTTACTGTAGATTCATAACAAACTTAGGCATGCTTCGTTGTCCAAGCTAAAGCATCTTCTATGTTATAAACATGTAGCTATGAATAAGTTTCTTTGTAATACTTGTCATTTAGCTAAATTTCATTGGTTTTCTTTTCCTAGAAGTGATTTTGTTTCTAAGTCTACCTTTACGTTTTTACATGTAGACTTGTGGGGACCTTTTCATGTACCTTACCGTATTAGAGATTTAACAATTGTTGATGATTTCTCAAGAGGAACATGGACCTATTTATTTAATTACAAAACACAGACACTTTCCACTCTGACCACCATTATTCATTACGTACAAAATCACTTTTCTGTCACACCAAAACATATTCACATTGATAATGGTACAAAGTTTGTTTCTTAAGTATGTTCACAATGTTGTAACCTATGGTATGTTACACCAATGATCTATACCTTTCACTCCTCAACAAAATGGCAAACTAAAATATAGATACCATTATCTATTAGATATTGCTAGAGCCTTACACTTACATGTTGGCTTGCTAAAGGTTTTTTAGGGAGATTGCATCTTGACAACTACTTACTTAATTAATCAAATGCTAATGGAATCCACATAGTGGTAAACCCCTTATCAGAAACTTTTTAGAAAACAGCCTACATATGAGCATTTGCACATTATAGGATGTTTGTGTTATTGCATTGATTTGCAAGTGCATAAGGATGAATTTGATCCAAGAGGACTTAGGTGTACATTTCATGGATATGCTCATGGATTTAAAGGGTTTATAGTATATGATCTTAAGAATAAAAGATCTTTAGTTAGCAAGGATATGAAATCTTATGAAGATTTGTTTCCATCCAAGGAAGAGTAATACTTAGATAACAATAATTCACTTTAGTCCTAATTCACTTCTTTCACATTGCCTTAGGTGTCTTTGTTTGATGATTATAACCTCGAAAACTCAGGACCTATTTATATACATACTTTACCTCCATCTACTTCTATTGATCTAAATTTAATTACTACTATTCAAAATTCCTCTCAATCTGTACATCTACCATAGTAGCTTAATGATTACATTACTACCATTCATTTTATATGTTCTAGAACTCTTTTTTCTTCTTTTAGCCCTTCTTCTATTCCATGGCTTTTGTTTTGAACTAGTAGTTTTCTTGGTTATCCTGTTGAATACACTTCTTCACTTGCTAATGCCTTTACTACTAAAGAGCCTACATGTTATTCTTAAATAGGTTTAGATGAAAATTGGATTGATGCTATGAACAAAGAGCTCTAAGTTCTTAAGCAAAATAAAACATGGGAATTGGTTTCTTTACTTAAGGTCAAATGGCCTATTAATTGCAAGTGGGTTTATTAAATGAAGTATTAGGCTGATGGTACTATTGAGTGCACTTAGTTGTAAAGTGGTATGCACAAAAGGAAAGAGAGTACTATCATCAAATGTATTCAACTGTTGCTTATTTTTGCACAATAAGCTATGTTATTGGCTATTGTAACAGTAAAAGGATGGCCATTGTTTTAAGTTGATATTAACAATGCTTTCCTTCATGGTTTTTGGGACAAAGAAATTTCTATTTTGCCTACACTTGGATACGTTAAGGGTGAACTAAGTTAAGTTTGTTGGTTATTAAAGTCCTTATATGGACTGAAATAGGCTTCATGATAGTAGAACCTTGAAATTTGTAACTTTTTAGTGCAGCAAAGCTTTGTTCAGTCTCCTCACTGGCACTCTTTGTTTACTTATTCAGCTAATAATGAGTTTTTAGTTGTATTGCTTTATGTAGACAATATGCTTCTTACAAGGACTTCTATTTCTACTATTCATACTTTAAATCAAAAGCTTCATTAGACCTTTACCATTAAAGATCTGTGATAGGTTTGTTTCTTCCTTAAAGTAGAACTTTGCTGAACTGATTAGGGAATTCTTCTTCACTAATGCAAGTATTTCATAAATTTGTTAATTAATTGAAGGTTATCTACATCTAAGCCTACTAAATGTCCCCTTCTTCTAGGCCTTAATCTTGCTATAGCAACACATGTTTTACTTAATGATCTAACAGTCGACAAACATCTCATTAGATGCCTTTTGTATCTAGCATCCACTTGTCCCTCGCATTACTCATCTTAAGGCTGCCTATCAAGTTTTAAGTATTTAAAGGACACTATAGATCTTAGTCTCTTTTATTCTATTGCTAGTCCTTTTGTTTTACAAGGCTATTCGAATTTTAACTGAGGAGGTTATACTCTAGATCGTAAATCTATAATTAGTTATTATACCTTGTTGGATTCCTCTCTAATTTCTAGGAAAACCAAGAAACAAGTACGATCTCTACTTCGTTTACAGAGGTAGAGTATAGAAGCATAGCCTCTACTACTAAGGAACTTCTTTAGCTTTCTTACTTGCTACAGGTTTTGCAGATCTCCTTTCCATCTCTTGATACTCTATTTTGTGACAATAAATCTACTTAACTACTTACTCATCATCCTTGTTACCATGGTTGCACCAAGAACATAGACATAGATGCTCACTTTATATGTGATTAGATTGCTAAAGGTTTTCTTCATATGGCTTATGTTACTTCCTAAGCTCAACTAATTGATTTTCTTATCAAACTAGTCACTAATGCACAATTGTAGTTTGCAAAGTCTAAGTTAGGATTTTCTAAAGCACTAACTTGATGGAAGGGTGTAAAAGATACATATAGATACATATATGCTATGCTACTTTACTAATATTTCTTATTTTGGTAGCTATAAACAATTTTGTATTTATTTGAGTGCTGGGCAACAATTATATGTGTATAATAGCTTAGCTGTCATAGTTGGTTAGGTTAGTTAGATTTATTAGATAGGTAAAGTTTGTATAAATACTCCAATGACTTATTAAATTCATTTTTATGCGAAAGTTTAAACATTTTCATTTTAGCTCTATATCACCTCTATACTGTTTATTTCTTGAGTAGTCTGAGATCCTTAATTCAACACAGGTGTTGTTACTTATATAATTCTTCAGTTCTTCACCAAAAGATCGTTAAGAACAAGTTTATTACTTTAGTATTTAGTTGTAAAGCTTATCAAAACTCTACCCACCTTAAGTTTTATATAAAGATTTTAATCTAAAAATCAAAACTAAATGTTTCTCATTCATTTTCGATTAGACTTTAAAAAAAAAAATTACATGATCTAGTATGGATGTAGAGTACTCTATGCGAGGCTCGCAATGCAACTTACGGTTCTTGATTTGGATGGAAAATGAAGAAGATAAAAAAAAAAAAATTTGAAGTGATGAAAGGAAATCTAAGAAGAGAGATAGAACGATGATATGAGTTATGTATATTTGATGTAATGGTTGGAGCGGTAAAGTGAAGAGTGATACAATAGTGTTTTTGTCATTGCACCTTGAAGGAAAAAAGGATGGTTTGAGTTTTTCCAAAGCTAGTTTGACTAGTAGGTATAATTCTTGACTTCCTAAAGTATTTAAACTATAATGTTTTATATGAAATTTCACATATGCCAAAAATGAAATATTCTACATCTATATTTACACTCAAAGTTTTAAATTATTAATTTAATCTACATTTTGATTTCCTTCATCCGTAAGGTCATAGTTTTTTCTTGAGTTATTGAAAGATAGAATATTGTAAATGTCTTGATAAAATTTTCAAATATACCTTAGATTTATATATGTGCGTTGAATCTATTCCAAAGACATGAAATGAAGGAGATACAACTATATTGAAATACTATGAAACAGAGTAACGATCATCGATTCTTCCTAATCCTTATGTTGCAATTTCTTGTTTTGAGCTTATTATTATTAAATTATCAAGTGGATTAACTACTAGTAAAACTTATAGGGTTTCACATCATCCTTCCTTCATAATATTTTAGTATAGTCTTATCCTCATAACTTTAGAGCATACTTAGGTTTATGAAGAGACATGGATACTTTTCCCTTATTACACTTTCTTCTTCCTAGGTTGCTTTCCCCTTAGAGTGCTTGCTCCATTATCTTTTTACATATCTAATGCTCTTGTTTTGGAGTTCTCATGTCTAAAAGTCTAGAACTTCGATAAGGTATTCTAAATATGTGATGTCTAGTCGTAGTTCTAAAATGTTGGTTTATGTTACTTGATTATGATTCTAGACAACTATAGTGATAGCATGAGTCCATATACCACTTCACCAAGTCTTTCTAAGATCTTTTATAGTCCTACATATCTAAGGTTTAACGTCCCCCTTAGTTCCAAATCTTTTGTTTCCTTTCATCAATGTTACCTTCAGATATACATGATCTCTCAATTGGAACTATATCTCTCGCCTTTTTAAATCTACCCAGCTCGTCTACTTACATTGGGTTTCCTTCATTTTATACTGAACTATTGCTACTTTATCTATAGCCTTTTGTAACATGTTGGGTTCCATCATTTTGTCTCTAGATCATCTTAGTATAAAGGTGATCAATACTTTTGTCCATATAATGCCTCATAGGTGGCATTTTATTGAGAAATGATAGCTATTATTATAAGTGAATTAAACTCAATTAATGGAAGATACCTATCCCAATTATGTTTGAAGTCTAAGTATAACCTCTAAACATGTCCTCAAAGGTGTAGATTGTTTGCTCAAATTGACCATCAATTTGAGGATGATAAATAGTATTAAATTGTAGTCTTGTTCCTAAGGTTTAGTGTAAGCTTTTTCAAAACTTAAACACAAAGCATGGATACTAGTTGAAACTCCATACAACATCAAGATAATACTAACCAATTTAATTATGTATATTTTTTTACATTTTCCAAGTACTTTAAGTAATTCATAGCAAGATCCTTTTAATATAATCATATTTACTAGAATTCTAGCAATGAAAAAAAAATTAGAAAAAATTCTATCTAAGTTGCATCTAAACTTTCAATACACATAAAAAATTCATCATGTTGATTGTCAAAATATGATTCTTCTTTTTAAAATCTTAGCTTAATTCATAGTGGTTATCATTGAAATATAATGTGTATACTGTTTCCTTTGTGTGTAACTTAATAAAACATATATTGAAAATAAAATAAAAGGTGTGAAATAATTTCTAAAAAATATATGAATATCTAGAAATAGAAATTTGGCCAATAATAAATATCTTCGTCCTTTTCTCCCTTTAACTACTATCATATTATAACTTTAAGAAAGGGAAGAATCGAACTTGATCCACACATTAAGAGACAATTTCTATACTATTAGATTACAATGGCCTTAGCTAGATGTATATCCATTAATCAAAGGCTGGTCCTAATGCAGTAACATGAAACAACGAAATGATACTTATTATTAGGAAGCTTCTTGTTTTCCGTATCATGTGGTTTTCATTCTATACAATCCAACCATATATTACCAAAAATGCAACTAGGGCTTATATTAAATATCGAAAAGTACAAATTAGTCATTAAATTTTCATTTCATTTCTATTTGAATAACATGATATAATTTTTCCTTTTAGAATCTCTTAACTTTGAACATGCAGAAAATTAATCGCTCCATTATCTCTTTGAAATATCTCATTTTAAACCTGGCCCAGGTTACCTCTTTGTTAGCCTATATAGCTTAATTTAATTTACTCTTAACTAGTTCTCATCATCTTAATAAAATAAATAAAAGGAAGTTTCTAAGTGTTTCACTTACACTCCTTAACACATATATAGATACGTATGTAACCATTATGAGAATATTAACTATTACCCCATAACAAAAATAGTTGTCTTATCTCAGAATCATCACATTTATCAATCATCAATACAACTGGTCCACTACAATCAAGTAGTGGTGCAATACATACACTAATACAACTTAGTTGTAGTTTCCTTTCAGCAAACTAAATGGAAACACAACATTTAACTAATCAACAAGTCACCCATCACTCTTGACTAATCAATGCCTAATTTATATAATCACATAACCTTATATCATTCCACTTGTAGGACAATATAGTTATTAGCTTATGATCACCGCTTTTAAAATTCAATGCTTAAAGTCCTCTTATCATAGCTACAAGCACAAAAATGCAAATCAATTTAAGATTTTGATAGTTTTAAATTCATTTGGAAGTAAGCCTTAGAAAGCTTAAATAATCTCAACCATAGAAATTACCTAATTAGTTCCAATCTAATATTATTTAACAAAAATACCAATACTAAAATAACTAAACATGGGTATATTCACCAATACCTTAATTTCTCTTCCCTTACAATCCAATTAATTTATCTCTCCTCTGCTAATCTCTTTCTCCCTTCATTAGTCTCTTTCTCTCCTTTACAACTAATGACCTACTGATCACATCCACTATCCAACTATCTAATAGTTAATCTATGTTCCACTTTCACACTTATTGATCCACTATCACTAGGTTACATTCATCTAGCACACGCCTTTTAAACTTATTTTGTAAACAACTCCTCTACTTAGGCAAGATGACGATTGTGTAAAATTTCCTAATGATAAAAAATTTATTTATTCAATTTTTTGCTTTCCCTTTAAGCTCTAATAGATGTGATTTCATGAAATTGGTTTTCTTTCTTTCTTTCTTTCTATTTTTTAACTACTTAAAGTTCTCTATTGGTAGTAAAATAACATGTTGATTATCACTCTTTGTTACCATATTTAAGGTTTTACTAATGTAATTTTAATATTCAACATTATGTATATATTCTAATTTTAAAGAATCATGTCTTTTTGAAAAGTATAAACTACTACGTCATAACAAAAATAATTGTTTTAAATAATTCCATATATGATTTGTTTAATTAATTCTTTATTATTTTTATTACATCCATAATACGAATATGTCGTCTGCTAATATATAGATATTTAATCATTATAAAGGTGTTGCCCATTGCCCCATAAGCAAACTAGTTGTGTTATCTTAGAATCATCATAGGTATTAATCATCAATACAACCGGTCTACTACAACCATGCATTAGTGCACCTCATACACTAGTATAGCTCAATTATAGTTTCCTTCTAGTAAACTAAATCCAAACATAACAGTTAACTAATCAACAATTCACCTCTCACTTTCGATGAATCAATGCCTAATTTATATAATCATACAACCTTATATCATTGCACTCGTAGGATGATATAGCCATTAGTTCATGATCACCACTTTTGATATTCAATACTTGCAATCCTCTTAACATAGCTACAAGCACAAAATGCATATCAATTTAAGATCTTAATAGTTTTAAATCCATTTGAATAATCACTTATTCTTATAATTAAAAGAATCAAAGAAGGTAACTATGTATCTAGAGTCCTTTTTAAAGCTTTTATGATACATAACTAAGATTTTTTATCCTACAATCAAACACATATACAATATTAATATTATCTCCATTTTAGGAAATTTTAACCATAAGATTGAGTTAAATTATTCTTATAAGGCTAAACTAGTTTAAATTATAATTTTAAGTCCTTAAAGGAAATCATTTAGAACAACTTTTCCTAAAAAGAGCTAAAGGAACTACAAGACCAAACCCAGTCAACCATAACTAGATTTAATGGACTTAAGAGCATTTCAATTAACCAAACTTCCAATGTATAACTAGGTTAAATGAAAATGCTTCTTTCAACAAGCCTTGGACATAATACAATCTCTCGTAATGAGTTTCAATTAGGTTACCTATCTTAACCATCGTAAGTTTGAAATAATTTTTCAAAATTCCAAGCCTTCATCCAACTTATTATGAACTAACCCTAAATTCCATACTCCATGATTGTCAAACTCGAAAAGTTTTCTTTTTTCCCCAAATTTGATTTCTATTAGGTTTTATCCATTAGTTAAGTATGAAGTCAAAGGAAATAAATTATTAATGAACTTTATTTAAAAAATACTAAGCTCAGAAAATGAAGTGATTTAAAATTGAAGGATAGAACAACTTTAACCCATCTACTAATCTAATTTAGAAAAATCTAAAATGTTAAGTTAGAAGACTAAATTTTTAAAACATAAGTTAGCAAAAAAATAATTTTTGAAATAAAAGAGCTTATAACACATTTATGTAAAGAGGGAATAGATTACTCTCTTATTTGATTTTCTCTTTCTTATTATTTATTCTATTCATTATTTAGTAAAATTTGAAAAAATGTTTTTCGTTTGATTTTTAATGGCCCTTCTAAAGGATGCTTACATACGCACTAGTCAAATCAAGCTACAATAACTTGCTTTTTCAATTTTTTTATTTTTTTTTATTTTTTAATATTCTTCAAACTTTTACATATATATTTTATAATTTTTCATATTCTATTTTAAACTTTTGACATTTTTTTACGATAAACCCTAATTATTAGACCTCATTCTCTCCTTTTCTTAAATAAGTATTTGCTTTTTTCAAAAAAAATAGTTTTTATAAATGCTCATATTTTTATATATTTTCATAGACTCTAATATCATAATTATATTATATTAATTTCTAAAAAATAAATGTAAAATTAAATGAAAAATGAGTTGAGCATCTGAATCGATGTTAGGCTTGATATCAGTTGTCACACTCTATATGGTACCCTTTGTTGTAACAACCCCCTATAAATATTCTAGAAAAAGAAAACTCCATTCTAGGTATCCTAATTCCTATTGACTACTTATAAAACATCTTTACTATACCAAAAAGAAATAAAATAACTTGAAGGTGCTAACTCCATAAGCTTAATAGGAGATCCATAAGGTCATGCCCAGTCTCCAAGTTCCAAATACATGATTAGTTCCCCAAATCACATATACATAAATAGTCTCATCAACAATAGCTAATAAAAAAAAATTAAAGTTAAGGGAATAGAAACTAGGTAGCCATCTTAGCCTTTTTGTTGATCTCCTACCTTAACTTAGCTCAAAAGTTAGAATTTTGGCAAGTGGAGCTTTTTATTAACTACATTAGATCGAGGACTTGAAATGTGAATAACCTTATAAGGGTATGAGCTAAACCACGACTCAGTGAGGAGTAAATCTCAATGTCATAAACACATGGATACAATTCAATTGATCAACCATATGTTATGCGTGAATAAACATATGCAATGCAAATATTGCATGAGATATTTCAATAATTTCCATCATTTTTAGGGTATAACCCTTATCAAGCTTGAATTTTGTTTTCTATTTTTCTTAATTTGACTTATATTAAGCCCAATCTACATTAATATAAGTCACTTGACCTAAACAAGAAAATGTTTTACTTTTGGAAAAAAGGGTAAATGACAAATACCTTACCTATGTTATAATATATTTATAAGTAAATAACTTGAGTTTTCATTTTCGACAAATATATTACTTGAGTTCATTAATTTTTTGTTAATTAAGTATAAGGGATATTTGGTGCTTTTCTACTGGTTGCTAGGATTATTAAGTAAAAAAACTTGGTAGTATTAATATATTTTAATTAAAAAATAGTGAAAATACTTAAAAAAAAACATAAAATAAAAAAAAAGAATAGCTATTTTCAAGCCACCCCAAGGCCAAGGGGTAGTCGAACTCTACCAAGGGGGAGGCTACGTAACCTTTTTAGGATGGCCATCAACCATCCCCTAACATTGGGTTGGCTAGAAAATGGCTAAAAATATCAATCAGTTGCCATACATGGCAAAAGGTAGGTTATATATGTAAACCGCACAAATTTTCAAAAAGGAGGGTTAGATGTTTAGGAAAAATACTTAGAAAATACCTTGAAAAACTAAAGAGGTAGTCAACCCTAAAACTAAATGACTACACATAAAGCCCCTAATTTGGAACCTAATAACCTACTTGGATAACTCGAGATCTAATTCAACTCTAGATATTAAAAACCTTAAGTTAAATACCCTCAATTCCAAAACCCTGAATTTAGAAACTCTAAACCGAAAACCCTAGATTGAATTCTAAATTAAACACCCTAAATCTACAACACTAATTCAAAATCCCTGCAAAGGCCTTAACATACCCTAAATTCCATGATCAAATACTAACAATTAGCATAAACTATCTAAAAGTACCAATAAAATTATTCTAACAAAGTTAAAACTCTAAAGCAAGTTAAACATAAACCCTAAAGTACCTTCAATTCCTTAATTAACTACTAAAGACTATCCAACAATACAAAATAATTCATGTTAACAACCATAAACCTTAATTTACCATAGTCTACATAATTAATTATCAATAAACAATGCTAATTACCAACTAGTTTCAATCAATTAAACAAAACAAACTAGAATGCTTAATCACTTTAATTAAGTACCAAAAACCCCAATACAAATGATAAACCATAATTAAATGTTTAAAACCCTAACCCTAAAACCTTAAGTGCAAACCTTAGAACATGAAAAACCTTAAATGACCCTAGAAACCCTAATTTAGCCTCTAAAACCCTAACATAATATTAAAAACCTAAATTACCTATAAGACCTAAATTAATTATTAAAACTATTCACTAATACCAAATAAGTCAACTGATTAACCTTAAACCCTATACCTTATTAAATGTAATTAATTAATAATGATCTTTAAATATTATCAATTAATTAGACAAGAATGAATCAATAACCTTGATTAATTTATTTTAGCAAATGAAATTCTTATTTAAACCTTAAATGGTACCATCTGTATGCAATTAAGATTAAAAACCCTAATGCCTTCTTAAGCACATTAATTAAACAAGGCATCTAGATAAAATTCATTAATTAAAAAGAGACAAAACTAATGATACCAAATCCCTTGCATTAATTACAAAGTATACCATTTGGAGACAAGATATTACCATAAATGGGTAATCTTACACTTATACCTTTTGTACATAAAAGCATGGGTACTTTATTTCCTCTTTTTGATGGCCTTTGTCCCCCCTATTCCTTTTGTTATTGTTGGCCAAAAGCACCCTCCCAAACCATCAGTCTTCATATCCAGTCTTCTTGAAAAACACCTCTAAGGGACTGTCAAACCATGCGCTCCAACACTACCTTATACCATTACTTTTCAGCCACCAAGTTCACCACTACTAACCAACACTTTTCTCCCATTTTTCCATCATCAATAAATCCTACAAATCCCTTATTGTTCTTTCATCACCTACCTATATCAAGGAGTTAGGAATGTAAAGCAAAACAGGTGGGAACTCTATTAAAGTGCAACGGGCTCAACTAATACTAGAGGTAAAGGTAAGGACTTTTAACTTCCATTTTCTTAGTATCTTCAAAGTTAAGGTGTGCAAAGGAATTGTTTACATGAAGCTTATTCAATTATAGTCCTAAAAAAGAAACTAGAAGTTAATGTTCATAACCATGATCATAGGACATGTAACTTTGAAGTGAATCCAAAGTAATAGTGTATAGGGATCTAGGTGTAATGTGCAATAATTTTACAAGTAAGCAAGAAAACCACTAAGTTTCTTAACATTTCTTGATGGCTAAAACATGCAGGATTGAATATCCCATCTTATTTCAAGCTTACTTTTATAATTTTTAATTAAATCTAGTTAAGTAGTAGTATGGAGGTGACTATATAGAATCAATTAAGATGAGTTTTTCCAAGAAAACAAGTTGAAACCCTACATTACTCCTCTATGACTAACACAAAAAAGAGGCCTTTAAATCTAGAACCTTTTAATATTTAGCTAAAAAGGCATATTTTGACCCATAGACATAAAAGGCTAAATTGGTTCAAATTTTAAGTGACCATTCTAAAAGTTTAACCTTAACAACCACAAATAAAAGCTCAATAACAAATAAAAGTGGCCTAAAGCAAAATTCTAAGTCTAGACCCATAATTGAACCTAAAACCAACTAAGTCAATAAAGTACCTTTTATCAATGAATTAAATCTAATAACATCTATAAGTTGCGAGCCCCAAAGCTCAAATTGGAACTCAAGTGAACTTGATATTGATCCTAAACACTTAAGGATCATTATAAGCTCTAGGCATCATGACTACGTGAGTATCCTAACAACTATCTTACTTGATTATAACTGTAATTTAGTTTCACTTTATTAATATATCTTGTAAATGGATTGTGTGTATCTTAGGCTTCATTCATGCGATTGATCATGTCTACTTTGCATGATAAGCCACTTTACTAGATTTTGATATCGATCCTGGACATCTAAGGATCATTATGGGCCTTAGGCATTATGACTATGCAAGTATCCTAATGACTATCTTACTTGGTTTTAATTGTATTTTAGTTGCACTTTACTAATATACCTCATATATGGATTATGTATATCTTAGGAATTATGCATGTGATTGATTGTGTATACTTTATATGGTAAGACACCTTAAAATATAATAACCAATATGGGTGTTGCCATTTTAAATGTACGTATTGGTTTTAGAGGCAATAGTTACCATATTCAAATGGATCCTCGATGATAAAAGGAGATCAGATGACCTACAATAGGTTCTTGTAGACACTCTACTACTTTGATTCTTATCTTTACTTTCTTTTTGAATACCTTTCACTTACTTAGGCATCAAAGCAGCTACGCTAGAGTTGCCTTGGCAGCCCTTTAGCCTTATTTTTTTTTCTATTTTACCAAGTACATGCAAGCATTGTATTCGAGATATTCATCATTCTAAATTTTGATATTAATAATACAAAGCCAAGATTAGGCTACGATTTGAGTGAAAAGTATTCCACCAAGTTATGAAGTAGAAGGATAGGTTTGGGAAAGAAAACTATAATAGTTGGATCAAACTTTCATAGTATTTAGTAACTTTTGATATTTGGGAATTTAACTACTCTTTCTTATTGTTTGGTAGGTGTAAATCCCATAAATTTTTAGATTAGAATTTGGAGTTGGTCAAGTGAGACAATAAATAATCCTTAGAACCTCTTATGATATAATGGTCAAAAACCTTAACTAAAATGAACAATTCCTGAGTGATAAGTTGAAAAGCCTTAATGAAGATAAAATCCCTAAACCCCAGTTGTATGTGTAAAAACCCTAAGTAAGCCATAATATGACAAAGACCCTAAACCAATGCTAAAACTCTAAATTAGTATAAAAAACCCTTAATTAATTAATAAATTCCAATATATAATTAAACTATTAATTAATTGCTTATAATTCGATTAATTGCTAAAAAGTCCTCATTTACCTTTAAAACCATAATTGAATAGCAATAATAAATTCCAAATCTTAAATGCACTAATTTAATTAGATAAAAGGATTGAATAATCATAATTACTTTAATTGAATAGTAGAAACCCAAAACTATGATTGAGGCTATGTAAATAATCAAGGTCAAAGAGCTTAATTGCATTCATGCATCTTAAATAACTAGAGAATAAGCCTAATTATACTTATAAGACAAGACAAATAGATATTTTGGAAACATGTTTAGGTAAGAGCTTTACTTTGGTAGATAAATCCTCACCTTAATTAGCAAAAATCATAAAAGAAAATGGTCCCAACTTAAAGTTAGTATTAAGTAACTAAAAGAGAAGAAGATTTATTCTCCTTAGTCCCACCTCCTTGATATGATATTTTTGCCCACTAAAACCCTCATTTAGCTTCACTCTTCATTCTTAGAAATCCCTAGAAAACACACTCTAGAATCCAAAACAAAAATCAAAAGGAAAAGGGAAGAAAATCAAGAACCTTCTTAAATTCCCCTATCTACTTGACCGCCCAAGGCTTTTACCACCACCATACACCATCAAATCACAAACAGTCGCCACCAATTGAACCAACACTTCCCTTAGTATCTTGCCAACAAAACTCTATCCCCTAAAGGAGTATGTTTCAACTTTATTTTCAAATTGAAAGTTTGAAACTCATGTAGACCAACTTAATGTAAAACTCACCCAACTTGAGTTACTTATTTATATTAGTTATACCCATGATATCTTGAGAGTTTATAATTAAATTTACTAGCTAAACATGTTATAATCATGAACATTAAGAGGTGACCTTGAAGGATGGAGGAATGGGTGAGGGCATAAGGGAAGCCTTTGGAAGCTTAAAGTCTTGGTAGAGGTGTTCTTAGTTAGTGTTAGAGTACGAGAAAAGGTCAGTGATCTTTAGGTAGAGGGTAAAAGCGAAGAGTTATCCCTACAATGAGAGCATCGTGGATTTAGGTAGGGGAGAACATCATGGTCCATATTTTGCAATGAAGTGAAGATGTTCAACTTAGCCATAATGTGAAGTGAGTGGCATTAGTCGGCAGTTTGTTCAAATATAGGGTATTCTCTCAAGGTAGGTTTGGCCTCTCATGTGTAAACTAGTTAAAGGCTGATGCTACTCCCTTAATGATGTCCATTATAAGCTGAAATGAGTTGAGAAATTAAGCTTCTCAAACATATGGGAGTTTATAATGATAATAAATTGTAATCTTGATGATAGAAGGGTTTGGAATAGTCTTAGAAAGATAAGAAAGGAAAAGGCTAGCTCACCGTCCATAATACAAGGAGGCAAAGGATGGTCAAGCACCATACAGGCACATTCGAAGGAGTGAACATCTAGTCCCATGACATAAGGTAGTGTAATTAATGTCCAATACAAGCTATTAGTTCATATTCATCATCATTAGTCCATAACATCATATATCCATATCATTTCCATACTATAAACCAAGCATTTACTTGTTAAAACATCATTAAAACATGAATTTCTTATATACTTTATCATCACAATCAACCTCGATATTTGTAGTACAAACATGTAAATTAGCATATCAAGATTAACTTACTCATCTTACTTCATTAGGTCAATCAAAATAATTGGGTAGTAAGTCCAAATCATCAAGGTAGCTTATAATCATTACCAAATGAAGAAAAATCACTTAAAAATCATAACTATCAAATTTTCTAACTTCTACTTCATAAGTTAATTAGCTCTTGAATCTAACTTGAGTTATAGTTTAGTTGGTGCTTTAAGTGCATTAATAAGATTCCATTACACATTATAGTCATGTAAGCATCATATAGCTATTTGTTTAAAAGATGAAATTTTGTTCATGTTGGATATAATGGCTAATTTTTGCAGGAAATGATATTTTCTAAGGTTTACATTGATTTTACTTGTGGTTGCGAGGTACTTAGATGTCACTTCCCAAATTCATTAAGCATGTCTATATGATATAATATAATATGACATATATATAGAAAGAATGCTAACTAGAAATGTTGGCCTCATAGCTAAGGTCCCAAACATAGTATCAAAACTATGTAAGTATAAAAACTAACCAAAGCCTCTCCATAACCTGTTGGAGAATCTATAATAATATGGGGATAAATGTACAAGAACATGGAAACTAGAAAGGTAAACTATAATGAAAACAACTACGAAACTACTAATCATGCAATTTACCATCATCTTTACAATCTTCTAAAACATAAGGACATGACTAATAATTTAAATTGTATAAGAAGTTAATAAAGCAATCTTCCTCACTTGAAAAGAGAATTCAAGAATGAACTTCAATGAATTCAATACAACAGTAGTTAAAAGATACATACCACACGTCATACAAGCCTAATTCTAATACAAAAAGCAATATTGTTTAATTATATAATTAGGCTTTAAGCAAACAAACAACATAGGAGTATTCATGACTTTGGACATCACAATAGGGAATAGAGGGGGTTTCATCTTAAAGGGCCGTTAAGGGTTACAGGATCGGATTTAGATTCTATGTAGAATCCTAAAAAGTAATCTCATGTGGAAGGTCCCAACTTTTATGCAGATATAGTTTAAGTGATGTTGACTATTGTGAATGCCAACACAGTTCTCTCTTATCGATTACTCTTCAAATCATCTACAATGGTATAAGTTTTATCTATCATATTATCTCGAAGTTACACATGCAAATCTAACCTTGTCAAAGGTTTTCATCATGTTGGATTGAATGGACAAGCGTATGCTAGAAACATCTACTTTAGCCAAGTTTACATGTATGTACCTCTAATGTGTAATTCTCACATAGTAAAGAGATGTAAGACTCGATATCCAGTTCATCAATTGGTTAATCAATAATTTAAGATCTTGTATACTATCTATTACGTTATAATTACTCACCCATGTCATATTAACTTATTGAAGGCTTTAGGTTAGTTAAGGTTTGTTGTTAGTGAATTTTAGGATGAGGAGAAATCCTACAAAAGAAAGTGAAATACTTGGTATTAGTGCCAGTTCGGTATGGCTACTCCAATGCCTAAGTTAATAAGGTAACTTAGTAGAGTTTGTATGTGAATAAGTGTCAAGGCCTTACCAAGTGTCTTTCTAGTATTTATAGATGGTTGTAGTATTCAAAGCAATTGTTGGGATAACTGTTAAGACATGTAGAAGCTTCTTAACTTGACATCTCCCCTCATATGTAGGAGTAGCAAGAGGCTATGTAATACAACCGTGCTTATGATTATTGTTCGTACTAGACTTAAATCTAAATTAGGAGTACTTCTTATATTCGATATAATTGCCATGTATCATCCATGCGTTGCAAAAGGCCGAGAGAGTTGGTTACGTAGCATCTTAGCAGACAAAAGGATGAGTATTAAATGAATGATAATTGACTATCAACATTTCCCCCCTAACTCCCGTATTCAAGCAATCGACAAAGGGAGTTACACATATATATTGTATTAGAGGCTAAGTGGGGGGAGGCTCTTTAGATTTATGTTGAGTAATATGGGAAGTAGGATAGAACACATCCTAGCCAAAAGGTCGCCATTTCTAAACTCTTGCCCTTTCGAGAAATCAAGAAATTGGAGGCATAACATCTATCGCCTAGGTCATTATTTTATGGCAGGCCTAATAACTGTTAGAGATTTTTCAACTGTCAGATTTCCATCATGAGACACGCATCAGCGATCTGCATGATTACCATATCAGTACATCATTACTATCAAAAGCAGATTTGCAATTACGAGGATGAATCATCCTTATATAAAGTGATATTTACAATTAGAATTGGCTTCTCTAGTTGCATCTTAAACTTTCATTCATTTCCTTATCTTCAATTGGAATTCTTTGATTTGTGTAGTATCATTTCACATAACCATTCAAGTATGGTTTGCAAAGTTCCTTGCCAACTTGTGCTTTTTGATTTTGAGGCAACAGAGATTGAGGCCACTTCCCCTCCACCCATCCCCTAAATAAAGAGCGAGGTGGCTTGTTCTTTGGGTAGTTCAGCCGATAGCATGGAGAAAAGATGGGATAAACTTACTTAGATCAATGAGCTCTCTATAACTAACTATCGCGAGGATATGGAAGGGAAGTCCTCGGCTAGATATCTATTCAGCAAGATAGTCTATTTTTGTGATTCACCAGATGGAATCACCAATTTTGTCAATAGGGTTCTCGTCACAAAATATAATTAGTACTAACAAGATCTTCCCGAGACATAGAATTTAAGGAGGCCAAGAGATGGGGAGAGTGTATGCTTCCTTAGAGAGCATGAGTTCCATATATACTTGAAATATTTTGTTGCACTTCCCTTTTTCGGCTTTTGTAAAGGGATTTTTCAACTATTTCAGAGTTGCGCTGAGTATGTTCTCACCTAACATATGTCGACTTCTAGCAACCTTTGAGATGGTCTGGGAAGAAGTCGAAGTCAAGGTGATGCTTCAACTTTTTCAATATTTCTTCACTATTTAGAGGCAGCCTGACAGGTGGTACTTTGCTACTGCGAGGCAGGGGCATAAGGTCATGGATGAATTAGAATCTAAGATTCACAAGTGGCACGACAAGTTCATGTTAATAGTGTCTAACGAGGACTTGCACTTTTGGACCTAATGGACTAAGTCAATAAATATAAAAGACATAGATCTAATGTTGAACGATGCAACAGCAGTGAAGAAAATTCAAGACAAAAAGGAGAAATAAAATGTTCTTCTAGGATGAGAGAATTATACGGCATTACGAGAATAGAGAACCAATATTTTCTAAGAAGGAAGGTACGCCATTGTGTTCCTGCCGTGCTAAGTAGAGCTACGAGGAAAGCCATTCTCGAGAATTGGAGGGAGAATAGTGAACTTTGAACCTTGCTTGGCATGGAAAATGTAAGTTCCTATTTTTTCCATGTTTATATTAATTGGTGTACTTGTGTCATAAATACGGGTGCTGGAGAGGTGAATCTGGTAAAGCTACTAGCTTAAGCTAAGGCTAAAAAATCTAAGGTTGATAAGAGGGAGACCACTTCAATAGCAACCACTCAGCCTATTGTCATAAAGAAATCGGCAAAAAAATTTGTAGCAAAGTAGATGGCTATGTAGATCTAGCCTTGCTGAAAGGTTGAAGGAGAATGAGAAAACATAGCTGACTGGGGTTGCTCATTTTGAGGGGCTTTCAGTCATAATTATTCAAACTTTTGTTAAGCTAAAGGATGGTGAACGTTGAAAGACACATTCCGACAAGGAGGGCGAAAATGCTATTGTTACAGAAGGCTCATTGCTGGTGATTGCGGTAACTTCGAGTGGTGACAAAAGACTAGGAAAGGAGCTCACCGGCCAACCACTTATCAAAGAGTCTACAAGCTTAGATGAAAGGGTAAAGGAGGCTATGCATTCTAAATCTCTTGGCATCAATAGCATTGAATTCGTTTCCAATAAAGAAGTTAGTAAGTACTTCGTCTCTTGTTGGAGCTACCAAATTTTGGACCTTGACTCGGCCCTAGGAGACAGGATGAAATCTTTAGCTTTAATGAAAGTGATCATTCTTGTGAAAGATAAAGGTATCACAAAAGACGATGTCAATAGGGTTGGCGGTTGTAATAAGGCCCATATCGTGGCCAAATTGTATGATGTGAGTATCTTTGACCATTACTTTTGATTATCAAATTTGTTCGGGTAACTAACACATTTCCTTTTCTAGATGAACAGCCATATTCTGATAGCATTGTCGAGGTTGACAAAGTAGCAAAGAAGGTAATATCTTTAGTTGTATGTGTAATACTCAACCACTTTTGATTGTAATATATGAATTTGCTAGAAAAAGTTGAGGATGTGTACAATGCATCAAAGGCCTAAATTGCTATGGTCTAGAATGTGAGGATTAGGGCTAAGATGGAGGCGAGAAAGCTTAAGGAGGAACTTGCTACCAAGAAATTGGCACAAGACCTCGTCGCTGATGAAATATTTAGCCTGAAGGCCAACATGAAAGAACAGCACAAAGAGTCTGAAAGCCTAAAGGAGGAGTTGTAGAAGAAAAAGAAAGAGTGTTGCGGCTTGGGCCGAACTATTTGCACAATGATTGACAATGAAGACAAGCTCAAGTTGCAAATAAAGGAGTTGGAGACCAATTACTCGAGCTTACAGAGCCGTTTGCCTAATTGGAGGAGGCTGTGAGGAAGGGGCCATCTATTGAAGAGGCTCTCGATATAGTTACTTCAAGTCAGCAATATAAGAAGCTTATACATAAAAGGTTGTTGGAAGGAGTTCAAGCGGCAAGAGAAGAGGTCTTGATGCTTCATCTTGATTATGATCTCTTGTGTCTCGACTTTGTTGATGTCGATGACAAAGTTAGTAGTGCTAACGAAGATGAAGGCGACAAGACCGGTGCCAAGAGTATCAATCAAAGTGCTAAAGAAGCTCATGCCGAAGAAGTTGTCTACTTCAAAAACCTAGCTACCGAGGAAGCCTTAGCTAAAAAAATCACTTCTACCGAATCTAAAGATAGGCCTAGGACTTGCTGTATTAGTACATTGCATTCTTGTGTAATTTATTAATTGGAACATAATTAAGGCAATGTCAAGTTCTTGTGACAATTTCTTATATTGTACTTTCTCGATTTATATGATATATGTATGTTGTTTTGCGTTCTCATTTGTCAGCATTTTTATTTTTCACGCTATTTGTTTCTTAGCATGTTTCATTTCACATGCCCAGTTATCTTTCGGCATATTTTATTTTATACACCTTTGTTTCTTGGCATGTTTTATTTCACACGCCATTTTTTCTCGACATGTTTTATTTCACACCTTTGGTTTCTCGGCATGTTTTATTTCACATGCCATTTTTCCTCGACATGTTTTATTTCATACCTTTTGTTTCTCGGCATGTTTTATTTCATACACCATTTTTCCTTGACATGTTTTATTTCACATACCCATCATTTTATACTGTCCATTAACCATTTGAGATGTGGGCTAGTCGCATTACTCGGCCATAAGGTTAATTTGTATAAGTCATTAACCACGTTAGGCTAGAACTTAGATTAGTTCGTTTTCCATGTAGCATGGAACTCGTTAATTTAGCATTCGTAACCAAAATATGATGAGACTTCAAATGTATAAGTGTCATAAATATCAAACTTACAAACATGTTGACTACTGCCAAAGATAGATGGTACAAATCATCCCACATTAATTGAAATAAACTTTCCGATTCTTAGCTTCTAAGCTTGAGGGATAATGGATCCGTCTAACCTTTCTGTTTGGTAGGCCCCCTTGCCAACGACTTCCCAGATCTTGACAGGATCCTCCTAATTAGCACCGAGCTTTCCCTGATTTGCTCACATACTAGTTGTTTCCATCTCACGACAAATCAGATCTTCGAGTTGGAAAACCTTATACTTCACTTTCTGATTGTAATATCTTGCTACTCTATGCTGGTATGCCACAACCCTAGCTCTTGCAATGTCTTGAATTTCCTCAATAGTGTCTAGATCATTTTCAATCTAACTTGATTAAGCATAACATCAAAATTATGCATTCTTAGATTAGGCAAGTCCAGCTTAATCTACAACACGTCTTTAGTGTCGTAGGCTAACTTAAATAGTGTCTCTCTCATTGCGGTTCTGTGAGTGGCTCTATATCTTCATAGAACATTTGGTAGTTCATCAGCTTACTTCCCCTTAACTTGATCCACTTTTCGTTTAAGGATGTGTAATATGATCTTGTTGACGGCTTCAACTTATCCATTTTTTTGAGGATGTGTTACAAATGTATAGTTAATCTAAATGCCGTACCTCTCACAAAATGACCGGAAGTTATTGTTGTCAAACTATGGTCTATTATCTATAACTATCATGTAGGGAACTCCTAATCTTGATATGATGGAGTTGAAGATGAAAGCTTCCACTTTCTACTTGGTGATCTTTGCCACAACCTCGGCCTCGGCCCATTGGTAAAGCAGTCAACTGTAACAATGACAAACTGGCATTGGGTGGCAGACTTCGGAAAGGGTTCGAGAATATTTAGCCCCCACTAGTTGAAAGGCCAAGGGCTAGTTAGGCTATATAGCTTAGTTGTAGGTGCATTACTTGGCAACTCATGATTCATACATTACTTGGCGACTCATGCTTCTAGCATTGAAGACACTGCTAGACAATGTCCTTTGTATCTTCTCTCATAGTTGGCCAGTAATAGCTGAGTCACATAGCTTGAATGTATAGTATTTGTAACTTTACATGATTACTGCATATGTCGTTACGTAGTTCAGATAATACCCTCTAGGAAAGGCATCGAAGGTAAGGTTAAGATATGCTGTGCTTATACAGCTGACCATCAATTAACGTGTAGTTCGCAACTTGGTAAGCTAATCTTTGCATCTCCTTTGTGTTGTCAAGGAGAGTACCATCTTTTAAATAATCTACTAAGGAATCTAGCCATGATTCTTCTCTTGGGCAAGGAGCTAACTCACAGCTTTGTGAAAGATTGCATAAACCTTTCTATGGGAGAAACTCCATGAAAAGTTTTTCATTCAACTTAGCAAATGCCATACTGGCCATCTTCGATAGCTTATCGACAGCGATATTCTTGCTTCTGGGAATTTACTTAATGGAGAATGATAGAAATTCTTCTACGAGCATTTGTACCACTAAGAGGTACTTGCTCATCTCTTCTTCTCTTGTTGTGTAACTTTTAGTGACCTGATTTACCACCAGCTGGGAATTAAAGAACACTTCAAGTTTCTCGGCACCAATTTCTTTCGCCAGTTTCAATCTAACAATTAGAGCTTCGTACTCTACTTCATTTTTATTGGTTGGGAATCCAAATTTTAGAGCATAATGGACTTTAACATTATGTGGACCTTGAAGGACTAGGCTTGCACCACTTCCTTCTTATGTTGAAGAACGATCGACATAAAGAAACCTAATCAGTTTCTTGACATTCTCTATATAGTCTTCCTCTCCTGTAAACTCGGCAACAAAATCTACCAATAAATAAGCCTTTAGTGCTGTTGTAGTTTTATATTACACACCATGGGCACTAAGCTCTAAGGTCTATTTCATCATCTTCCCCAAAGAGTTAAGCTACTGCAATGCTTGCATCAATGGTTGATCAGTGAGTATAATAATCTGGTGAGCTTTAACTTCCTTACCGAGAGAACCATTGCTAATACAAAATTTTCAATATTTATGCACCGAAGCTCTAGCCCTTGTAGAACATGACTCTTATAATAAATGGGTCGATGCTCCTTGCCGTCAATTTCGACAAGTACAAAGGAAAGTGCTCGACAGCTGATTGATAGATACAAGAAGAAATTTTCACTTGCAATGGGTGTTAAGTGTATCGAAGGTGACACAAGAAATCCCTTGAGCTTATTGAAAACTTTAGATTGCTTAAAATTTTAAAGAATTCAGTATACCTATTTGCACTTCTTGACATGAATCTATTGAGGGTGGCAATTCGCCCGGTGAGTTTTTGTACCTTCTTGATCGTACAAGGTGATTTCATATTTCTTATGGCTTCAATCTTTCTCAGATTGGCCTCGATGCCACGTCATGTGACCATATATCTGAGGAATTTCCCTGATGTTGTGCCAAAGATGCACTTTTATTAGTTGAGTTTCATGCTATAACATATCAATGTGGCAAACGTTTCCTTCAGATCAACGAGGTGCAGACATTCCTTCACATTCTTTACAATCATGTCATCCACATATACTTCAACATTCATGTACATCTAAGATTTGAACATCTTCGTTACTAATCTTTGGTATGTAGCACCAATATTCTTCAGCCTAAAGGGAATTATAGTATGATAGTAAGTTCTAAAATTGGTAATGAAAGATGTGTGGACTTCATCCACCTTATCCATCTTGATTTGATTGTAACCAGAGAAAGTGTCCATAAAAGAAAGCAATGCATGTCCTGCGGTTGCGTCTACCATCTGATCGATTTTCGATAGTAGGAAACAATCCTTGGGACATGCCTTATTGAGATTCGTAAAGTTTACGCACATTTGTCACTTACCGTTAGACTTCTTGACTAATACACAATTTGTTAACCAAGTTAGAGAAGGCTCTTTTCAGATGAATCCTGCCCTCAACAATTTTTGGACTTCTTCTTCTATTGCTACTTATTTCTCTAATGCAAAATGTCTCTTTTTTTGTTGGACCACTTTTGCATTTAGGTCAAGTTAGAGCTTATGTACCATAACGTCTCTCAAAATACCCAGCATATTCGAAGGTGGCCATGCAAATAGGTTAGCATTGGCTTGCAAGAAGTCAATTAGACTTTGTTGAACATGTGTTGACATGGGTTTTCCTATCCTTGTTGTCTTCTTGGGATCATTTCCTAGAGGAATTTCCTCTATATCATTCTTGGCATTCTCTATGTTGACTATCTTTCCATTTGGATAGGTTTCAACTTGAAAAACTTCCTCTCTTCTCATGGCCCTTATACATGAGGATCATACCAATTGTTGATTCCCTCTACACGCATCGACCCCTATTGGAGTAGAAAACTTGGCCTTTAGATGTGCTGTTGATGGGACAATGCTAAATAAATGTTAGCATGGCCATCCTATTATCATGTTGTAAGGAGACCAATATTTGATGACGAGAAAATCTACTTTGTCATCTACAACATTCTTGTCATCCCCTATCTATATTAGCAAAGAGATAACTTTGGCTATTTGGATAGGTTGATTATTGAAGGCATAGAGGTCATACTTGTAAGACTATAACTACGCTTTGATCTTGGGCCTCATTTGATTAAAGGCATACTAAAAATTGACATCAACTGAACTTCCTGTATCAATAAGAATCTTTTTTACTTCGAAGTTGGTGACTCTCGCATTGATGACAAGTACCTCAAAATCCTCTTTTTCAAAAGATATTATATTGTTAATCGTGACCTTTTTTCCGTAAATATTGCAAACGTAATTCTTGGTGTTAATCGAGTTTGAAGAACTTGGTTAGCTTATACTAGGTTTGTTGACAATGGTATTAATTACTCCGCTGGGTGCTCTAGTTAGATTAACATCCCTTACATCTCTCACAGCCATCGATGGCTGAGTGTCATCCTCTTGTGCCTCTCTTCTCCTTTGAGATGCTCTTTTGATTCTTTTGGCATCATGTACTAAAAATATTCTTCGGTGCTCGCATTGTATTGCATCTTCAATTGCATTCTTGAGTTGAATGCACTCATTCGTATTGTGGCCCTTGTCACGGTGGAAATCATAGTACTTGTTCCAATTTCTTCTTGAGGGATTCCCTTACATTCTTTTTTACTACTGAAGGATACCTCTCTCCCCACGTACTTCCGTCAAAATGTTTGAGATTGAATGATTGATAGGCAAATGGGATGTGAATGTCGATATCCTCAGTCTCTTTCTCTCAGCATCTAAACTGTTGTGGTTGTCCGTGCTAAGTTTATCTTTCACATTTTTTCGTTTGTCACTCTTTCTATCTCCTTTCCTCTGATCAGCATCTTGTCGTACTTTTATGTTGTCTTCTTGTCGGATGTATGAGGTAGCTTTAGCCTTAAACTTAGCGAAATTTTTTGCCTTGTTCTTTGCAAGAGACTTGAAAAAGTCTCCGTGAGGTTTAACTCCGTCAATTATGGTATTGAGGGCTACACTCATATCCAGTTTGGGGATTTGGACCATCTCAATCATAAATCTAACCAAACAGTCCCTAATCAACTCATCAGACTTTTTTTTATGGTGTTAAGGATTGAAGAGTCCTTAATAGGAAGTTTGGTAGTAAGAAAGTGTTGAAGGAAAACCTCTGCTAGTTCATCGAAACATGAAATGGTATTTAGTTTCAGGAATTCAATGCACACTAGCCTAGAAATCAAATTCCTAATACGCATGAAATGGTATCGTACACATCAAATTCAATGCAGACTAGCCTAGAAATCAAATCAAGAATTATTGTTTAAGTATCATAAAATGTTGAATAAGGCAATCTAAACAAAGATTACACTCCTAATAGCATTATAGGTTGTGGCATGCATGGGATAGTAGATCAAACCAACATGAGATGAAATTATTTAATCATATATCCAATTTAACTTGTGTAGGATATAAATTAAATCAATTAAATACACAAAAACACAAAGAAACATCAAATGGATTTCTAAAAACCAAACATAACCACAGTTTACATGTGTATTGCATACTTACTTCATAGTTTGATTAAACACCTAATTTAGTAGATCTAATAACCTCAATTCATTATAATGACAACATCTACTTGCAACTAAAACATCGAAACCCATCATTAGATATCCACTCATCAATGGCACATGCAATGCCCACTTATCCTCCATTACATTATATCATAACATCAAAGATTCAACTAAATTACTCATCTCCAAGAAGTGATCATTTATATTAACTTAGATCATTAGTAAATAAGCATGAATTGCAACTTACATAAAATGATCTTTACTAATGCCTACTTCTTCGAAAAATGTGCCAACCACTAAGTTTCTAATGTAGATTTCTTAAAGATTTGAAATGATATTATAAGATCAAACATCTATTTAGCACTTATACATTAAGATTAACCACTAACTCAACTAATTCATTAAGGATTTGCAAAATAACTTACCCATTAAATCCTCAGCCTCATGCCATTGGCCTCTGCAATACTGATGTGATTCTTTATTTTCACTCCCTATTTTGCAAGCATTAAGGTAGCTATAGTGCTTAATTTGAGCTAAAAACTAAGATTAAAATAAAAATTATTAGGTATTGGTTTTTGGTACATACCCAAAGAGGAATAACCTAGATTAAAGAGTAGAGGTAATGTAACGTCCTACATTGTAGGTGTTTGCTTAAAAATTTTTGTTAGCTTTTGATACCTAAAAATTGTTCATTACTACCATCCCTAATTTAGGGATAATGTAGAACCTATAATCTACCTATCATCTAACCACATGAAACACATGTTTCCAAATCTCATCTCATTCGATATGACAAACCATACTAAAAATCCTTACAACAATGAGCAATACTAAGAGTATCACAACTATATATAATCTTATACAAAGTATAAATTCATCAGAAAGCTTGTACACCATATTTACAATCTCATGTGGAGGTCTTTACAACATAACTTTGCAATCTTCCTAGAGCACACTTCTTAGAATTTCGAATCCAAGTATGTAGTTACTTACCCTTGATGAAAGCTATCATTATCAATTGTAGTATGTCTTCTTGCTGTTGTTAGGTCGTGTCTAACTTCTTCTCTAATCTAAGAATTGGACAACCTATTCCTTTAACTCATTGTAAATTGAGTGAGAGTAGATATAACATAAGTAGTATCTTACATAAACACATAGCAATCTATCATTTTAATCACAACATTCTGTAGTCTAACCAAGCCATGAAAAAGTAACATATGTATGCCATGCTTATGTCCATAACATACATCGATATTGATATCTAAGCCTAGCCCTAGCTTAAACCTAAGCCTATCTGGTTAGTTGAGACCCTCAAGCATCTAGATACTACACATATGAACCTAAAAAAGAATTTAACCAAGAAAAAGCTATATAATATTGATATGCTCTAAAACTAGTTTTTATAAACCAAGTTGTTTTCTTAACAAAACTAAGCTTAAGAAAACCTAAGCTTTCAAAGTAAATGTAGGGAAGATGCCTAGGAAAGGAGTGCTGCCATTTATATTGCCAAGGTAAGGAATGTAACCTCTATAACTAAGGAGGATGCATTGGTTATTTTAGCAATGCTAGGGAAGGGGAAGGTAGTTGTTGCAAAACTCATGATACGGCACATATGGCAGCATTTAGATGATAGGCCATAGGAAATGTATTTATAACACATTTTAGTTTCAAGAAATTGAAAATTCCAGGAGAAGCAAGTTGGCCTTTTTTCCCTATTAAACTAGGTGAAAGAATTTTCAAACAGATGGGAATTTATGTAAATGAAAAGCTTTGGCATTCACATAATGGAGGAATCTATGTTCATCCATCAAATCTTAGAAGAATGGTCATTATAATTGAAGAAAAAGGCAATGAAAAGAAAACGAAGAGAGGAAAGGAGCCAGTTGAAAGGAATAAAACAGGAAGGAAAAATTTATTAGAAAATCAGGTGGCATTGAATTTAGGGAACCAATAGGATTAGTTTCAAACAGTGATTCAAAAGGTACAAAATTTCAACCTATTCACTACAAACAAGGGGAAAGTTCAATTTTTGTTGAACAACTTTTTGAAGGAATTAAGGACGTTGTAAGAAAGATAGTCAGTGATCAAATTACTGGAATAAAAGACTTTTTTAAAGCTTGGGTTAAGGAAATTGTTACTAAATCAAATCCAACAACTGGAGACCTAGTTCATCCTACTAATCCATTTGAACACCTTATACAGACTCAACCAGTCGAACCATCTGAACCATTTGTTCCTATTTCAAACACTCCCCTCATATGACCTAAACTTGATCTCCCTATTCTTTCCATTTAACCAACAGATCAGACTAATTCTAACCCTATTCCAACTTCAAATACTACTCCTATCATCTCCCTATAATCACTTGACAAGATACTTCAAGTTTCTACACTTGTTCTTAATCCTAAAGAACAAAGACCTCCAAAATGAAACATAGAAACTCTTTCTATGGCTTCTAAAAAAGAAGTCTTTCTACTTACTCCTATCTAAAACACACTACATCTAACAAAAGCAAAGAACCCACTTCATCTATCTCAACATCTTTTTAAGCCACTCTATTTCCTAGCAAAGCCTTTCCAACATATTTTGGCATATTCAAGCTGTGTATTAGGAAAAAAACTAACAAATAAAAAAAATATTGTCTTTGTATTTCCTTTTATCCAATATTTTAGTTTTAGCAGAACTATGTGTTTGGATATTTTGTTTCAGTCCTTCTATGGACTTGTTTCTTATTATGTTTGAATTTGGTCATGATATTTCCTTTAATCAATGCAGTATGATCTTTTATTTCTATCATTCTACATATTTTATAAAGATTAAGGGGGAGTCTATTAAGGATGATAACAAAAAAGGTGTAGAGGAAAACCAAAAACAATTGTAGTTTGCATATTGCACGACATAATGATTATGTAATTGTGATTTTTTCTGATTTTTGCATTTGGTTTTATAATAGTATTTTTGTTATCATAAAGAAGGGGGAGAATGTTAGATATCTCTCATATATTTTGATGATAACAAAAAGGGATGAATGTTAATGAATCATTAAATTTGTAGTCATTTAGAAGGGTTCTTAGAAAGTTTAAATTCACAAAACTAAGTTGTCTTTTAAAACTTATTTAGAAGGTTTAACTTGACTGAAAAAGCGAATAGTCTAAAATTTTTCAGAAAGTATTTTATAAGCTTTATAAGTTGAAGTAGTATAGCACTTCAAAAGGTTGTTCAGAAACTTCAAAGAAAGGAAGAATTGATACTCTTCAGGTCATTCAAAAAGTTCAACTGGAAATATATGACATTAAATTTTAATATCAAGATTTGAATTCAATAAGGCCTAGCTCTACTGGATTGGGTATATTAGCGAAATATGCTTAATCTTGAAAAATCGATATGCATAAAAGTAGATAAGGATAAGGTTGAATTGGATTTTGTGCAATTTCAAATATTAAATATAAGTTTTATCTAGAAGTTGCTGATTAAGCATATCTCCTCGTCAAATTCAAATTAGAAGCTTATTTAGTGATTATGGATTGAAGTATATATGACCTAAACTAGATAAGGACAATTGTTTTGAATTTAAATTTAAGGAGATCTTCTCCAAATATATAAGGAATTATCTTTAACAACTAACGGTTGGATAAATATGGAAGCGAAAATAATATTCAATTTAGTTGTTGGAAGATTTCAATTTAAAAAGAGAAAAGATTCAAAACTTCATTTGACACAACAACAACTGTAGAAAAAGTTCTCACTACACAAAGGAATTGTGGTTAGATTTAACCTTCTAAAATTCCATAGAGAGTTCTTTAGATCAAGGTTATCAAACTTACAATTCTACTTAGAATTGTTAAAGGGTCTGTAAATCGAAACATAAAATCGAAGCATATAAACATAAGTTTCTACAACTTATGTAAAATAGTTTTAAAAAATTATAAATATACTTATAGTAGTTATTCAAAACTTGAAACACACGATGAATATTTAAAAAAAAATGAAGAAATTAATTTTTTTTTTCATAAAAATTCTTAATATATAATCTAACATATTTGGAAGAATGACAAATAAAGCTCAAACTAAACTTTTTCCTATTTTTTTTTTAAGCTATACATTAAGGAGAACTAAACATTTCAACTCATTTTAAGTTATTTATGGTATAAAATAAAGTATATAGTTTTCTTTATAAACTTTGTTATTGTAGTTGAAACTTAGATAAAAGTTATGAATATAAAATAAGAGATTAAGAGAGAAAGAAAGAGGTAAAAAATTGGAATAGGATAGGATAGATGTTGTAATGCCTTAATAGTTAATAGCTTATAAAAGGCTAGTTGTATTATTTTTTTCTTTAAAGTTTTAGTCCATTCAACTTAGATATGTAGAATAGGTAAAATTGGTAAAAAACGTAAGTTTCTACCGAGTTTATATGTAAATTTGGTTAAAAACATAAGTTTTTATACCAAAAAATATTCTAGACCCAAGTTAACTTAAAAGAGCTACCTAAAATCGTAAACTCGTAGAATCACATGGGTAAAATTGTGATTTTGATAACTATGCTTTAGATACTTTTTCAAAAAGTTACACCGAAGCAAATTATACAACAATCATTATTTCTCTTTAGAGTGAAATTGATTAAGATTTATATTTTTATTCTCACTTGTAATTTGTAATTTTTATTTTGTTGTTTAGGTGTTGAGACATGTACATTTGTATGTTATAAATCTGTATTAGCCTAGATTGTAGAAAGGCTAGAAAGATAGAGTAGAGTATTGTGAAGTCTATGTGTGATGAGTGCTTGTAATCTTTAGTGATTTAATTTAGTGGATCAAGTAGAACGACACTGATGAAGTAAACCGAGTCCCCAGTAATGAAGTTGGAAGAGAGTAATAGGTAGAAGGCTGAAGCTCTATAAAATTTCAGCCTAATATTCTCCTTTCTTACACTTTTAATTTGCTGTATTATTTGTTATGTATTGAATTATTAAAATGTCACTGTTCACTAATATAGGTTGTTAAGAGGGTGTAGACACCCAATTTTTGCCCGATTTATTTTTATTTTATTTTCTCAATAGGTCTTAAACTAGGAGAAACACAAAAAAAAAAGGAAATTAAAGAAGAAAAAAAACAAGGAAATTTAGAAAAAAAAATAATTTTAGGAAAAATACAAAAATAAGGAAAAAAGCACAAAAAAATAAGAAATTTAGTTAAATATCAAAATTAGGAAGTCTAAAAAGAAAAAAAAAAACAGAAGTTTAGAAAAAAAATGGAAAATTTTAGAAAATAAAAAAGTTGAAAAATTGAAAAAAAAATAGAAGATTTTAGAGAAATTAGAAAATAACAATTTAATAAGATAGATTTTTTAATTTTAAAATAAGTTTAGAAGTTGAGCCATTGAACTTGAGCTTAAATTTAAATCTAGTCTAAGTCGACTGATTTCATATGTGTAATTTAATTGCACATATGGATAAGACACATACCAACGGTTTAACGGATAATCATATAGACATAGGCATTGGGATGAGTATGAGGTCAAGGGTTCGATTCTTGGAGAAGGCATGTATTAGTTTTTTTAATTTTTCATCATATTAGGGACTATCACATGTTAGGATCTGATTGCACCATGTGGTATGTCACGTGATGACACATGGCATGTCAAGGTTGGTTAAGTCGGCTAACTTGGTGCCACATCAGTACTTTCCTTCTGCTTTTCCCTACTTTCCCATATTTTCCTTCTTTTTCCCTAAGCTTTCTCGCCTTAAACACAACCGATCAGCTCTCTTTATCACCAGTTTTTACCTTTTTAAACTATAATTTCATGAAATTAATGGCAAAATTGCAAACTAGCCATGGCGTTCTTTGAATCAAACACAAGAATAAGACCAAATTCATCCCTTTTGATGCTCAAATTGAGCTTTAAAAGTTGGAAAAAAAGCTTAAAATCCGGCCATTTGCATTTAACTCCAATTTGAAACTTTCCATGTTTCTAGGTTGAATACAAGTATAAATTGGGTGTTAAGGGAGCTCAAGAATCACACATAACCTTGCACAATCTCTCTCCCTTTTGCAATCACTTTCTCTCTCTAACTCACACACTCTCTCTTTGAGTCTCTCTCTACTAAGCTTACTACCACGACCCATCACTACGATCGTAACCTTTACACTATAAGCTTCCTATTCCATCCCTTCTTGACCACGCCCCTTAGTAGCACCACCAAACGTCCACTACCAAAACCCTAACCACCACACTTCCACTACCCCCTACCCTGAAGAGCTATCTTTACTATTACCCAAACCAAACTAACACCACTACGTCACTCCTTGACCTCCTTAACCCTAGAACCATTACCCTACTCATGCCTAGTAACCCCCATGCACCACCCATCAACCACCATCGACCGCCGCCTTAAATAATCGTCAAACCACCTTCCCAACCTACCGCATTAAACTTACCCATACTATTTCCAATCTGAAGCACATAAATCTTTTCTTACCTATTAAAAATTCCCCTTGAATCGCCTTAGATCTTACCTTACGTTGCTGTTGAGCTTGAAGACAACTCGACTCGATGACTTGCTGATGTGCGTCCCCTTTCTTAGTTCGAGCTTTGTTTCAGTTTTTGTATTTTTTTTATATTTTATTTGTTGTTGTATTTTTTTACTATATTTTTTAATTTCCAAATGTAAATGTAATAATACCATAAAAAAGAAGAAAAATAAAAAAGGAATAGTTTATTCATTTATTTATTTTGGTAAATAAACAAAAAAAAGAGGATAAAAGAAAATAATGAGGAAAAATAAGTAAAAAGAGAATAAGTAATTGTTTTTGTCACTTAGAAAAAACATTATTTTTTTTAAAAAATGAGAGAAATAAATTAATCCATACTTGAATTTAGGGAATTTTAGAATTTTTTAAAAAAATAAAGTAAAAATCCAATTTATGACCTTTTTTCTTAGAAATTTTCTTCAATAAACCTAATCGAACTAAAAAAGTAAACTCAATTGCTTTTAAAATTTAAATCAACCTAACTTATTAAATTTTTCAAAAAAGAACTACGTACGTCTGATTGCGAATAATAAGTACATAGGCATCTATAAGGCGACGACAAAAATAAAAAAATCTAATTTTCTTTTTTAGTTTAAATTACTTAGGTGATCTAACTAGAAGTAAATAATAATCGAGTTTTATCTTTTAAAATTAAAAGGTGATTTTTAAGATTAAAGTTAAATTTGGAAAGTCAATGGTACCCGTAAATGTTTAAAAATCATAACCCCTGGATCTAAATCTCTTGTTTTAAAACCGTTTTACAAAAATCGGTTTTTATCGAAAGACTAGTGGCTAGGTTATAATTAATCTACCCAACTGGTTATAACTTAACCATTTTTCCTGACTTTGGTCAAGTGGTGACTTCAAGACATTTTCAAAGTATAAAAAACTAGTTTTCTTTAACCCTAGTTAAGGGTTAGTACTTAATGCGTAAGGGTTTTGTATTAATCAGTTTAGAGAAAATTAATTTTATAAGAGAACCGGAAGAGTGAAAAACTGAGCTTGATAGCTTGGCGACTCTATTAGGGATCGTTAAGAGGGTTAGCCATTTGATTTTCCGAAATCAAAATTGATCTCTAAAATCACCTTAAATGTAATTTATTTATCTGTTCTTTGTTTATATTATAATTATACTAGCATTTTCTTTGCAGGTTTAGTTATATTAATTTATTTTAAGGGAAATTTATTTTTCGCATCATGAATACATAATAGATGCAATTGAACTTCGATCGTCTTAAGACCTTGGGACGAGGAGCCATTGTATAAGTTTCATGCATAGTGGGGTAACCACTATTCAGGGCCAATTAGGTTACCTTACTTAAACTTTGATGTGACCAATGAGCTGTTTTTTTTCATAAATGTATTAGGTCACAGAGTTTAAGGACCTTTAGAACCCACCCTTTTTTGCATACATTTCATGGGTTTGATGAATAACTAACAAGATGACAATGTTAAAAAGAAAAAAGGGAGAAGGAAAAATGAAGAAACCCAGAGTTTCTTTCCCTATATTCTTTCCTAGAATTCATGTACATAGGGAGTCCTTTTTGTAATTTCTTTTCGTGTAAATAGTCCATTGTAATTTATACTTTCCTTCTAATATTTTAGAAATGGCTAGCTCATCTAACGCAAGGTCCTTGCCAAGGAGATTCATATCCATAAACCCATAAACCCAAAGCTTATACTCGGCCAGTTGTTTCAAACCTTGAACCCAAGAGAACAATAGTTCATTACCAATAAGATTATACCTATACTCTCACTAACTAAAGTGAATATTAACATCATGTTGGTAAGGGCCTTAGTCCATTTCTAGGAGCCCAAAGAAGTGGCATTTCGATTTAAACCACACCCAATTAGTCCAACTTTCGAAGAATACACCCAATTGCTCCAAGCTCCTCCAATGGATGAAATATATGTTCCAAAGCTCAACTTTGGTCCAACTTATATCTTTTCAAAATTCTTAGGAATCCATAAGACTGAGGTAAATGAGGCCCTAAATGATTGCAACAAATACGCTACCAAGATATGAGATCTAGTCCATTGGTAATAGAACAAACCAGTTCCAACAAACAGGTACTATTTCTTGGGAATTCGAGGGAAAACTGAATCAAGGCCTATTTATTAGCAGTATTTGCCACTATCTTATTTCTAAGTGGACCTTTTCTTATACACTTTAAGGTAATAGAGCTAGTGACTCAGTTCTGGGAAGGGAAGTCTTACATTGTTGTCCTACTTGTTGAACAAATAAGGAACCTTAATTTCCTTAAGAAAAGAGGTTGTGGAAATCTTAAATCAAGTATAGCATTGTTAATGGTATGGTTTGTTAGTCACATCAAATGCTTTGGGTTGGATTCAATAAGGGGTGCATTCACTAAAAAGATTGATCTGATTGACTCTTTCATTGAAAAGATCAAATTACCAGAAAATATCTATACTTCTCTTTGGATAGAGGTTTTACAGGATTTTCAGGTTGAAGACATACTATGGACCCTTAGATGGAGAAATTATACTAAAGTCATATTGGTTTGTAAAGGTTATCATGCCGTACCATTAATTGGAACGAGTTGGTATTTAGGTTACTATCTAAACAACATGATAAGGCAATTTGGGGGGATCTAAGACGTAGTTCATAGGTGTTCAATGGAGCCATTCACCTGTTGACACTGGTTTTTCACTTTCCTGGTTCTTTTTATAAAATTAGGTCTTCTCTAAACCCATCAACACTAAACCTTACCCGTTTAACATTGATCCTTGACTAGGGTTTAAAGAAGACCATTTTTTCTAACTTGAAAAGATTTGGAGTCGCCACCTAACCGAAGTCAAGAAAAGGGGTTAAGTTATAACCAATTGAACTGGTTATAACTTAGCTACTAGTCTATCGATTAAAAAACCAAGTTAGAAATACGGTTTTTTAAAAACTAGAGATCTGAATTCGAAAGCTAATTTATTAAATCCTAAACGGGTACCACTTTTTACCTTTCTGAATTTAACTTCGCTTTTCAAATATACCCTTTTTAATTTCTAAAAACATCTAATTATGATACATGCGACTAAATTGATTAATTTACATAAATATCTAAAAATAGAAAAAATAAAACTTTTCATATTTTAAGTCACCCTATACTTGCATACAAGTGCCTACGTACTTGCTATTCGGGATCAGACTTTCGTAGTTCGTCTATAAAGAACTTTAGTAAGTGGTTTGATTTTAATTTTTGAAAAAGGGTTGCATTTACATTTTTATCTAGTTCAATTTATTCAAGGAAATTCTTTTAAAGGGTCCGAATTAGTGTTTTATTTTTGGAAACTTTAAAATAGTCCTAATTTGGAAAAAGGTTTATTTATTTTCACTTATCTTTAGAAAGCTTAATTTTTCTAAGTATGAAAAAGATTTTTTTTACTAACCTATTTATTTATTTTTATTTTTATTATATTATCTTATTTATTTTATACTTATTCTATCTATTTCTATTAAAATAAATAAATAGATTACTTTCTTTCATTCTTTTTTCTTTTTTTTTTCTTTTTCTCATTTATAACATTTACAAATAAAAAAATGAATAAATAAATAAAAAAGAAAAAAGAAAAACAGGTTTGTTCGGATTGGCTTTATATCAGCTTAGATGGCTTGGATCGGCTCACTTCAGCTTAGATAGGCTCGGTCAGCTCACTTCGGCATCAGCTTGGTCGGCTCACTCTAGCTTGGATCGACTCACTTCGGCTTGGATCGGCTCACTTTTGCTTAGATCGACTTGGTAGGCTCACTTCAGCTTGAAGTTGGCTCGGTTAGCTTCAAAAATCTGATCGTGGTGGTTTTCGTAAAAACACCGTGGGTAATGCTATCTTAGAGAGAGAGGAACCATGCTAGAGAGGGGAAACTTTGATTTTTGTTTTTCTAAAGTGTTTCGAAATTTTTGTTGTGTTATGAAAATGAAGAGTAAACCCCTATTTATATGTGTCATATCTGTGTTAAGGATGGAAAAAATTAAATACAATATGATTTTCTTCCAATTTTGGATTGGACGAACTTGGACAATATGTAGTGTCAAATACATAGCTGCGCGTGTATGAATGTACCAGAGTGTGTTTACCATATTTAGATGTGAGTTGGCAAATGACGTGGCGATGACATAGCCCGTGATGTGGCGATGACGTGGAGATAAAGTGAAAAGAAAATAAAAGATACATTTTGCACCTTCTATGGATTTAACCTTAGATCTCCAAGTCATATGCAATATCAAGTCCAGATACTTATCCAGCTAAGCTATTAGTTTTTCCTTATTCATATATGTAATTAATTGCACATATGGACCAAGTCAGCCTAAGTTAGGTTCAAATCTAAGCTTAGACCTAACAGCCTTTTATTCAAAACTATTGAAATTGAAATTAAAATTATATTCTATTTAAACAACCTAAAAATTTATTATTTTCTAAATACCTAATTTTATTTTGTGAATTTTCAATTTTCTTTTTTTTTTTCTATTTTTTATAAATTTCTTCATTTTTTTTGGGGGTTTTCTTTAATTTTCTATTTTTTTTGCACTTTTTCTAATTTAGGACCCTATAACCTAATTTGAAAAATAAAAGTGGGGGCAAAAATTAGGTGTCTATAGTTACCCCTCTTTGTAGTAAAGGTTGAGCAAAACTTTGCCATAAAGATAAAACAGATACTATTTTTGCCTCAAGAATAGATTTTATGCTAGGAAGCGCTATAGCTAGATTATTATCCTAAGTCTAATCCATCGGGGATTTTAAAAAGAGAAGGGTAGCGCTCTAAGAGATGGTCAAAAAGATGAAAAGAAGAATTGAAGTTTAGTCATGCTTGTATGAACTGACAAAGTGAAGTGAAACGAGCTAAGCGCTCCTTGAGCTGGCTAAGACCCTAAAAAAGAATGAGCGAACTTAATCGTGCCTTGATGAGCTGACTAACCAAGGCAAGCAAAGTGCTCTTAGAGCTGGCTAAGACCCTAAAAAAGAATGAGTGAACTTGGTTGTGTCCTGATGAGCTGACTAACCAAGGTGGACAAAGCATTCCTAAAGGTGGGCAAAGCGCTCCTAGAGCTAGCTAAAACCCTAAAAAGAATAAGCAAAGTTGGTCGTACCCTGAAGAGCTGACTAACCAAGGCAGGCAAAGCGCTCTAAGAGCTGGCTAAGACCCTAAAAAAGAATGAGTGAACTTGGTTGTACCCTAATGTGCTGACTAACCAAGATGGGCAAAACACTCTTAGAGCTGGCTAAGACTTTAAAAAGAATGAGGAAACTTAGTCGTGCCCTGATAAGCTAACCAACCAAGGCAGGCAAAGTGCTCCTAGAGTGGCTAAGACCCTAAAAAGAATGTGGAAACTTGGTTGTGGCCCTGATGAGCTAACTAACCAAGGTGGGCAAAGCACTCCTAGAGCTAGCTAAACCCTAAAAAGAACGAGCAAACTTGGTCATGCCCTAATGAGTTAACTAACCAAGATGGATAAAGCACTCCTAAAGTTGGCTAAGACCCTAAAAAAAAAGAGTAAACTTAGTCATACCTTGATGAGCTGACTAACCATGGTGGGCTAAGCGCTCCTAAAGCTGATTAAGACCCTAAAAAGAATGAGTAAACTTAGTCATACCTTGATGAGCTGACTAACCATGGTGGGCTAAGCGCTCCTAAAGCTGATTAAGATCCTAAAAAGAATGAGTAAACTTAGTCATGCCTTAATGAGCTGGCTAACCAAGGTGGGCAAAGCACTTCTAGAGTTGGTTAAGACCCTAAAAAGAATGAGTAGACTTGAAAGGCTAGTTAAGAAGATAATGAAGGTAATTGCTCTACGAGTCGATTAAAAGAAACTTAGTGAAAGAAAGTACCCCATAGAACTTGGTGAAGAGAAGGGCTTGTTTGCAAGAAATTTGGAAGGATGAACTAAGCTAAGTGCAGAAAATAAACGCCTTTAGGTTGGTTAAAAAAGATTATCGGGAGTAAAAGTGGTCTTAAATGCAAGAAAAAATTGGTGTACTAACATTATGTAGAAATACTTACCCGGTCTTTGTTGATAGCACCCAATCCGTCAAACTTTTTTTTAAAAGCACCCATTGGAAAATTATTGACTCTTGTTTTAGTCCCTTGTTATCAACCCAGATGCTCTTGACATATAACATTTGAGACTTTGTTGGCTCTTTTTGGAGAAACCATGGAGATTAGCCTGATGCAGGAAAAAGAAAACACCCACTATTTTTGTTTCTTTAGAACTTTTATGAGCCCAAAAGCCTCATTCCCATTTATCATGATTGCTTACTTAAGTTTTACCTTCCTCTGAAAATATAGACAATAAAACTCCCCATTGAGGGGGATCAATCCATAATAAAGTATTTAAAGAATTTTGTTAATTACTAATGTCTTAGATCTTATTCCTTAACTCCTCTCATGTTTTTAGTGTATAGGTTTGGTTAAATGAAGTCAAGGGAATTAGACCTGTCCATGGAGAGGGCATTTATTCCAACAATGACAATGGCTAAGGATACCAAATTTGCTTGTAGATAATGAAAATTTGACCATAACGACATTCAAAATGACTGGTATTTTCATATCTTGAGCAAAATTCTCATTGATTTCTTATGGATAATACAATTTTACCTCATTGGTATTCACAGGGTCTCTTAAATTTGGACCATCCATTTGAGACAAAATCAAAGCCCCTCCCAATAATACTCACTTCACGACATAAGGACCCTTATAATTGGGGGCGAATTTCCCTCTAGAGTCTTATGTATTGGGGTGAGCTCTTTTTATCACCAAATATTCTTCTTTGAGGTTACAAGGTCGCACCCTTTTATTGAAGGCTCGAGCCATTCTTTGCTGATTGCATTAATTATGATACAGGGTTGTCAATCTCTTTTCATCAATCAGATATAGCTGTTCGATGCGTTTCTTCATCCAATCAGCTTAATCCAAATGAATTTCTGATAGTACCCTAAGTGATGGGATTTCAACCTCTACTAGTAACACTACTTCAGTGTCGTATACTAAAGAGTATGGTGTTGCCCCAATCGATGTTCTGATGGAAGTTCAATAGGCCATGAGTGCGAAGGGTAACATCTCATGCTAGTCCTTATATGTAACAGCCATTTTTTCAATGATTCTTTTAAGGTTTTTGTTTGCTGCTTCAACAGCTCCATTCATTTGGGGTTAATAAGGAGTAGAGTTTCTATGAATGATTCGGAATTGCTGGCATAATTTTGTCATAAGCTTGTTGTTGAGTAAAGTGTCATTATCAATGATGATTGTTTTAGGAGTCCCATACCGAGCCAAGATGTCCTTCTTGATGAACTTAACTATGACCCCCTTAGTAACATTCGAGTATGACAAAGCCTCTACCCACTTGCTGAAGTAGTCGATGGCGACTAATATGAAGCAATGCCTATTAGATGCTCTTGGAGTGTTGAGATGGCATGTAATTCCTGAGGCGGGGCATTTATCTTATTCACATAAACTTAATATGTTTGATGCAATCACTTTCCATTGTTGACTAATAATACCCTAGCCTCATGATTTTCTTTGCCAACATGTACCCATTCATGTAAGGGCTACATACTCCTTCATATACTTCTTTCATTAAATTTTCAGCCTCGTCATCAGCCACATACCTTAAGAGTATACCGTCAAATGAACGTCGGTATAAAGTGGACTTGTTTACTAAGAATTGGGTAGCTAGTCTCCTAATCATCTTTCTATCTTTTTTCTCATCCTTTTCAGGGTATGCACCTTATTGTAAGAATACCTTAATATCATGATACCACGGCTTTTGGTGTTTATACCCTCAATCGTTAAGTAGAAGGCAGGCTTGTCCTCAATTTCAATAGTAAGGAGTTGAATCTCCACTCCACCAAATATTTGGCTCATACATGTTAGCATAGCTAAAGCATCAGCAAATTGGTTATAAGTCTTTGGTACATGATTGAAGGTGACTTCTGTAAGACTTTCCATTAATGCCATCAAATGCTGGTGATAAGGCACCCGCTTGGGGTCTTTAGTTTTGTACTCTCCCCGTGCTTGGCCAATAATGAGTGAGAAGTCCCCATATACTTCTAATTCTTGCATGTCTTTCTCTAGGGCCATCTTGAGTCCCATGACGCATGCTTCATATTCAACAATATTATTAGTGTATGGGAAAACAAGCCTTATGACCATAGGATACTAGGTACCTTCAGGGGATATTAGTATTACCCCAATTCTACATCTAGACACGTTGGCTGCACCATCGAAGAAAATTTTCCATTTTGGTGGCTCATCATCCTTTTCTTTATCAGAGCTTCCTTTAACTTCTAAAATACATTCATCAAGAAAATTGATTTGTACTTCTTGGGGAGTACTATTAGAGGGGTTTTCTACTAATTGATCTACCAAAGCTTACCCTTTGATTGAATTTCGGTTCACATATGTAATATCAAACTCTGATAGCAGCATTCAACATTTGCCACTTTGAGATTCTGCCAATTAGGACTAGTTTGTTTGCTAAGTACTTCAGGGGATCGTGTTGAGTCAGTAATTCTACCTGGTAGTAAAGTGTGTATTGTCTGAATCGATGCATTAACCAGACCAATGCACAGCAGGTTCTTTCAATTTCTGAATATCTCTACTCCCCTTTAGTGAATTTTCTGCTTAAGTAGTATACAACCCATTCCTTTCCTTCCTCATCTTTCTGGCTAAGCATGCACCCCATGGACTCTGGTAATATTGTCAAGTATAGGAATAAAGGATTCATAGGTTTCGGAGCTACCAGAATTAGAGGGTTCATGCGGTATTCATTGATTGTTGTAAAGGCCTGCTTACACTCTTCATCCCAGTTGATCTTGGCATTCTTTTTTAACAACTTAAATAAAGAACAACACTTGTCTATGAGTTAGGATATGAGCTGGGCTATATAGTTTAAATGGCCCAACAAACCTTTGATTTCTTGAAGTGTACGTGGTAGGGGTAGGTCAACTATCACTTTAATTTTATCAGGATCCACTTCAATGCCCCTTTAGCTGATTATGAAACCTAACAACTCCCCTGAAGTTGTTCTGAAAGTACACTTCTCTAAGTTGAGTTTCAGTTGGAATTTTCTCAACCTATCAAACAATCTCCATAGATTTTCCATATGATTTTCTCCTTCTTTAGACTTGGCAATCATATCATTGACATATACCTCGACTTCTTTATGCATCATGTCATGAAAAATTGCTACCATGGCCCTTTGGTAAGTTGCTCTGGCATTTTTGAGTCCGAAAGGCATCACTTTGTAGCAAAACGTACCCCAAGTTGTGATGAACGTGGTCTTGGCTTTATCTTCTTTAGCCATTCGAATCTGGTTATGCTTGAAAAATCCATTCATGAAAGAGAAAATATGGTTTCCGGCTGTGTTATCGACCAATACATTGATATGGGGCAAAGGAAAATTATCTTTAGGAGTTGCTTGATCGAGGTCACGAAAATCCATGCATACCCTAACTTTCCCATTCTTCTACATAACTAGTATTGTATTGGTTACCCACTCAAGATAATCAGATACCTAGATGAAGCCGACTTCCAATAATTTTTTGACTTCTTCCTTGATTTTCAACAAGACATTTGGTCAGAATCTTCTCAACTTTTGTTTTTTAGGCTTGATATCCTCTTGAGTGGGTAAGTAATGGACCACGATCAATGGGTTTAATTTGGGCATATTGTCATAAGACCATGTAAACACATTTTGGTATTCAGATAACAATGTAGTCATCTCTATCTTTTGATTTTCTTCCAAATTTCCCCTAACCTTTAATACCTTAGGGTTTTCATTGGTATAGACATTAATCATCTCTATTGGCTCATCAATGGAAATTTTACTCATTTCATGTTTTTGGCAGCTTTGTTGTACATCATTATGGTCATCAACATCACCCCCGACAACTAACCTAGTAGAACCGAAAGTGATATCAATATTCTCATTGCCTATCTGCACGAGATATCCATGGTCTTTATTCGAGTCGTTGGATCTAGAAAGAAAAAGAAAGTCTGCAAAAGGAAGAGTGTAAGTAAGGTAGGGACAAAGAGAAAAGAAGCTGATTTTATTTTAGGGAACTCTCTATTAAGTACAAGCATTTGGAGAATAGAGGCAATTTATTACAAAATTTTATAAAATACTAGATCATGATTAATCCTTTACCCTAGGGAAGACTTATTATTATTCATAGGGATGGAGAACCAATTATTCATTTGATGGGCTTTGTCGATTAGGCCAACCCCTTCATTCTTGTTAGAAGTGCCTTCTTTAGCAGGCTTTGAGTTTTGGGTTTCGATCTTGATGAAAGCTTCTGACAATGGTAAGAAGTTCATTGAAGCATGATATAACCTGTCACCCTTTTCTACCCTTGGTTTGCATTCTTTGCAATTCTTCTATCGGGGTTGGAATGTACCTTAACCCATAGGACCCAAACTAGCCTTCTTTGTATTTTAGCCTCTCTTCTTTTTGTTGATTGGTGATCATGCATACCTCATTAAACATCTGGAGTCCAAAGTCCTCTTGTTCTTCTATACCGATATAGGGTATGACTATGTCTTTATAGATTTCATAATCTTGGTCACCCAGAATTGAGATGACCTGGCCATTGGAGATGAACTTAACTTTTTAGTGAAGAGTTGATGATATGGCCCCTACTGAATGTATCTAAGGCCTTCCCAATAACAGATTAAAGGTCCTTAGAATGGCTAAAACCTAGAATGGGATGTTGAACATCTGTGAGCCAATATCAACTGATAAGTCTACCTCCCTTGTTATCTCTCTCCTAGACCCATCAAAAGCTCTTACCATTGTTGAACTAGGTTTAACAGCGGTTGTATCGACGCCTAATAGATCCAGGGTAGCTAAATGACAAACATTTAGAGACGACTCATTATCGATGAGGACTCTTGTTGCGATGATGTTATTTATCCTTACTAGTATGAATAAAGGCTTTGTATGTTGGGTACCTTCTTCTCCTAATTCCTCGGTGGAGAAGGAAATTTGATCTATGGTGACGATAGAATCGGTAATAGAGCCAATCCTTTTAGTCGGGATTTCACGAGGGACCTTGACATCCCTTAGTGTTTTGAATAAGGCCTCTCGGTGTGGGTCTGATGCCATCAATAGACTTATGAGGGATATTTGTGCCGGATTCTTAGCGAGCTGGTCCATTATTTTGTACTCACTAGACTTGATCATTTTGGTGAAGGTAGTTAATCCTTCTTCATATTCAGCTTGTTCAGTGTTTGCCATTTCTTATACGCCCTTCTTCTTTAAGTCTTCCTTTGGATTGTAGATTCTACCGGAGTGAGTGATCCCCCCTACAAGCGAGCTTGATCGCCCCTGGTTTATTGCCTGGTAATTGAAGGGGGTAGCTTTATAATTTTCGGGGGCTACAGATACGTGGAATGTGTACCTTTTAGTTTTTGGGACTTCTTTTTTATAGAACCTATAAACCTTTGGTTCTTGGTTTCCATCGATCATGTTGATGGCAGATTCTAGGTGGTTAGATATCATATTGATGACAATTCCATGGCTTAGTAGTAGGTTGTTGTTGACATTTGGGGTAGGAGCCTCCATAAAATCCAGTCGTACTGTACCTTCATCGATCAAATCTTGGATTTTGTTTTTCAACCTCCAGCATGAATCGGTTGAGTACCTACTTTCCTTAGATGATATTGACATCTTGCATTAGGATCAAAGAACTTCGGCCAGTACCTTTCACTAGGAGCCTCAAAATGTAGCAGATTATGTCTTCTTAACTTCTTGAGCACCTGACTAAGTAGAACAGGTATTCTGGTGAACTGTCTCGAGGCCCGGTTAACCTGTAGTTGGTTTTTGTCTTGTGGTTGAGCTGGTGGAGGATTCGTCCTAAAAGAAACTTGGGAGTTAAGTCTTGCATTCGAGTTGACCATGTTGATAGTAGCTTATCTAGGCTTACTAGTGGTGGGTTTAGCAAAGTTTGGTCATCTATCTACCGTTTCTTGCAGCTTGCTAGAGGAAATGGCATTCTCAATTTGGTACCCCACTGCCACTATTTCGACAAAGCTTGAAGAGGCTTATCCAATTAGGTGAGCAAAGTAGGGCCTCTCAAGAGTGTTAATGAAAATTGCCGTTAGCTCTTTTTAAATCACAGGGGTAAATACCCTTGTAGCTAAGGACCTCAACCTTTGAGCATATTCTTTGAAGGACTCATTGTGCCTTTTCCTTAGGGTAACAAAATCCATCATTGTTGGTGCCGCTTCGACATTAAATCTATATTGCTCATAGAATGATTTAGCCAGCTTCTCCCATGTATTTACTTGATTCAAGTTCAACTATGCATACTAGGTTAAAGCAGGGCCTGTCGGTTGTCCTAAAAGGTCTAGGCCATGAGTTAATCATACTGTGTATACTTGCCCATCTTACGTATATACAACCGGGTGTATAGCTTGGGCCATCTAGTCCCATTGTATTTTTCAAAGTCAGGTACCTTGAATTTTTCTGGAAAGCTTCCATAATCGTAGGTAGAGAAGTTTGTTATTACAGCGTGCTCAAATCCATCATACCCCTCGAGCGTTTTAATTTTTTCATTGATCTATTGAGTTAACTACTCTTCGAGCTCCTTCAATCTATCCGGGTCAATTTCAGGCTTCGGGTTGGTTAGGAATGAGTAAGTATTCAATTCAAAGGTTGGGTTGGCCTTTGGAAATACTCCTTTAGTTTCAAAGGATTCAAAGCCCTGATTGCCTTTAGGGTAAGCTTCTTTTGTTTCAATAGGTAGGGCCTCAACATTCTTTTCATATTAGGCTTTGGAGTGCTCTTCATTTGATGGGCCCGTAGACCTAAGTGGAGAGATGCTGTCAGCAAGGTAGCTCAATTGATCTACCATCTTTCTCATTGTTCGTTCTAAAGATTGGAATCTCAACTTCGTGGAGTCAATAACCTTGGGGTTACTGTTGCCATTACTGTTGTTGTTTCCTTAATTAGCCATTCTGGCTTGAGAACGAGTTTTGATGGGGCTTCTCTGGAAGGTTTGATGTTTGGGAGCTATCTTGGCAACCTAGGCAAAAACCGCATCTCAACAAGTTAACATAGGGATATTTTGAAAAAAGGAATGCAAATAAATGAAATGTGACTAAATCATACAGATGAAAAGGAGAGGATCGACAAATGATTAACAGAATGGCAAGTTATTCATTATTTTTGAATTCCTAGAGTCTTATTACATGAAAGAAAGAAAAAGGTACAAATTCATCTATGCTAATCTCCTTCTTTTCTGTGGGCCAAATGACATTTTCTTCTTCTTTTGGTCATGTTTAGCTGCTTCTTCAAACTCTTGAATTTTCTTCTAAGCCATCTTCAGTTGGTGTTCTAGGGTATGTGACCTTCGTCTAGATTTTCGGCATAGGTTCACCCATTCATCTTTCTCTTCATGGCCGATCTCCATGCGTCCTTTCATTTGGTCCATATAGGTCACCAGTTCAGATTTAAGGCACATAGGGGAGGTTTGAAGGATTCTGGTGCCTGATATCGCATTGCGCTTACCTTGTAAAGTTGATTGTATAAATACTCTTTGGTAACCTGGTGTTTATCCACTTCTCCTATGAACTTACTCAAATCAATGTTTGGGCTTATGGTCCGGATGTCCCACCAAGCTTTGATCTTATGAAGTTTGGATACCTTTTATGTAGAGTGAAGCTCTTCGAGATTAAGAGTGAATGGTTCCAATGAAGGTTTGTGAACTATATCCTGGATCCCTCTGAATTGTCTTACCATGTTGCTTGGATAGTAACCTATACACTAACTCATCTTGAGCATGGTAATTCTTGCAAATTAGAATGACCTTAGTGTAATTGCTCCACCTGGCAGTCCACAGTATGTCTTTTACTAAAAAATCTTATGGAACCTCTATCCAAAGAAGGGTAGGGATATCTTCTGGTAATTTGATCTTATCGACAAAAGAATCAATAAGGTCAACCTTATTTGCGAATGCTCCCCTTATTAAATCCAACCCAAAGCACTTGATGTGATTGACGAACCAAACCATTAATAATGCTATGCTTGACCTAAGATCTCTGTAACCCCTTTCTTTAAGGAAGTTAAGATCCCTTATCTACTTAGCAAGTAGGGTAAGAATGTAAGATTTACCTTCCTATAATTCAGCCACTAACTCTGTTACCCTAAAGTGTATAAGAAGAGACCCAATTAGGAATAAGATAGTGGTGAACACAGCTAGCACATAGGCCTTGATTCGGTTTTCTCTCCAATTCCCAAAAAACAGCGCTTGATTGTTGGAGTTAAGCTCATTCTAAAACTAATGGACTAGATCCCATATCTTGATGGCATATTTGTTGCAATCGTTTAGGGACTCATTTATCTTAATCTTACGAATCCTTAAGAATCTTGAGGAGATATATGTTGGGCTGAAGGTGAGTTCTGAGACGTATATTTCATCCAAAGGAGGAGCTTGGAGCAGTTGGGTGTATTCCTTTAGAGTTGGGTTGATTAGATGTGATCCAAATTACAAAGCTACTTCTTTAGGCTCCTAGAAATGGAATAAGGCCCTTACTAGTGTGATGCTAACTTTCACTTTAGCTAGTGAGAGTATGGGTTTAATTTTGTTGGTAATGAACTGTTGCTCTCTCGGATTGAAGGTTTGAAACCGCTAGTTGAGTATAGGCTTTGGGTCTGCAAGTTTGTGGACATGAATCTCTTTGACGAGAACCCTGGCACTGGATGAGCTAGCCATTTCTGGAACATTACAAAGAAAGCATAAATTACATGGAAAAGACTAATATACAAGATCTCCTATGTACATCAATTTTAGGAAGAATACAGGAAAACTAAAAACTCCAGAATCTTTGTCATTTTTTCTTTTTTCTTTTTATGTAACATTCCGTTTTGCTAATTATTTGTTGACCCTATGAAGTGTAATGCAAAATAGGTGGGTTCTAATGGTCCTTAAACTCTGTGACCTCACACGTTTATAAAGAAATAGTTCTTTGGTCACATCGAAGTTTAAGTGTGGTGGCCTAATTAGCTCCGAACGATGGTTGTCCCACTATGTTTGAGACTTTACACAATGGCTCCCCTTCTTAAGGTCCTATGATGGCTCGGGTTTGATCGCATCTACCATGCATTTAAGATGTAATAAAATAAATCTCATGCTTACTAAAATAAATATGCTAATAAAAACAAATATGAACACAAAGCAATCAAATGAACAAATCAATATATAAAAGAATAAATAAATAACTAAACAATGCGGGTAATTTGGAAAGCGATTTTAATTTAGAAGTGTTTTTAAGTGGTTAGCCCTCTTGACGGTCCCTATGGAGTCGCCAAGCTATCGAGCCTCGTTTTTCACCCTCCCGATTCTTTTTATAAAATTAGGTTTTCTCAAAACCAATCAATACTAAACCCTACTCGTTTAATATTGACCTTCGACTAGGGTTTATAGAAAATCATTTTTTCCAACTTGAAAAGATTTAGAGTCGCCACCCGACCAGAGTCGGGAAATGGGTTTAAGCTATAACCAATTGAACTGGTTATAACTTAGCTACCGATATATCGATTAAAAAACCAAGTTATAAATATGGTTTTTTAAAAAACTAGAGATATGAATCTAGGGGCTAATTTATTAAACTTTAAATGGGTACCACTTTTTAACTTTCTGAATTTAACTTTTCTTTTCAATATACCCTTTCTAATTTCTTAAAACATCTAATTATGATACATATGACTAAATTAATTAATTTACATAAATATCTAAAAATGGAAAAATAAAACTTTCTATATTTTAAGTTACCCCGTACTTGGGTACAGGTGCCTACGTACCCACTATTCTGGATCAAACTTCTATAGTTCATTTATAAAAAACTTTAGTAGGTGGTTTGATTTTAATTTTTGAAAAAGGGTCGTATTTATATTTTTACCTAGTTAAATTTATTCAAGGAAATTCTTTTAAAGGGTCCGAATTGGTGTTTTATTTTTGGAAACTCTAAAATAGTCCTAATTTAGAAAAAAAATGTTTATTTATTTTCACTTATTTTTAGAAAGCTTAATTTTTCTATGTACGAAAACAATTTTTATTTACTAACCTATTTATTTATTTTTATTTTCATTATATTATCTTATTTATTTTATACTTATTCTATCTATTTCTATTAAAATAAATAAATAGACTACTTTCTGTCTTTTTTTCTTCTCTTTCCTTTTGTTTGTTCTTTTTACTTTTTTTTTCCTTTTTCTCATTTATAACATTTACAAATAAACAAATAAATAAAAAAGAAAAAAGAAAAAAGAAAAACCAAGTCGGCTTAGATTGGCTTTGGATCGGCTAGGACGGCTCGGATAGGCTTACTTCGACTTGGATTGACTCGGTTGGCTCACTTCGACTTAGATCGACTCACTTTGGCTTAGATCGGCTCAATCGACTCACTTTGGCTTAGATCGGCTCAATCGACTCACTTTGGCTTAGATCGGCTCAATCAACTCACTTCTTTTTACTTTTTTCTTTTTCTCTTTCTCATTTATGACATTTACAAATAAACAAATAAATAAATAAGAAAAAAGAAAACCAGGTCGACTTAGATTGGCTTTAGATCAGCTCGGAAAGGCTCGCTTCAACTTGGATCGAGTTGGTCGACTCCCTTTGGCTTGAATCAGCTCACTTTGGCTTGGAACGACTCGGTTGGCTCACTTCGGCTTGGATTGGCTCACTTTGGCTTAGATTGGCTCAATCAGCTCACTTTGGCTTAGATCGACTTGATCAGCTCACTTTAGCTTGAGTTGGCTTACTTCGGCTTGGAGTTGGCTCGGTCATCTCGAGAAATTTGATGGTGGTGGTTTTGATAAAAACATTGTAGGGAATGTTATCCTAGAGAGAGAGGAACTGTGCTAGAGAGAGGAAACTTCGATTTTTGTTTTCCTAAAGTGTTTTGAAGTTTTTGTTGTGTTTTGAAAATGAAGAGTAGATAGCTGCGTATATATGAATGTGCCAGAATGTATCGAAATGTGTCTACCATAATTAGAAGTGAGTTGGTAAATGACGTGGCGATGATATGGTAATAAAGCGAGAAAAGAAAATAAAAGATATAGTTTGCACCTTCCATGGATTGAATCCAGGATCTTCAAGTCAAATGCAATATCAAGTTCAAATGCTTATCCAACTGAGCTATTGGTTTTTCCTTATTCATATATGTAATTAATTGCACATATAGATCAGGTCAGCCTGAGTTAAATTCAAATCTAAGCTTAGACCCAACAGCCTTTTATTCAAAACTATTGAAATTGAAATTAAAATTATATTTTATTTAAACAATCTAAAAATTTATTATTTTCTAAATACCCTATTTTATTTTGTGACTTTTCAAATTTCTTTTTTTTTGTATTTTTTCTAAATTTTTTTTTTGGTACTTTTTCCTCTTTTCCTATTTTTTTATATTTTTCTAGAATTCCTATTTTTTCTAAATTTCTTCATTTTGGGGAGCTTTCTTTAATTTTCTATTTTTTTTGAACTTTTTCTAATTTAGGACCTTATAACCTAATTTGAAAAATAAAGACGGAGAGGGGTGGGGGGGTAAAAATTAGGTATCTACATCACCTTTAACCTTGAAGAGCCTCACTCAACAAAAAAGGTATTCAAGCTTCATAAGATCAAAACTTGGTAGGATACTAAAATCGTGAGCCTTAATGTAGATTTGAGTGAATTCATGGGTGAAGTCAACAAGCATTAGGTCACGAAAGAGTACTTATACGATCAACTTCACAAGGTGGGCGCAATGCAGTATCAGGCACCAGAAGTCCTTCAACCTTCCCTTGTACACCTTGGCTCTGAAATGGTAACCTATATGGACCTAGTAAAAGCTCGCATGGAGGTCCTCTATGATGAAAAAGACAAATGGAAAGACCTATTTTGAGAGTCTAAGCAAAGGTCATATGCCCTAGAACACCAATTGAAGATAGCCTAGAAGAAGATTCAAGAGTTTAAGGAAGCAATTAAGCATGATCAAAAGAAGGAAAAGAAAGTGTTAACTGACCTACAAAAAAAAAAAAAAAGAAGATGATTAGTATAGATGAATTTGTATCTTTTCCTTTCTTTTATGTATTATAACTTTGGAAATTCAAAAATAATAAATAGCTTGCCATTCTATTAATTATTTGCCAATTCTCTCCTTTCCATCTGTGTGGCTTATTTGCATTTCACTCATTTGCATGCCTATAAAAAAATTAAAATATTCGTATGCTACCTTGTTGAGAAGTAATTTTAATCAGGTCACCAAGATAGCTCCTAAATGTCAAAATGTTTAGAGATTCCTTATCAAAACTTGTTCTCAAACCATAATGGCTAACCAAAGAAATGACAACACTAACACCAACACCAATAATGGTAATGTCAACCCCAAAGTTATTGATCCCACTAAGCTGAGGTTCCAATCTTTGGAACGAACAGTAGGGAAGATTACAGATCAATTAAGCTTTCTTGCTAACAGCATTGCCTTGCTCAAGTCCACGACTCCATCAAATGAAGAAGGTCTTAAAGCCCAATATAGAAAGAATCTTGAAGCCTACCCCTTGAAGCGTTAGAAGCTTACCCTAAGGTCAATCAAGCCTTCGAATCCTTTGAAATAGAAGGGGTATTTCGAAAGGCCAACCCGACTTTTCAGCCAAACATTTACTCATTCTTGGTTAACTTGAAGCCTAAAGCTAATCAAGATAGACTAAAAGAGCTTGAGAAGTGATGAACACAAAAAATTATTGAAAAAATGAAAATGCTCGAAGGGTATGATGGATATGCGGGCATAACAAACTTCTCTTCCTATGATTATGGAAGCTTCCCAAAAAAAGTTCAAAGTACCCGACTTCAAAAAATACAATGGGATTGGATGCCTAAAGCTACATACTTAGCTATATGTACACAAGATGGGTAAGTATGTACAATATAACCAGCTCATGGTCTAAACCTTTCAAGACAGCCTAACTGGTCCTACTTTAACTTAGTATGGCCAATTGGACCTGAATCAAGTGAACACATGGGAAAAGCTAGCCAGAGCATTCCATGAGCAATATAGATTCAACATTGAAGTGGCACCATTCGTGATGGATTTGGTTACCCTAAGGAAAAGGCACAATGAATCTTTTAAAGAGTATGCCCAAAGGTATAGGTCCCTAACTGCAAGGGTATCTATCCCCGTGACGAAAAAAGAGTTAATTGTAACTTTCATCAACACTCTTGAGAGACCTTACTTTGCTTACCTAATTGGACAAGCTTCTTGTTACTTTGCAAAAGTAGTAGCAGTACGGTGTCAAATTGAAAGTACCATCTCCTCTGGTAAGCTACAAGAGACATTAGATAGAAGACCACCTTTTGCTAAACCTACCTCCAGCAAGCTTAGGGAAGCTACTGTCAACATTGTTAATTTGAATGTTAGGCCTAACTCTTAGATCTCTTTTAGGGAAAATCCTTTACCAGCTCAACAACAATACAGAAGCCAACTACAAGTTAGCAGAGCTCCAAGGCAGTTCACCATAATACCTGTTCCACTCAGTTATGTACTTAAAAAGTTAAGGACAGATAATTTGCTCCATTTTGAGGCTCCCAGTAAAAGGTACAGGCCGAGATTTTTTTATCCCAATATAAGATGTTAGTATCATTTAAGGCAAGTAGGCCATTCAGCTGACTCGCAGTAGAGGTTGAAGAACAAAATTCAAGACTTAATTAATGAAGGTATAGTACAATTGGATTTTGTAGAGGCTCCTACTCCGAATATCAACAACAACCCCTTACCAAACCATAGGCCTATCATCAATATGATATCTAGTCACTCAGAACCAGCCATCAACATGATCAATCCTAACAGAGAGCCCAAGGTTTATAAATTCTTCAAACAACAAGAGAAGCAAATTCTACAAACTAAATGGCATACCTTCCATATACCTATAGCCTTTAAAAATTATAAAACTGCCCCTCTCAACTACCAGGAAATGAACTAGGGGTAGTTAAGCACACTTATGGGGCTCATTCTGATAGAATCTATGATCCGAGGGAAGACATGAAAAAGAAGGTTGTGTTGGAAATGCCAAACAATGAACAAGCCAAGCATGAAGAAGGATTGATTGCCTTCACAAAGATGATCAAGTCTAGTGAGTATAAACTAATGGATCAACTTGCTAAGACTCCAGCACAAATATCCCTCATGAGTCTATTGATTGCATTGAGCTTAAATTGAGAAGCTTTGTTTAGAACAATAAAGGAAGTTAAGGTCCCTCGTGAAATCCCAACTAAAAGGATTAGCTTTGTCACTAATTACATCCTCACTATGGATCAAATTTCCTTCTCCACTGATGAATTAGGCGAAGAAGGTAACCAGCACACAAAGCCTCTATTCATAATTATGAGGATAAATAACATCATCATAACAAGAGTTCTCATCAACAATGGGTCATCTTTAAATGTCTACCCTCTAGCTACCCTGGATCTATTAGGCATTGCTACAATCGCAATCAAGTGGAGTTTGACAATAGTAAGAGCTTTTGATGGATCCAAGAGAGAAATAATAGGTAATAACGACTTACTAATGGATATTAGCCTATAGAAATTCAACATCCGATTCCAAGTTTTGGACATTTTAAAGACCTTCAATCTGTTATTGGGAAGGCCTTGGATACATTCAGCAAGGGCCTTATTGTCAAGACTTCGCCAAAAAGTTAAGTTCATCTCCAACGGCCAGGTCATCATGATTCTGGGTAACTAGGATTATGAAATCTACAAAGAGATAGCTATACCCTATATTAGTATAGATGAGCAAGAAGATTATGGACTCTAAATGTTTGACGAGGTGTACATGAGCACCAATTGAAGGAGACAAGAGGCTAAAGTTAAAAAAAGGCTCGTTTAGAACTTATGGGCTAGGTTACATTCTGACCCTGATGGAGGAGTTAGAAAGAGTGCAAGCTGAGGGCAAAAAAATGACTGGTTATATCACATTCTAATGAATTTCCCTCCATTGTTAGAAACTTTCATCCGGGCTGAATTCCAGAACTCAAAGCTTACCAAAGAGGACACTTTCAATAGAAATGAAGGGGCTAGTCCATCTAACGAATCCTAACACTTGAATAATTGGTACTCCATCCTATGAATAGCAATATGTCTTCCCTAGGATAAAGGATGAGTCACAGTTTAGTATTTTACAGAGTTTTGTAATAAATTACCTTTGTTATACAAATAATTGTACTCAAAAGAAGATTCCTCTAAATAAAAATCAGTCTCTTTTCTTTTTCATTCCTTACTTACACTATTTCTTTTACATACCTTTCTTTTTCCTAGATCTAATGCTTTAAATAAAGGCTATGGATACTTCATTTAAATAGGTAATGAAAATATTGATACCACCTTCGACCTTATTGGGTTAGTTATCGGGAGTGATGTCAATGGCCATAATGACTTGTAAGAAAGCTAGCAAAAACATGAAATGTGTGAAATTTCCATTGATGAGCCAATTGAGATAATTAATGTCGAGATCAATGGCAACCCTAAGATGTTGAAGATTAGGGGAAATTTGAAAGAAGACTAAAAGGCAGAAATGACTACATTACTATCCGAATACCAAGATGTATTCGTATGGCCTTATGAAGACATACTTGGATTAGATCCGTCAATCGTAGTCCATCGTTTACCTATACAAGAGGATATCAAACTTAAGAAACAGAAGTTAAGAAGGTTCCAACTAGATGTTCAGTTAAAGATCAAATAAGAAGTCAGAAAATTATTGGAGCTTGGTTTTATTGAGGTATCTAATTATCCTGAATGGGTAGCCAACATAGTACTAGTTATAAAGAAGAATGGACAAGTTAGAATATGCATAGACTTTCGGGACCTTAATTAAGCAATCCTTAAGGATAATTTTCCCTTACCTCATATCGATGTCTTAGTCGATAACACAACTTGGAACTATCTTTTCTCTTTCATGGATAGATTTTCTGATTATAATCAAATTTGAATGACTAAAGAAGATAAAGCTAACACAACATTCATCACAAATTGGGGCACATTTTGCTGCAAAGTAATACGTTTTGGACTAAAAAATGCCAGGGTAAATTATCAAAGGGCTATGGTAGCAATCTTTCATGACATGATATACAAGGAAATTGAAATATCTATTGATGATATGATTGCAAAGTCTAAGGAAAAAGAAAATCATATGGATAATCTAAGGAGATTGTTTAATAGGTTGAGAAAATTCCAGTTGAAGCTAAACCTAGAGAAGCGCACCTTTGGAGTGAATTCAGGGAAATTGTTGAGTTTTATCATTAGCCAAAGGGGTATTGAAGTAGACCCTGATAAAGTCAAAGCAATAATTAACTTGCCCTCACCACGTACACTCAAAGAAATCAAAGGTTTATTGGGTTGTTTAAACTATATAGCCTGGTTCATATCCCAACTTACAAATAAATGCCATTCCTTGTTTATGTTATTGAAAAAGAATGCGAAGATCAAATGGGATGAAGAGTGTAAGCAATCCTTTACAACAATCAAAGAATACCTCATGAACAGTCCAATTTTGGTAGCTCCAAAACTTGGGAAGCCTTTATTCCTATCGTTGACAATATTACTAGAATCCATGGGGTACATACTCGACCAGAAAGATGAGGATGGAAAAGAACGGGCTATATACTACTTAAGTAGGAAATTCACTAAAGGGGAGCAAAAATTTTCAAAAATTGAAAAAAGCTGTTGTGCATTAGTCTAGGTAATGCATTGACTTAGACAATATACACTCTACTACTAAGTTGAATTGTTGACTCAGCATGATCCCCTAAAGTATTTGGTAGACAAACCAACCCTAATTGACAGAATCTTAAAGTGGCAAATGTTATTATTAGAGTTTGATATTACATATGTGAATCGAAATTCAGTTAAGGGTAAGCTCTAATAGATCAATTAGTAGAAAATCCCTCTAATAACACCCCCTAAGAGGTACAAGTCAATTTCCCCGATGGGGATATCCTAGCAGTTGAGGGAAACTCTAATAAAGGAGAAGATAACGAGCTACTAAAGTGGAAAATGTTCATTATTGGTGCAGCTAACGTGTCTGGGTATGAATCAAGGCAATACTAATATCCCCTGAAGGTACTCAATACCCTATGGCTATAAGGCTTGTTTTTCCATACACTAATAATATCGCCAAGTATGAAGCATGTATCATAGGACTTAAAATGGCCTTAGATAAAGACATTCGAGAATTAGAAGTATATAAGGACTCTTTACTCATTATTGGCTAAGCTCGAGGAGAGTACAAGACTAAAGATTCTAAACTAGTACCTTATCACCAACATTTGACTGAGTTGACTAGGAAATTCTAAGAAATCACTTTCAATCATGTACCAAGAACTCAGAACCAATTTCCTAATGCCTTGGCCACTCTAGCATCTATGATCTAGATATCCAATGGAATCAAGATTCAGCCTCTTACTATCAAAATAGAAGACAAGCTTGCCTTCTACCTGGAAATTGAAGGTATCGATGATCAAAAGCCATGGTACTATGATGTTAAGACATTCCTACAATAAGGTACATACCCTGAAGAAGCTGAGAAAAAGGATAGAAAGATGATTAGGAGATTAGCCACTTAATTCTTGATAAACGAGTCCACTTTATACCGATGCTCTTTTGATGGTACACTCTTAAGATGTCTGGACAATAAGGAGGTTTAGAAGTTAACGAAAGAAGTACATGAAGGATTATGTGGCCTTCACATGAATGGTTACATGTTGGCAAAGAAAATTATGAGGCTAATGTATTATTGGTCAACAATGGAAAATGATTACATCAAACACATTGGGCATTGTTACTTATGCCAAGTTTATGCAAATAAGATAAATGCCTCACCTTAGGAACTACACATTCTCTCAACACTATAGCCTTTCTCAATGTAGGGCATAGATATCATCAGCTTGATCACTCCAAAAGCATCTAATGGGCATCACTTCATGCTAGTTACCTTTGACTACTTCAGCAGATAGGTTGAGGCTTCACCTTACTTGAGTGTTAAAAAAGGGTCATAGTTAAGTTCATCAAGAGAGACATCTTGGCTCGATACGGGACTCCGGAAATGATTATCACTAATAATGACACCAATCTCAACAATAAGCTTATGTCAGAATTGCGCTAATAGTTCCAGATCATTGATAGGAACTCTACTCCTTATTGACCTTAAATGAATGGACTATTGAAGTAGTTAACAAAAACGTCAAAAGAATCATTGAAAAAGTGGTTGTCACATATAATGACTGGCATGAGATGTTACTATTCGCACTTATGGCCTATTGGACTTCCATTAGAATGTTGATTGGGGCAATACCGTATTCTTTGGTATACAGCACTAAAGTAGTGTTACTAGTAGAGGTTGAGATCCCATTGCTTAGGGTACTATCAAAAACTCAGTTGGACGAGACCAATTAGGTAAAGAAACGCATCAAGTAGCTGATTTTGACTGACAAAAGCAAATTGACAACCCTATGTCATAATTAGTGTTATCAACAAAGGATGGCTCAGGCCTTCAACAAAATGGTATGACCTTGGAACTTCAAAGAAGGAGATATGGTGTTGAGAAAAGCTCTCCCTAACGCATAAGACTTTAGAGGGAAGTTTGCTACCAATTATGAAGGCTCTTATTTTGTGAAGCAAATATTACCAAGAGGGGCATTCATTTTGTCCCAAATGAATGGTCTAGATTTAAGAGACCCGGTAACTGCCGATTTTGTAAAATTGTACTATCCATGAGAAGTCAGTATAAATTTTTGCTTGAAACATGAAAATGACAGTCATTTTAAATGTCATTGTGGTCTAATTTTCATTACCTATAAGCAAAGTTGGTATCCTTAGCCATTGTCATCATTAGAATAATTACCATCTCCATTGAAAGGTCCAATACTCATTACTCCATTTAATCAAACCCATACACTGAAAATACAAGAGAAGTTAAGGAGTGAGATCTAGAATATTGATAATTAGTTCGAGCTTTGTTTTAGTTTTTTTTTTTTATTATTTAGTTGTTTTTATTAATTATATTTTTTATTTCCAAATGTAAATGTAATAATACTAAAATAAAAATAAAAATAAAAAAGGAATAGTTTATTCATTTATTTATTTTGGTAAATAAACAAAAAATAAAGGATAAAGAAATAATGAGGAAAAATAAGTAAAATGAGAATAAGTAATTGTTTTTTCTCACTTTGAAAAAACATTATTTTTCAAAAAAATAAGAGAAATAAATTAATCCACATTCAAATTCAAGGCATTTTTAGAATTTTTTCAAAAAATAAAGAAAAAAAATCCAATTTAGGACCTTTTTTTCTTAGAAATTTTCTTAAATAAACACAATTAAACTAAAAAAGTAAACTCGATTGTTTTCGAAATTAAAATCAACTTAACCTATTAATGTTTTTGTAAAAAGAACTATACACGTCTAATCTTGAATAGTAAGTATGTAGGAACCAACAGGGCAATGATAAAAATAAAAAAAATCTAATTTTCCTTTTTAGTCTAAATTACTTAGGTGATCTAACTAGATGTAAATAATAATCGAGTTTTGTCTTTTAAAATTAAAAGGTGATTTTTAAGATTAAGGTTAAATTTGAAATGTCAATGGTACTCATAAGGGTTTAAAAATCATAACTCTCGGATCCAGATCTCTTATTTTAAAACTGTTTTACAAAAATTGGTTTTTAGCAAAAGACCAGTGGCTAAGTTATAACATATCCTCCCAATTGGTTATAATTTAACATTTTTTCTCAACTTCGGTCAGGTGGTGACTTTATGCAATTTTCAAATTATATAAAACTGGTTTTCTTTAAACTCTAGTCAAAGATCAATACTAAATGGGTAAGGGTTTAGCACTAACCAGTTTAGAGAAAATTAATTTTATAAAAGAACCCAAAAGGTTAAAAACTAGGCTTGATAGAGGGGTAAATTTATTTTTCTTGTATCGAAAATGTTTTTAAAAAATTTAAAGAAATCAATTCACCCCCTACCCTCCTACGCCGTTGATATCTTATGTAGGACCAACAAAAATTTAGAAAAATATAAAAAAATTGAAAATTTTCAAAAACTTACAAAAAATAGAAAATTTAGAAAAAGTCACAAAAAAAGGAAATTTAGACAAAACAAAACAAAAAGAATTAGAAAAAGAGAAAGATTTTCATTTTTTTCAATTACTATTTATTTATTTATTTTTATATTTTTTTTCTTTTCCTCTCAATTCTTTCAAAAATATACATAAAAAGGGGGTAGGGTATGGATCAGACTAGCTTTTGATCTAATCCATTCGATAACAAGGCTAAACCCTACTTAGATGGACAAGCCTAAGCTCGTAAGCACTTGGGCTTTATTTTGAAACAGGTGCATGTGATACATGTGCCTATCTGGGCGCATTTGCCATGTGCTAGCTTGCCCTGTTTCTACTCTTTTCTCGCCATGTTAAAAGCTTTTCTCTAGTGTTTTTCCATGTATAAACAGGCGCGAGGTCTTATGTTCAAGGCTTGATTTCTTATGTTTTCCACACATTTCTACCCTAATTTGTTTACATAGCTAAAATCAGATAAAAAATTGAGGAAAGCTCAATGTTTAAGATATCCATTTGCCTATATGTCTTGCAAATTTGATCAAAATGGAAGTATTGGAAGCTTCCTTGATGATTTTTGAATAAGTATGTGAGCTCATCACTCTAATTATCATCCAAAACCAAACCTTTTTCCAAATTTCAAAAAATTCCTAAGCTTGGAGCATTCATGGCCAATCCTCCATTATCGAGCTTTCTAGTCTCATTTAAGCAAAGTTTAGTATAAATAAGACTCCTTATGTTCATTCACAATATGGACAATCACTTGAACACACTTAAAAAATGCTCACTCAAGGTTTCTCTATCTAGACACCATCTCTCTCTCTCTCTCTCTCTCTCTTTCTTTAGCATTTAAAAGCACTTAAAGTTGTTTAAGCTGAACTAACACTACCATCAAATTTCTTGTGCTTCAAAGACCCCAAACCAAGACATCCTTGCACCTCTAGTAATCGTTAGTATACACCAACCACCATCGTCGCTGACCACTTACTTAGTGGCACTTCTCTTACCCCCATATTCCCTAATAAGAAACATGTAAATCTACTCTCACCCCTTCATTTTTCCACTCAGATCTAGTTAAATCTTCTACATTCATTGTTGTTGTTAGAGTTAGCTTACAACTCGCTCCCTAGTTTAGATCTAGATCCGATCCAACCTACAATCCACTCTAGCCTCTTAAACTATAAAGCAATTTGGTCCTACCCTCTTTGTAGTTTTTATTGTTTTCATATTTATTAATTTATTTATTCTAATGTAATTGTAACTAAAAAGAATCCAAAAAAAGAAGAAAAAAATGAGTAAAAGGATTATGAGGTGTGGTTTATTTATTTATTTTCTTTTAGTCAAAACATGAAAGAAAAATAATAATAATATCATAAAAATAAATAATAAATGAAAAAAAAAACAATGTTTATCACTTTTAAAAATCAACTTTCCAAATAAATGAAATAAATTAACCCTTTTCAAAAAATAGGACCTCTTTAGAAGAATTTTTCTTAAATAAACCCAAACTAAATTAATACATAAACTCGACATTTTTTTTTAAAATTAAAATGAATCTAACAAATTAAAATTTTTAGAAAAGAATTACGTACATTTGATCCTAAATAGTCAGTACGTAAACACCTTCGAAGCAGTATAAAAAATGAAAAATTTAGTTTTTTCCCATTTTTTAGCTTAAATTACTAGAATTACTAAAAAAAAAAAAAATTTACTTACATATCAATTTTTGTCCTAAAAGGTGCATTCAAATAATTAAGTTTAAATTTAGAAATTTTCTGATATCCGTAAGGGTTTAAAAATCCCAACCTCCAAATTGGATAGCTAGTTTTTCAAAAATCCTTTTTCTAAATCGGTTTTTCCTCACATGAAGCAATGTTAAGATCAAAACTAAATCCACCTATTTCGCTTTGAAGTAAACCATTTCTCGACCTCGATCACTCTAAAAGTTTAAAATTCTTTTAAAAACCAGTTTTTTTTTTTTTAACTCTTAGTCAAGGATTGATATTAAACGAATTAGGGTTTAATATTGATAAAGTTAAGGAAAATATAAAAAAATGAAAAATATCTAATTCATCTCCTTTTTAAATATAAAGCCTCTACATTATTTCTTTAACTTATATATGTAGTAAGCTTATATTTACATTAAAACTTAGATACCATAAGGCTTTACTTTGGTTAGTATAAACGAGTAACAAAGACCGACCGAGTCACCTAGGGTAGCTCAATTGATTCCTAAAACACCAACTGAAACAAACTAAAGAAAAGTAAGTCTAGAAGATTCAAAACTCTAGCAAAGTTTTTATTTATCGTCATTCCCTAACCGCAAAAGCTACTAACCTAAGGATAAGTATATCCTACATCTCTAATGTAGACGAACAAAAGAATCCACAAAAATGTGAGCAACTACCGCTTAGTACGGGAGACGATAAAATAAGACCAAACAAACAAACAAAAATATGGTTATCAAGAAGTTAGCTAGATGGAATGCATGATCAAACTAACGTCATTTCCCAACATTATTTGGTCTATTGTGAGATTAGAAAAATTTACCCACTTTATTTTGAGGTTTGAGGAGTTTTAGCATAATGAAAAGACTTACAACCAAACTTAGGTGTATGCAATGGAGATAATACTCCTCCTATGACTACCTTCGAACCAATGCCCTCAATATTATTGTAACATCTTCTCCTATTACTTAGTTTAACTAATAATAAGGAAGAGACCATTTTAACTATCTCTTTCGAAGGGGTCAATATTTAACCAAAAAGTTCTCATCGTTCCTTAATGGGTTGCAATGTATGCTAAGTTAGGTTTTAAGTGAAGTTTGGTTTAGTTTAACTTTGGGGTAATAAACCAATTCCTAATAACCCAATTAAAGTAATACTCAAGAAGGCAACATAATATAGAGCTCAACTCCTAAACCTGCATTACTATAGTTAAAGATATACATTATATGTGCATAATCAACTACTTATAAGTATAAGTAAGTACATTTAAGTTTTTAAGTACTATAAAACAATACTTTGAAATTTGGTGAAGTATTGATTCCAACTAACCTAGAATATTTGTTGCTCAACTAGTTGTATTCACAAGGCTTGATTTCATCAAAAGTCCCTACATTACGATTAATATCTTCAATGCTTATTTTAGTTATCCAAACAACAAAATTTAATCATTTTCCCTAAAATTAAGTTTGTTAGCCTCAAATTAGGAAGTTATTAATTTTAAGTGTTTACGCATTAGGGTCATCTTAGGTTGACTTTAACCTAAGTTATCCTTTGATACATCCTCTAGACCACCATTTGAAGCATCCTCTAATTTCGTTAGCTTGAATTTCTTAATGAAACATCCTCTAACTTACTCCCTGAGTCTGCTCTAGTTATAACTCTCATTCTAAATAGGTCTTACTATGACACTTCACTTAATGAATCCTCTGAAATATTCTTTAAATTCACTCAAAAACATCATATTTCACTAGTTTCCACATATTCACCTTACTTGTAGTTGAAATTGGCAACTAAACACTCACTTCCCCTATCCATCTAACATTGCATGGAATAACTCATTTAACACTCCGTTTTGATAAAATAACAAAGTCGGATGACTGAACAAATTACAATTACATCTTCAACATGTGTATATTTTTTAAATCAACGACTTCCATTTACAAAATGCATTCCAACATCACTATTTTGCATTATATACTTCAATTCCACTAAGATTAAAAACAAACTATTTCATTGAAAAACAAAATCAAATTATTTACCTCAAATTCCAATTAACCTTCATTTAGAGTTCAAAATTAACAAAATCATGACAAATTGTTCTGTAAAACTATTTACATAGCATCAAATTAGATATAATAGTAGATTATAGAAATATTTTAAAGCTAAGATTCATTTGGGGCTTTGAAAATAGAATCAAAATTCATTTAATTTTAGCCATTTCCTAAAGGCTATATGTGTAGCTAATTATTTTCAACAAATGGAAAGATTCCGTTATTTTACTTATAAAATAACTTAGGAACAAGTTTTCTATAATTTTCTAATGTCGTTTTGTATTTTAGTAATTTAATGAAAATTAGAATAATGTGAAGAACTCACTAGTAGACAAGCTTTCGAGGGGGTAATGTCGATAGGCCTCGGTAGTGGTGGTGATTGACTCCCAAGTGCCACTTATACCTGCAAAGTCCCAATAGCTCATATTTCCACCAATTTTTGTACATTTTTCTCTCAAGTTTCACATTTCCCTAATTTTTCTAGTATCCTACCTGACAAAATAATATTATCGAATCAAGTCATAGATTTATATAGAGTGATATGGGTTGACCAAATTTATTTAGCATAGGATAAATATTAATTTGTGATGTTTTCTTTAATGCTAGATGAAATTTGGTATCCTAACCTTAAACACATACTTTCCCCTTGAAAATCCAATGATGACTATGCTACCACTTCTACAAAAAGGCATCTTAAGTTTATTTCATTATTTTTTTATTAATTTTACTTAATTAAGTTAGTATTATACATATATAGGGTTTAATTAATTGTAGGTAATATACTTCTACATATAAAATATATCTAATGTATATATATATTCCTAGATATTATTTCATACCATTTTCTTGATTATACTACCTAAATAATTTATCTTTTAAGGCTTGTTAATTATCTAAATTAAAATTGTAAGTTTACAATAAATAACCAACAACATAATTATAATTAAATGTTTAGTCATATTATTATTTTATTATTTAATTTTCAAAATCTAAACTCACAAAGTCAAGTGTAAAACCACTAAAAGTACCTGCACTTTCATATTTTTTTATTTTAGTATGTAAACTATAAACTTATTCATTTTAGTAATCCAACTTTTTAAATGAGATAAATTAGTAATATTGTCATAACATTCATTATAGAAAATTCTTATTTTTTTTTTACTTAAAAAAGTTGAAGTACCAAAATAAAATAAAAGATAACACTTAGGTATTAAAATGAAAATAAAATGAAACTTGATATACTTATATTAGTATTATATCATTTTATAATAATAGCAATTATAATAGAGATATGAATTTGTCTCATTTAAAAAGTTAGGGGTACTAAAATGAAAGAGTTTAACGTTTTAGGTACTAAAATGAAAAAATATGAAATTTCAAGTAATTGTGCTTACTTTATCTCCATCAAGTCACTTCGACTAATTTTTCTAAACTCATTACAAATTTTTAGCTTAAATGGATGAGTCTCTTGAATGCCCTAAAGTTAAGTGCTAAAACCTTAATCATCATACCATAGGGCTGTATACCTAGCAAATTTCCTAAAATAGGCTTTCGAAGTTAATGGATTATTTCAAAAAATACCCTTATGACACGTTCACTTCATAGAATTGGAATTCCATTCTCTCTTTATTCTACCATCACCATATTCACTTGGTTTTTGTCACAGAATTGCAATTCCATAAAACTCCTTATTACTTAAAATCAAATAATAGGTACTCCTCAATTTAACTAAGGAATCACAATTCCTCATCACTACTACTACCACCACCACCAACCTCACCACCATCGCTACTACTGACTACCGTAGTTACCTCTACCACTACCGTCGTCACCACCACCACCACCAACCACCATCGCCGCCGCCGCCACCACTACCACCAACAACAACAACCAACATTACTAACCACTATTACCACCTATTACTTTAGGGTTAGTTGAAAAACAAAAAGACTAAAAATAATTTAGTCATTAAAGTTATATTACATGTCTATTCTTAAATTGCTTATAAATCCAACTAAACAAAGTAATATATAATATACCTTTATTCCATTTCTTATAAAATTCTAATTTCATTCCCTCCTCATTCTATTCCATGAAGTGAACGTACTGTTAATGTTGACAAGAGAACTAATCTTAAACCTAAGAGGCTACGCTCAAAAACCCTAATGCAAACCCCTAAAACCCTAAACAGTAGTGTTAACCCTAGTTTGACCGCTATAGTTAAAAGCCCTAAAATCCTATAAACAAATGCCAATAATTAATGTTAACTCCTAAGACTAACCTAATTTAATGAAACTAACCCTAAACCCTAATAGGAATGAGATTGATAGTCGAAGTCTGAGAGAGCTCCTCTAAAACGATAAAGGGTAAGCTAAACCAAAAATGATTATTAGTATAGATAACCCTAACAATGAGTTCAAAACCATAAGATGAATCTTATAGCCATTAGATGAACCTTCGTACACTAAAATCTTAATTGAAACCCTAACATGTACGAGCCTTTAAATTGTAAAACCATAATCTATAGTTGGAAACTCTAATCCAACTTGTGTTCTCTAATTAAATAGTAAAACTATTCATCAATCAGAGACTAATTGCATAGTTGCCCTAAAACCCTAATCTACCCTTTAAAATGTACTTAAGTAGTAATAATTTTCTCAATTCCTTAAAATAATTAGATAAGATGACCTAATGAGCTTAACCAACTTAATTTAACACATTATGCCCTAAAATGCACCTAATTTGTGTCAAGTATATAAGTAATTAAGATTAAAAAACTTAATTATATCTTAATTCACTAGTTGGGATTTTACATCATAATTAACTATAAGTCAAGAGCGATTAATCATATAAAGCTAAAGTAACTATATAAAAATATCTCCTTAAGAATGCCAACATTATACTAAGGAAGACAATATGAACCCCATAAACATTTGGGTTTGAACTTGGAGTCTATTATAAGAGTTAATAGGTAATCCTTAGAACCAATTAAGATATAATAATAAAATCCATAAATAAAACGAGTCAACCCTAAATAATTAGTCACAAACACTAAGTAATAAGTCGAAAAACCCTAAAGAGAGTAAAATACTAAAACCTTAATTGTATATGTAAAACCCTAATGCGTGAGAAACCTTAAAATGATTGGAAAATATTAATAGATTAAGTAAGACCTTAATTAGAAGTTCAAAACCCTAATTCAACTAATAAACCCTAAGTATACCCCTAAACTATTCGTTGATTGCAAATAATTTCTCCAATCGCTAGGAAACCCTAAATCACTAGCCTTGTATACTGTCCAAAAACCTTAAACAGTCCCGAATAATAAAGGACCCTAACAAACAAAGAAATATGTCAATGAACTTAATTAAAGTGATTGTAGACACCTACTTTTTACGCCATTTATTTTATTTTATTTCTTCAGTAGGTCCTAAATTAGTAAAAACACAAAAATAGGAAATTAAAGAAAACTCAAAAAAGAAAAAAATTTAGGAAAAACAACAATTTTAAGAAAATACAAGAAAATTAAAAAATAACAAAAAGTACAAAAAAGTACCATAAATAGGAAGAATAAAAAGAAACCCTAAAAAATAAGGAGTTTAGAAAATAAAGTTTAATGATTTAGAAAATTGAAAAAATTACAAAAAATTTAGGAAAATTGAAAAAAAAAAAGATTTCAGAAAATAACATTTTATTAGGGTAGATTTTTATTTTTAATTTAGGTTTAAAAGTTGGGCTATTAAACTTAAGTTTAGATTTAAATCTAGCCTAAGCTAACCGAGTCCTTATGTATAATTTAGTTGCACATATGGATAAGACATAGGCTTAATAGATAAGCATTGGACTTGGTTTGAGTATTAAGTGCTAGGTCTTGAGTTCAAATCTTGGCAAAGGTAAGGAGTCCTTTTTTTTTTCTTTATTTTTATTAACTAGCACACTATCACGTGTCAGGATCTCATTGTGCCATGTATCTTAACATGTAGCAGTGTCGAGATAGATAACCCATGCTGACATGGCATTACATGGCATGCCATGTCACTACTACGTGTTAATAGTGCATATGGCAACTTTGTGTTGGTTAAGTTGGTTAATGTGGTGCCATGTCAGTTGATTTTCTCTCTCTTTCCTTTTCTTTCTCCCTTCTTTCCCTCAATTTCCTCCAATTTCCCCAGATTTTCCTTTCTAAACAGTACACTTTATAGGTAGATTTCATCCCTTTTTCGTTGCAATTTCATTAAATTAGTAATGAAATCATAGAGTACACATAACCTACTATAAATCAAACCCATTAACACGTCCAAATACAACCAAAGGAGTATTTAAATCAAGCTCTAAAATTTAGAAAAGAACTGCATTTTCAGCCATTCACTCTTTACTCCAATATGAGCTTTCCTTTGTTTCTAAGATAATTTCAAGTATAAATATAGAGTTAGGGGATGTTCACGAATACAGGAAACCATCCATAAGCACTCATGAGATCTCTCTCTCTCTTCTTTCTTTCATTTTCTCAATCTAGCCGTAGCTCTCTTACTCTCTCTCTCTCTCTCTCTCTTTGAATCTCTCTCCCTCTAGCTCACCACCACTAGCTACTACCTTTAATAACTCCCCTACCTTGCATACTTTCGCAACTAACAAACTTAATGCCTTGCCATAGCCCCTAGTAGCTTCCCTGAACCATCCTTCCATTAAATCCTTACCACCGTAATCCCAAGCTCTAAACACCATCCTAGTTACCGTGGTTAAGCAAAACTAACCCCCCACGACTCTCCTCGAACTTGAAAACCCTTAACCTAACCAACCACTAGAGTCTAGTAGCCACGCCACACACCACTCAAACACTACCATTGATAGCTACTTCCAAAAACCACCCAGGCGAGCTTTATTAATTGTGGCGTTGGCTTTACCCCCCATAAATCTAATCTAAAACACAAAAAATCTTCTTTCTCGCTTTGTTTTTGTAGCTAAAACAAGTAGAACCAACTCTCCGTAGCTACTGCTGCTTCTTCAACTGCGACTTGACTGACCCAACTTGGATTCGCATTTGACTTGATCGACCTGCCCAAGATCGACCCAAGTTCAACCCACGTTCGTCTGAAGTCTCTTTTTTTTTAATTTATTTCTTCTTATTTTTTCAATTGTTGTTATTGTTGTTTGATTTTTTTTCTCTTTCTTTATAATTGTAAATGTAAAATAAAAAAAAAAAAACAGAAGAAGAAGAAGGAAGGAAAAAAAAAACTATATAACAAGAAAAAGAAGAAAGAAGAAAGAAAAAAAGGAATAGTTTATTTATTTTAATATTTAGTATAATAGAAATAGATAAAAAGAATAAATAAAATAATGTAGTTAAAAAAGGAAACAATAATAAAAATAATTAGTTAGGCTGGTGAATAATTTTTTTTATCACTTAAAATAATTTCTTTTTAAAAAAATAAAAATAAATTAACCTTTTGTAAAATTAGGGCCCTTTTAGGTTTTCCAAAAATAAAAATTTCAATTTAGGACCTTCATTTTTCAGATATTTCCTTTAATAAATCAAATTGAACTAAAACTGTAAATTTGACATGTTTTCCAAATTAAAATCAATTTAATCTACTAAAGTTTGCATTAAAAGAATTACGTACATCTGATCCTAAATAGCAGGTACGTTAGTACTTACGGGGCAAAGATAAAAATTAAAAAAATATAATTTCACTTTTTCTTTAGTTTAGAATTTTTTTTATCCAATTATAGTAATCAATAACTAAGTTTTGTCTTTTAAAATTAAAAGGTGTTTTTTAGTTTTAATTCTAATTTTGAAAAGTCAATGGTACCCGTAAGGGTTTAAAATTCTTAACCCTTGAATCTAAATTTTCAGGTTTTAAAAACCGTTTTGTAAAATTAGTTTTAAACATTAGACTAGTGGCTAAATTATAACAATTCCACCCAATTAGTTATAACTTAATTGTTTTTCTCGACTCTTGTCGGATGGCGACTCTAAAGTTGTTTTCAAAACAAAAGGGAACTGTTTTCTTTAAACCCTAGTCGATAATTGATATTAAACAAGTAGAGTTTACCCCAAACCCATCTTGAACCAATGGTTACGACACTTCAATCCAAGGGAACAAGAGACCATCTTCAGTAAGATTAGGCCCATTCTATCACTTCCTAAAGTAAAGATAGAGATTAATTTGGTTAGGGCTCTGACCAACTTTTAGGAACCTGAAGAAGTAGCTTTTCAAGTTAGGCTCCACTTGATTAGCTCAACACTTGAAGAATACACCCAATTACTCCAAACCCCTTCTTTGGAAAGCATATACACCCCAAATTTGGAAATGGATCCTGTGAATGCCTTCTCAAGATGCTTTAGTATTAGAAAAACGGAAGTGAACAAAGCCCTTGGAAGATGTAATGGTAACTGCATCAAACTGGAGGACTTAAAAACATGGTTCACCACTGAACCTAAATCCAACGAATAGGGTATCTTCTATAGCAATCTCAAATCTTAAGGATAAAACAGAATAAAGGCCTTTATCCTGGCTACATTCGGGATCCTCCTATTACCTAACTAAAAGTTCCTCATACATTTCAGGGTCATTGAGTTAGTGAGCCAATTTCTTGAAGGCAAACCATATGTCCCGGCCCTCCTCGTAGAACAAATCAGAAGCCTTTATATTTTGAAAGAAAAGAATGATGGTGCACTAAAGACCAGCATGGCATTTTTGATAGTATGGTTCATGAGCCACATGAAATGTTATGGGCTTAACCTAATTCGAGGAGAGTTTGCTCACAACATCAATCTAATCAATTCATTCATCAATAAGGTCCATCTCCTAGAAGGAAAATCTACATACTGATGGGTAGAAGTATTGAAAAATTTCTAAGTTGTTATTATCCTATGGATAGTAAGATGGAGTAACTTCAAAAGGGTAATCCTAGTTTGCAAAAATTATCAAGTGATACCCCCAATTGGGATGAAGTTATGCACAAGCTATTACCTTAACAATATGATTAGAGAATTCGGAGGCATTAAGGATATAGTCTATAGACCTCCATTGGATATCATAACCTTGGATTATGAGGACCTTCAGATTCCATTGCCACAAAAGATGTCTAAACTCAAGGCAATCAAACAGTTATGGGAAACAAAGATTGTCAGCCTAAACATCGATTTAGGAGAATGGCTAAGAGAAGCAGATAAGCATTAAGTTACCAAAGAATATTTGTATGAACAACTCCATAAGGTAAGAGAGATCTAATATCGAGCACCAAAGGTCATCTAACCCGTAGAAGTTAAACCGGATCCTGAAGTCAAGACTTATATGGACCAAATACAAGCCCAAGTAGAAATAATTTATAAAGAGCGAAACATGTGGGAGGATCACTTTCAAGAATCAAAACAATATTCTAGGGCCTTGGAACATCAATTGAGGATGACCCAAAAGAAGCTCAAAGAATTTGAAGAAGTGGAAGAGCCCAATTCAGGAAAAAGGAAGGGAGCACCAGTAGGGTCCAGTAAGTAGAAAAGCAGAACAACTGTTATATGCCAAAAGAACATTCAAAGATAAGAATAATCTTCTCGAATATATATTCGTTTTTCAAATAATGTAAAAGGGAACTCCAAAAGCTACAAAAAATAAATAAATAAAATTACCATCTTGCTGGTTATTAGTCAATTCCCCCCCCCCCCCTACATTAGTATGCTATGCATTTCTTAGTTTGTCTTCTTTAAATATAAATGTACTCTAACATGTTGAAAAGTGATCTTAAACAGGTCGCCAAGATAGCTCCCAAACGTGAAATCTTCTAAAGAAGCCTTATCAAAACCCGTTCTCAAACCAGAATGGCTAACTAAGGAAACGATAACACCAATACCAACAACAACTATGTCAACCTCGAGGTTATCGATCCTACTAAGCTGAGGTTCCAGTGTTTGGAACGAACAGTAGGGAAGACTGCAAATCAACTAAGCTTTCTTGTTGACACAATCTCTTTACTTAGGTCTATAGCTCCATCAAATGAAGAAAGTTCCAAAGCCTGATATGGAAAGAATATTGAAGCCCCACCCCCTGAAATGGAAGATGCTTACCCCAAAGTCAATTAGGGTTTCAAATCCTTTGAAATAGAAGGGGTATTTCAAAGGCCAACCTAACTTTTGAGCTAAACACTTACTCATTCTCGATTAACCCGAAGCCTGAAGATGATCAGGATAAACTGAAAGAGCTTGAGAAGCGACTAACTCAACAAATTACTAAAAAAATGAAAATGCTTGAGGGGTATGATGGATTCAACTATGATGGCATAACAAACTTCTCTACCTATGATTATGGAAGCTTCCTAGAAAAATTTAAAGTACCTAACTTCAAAAAATATAATGGGACTAGATGCCTTAAGTTGCACACCTGACTGTATGTACATAAGATGGGCAAATATGTGCAATATGACTGGCTCATGGTCCAGACCTTTTAGGACAACCTAATTAGCCTTGCTTTAACCTAGTATGCCCTTAGACTTGAATCTGGTGAACATATGGGAAAAGCTAGCCAGAGCATTCTATGAGCAATATAGATTCAATGTTAAAGTGGCGCTAACCATGAAGAATTTGGTTGCCCTAAGGAAAAGGCACAATGAATCTTTCAAGCTGTATGCCTAAAGGTAGAGATCTCTAGCTACAAGGGTATCTACCCTCGTAATTAAGAAAGAGCTAACTGCAACTTTTATCAATACTCTTGAGAGACCCTATTTCGCTTACCTAACCGAACAAGCCTCTCTTAGCTTCATAGAAGTAGTGGTAGTAAGGTATCAAATTGAAAGTGCAGCCTCCTCTAACAAGAAACATTAGATAGAAGACCACCCTCTACTAAACCCACCACCAGCAAGCCTAAAGAAGTTACTATTAGCATGGTTAATTCAAATATTAGGCCTAATGCCTAGGTCTCTTTCAAGGAAAATCCTCCACCAGCTCAACAACAACACAGAAGCTAACCATAGGATAGTAGAGCCCCAAGGTAGTTCACCTGAATACCCATTCCACTCAGTTAGGTACTTAAAAAGCTAAGGAGAGATAATCTGCTACATTCTGAGGCTCCTAGTGAAAGGTATAGGCTAAGACTTTTTTATCCTACTGCAAGATGTCAATATCATCTAGGGCAAGTGGGCCATTCAACTGACTTATGTTGGAGGTTAAAGAACAAAATTCAAGATTTAATTGATGGAGGTACAGTATAATTAGATTTTGTAGAGGCTCCTGCTTCAAACGTCAATAAACCCCCCCTATCGAAACCTTGGGCTCATCATCAATACATCTAACCACTCAAAGCCTGCCATCAACATGATTGGTCCTAACCAAGAACCTAAGGTCTATAGATTCTACAAAAAAAAAAAGAGAAGCAAATTCCAAAAACTAAAAGGTATACCTTCCATGTACCTATAGCCCCCCAAAATTATAAAATTGCCCCTCTTAACTACTAAGCAATAAACCAGGGGCAGTTAAGGTTGCTTATAGGGGGGATTACCTACTTTAGTAGAATCTATGATTCGAGGGAAGACTTGAGAAAGATAGTCATGCTAAAAATGCCAAGCACTAGATAAGTTGAGCATGAAGAAGGATTGACCGCCTTTACCAAGATGATCAAGTCTAGTAAGTATAAAATAATGGATTAGCTTGTTAAGACCCTAGCACAAATATCCCTAATGGGTTTGTTGATGGCCTCAGACCTATACTAGGAAGCTTTGTTCAGAACACTAAAGGAAGTCAAGGTTCCTCATGAAATCCCGATTGAAAGGATTGCCTCTATTACTAATTCCATCCTTACTATGGATTGAATTTCCTTCTCCATCGAGGACCTGGGCAAAGAAAGTAACCAACACACAAAGCCTCTATTCATAATAGTGAGGATAAATAACATCATTATAACAAAAGTCCTCATCAACAAAAAGTCATCTCTAAATATCTATCCTCTAGCCACCTTGGATCTATTAGGCATTGATACAACCACTATCAAGCCGAATTCGACAGTAGTGAGAGCTTTTGATGGATCTAGGAGAGAAATAATAGAAGAGATTGGCTTACCAGTTAATATCAACCCTTAGATGTTCAACATCCCATTCCGGGTTTTAGACATTCTAAGGACCTTCAATCTGTTATTAGCAAGGCCTTGGATGCATTCAACAAGGGTTGTACCAATAAGTCTTTACTAGAAAGTTAAGTTCATCTCCAATTGCCAGGTCATCACAATTTTGGGTGACCAAGATTATGAAATTTATATAGAAACGGCCATATCTTATATTGGTATGGAAGAGCAAGAGGACTTTGGAATCTAAATAATTGATGAGCTATGTATGATCACCAATCGGCAAACGGATGACAGGCTAAAATTCAAAGAAGGCTAGTTTAAGACCTATGGGCTAGGATACATTTCGACCTTGATGGAAGAGTTGCAAAGAATGTAAGCTAAGGGTAGAACAGGTGACAAGTTATATCACACTCCAATGACCTTCCCTCAATTGTTAGAAACTTTCATCCGGGTTGAAGTCTAGAACTCTAAGCTTACCAAATAAGGCACTTTCAGCAAAAATGAAGGGGCTAGTCCATCCAACAAATCCTAGAACTTGAATAATTGGTTCTCCATCCCTATGAATAGCAATAAGTCTTCCCTAAGGTGAAGGATGAATCACGATATAGTATTTTAAGGAATTTTGTAATAAATTACCTTTATTCTTCAAATGATTCTACTCAAAAGAAAGTTCCTTTAAATAAAATTAGTCTCTTTTCCCTATACACCTACCTTACTTACACTCTTCCTTTTACATACTTTTCTTTTTTCTCTAATCTAATTAACTGAATAAAGGCTATGGATACCTCACGCAGATAAGTGATGAAAATATCGATATTACCTTCAACCCTACTGGGTTTGTCATCAGGAGTGATGTCAATGACCATAACGACGTGCATGAAAGCTGGCAAAAACATGAAATGAGTAGAATTTCCATTGATGAGTCGATTGAGGTAATTCATGTCGAGACTAATGACAACCTTAAAGTGTTGAAGATTGGGGGAAATTTCAAAGAAGACCAAAAGGCAGAGATGACCACATTACTATTTGAACACCAAGATGTATTCGCATGGCCTTATGAAGACATGCCCGGACTAGATTCATCAATCGTGGTCCATCGTTTACCTACACAAAAAGATATCAAACCTAAGAAACAAAAGTGAAGAAGGTTACGACCAGATGTCCTATTAAAAATCAAAGAAGAAGTCAGAAAATTACTAGAGGATGGTTTTATCGGGATGTCTAAATATCTCGAGTGGGTAGCTAACATTGTGCCTATAATGAAGAAGAATGGGAAAGTCAGAGTGTGCATGGACTTTCAAGACCTTAATCAAGCAACCCCTAAAGATAATTTTCCTTTGCCCCATATCAATGTCTTTGTCGATAACATAACCAGAAAACATATTTTCTTTTTCATGGATGGATTTTCTGAGTATAACTAAATTTAGATGGATGAAGAAGATAAAGCCAAGACAACAGTCATCACAACTTGGGTATGTTTTACTATAAAGTAATGGCTTTTGGACTAAAAAATGTCAAGACAACTTATCAAAGTGCCATGGTTATAATCTTTTACGACATGATGCCCAAAGACATAGAAGTATATGTTGATGATATGATTGTTAAGTTCAAGGAAGGAGAAAATCACAGGGATAATCTAAAGAGATTGTTTGATAGGTTCAGAAAAATTCTAGCTGAAGTTCAACTTAGAGAAATATACTTTTGGAGTGACTTTAAGGAAATTATTAGGTTCTTTAATCAGTCAAAGGGGCATCGAAATGGACCCTAATAAAGTTAAAGCAATAGTTCACTTGCCCCCGCTACGTACACTAAAAGAAATCAGGGGCTTTTTAGGCCATTTAAACTATATGTCCCGGTTCATATCCCAACTTACAAATAAATGCCATCCCTTGTTTGAGTTGTTGAAAAAGAATGCCAGGATCAAATGGGATGAAGAGTGCGGGCATTCCTTTACAACAATCAAAGAATACCTCATAAACCCTCTAATTTTAGTAGCTCCAAAACCTGGGAAGCCTTCATTCCTATACTTAACAATGTTACTAAAGTCTATAGGGTGCATGCTTGGCTAGAAAGATGAGGAAGGAAAGGAACGGGTTATATACTACTTGAGCAAGAAATTCCTTGAACGGGAGAAAAAAATATTTAGAAATTGAAAGAACCTACTGTACTTTGGTTTAGGTAATGCATCGGCTTAGAGAATACACACTCTACTACCGGGTTGAATTGTTGACTCAACATGATCCCCTCAAGTACTTCGCAGATAAACTGGCCTTAATTAGTAGAATCTCAAAGTGCAAATACTACTATAAGAGTTTGAAATTATGTACGTGAACTAGAATTTCATCAAAGGGCAAGCTCTAGCAGATCAATTAGTAGAGAATCCCTTTGATAGCACTCCCTAAGAGGTATAAGTCAATTTCCTTGACGAGGATGTCTTAACAGTTAAGGGAAACTCTGATAAAGGAGAAGATGATAAGGCACTGAAATGGAAAATGTTCTTCGATGGTCTAGCCAATGTATCTGGGTGTAGAATGGGGGCGATACTAATATCCCTTGAAGGTATTTAATACCCTGTGGCTATAAGGCTAGTTTTCCCATACACTAATAATATCGCTGAGTATGAAGCATGCATCATGGGACTTAAGATGGCCCAAGATAAAGACATTAAAAAATTAGAAGTGTATGGGGACTCTTCACTCATTATTGGCTAAGTCCAAGGAGATTACAAGACCAATGATCCTAAACTAGTGCCTTATCACCAGCACTTGACTGAATTGATAAAGAATTTCAAAGAAATCACCTTCAATCACATACTGAAGATTCAAAATCAATTTGTCAATGCCTTAGCCACATTAGCATCTATGATCCAAATATTTGATGGAGTCAAGATTCAGCCACTTACTATTGAAATTGAAGATAAGCCTGCCTTCTACCTAACAATTGAGGGTATGAATGACCAAAAACCGTGGTACCATGATGTTAAGATGTTCTTACAACAAGGCACATACACTGAAGAGGCTAATAAAAAGGATAGAAAAATGATTAGGAGATTGGCCACCCAATTCTTAGTAAGTGAGTCCACCTTATACTGACGCTCTTTTGATAGTACACTCTTAAGGTGTATAGACAATAAGGCTTTTGATTCATAAAAGTTCTAAAGACACAAAAACAGTGGGTAGCTTTCTATATTAGGTTAATTTCCATGATTTCTCTAAAAGAGCAAGCAAAATCTTAAACGTTCTGCAACAAGAACATCGGGTTGATAACAAAGGACTAAACATAAGTTAGTGATTTCTGATGGGGCTTTTCAAAAAGGTTTGACAGTGTAGGCGTTATCGACAAAGTCCAAGTAAGTATTTCCACATAATGTTAGCATACCAATTTTTGAATGTTGCACTTGCATTTAGACAGTGTTTTACTTCTAATAGTCTTTTTGAACCAACCCATAAGGCATTCACATTATGCATTTAGTGTTTAGCTTGCCTTCAAAGACACAATCTCAACTCGGTTCATCCTTCCTAATATTCTCTTAACAAATCCATAGGGCACTTCCCTTCACCAAGTTTCTCTCAACCGAGCCCATAGGGTATTTTCCCTTTGTTCACCAAATTCCATAAGGCACTTCTCCTCATCATTTCCTTTTGGCACAACATTAACACCAGCTTAGGTTTGCTAGTCCTTGAGACATGCTCCTACTTAGGTTAATGAGCCTTGTAAGGTATAACTAAGTTTTAGATTGATCCTAGTTTAGGGTTGCTAGTCCTCAAGAGACACTCCCACTTAAGTTAGTGAGTCTTGTAAGGGATGACCATGTTTTAGATCGATCTCAATTTAGGGTTGCTAGTCTCTAGGAGATGCTCCTACCTAGGTTAGTGAGCCTTGTAAGGCACGATTAGGTTTTAGATCGATCCTAGTTTAGGGTTGTTAGTCCCCAAGAGACGCTCCTGCCTACGTTAGTGCGCCTTATAAGGCATGACTACGTTTTAGATCGATCTCAGTTTAGGTTTGCTAGTCCCCAAGAGATGCTCTAGCTTAGGTTAGTAAGCCTAGTGAGGCATGATTAGGTTTTTGATTGATCTAAATTTAAGGTTGTTAGTCCTTAAAAGACACTGTCGCCTAAGTTGGTGAGCTTAGTAAGGCATGGCTAGGTTTTAGATCGATCTGAGTTTAGGGTTGCTAGTCACCGAGAGTTGCTCCCACCTAGGCTAGTAAGCCGAGTGAGCCATAGCTAGGTTTTAGATTGATCCCAATTTAGGATTGTTAGTCTCCGAGAGATGCTCCAACATAGGTTAGTAAGCCTTGTGAGGCATAATCAAGTTTTAGATCGATCCCAATTTTAAGTTGCTTGTCCTCAAGATATGCTCTCGTCGAGGTTAATATGCTTTATGAGGCTTAACTAAGTTTTTGATCAATCCCAATTTAGGGTTGCTAGTCCTTGAGAGACGTTCTCACCTAAGTTAGTGAGCCTAATGAGGCATGGCTAGGTTTTAGATCAATCTTAGTTTAAGGTTGTTAGTCCCCGAGAGATGCTCTAGCTTAGGTTAGTAAGCCTAGTGAGGTACCACTAAGTTTTAGATCAATTCTGCTTATCCCATAGAGACACTCCCACTTAGGTTAGTAAGCCTAGAGAGGTACGAGCAGATTTCTTTTCTTCATCCAAATTGATCTTAAGGTAGCTATTTAGTTGTTTTAGAGCCATCTTGAGGGCAAAAATAGTGTTTCTTTGTCTTTGTGGTAAAGTTTGAAGAGTAATTGTAGGCACCCAAATTTTGCCCCTTTATCTTATTTTATTTTGTTTTTATTTTTTATTTTACTTCTTCAATAGGTCCTAAATTAGAAAAAGCACAAAAAAATAGGAAATTAAAGAAAACTCAAAAAATAAAGAAATTTAGAAAAAAAAAAGAATTTGAAGAAAATGCAAGAAAATTCAAAAATAAGAAAAAGCATAAAAAAATAAGAAATTAAACACAGGAACTATAGAAACAAACCCTAAAAAATAAGGAGTTTAGAAAATAAAGTTTAAAAATTTAGAAAATTGAATAAAAATAAAATATTTTAGAAAATAACATTTTATAAAGGTACATTTTTATTTTTAATTCAGGTTTAGAAGTTGGGCTATTGAACCTAGGCTTAGATTTAAATCTAGCTTACATTGACCAAGTCCATATGTGCAATTTACTTATATATATAGATAAGGCATAGGTCAATGGCCTAATAGATAAGCATTAGACCTTGTTCGGGTATTGAGTGTGAGGTTTAAGGTTCAAACCTTGGTAAAGGTAGGAAGGTTTTTTTTTTTTTTTTAACTAGCACGCTACCACATGTCAAGATCTCATGGCGTTACGTAGCATTTATGTGGTAGCTTTAGGTTGGTTAAGTTGGTTGACTTAGCACCACGTCAGTCGATTTTCTCTCTCTTTCCATTTGTTTCTCCCCTATTTCCCTTGATTTACTCCAATTTCCTTAGATTTTCCCACGTTTTCCTTTTCGAATAGTGCACTTTGTGGACAGATTTGATCCCTTTTTCATCGTAGTTTCATTAAATTAGTAAGAAATCGCAGAGCATACATGGCCTACTATAAATCAAACCCATTAATATGTCTAAATATAGTCAAAGGAGCATTTAAATTAAGCTATAAAATTTGGAAAAAAAACTGCATTTTCGACCATTCACTCTTTACTCCAATCCAAGCTTTCCTTTGTTTTTAGGCTAATTTCGACTATAAATATAGAGTTAGGGGATGTTCATGAACACAGGCAACCATGCATGTGTACTCACGAGATCTCTCTCTCTTCTTTCTTTCATTTTCTCTCTCTAGCCACAGCTCTTTCACTCTTTCTCTTTAAATCTCTCTCCCTCTATCTCACCACCACTAACTACCACATCTACTAGCTTCCCTACCTTGCATACTTTTGAAACTAACCAACTCGATGCCTTACCGCAACCCCTAGTAGCTTCCTTGAACCACCCTTCCATTAAACCCTAACTAGCGTGACCCCAAGCTTTGAACAGCAGCATAGCAACTGCGGCGAAGAAAAACTAACCTACCATGACTCTCCCTAAACTCGAAAACCCCTAACCCAACCAACCATTAGCTTCTAGCAACCACGCTACACACCATTCAAACACTACCATCAACCAACACTTCCTAAAACTACCTAAACGAGCTCTATTAATCGTGGCGTTGGCTTTACCCCCCATATCCCCAATCTAAAACACATGAAATCCTCTTTTCCCCTTCATTTTGGTAGCTAAACCGAGTAAAACCAACTCTTCGTAGCTGCTGCTTCTTCTTCTTCAATTACAACCCAACCAACCCAACTTGGATCTGCATCTAACTCGCCGTAATTCGATTTGCGTGCCCAATTTGTTTAAAGTTTCTTTTTTTATTTATTTTTTCAATTGTTGTTGTTGTTGTTTGATTTTTTATTTTTTTTCTTTTTCTCTTTCTTCATAATTGTAAATGTACAATAAAAAAAAGAGAAGGAAAAAAAAAACTCTATAACAAGAAAAAGAAAAAAAGAATAGTTTATTTATTTTAGTATAATAGAAATAGATAAAAAGACTAAATAAAATAATGCAATAAGAAAAAGGAAACAATAATAAAAATAATTAGTTAAGCTAGTGAATAATTATTTTTATCTCTTAAAAAAATGTCTTTTAAAATAAAATTAAATTATCCTTTTGTAAAATTAAGGCCCTTTTAGATTTTCTAAAAATAAAAATTTCAATTTAGGACCTGCATGTTTTAGAAATTTCCTAAAACAAACCAAATTGAACTAAAAATGTAAATTTGACATGTTTTCCAAATTAAAATCAATTTAATCCACTAAAGTTTTCATTAAAAGAATTGTGTACATCTGATCCCGAATAGTAGACACGTAGGTACCTACGGGATAACGATAAAAATGAAAAAAAAAAAAAACTAATTTCCCTTTTTCTTTAGGTTAGATTGTTTTTTATCCAATTATAGTAACCAATAACCAAGTTTTATTTTTCAAAATTAAAAGGTGATTTTTAAGTTTAATTATAATTTTGGAAAGTCAATGGTATCTGTAAGGTTTTAAAATTCCTATCCCTTGGATCTAGATTCTCTAGTTTTAAAAACCGTTTTGCAAAATTGGTTTTAATGGTTAAATTAGTAGCTAAGTTATAACCAATTCACTCAATTAGTTACAACTTAATTATTTTTCTCAACTCCAGTCTAATGGCGACTCCAAAGTTGTTTTCAAAACAAAAAGGAACAGTTTTCTTTAAATCCTAGTCGATGATTAGTTTTAAATGGGTAGAGTTTAGTATTGATTGGTTTAAAGAATGCCTATTTTATAAAAAGAAACAGGAGGGTGAAAAACTAGGCTCAATAGTACTAAAATATGACAAGACTCTAACTACACCTTAGCTAGGCCTAAATTGCTTAATTAAGTATAATTGCGATTAATTGGCTTAATTACCCTTTGATCCATCTACTAATCGCATTTCATCTTAATTAGCAGCAAGTCAAGGTCAATTAAAAACAAAAGATAGAGGAATAATTGATAATTAAAGGACACTTGTCCTTAAGGAGACAAAATTTCTCCTCATTTGGCAAAAGGAAAATATGGTATAATAATACTAAGAGAGGGCCATGTACCCTTATCCCCTAAAGTAGCTACCTCTTGTTCCCCTTAATCTACCTTAAATATCTACCATTTCACCCCTCCAAAACCTTAGGATACACTCTCAAAAAACCTAAACAAAAACCAAAGGAAAAAAGGGAAGAAAACAAAAGGAGTTATCGGACCCCCCCCCCCCCCCAATACGCACCTCAACGCCTTTTAGTTTTACCGCTACCACATGCCACCAAATGACAATCTGCCACCACCAAAGATCATAAACACACCCTAGTTTCTTGTCGATAAACATTTTCCTTCAAAGGAGTAAGTTTCGACTTCATTTTGGAGTGGAAAAGTTACAACTCATGTAGGCTAGCTTAAGGTAAAACTTACCCAACTTCACTTTCTTATTCACATAAGTTATACCTATGATATCTTAATAGTTTAGGATAAGAAATACTAGATATACATGTTATCATCTTATACATGTCATTTTAGATTGATATAATCACACCTTCATTCCTTAGCTAGTTTATTACTTACACCCTAGAAGTATAAGAGATAGTTTTATGTAGATAACTTGAAAAGATGTTGATAAAACTCCATGAAACTCAAAGTACCAACCATGCTACCCCCTCCTTGATATGTATTCATCTTGTTTTGACCATATTAGGTGATGTTATTAGCTTAAAACAAGTAGAAATGTGATTAAAACATGGAAACACACTAGAATAAGTGTTGGATGGAAAAAGTTGAAAGAAAGCCTAAAAGAACCCTACTTGGCCACCACTTTCATGAAAGTTTCAAATTCTTAAATTTTGATTTATTACCTTAATAACATGATTATTTAGTGTTAAGTATGATTAAGGATGTAATTAATCAAGTTAAGTAGGATAATGATGAGTTAATGGCCTAAACTAGTTAAGTTAGTGATTAAGGCCTTTGGAATAGTGTTAAAAAACTCATTAATGAAATGAACTAGATCTGAAACACTTAGTAAAATAGGTTACTTAGTAGACCATTAGGATATTTGGCCTATTAGAATAAGTTAGAATCAAATTTATGATCCTAGAATGTAAATTAGGCCTAAACTAGCTTAGTTAGTGATTATGACCTTAGAAATATGATTAGGAGCCCAATAAGTTGAAAGAACCAGATCTAAAGCCTAATAGAAAATGAACCTATTTTAAAGCCTATAGTCAGCTTAAGCCTAAAATAATAAGTGGAGTTAGGCTTAAGACCCTAAAATGCAAGATAAGCCCAAAAGCCCTTAAAAGAACTAAAAGTAAAGCCAAATAACTTAGTGACCGGCTCTGAACCCTAAATTAAAAAACTCATAAAATAAAATATAAAAGGCTCATTAAGTCTAAAAGCCAATTAAAGCCATTCCTTATAGGCCCCTAAGTAAGTAAAAGCCTTAAACTAGTAAAAATGGCCAATTTATGTCTATAAGAGTAATAACAAGACCCATATTAAAAGTTATGGAAACTGATTGGAAACTTAAACTTAAGATACCTAAATAAAGGCCCAAAAGGTTAAGTCTAAGGTCCAACACCCAAAATTAAGCCCAAAGCCCAAAACTAGGCCCAAATTCTAAAGTAAGCAAACCAATACCATTGACAAACGAAATTATTTGGCCTAAACCGAATTCTTAGAAGTCCAACAACTCAAAATGACTGCACCAAATGAAAACACTTGAAAACAATGAAAATTGAACATAAGATTGTGATATTCTAACTTAAAACGTGAAAGTTATGATCAAAATACGAAATAAGTCGAAATAGGAAAATTATAACGACGTTAGCGAATAGATTAAGTTTAAAATGAGTCTTATTTACTTTAATTACCTTACTCAGGTGATTTGAGATATCAAGTTCAAGATATCGAGGACTATTAGGAAAACTAGACTTCAAGGCTAAGTGAGTAGAGCGTCTCCTATTTTACTTTTTTTTGTACTTGTAGTTAGTGTACTATTTAATTATATATGATAATTGAACTTGATGTATGTTGGGGTATATGGGAACTTATGTGTACCTGTTCTGGTTGAACGATGCTTGCAAAATATCTTAAGATATTTCAAACACCCTTGCTTGTTGCATTAGAATTGAAGGCATTGGAATGTCTAGAATATACTTGCTTGACTACCCCATAAATCTAGAATTAATAAATATTTGGTCTCTAATTAAACTGGACATATACTACATCTTAGAACATGAGTCAAAAGGGCATCAATACAATACAGTAAAGTGGGAGATCATGCTTAGATGGATCCATATTGATATTATGTATCGTGATTATTTATTGTATGATGTATTTTGTGTAACATGTTCTTACCTCGACCTTTGGGAACTACTTAACTCAAGGGAGTGCTACCTTCTACTTGAGGTCGAGCTGTATCTATTGTTGAAGCTAGTTATATTTTTAAGAGATTTTGTATTGGACATGGATACCTAGGTTTTAATGTACATAAATACTTTCCAACCCGAGCAATGGTGGGCGTTAAAACTTGCTGTATACAATTATCAACCGACTGTATATATTGTTTGCATTGCATATGCTTATACGTGCATTCATATGTTTGATAAATAACTTGCTTATTATTGTTTGATGGCAAGGTAGGAAGGTTACTCACTAAGCTAGATGTAGTTTACCTCTCAATAGTTTTATTTACAAGTTTTACAAAACTGGGGTTAGGCTAGGATTTGAGTGTAGCGTGCTTTATCGGGTTGAGAAAGTAGAATATAAGTTTAGGAAAGTAGGTGGTATATTCAAATTAAACTTTTAAGTTATTTAGTGGCATTATGATTGTTGAGATATAAATACCACTTCTTATTGTTTGGTAGGTGATTCTGGCTCTCTACGATTCTAGTAAATGTGTGTAAATGGAATAAGTTACCTTAGAAATTTACTAGTTAGAGTCTTACAACCCTTGAATTGCGAAGCAATCTTTATATCATGGGTGCATACGTAATATGAAGATTTTAAGTAAAACTACCAAGCCTCCTTATAGGGTGTTACAGAAGCTTACATCATAACTTTGATAGTTTCCACATTATTATTTGTAGTTTCTTTTTTTTTTCCCTTTATTCAATTTCGGTGCTGTTATTTTAATTATTGTGAATAGTTTTATAATGTGGAATATTTATGGTTGCAAGTATTATTAAGATCATCATCATCATCATCATCATTAATTTAATACTATAAATTACTTGAAAAGTTCAAAACTTCATGATAGGGATCAAGGACCAATTATATGCTCTTGAACCCGAGGGCTCTATTAAGTGGTCTACCGAGCTGCCTGAGGTAAGTTAAGTGCCAAAGAGCAGTGCTTGTTCCCGTCCAATCTACTAAGTTACTTTGCTCTCCATGTCATCCAAGACGTTGCTAACGTGATCAACTAGCATGCCAAGCCGAACCTTCCACTAAACCATAGTCTTATTGCCAAATCTGAATGCAACAATCCCTACTGTTGCCGAGGCTGATCTGGACTATTAGGAGCTAACCATCCGAAGCTAACACCATGTGAACTATCCCTGAACCAACCATTATCCAACCCCTTCTGACACTAAACAAGCCTAAACTAAGGCCCACCTTTACCCGGACCACAATACTATCAAAATCACCATAAAACGTGTGCACACTATCCTTTACTAACATTTGTATATCGTTTCTGACAAAGGACATTCGCGTTCCTTATTTGGCATGATTTCATATTTTCTGTGTAAATTATTCTCTTTTCTTTTAAGCAAATAAGGACCATTCTTTTGTAATTTTTGTAACTTAGGATTTGCCCTGATGGGACGATATAAATACCGTCATACTATAAGGGTTGAAAGATCATCATAATACAAAGAATACACTGAACTTCTTTTTACTCTTGAGCTAAGTGTTCCCCTTACTCTTAAGTTATTCTTATCTAGCCCATTCGAGCGTAGACTAATGGCGAGTGACCTCTGGTCATACTTATGCATCATATCAAGTGTGACTTGAGCTCATATGAGGTGTTGGTGCATCATATCCTTCGTTGGTGCATAGGAACCCCTTACTCAACCTTCTTCTATCATTTATATTTCAAGCCATCTTATGGCTTGGACCATCCTTTTGGTTACGCGTAATATCAGGTTCATGTGTTCATCTACAAGTTCATATCATTTTAGTATCAGAGCTTGGCTATGTTCAGAGCCAGTTTTCACTACTGTATTCTTTTAATACTTTGTCACTACTCTCGTGTGATAGTGGTTCTATTGTTAGCTTTGAAGTTTAGTAGCGAGAAGTGTTTTCTACTCTGTTTTCCCCTATTTTTGGTACGCTAAAATAGAGTGGTTGATTATATGTTTATTGAGAAATTGTCATTATGAAGTAAACATCAATATCAGATTCAAGTGTGCAAGGAACTTTAGGAAACCAAGAAAGGAGTACTTAACATGGTCAAGGACAGGAAGGAAGCTCCTCACCTCAATTAATAGGTGACTACTTGGATAGGTTTACTAACTTGGTAACTAGTTTGGTGACCATTATATAAGAAGACAAATAGTGAGCTAGAAATAGCCCTATTAGGGAACGTGAGCAACAACAATGAGGTAATGGTCTATTTAGCCGAGCTAATGCCCTTGCTCAACCACCTCTTACTAAAGGAGTTGTAGGGATGCTAGACATAAGTTAGCACTTGAAGAGACTGAGGAAGAAGTAAAAGGAGATGGTAATGCAAAAGAGTACTACGAAGCTAAAGAAAGAAATGTGTGAGCCCTTAGAGTCGAAGGACTCCAGATGCGTATCCCAAGTTTTTCTGGAAGTGGTGATGCTAAAGACTACCTAGATTAAGCAAACAAGATTAAAAAGCAATTTGAATGCCACGAAGTGCTTAACAATGCAAAGGTTAAGCTTACTGTATTAGAGTTCATTGGTTATGCCGCCTAATGGTGGAAGAACTTACAAGCCATTAGAAGAAGGGATGGTGAACGAGAGATTAGGGGTTGGGATGATCTAAAGAGAGTCATGCAGAGAAGGTTTGTATTAAGCTATTATCTATCAGATGCCTTCAAGAGACTGCAAGAACTAAGGCAAGGAAGATTGAGTATAGACACTGAATTTAAGGAATTCTAGATGCTAATGATCCAATGCAAAGTTGTGGAGACAGAAGACCGAATTGCGTTTCAATTCATTGGTAGATGAAGTATGAGATTAAAGATGTCTTGGAAACCCTAGATGTTAGAATACCCGATGATGCAATCTGAGCTACTAGAGGATTGAAAGACACTGAATAGGAAGATTTTGACCACCCGTTAGCTATCTTAGCGGTAGCCAACCTGTTCTGAGTAGACCTATGCAAATGGAATCGAGCAAGGTCATTGAAACCTGACTTATACAGACTATTTGAGCAAAGGAGAAAGAACCCCTAAGCAAGTTTAAGAAGGGCCAGAGTTTAGCGAAGAAGACGAGTGAGATTAAGTGTTTCAAATGCCAAGGATTTGGACACATGGTAGCTTAGTGTCCAAATAGGAAGACAATGGTGATTAAAGGTGAGGTACCGACCATTGAAGTCGATAGTACTAATGAGGAATTAGGAGTCGAAGGAGGACGACTAAATGGAGCCGTTTGAGGAGGAAGCTATTTACAGTGAGGAAGGCAACTTCATGCCAACCGCTCTAATATTGAGGATGAGAATGAGTATCATTTCTTTGCTTGAAGACGAGTAGAGAGAAAATATCTTCCGTATTAGGTCTAAGGAGAATGAATTATTATGTGTGCTGATAGTAGACAATTGGAGCTATACCAATGTAGTCTCTGCATTTATGACCATGCCTCACCCAAAACCTTATAAGTTCCATTGGCTTAGTGATAAGGGAACCCTATAAGTGAACAAACAGGTGTCTATTCCAATTTGTATAGGTAGGTATCGAGATAAAATACTTTGTGATGTGCTACCTATGAGTACGTCCTACCTTCTACTTAGATAACCATGGATGTTTGATCGAGCAATTATGTATCACGGTAGGAGGAATACATGTTCTATGGAGCATGAAGGAAGAAGGGTGAAATTGAGTCCCATGACTATTGAGCAAGTAAAAATCATGCAGTCCTAGCTTAACCAAGCCTTAAAGAAGGAGGCTTCGGTAATGACCCGAACTGAACTAAAAAGAGAAATGGAGCTGGGGGGACTTACCTATCTGCTTATCAAGAGGCTTTTAGAGATGAGATCTAGGGAGGTAGAGCTACCTACTGAAGCAAAAACCTAATTGGAGGACTCTGTCAACTTGTTTTTGGAGGAGCTATTGGAAGGTCTAACCCCAATCTGAAGCATCGAGCATACGATTAACCTGCAGTTAGGAGTCACCTTGCCGAATAAGCCTACCTATAGGTTAAACCTTAAACAGGTTGCTAAGCTACAAAGGCAAGCAGACGACCTCTTGGAGAAAGTGTATGTATATGAGTGATTGAGCCCCTACGGTGCACCAACTTTATTAGTACTAAAGAACGATGGGACTTGAAGGATATGTGTAGATAACCGAGCCATCAATTGAATAACCATTAAGTACAAGTATCCCATACCCAGGCTTAATGACACGATAGATGAATTAAGTGGAGCAAGAGTATCCTCCATGGTCAATCCTAAATCTGGATACCATCAAATTTAAATACGTAAAGGCAATGAGTGGAAGACCACCTTCAAGGCATGACATGGTTTGTATGAATGGCTTGTAATGCCATTTGGGTTATCTAATGCATCAAGCACATTTATGCGACTTATGAATCATGTACTCCAAGAGTTACTAGGAAAGTTTGTCGTAGTTTATTTTGACAACATCCTAGTCTATAGTCCCAATTTGGAGATGCACTATGAGCACCTCTAACAAGTGCTTGTAAAACTCTAAGCCAAATAGCTCTATGCCAATCTGAAGAAATGTGATTTCTGCCAATCTGAGGTGATCTTCTTGGGATTTTTCATGAGTAGAGGTAGCATCCTGGTTAATGAAGAGAAGATAAGAGTAATTATAGAATGGCCTAAGCCGACTTGTTCTGCTGACGTGAGGAGTTTCTACGGCCTGGCATCATTCTATCGCCGATTCATAAAGAACTTCAATATGATTGTGGCCCTACTCATCGAACTCTCAAAGAAGAATGTTAAATTTAGGTAAGGTGAGAAAGAGATGAGGTATTTAGAGTGCTTAAAAAGATCAATCTTAAAGCCTATAAGATTGAATTACCTAAAGGATATGGGGTCTTGAACTCTTTCAATATTTCCAACCTCCAACCTCACATTCCCGATGACAAGCAAACTGGACTTGAACCAAATTTGATCCCAAATCTTAAACAATATGAAGGGGATGATAAGGATCAAGAACCAATTACATGCTCCTAAGCCTAAGGGCTCTATCAGGTAGTCCACCAAGCTATTCGAGGTGAGTTAAGCGCTGAGGAGCAGTGCTTGCCCTTGTTTGATCTGCTGAGCTACTTTACTCTCCATGTTATCCAAGACATTGCCGAGGTGATTAACCAATATTCCAATCCGAACCCTCCACTAAACCATAGTCCCAACACCAAATCTAAATGCAGCAATCCCCACCATTGCCGAGGCTAATTAGGACTGTTAGGAGTTGACCATCTGAAGCCAACCCTATGTGAACCGTCCTTGAACCAACCATTACCTAGCCCCTTTTGATGCCGAATAGGCTTGAACCAAGGCCTACCCCTACCCAGACTACATACCTATCAGAATCACCATAAAAACGCACGCACACTGTTCTTTACTAACATTCATACTGTCCTTTTTGACAAAGGACGTCCACATTCCTTCTTTTGCATGATTTCATATTTTCCTTATAAATTATTCTCTTTTCTTTTTAGCAAATAAAGACCATTCTTTTGTAATTTCTATAACTTAGGATTTTCCCTAACGAAACGATATAAATATTGTCAAATTGTAAAGTTTGAAAGATTATCAAAATACAAAGAATACACTTAACATTTTTTTTACTCTCGAGCTAAGTGTTCCCTTTACTCTTGAGCTATTCTTATCTAGCTCATTCGAGCGTAAACTAGTAGCGAGTGACCTCCGACCATACTTATGTGTCATATCAAGTGTGACCTAAGCTCGTATGAGCCATTGGTGCGTTATATCCTTCGTCGTTGTACGAGAACCCCTGGCTCAACCAAACTATCATTTATCTTTCAAGCCATCTTGTGGCTTAGACCTATCCCTTTGGTTACACTTGATATCAGGTTTGTGTGTTCATCCATGAGTCTGTATCACTTCACATCAAATTAAGTCTTGGGTCATGGCTAAGTTACGAATTAGGTGGAACTTAGGGGTAGATTGGCTTTGGATCAAGTTTGGGTACATTTTTCGGTTGTGAAGTTGCAAATCTAGACATAGTAGATAGTAGAACTTGTAAAGCTTCATTGAACTGGTTGAATGCACATGGTCTCATCAAAGTGGTGCTAAATGGATCTATCTTATTGTGTAGCACAGCCTAGTAGTAACGATATAGTAGTAAATCAAGGGAATTAGTGGTTTTGAAGTGGTACCGAAGATTAGGGTTTTGTCTTTAATAGGTCATAGTCTTTTTTAGTGGTTTTGAACTCGTGGAAGATGTTTCTAGGTAGAGTAACTAGTGGTGAGGCATTTAGTGGTGATGTTTTTAGATAGGGTTAGGTGGTTTGTGTCAGGAAGTAAAGAGAGGAATGGCAATCTTCTAAAAACACTTAGAAAAATAAGGCTCGAATTTGGGAGTTTTAGAGTAACATCAAAGCATGATTCTTTTAAAAAAGGGGGTTTGGAGCTTGCTATTTTTAGCCGGTATGTTACACATAAAAAAAAGATGAAATTATTACTGGTTCAAATAAATGATGAATATTATTACAGTGGACAATATAGAGTATGGTATTACTGTCAAAGAGATAATGAAAATTACATATCAAAGGATGATTGCCTTGTATATATAATTTATCAAGTCATTAATCTAACGACGTTATACTAAAGCCATAATGCTATCTTGTATTTGTACTACTTTACATAATATTTATCATATATTTTGAACCATTGAAAAGTTTCATCTGTCACTTGAATAGCTAAAAAGTTATATTCTATAATCAAACTTAGACTCTAAACATACTTTCTCTATTATGTAATTTTTGAATTTTTAATATTTATGATGGAGCTTGATTGAATAATATTAAAGCTAAAAGATCAAGAGATGAAGCTCATTTTATTTTGAACTTATATCTTCATTTCAATCCATAATATGCTTAGAAAAGTTTGATTTTAAAAGAAATCTACTCCAATAATTAAATTCTTGACTTTTGATGTTCCAATTGCTTAGAATTGCCAAAGAATTTAAAAAAAGAAGAAGATAATAATGAGGTAAAAAAAAAAACACAAGTCCATACATCGTAGCATACTACGAATACCATCTCTCGCACATCTATGATTAGCCCACAATTTACATCTATACGACTGATCACTGCCAAACACCTACATAACCTACAATTCACATCTACATTATACTGAACACTCGGTCTACCTCGCATGAACATGCCATAT